>OX451740.1:178544079-179144079 GCA_948472305.1 Vicia faba
GAGAGAGAGAGAGAGAGAGAGAGAGAGAGAGAAAAAAGATGAGATAAAGAGAAAGTGATAAAGAGAAAAAGTAAGAAAGAGAGAGATATAAAGTGAGAAAAAAAAGAGGAAGTGAGAGAAAGAGTGATGTATGTTATGTTTTTCATAAAGTTATTTGTTATGGGCTACACGTGGAAAATAAAAAAGCAATAATGACAAAAATAATTCGCTAGGGGCTACCCATGGCAAATGAAAAAGCAATGATGACAAAAATAATTTGTTATGGGTTGTTGTCGCACACTGCAAAAAAATACACAGAGTCGCCATCAAACTCTATTTATCCCAAAGGAAGGGAAGATATCGAGAGAACCCCAAAGAAACAGATAAGATGGACTTGCGACCAAGAGAGATGGTATGGAAATCGGTTATGCGAGGGGAAGGTATTAGCACCCTACACGTCTGTGGTACTCCACAGGATACACTTACGTTTGTTCTCATCTAAGGGTGTGTAAAAATCTATGTCTAAAGCTTACTGCTAAAAGGGAATGCATGCAAAAGAAAATACGGGGAAAAGAAGGAATATTTACAAAGTTTCGCTCACCCAGGCCCTGCAGCCTAGTGCATACGTACTCCCTCATGCAAAGGGAAAGTTAGAGCATCGTAGAGTAGAAAGGAACTAACATGTTCATACCTGACAAGGTATCTTCAAAAGAAAAATGCCCGAAGGCGGATAATTCTTCTCTCATGACTCTTTGGAAAATAGACATGGTGCAACCTGACCTTTGGGGATTTACGTATCGTACCGTCTAGAGTAGAACTAGCACATCCTTTTGAAAGTTTCGATGAAAGGCCCGAAGGCGAAAATAGTTTGGATTGGTTGGTGTTTTTATCTTGAAAAAAAGGTTTTTTTGTATTATTAAAGTGTTTTTTAATTTTGAAAGAAAAAGAAGGTTTTAGTTTTAATGTATATGGAAAAAGAAAGAAAAAATTCTAAGGGATACTAGCCTATCTATCCCTAATATTATCATACAAGATTAATCCTATAGTTGAGGATAAAGGGGAGTATCTACCTATGTTGGCATGCATAGTTTGTAACCTAAGATCTAGCTCGCGCCTAAAAAGAAACAAGTGAATCCTAAGGGAACATGGCATATACAGAAAGTGAAATTAAATGAGTAATCAAACAAACTCGAAAGAGCACACACATGTCATGAGTAGTGAAAACTAACTCAAGCCAAGAGGCCTAACCACGATATCATGAATCGAGGTAGGTAAAAAGAGGGGAAGCTTTAGTCAAAGGGGTCATATCAACCAAGGCAAACAAGCTAGATTTAGCCAAGGGGGTCATATCAACCGAGGCAAACAAGCTATATGTGGGAATAAAGCATCTATATCGTGTGTTGTACCCCAAAAATTTGCCCTCTCATTTTCTCAAAGGATCATCCTGGGCCATCAAGTTTTCTTCTATCAAGTTTCTAAGTATTGAATTACAATTTTCCAAGAAAATCATTCACAAGTTTAAAATGGTCAAAAGCACACTGAAAAGTCAAACTTTGACTTTTAGATCAAAAAATCAAGTTTCAACAATTATATTTCATCAAGACATGAAATTGGTTCATCAAAAAATCAGAAGTCAGAAATTACTTTGAAAAAATCCAAATTCCTAAACATTTAGAAATTTTTCTAAGTGTTAAGAGAATATGGTACTTCAGAACTTTTGAGCCAGCCTCCATGCAAGTGGAGTCAAAAATTTTCAAATACGGTTTAGAGCATGTTGCTTTAATCAGAACATGTGGAAGCGATGCTCTTCGGTCAGAACATGATTCTTCAGCATATGAAGGCTATGTTCACCTGCTTCGGTCAGAAATATAACCCTTTGAGTCTCACTCTGGTCTTCTGTGATCAAAACATCACCAAATCCAAAAACCTCGTTTGAACAACCTGCTGCACTACTATAGCACAGTCCTATCACCAGCTGCCACAACACTCCAAGGTGCTGCTGATCCAGTCCACGCTTGTGTTTTTCTCAAACCCCATAATTGCACTAAATTAGCATACGAAAGCTGTGTTTAAAAAGAAATGGAGCAGTATGCCAAAAATGTTTAAATCCCATTCCCCCCCCCCCCAAAAAAAAACCACAGCAAACTAACCTATAAATAAGTGGCTCCATCACACTTTCAAGGGACGGGCTTTTTTTTTTGGAGAAAGAGAATTGTCAAAAGAGATAAAAGAAAATTGTGAAACCTTCACAAAAATCCAGAATTCCCAAACAGAAAACCAAACCTTTGTTCTTCATTTTGAATCAAAGAACTTAGCATTTTCTCTTTCGTTGTTGCTACTGACTCCAGAACATCTGAAGGCAGCAGTTCAAGTTCCAAGCACACGCTCTAGATTCAAGGTAAGTCTTTATGACTTTGCATCTTTTCATTCAGAACATCATTAAATATGTAAATATCATAGTATTGATGTTGTCCATATCATTGCATAAGTAGAAAAATTGTGGATCAGAACTTCTTGATTAAGGCTAGGCTCAGAATTAGAATTAGAATTTCTATAAACTATTGTGCTTGTATCCTTCTGATTTGCTGTTAAGAATTAGATAAATTGTTGATGTGCTGATTAATATGAGGAAAGAGTTGAAATGTAACACAGAACTTATGGGTTCTCTTCACTGTTTTAACACGAAAACTTCTAGGATATCTTATTGTTTTAACATAGAACTTCTGATTTTCACACACCATTTAACACAACACAGAACTTCAGAGTTTCACTCATTGTTTGGCACAATGGAGAACTTCTGACTTTTCACCCACTGTTTAACACAAACACAGGACTTCTCATTTTCACTCACTATTTAACATGACACAGAACTGCTGACATTTTGCTCACTATCTAAACACCACCCGGAACCTCAATTTTCTTTCCCTCTAACATTTCTTGTAGGACCTCAGAGTGTATCAATCCAGAACTTCTGATGCCCACTGACGTTTCTTTTTGAGTTACAGCACGTCTGGCATCAGAACTTCTGATCCCTTTTGTTTTTCTTGTAGCAGCACGCTGATTCTATATCTCATTATTTCCCCTTTTTATCATTTTCAATATTAATACTCTTTTTATTAATATAAAAAGACATAAAAATATTTTCTTTTTACTAATTAATTCATTTCTTTTTTCTTAATTCATTAAGACAAAAAACCATTTTCTAAACAAGTGCTTTTCCTTTCTTGCATTGTACATTTCGATATGGTTGTTAACTAGGATTTAAATTCTTGCAACCCCCCATTTGTAAATTTTCACCCCCATCCCTAAATGATGTAATAGCGTAGGACCTTTACATTTCCGCAATTTATTGTTTTCAAGTATAAATGCTAGTAATTAGGATGTGTATGGCAAGACATGAAATCAACAAATAGATAACCCTAATCAAGACTAAATGCATGAAAATCAAACACACTTGCACACTAGCACCCTTAGGGTAATCCCGCTTTGTTTCCTTTCAGAAAATAGTCATGTCCCTCGAATATGGGCGTTTAGCAAAGACCCTCAATAAAAGATCGTAGTCCCTCGATGTCCCTCGATGTTGCCTTTGATAAACGATCTAGTCCCTAAATGACATTGCTAAAACGTCCCGTAGGTTGCCTTCTATGACTATACAAACATCCCATGCCCGTCCATCCACATCCAACGATGGGGATTCTTACCAAAACAATGGTAAGATATCCACATCTAAAGGAGGAGGAAAAGAACATCTAAAGACCTTTTGAGTAGGTAGATTCGCTCCTAGTTGCTCGCTTGCTCACAACAAAAACATTTATACACCAACACTTTCATCTTGAAACATTTTTCAAAAGACAAAACACTTTTTACGCATTCTTTTAGAGACGAGAACCATTACAAAGACATTCCTTTTCAAAATACCTTCAAAACCCACAACACAAAGCACATTTTCAAACAAAAGCAAGTGATCTAGCAAGCAACTAAGAGCCCGTAGATAACTACGGATGAAAGGGGTGCTAATACCTTCCCTTTTCATAATCTACCCCCCGAACTCAAGAAAACATCTCAAAGGTATTTCCTATTCTTTTCAGCCTTTCCTTTTGGATAAAAGAAAAGTCGGTGGCGACTCTTGCTAACCGCAACATTTGCAATCAAATGCAAAACTACAAAGTCAGTTCTCCCACCGCATTACAGAACTGGCGACTCTGCTGGGGACTATCTTTAAAGTGGGGTTACCTTAGGGCTAGATCATATTTACTTGCTTTCCTTGTTTGACTTGCATGCTTTACATTATGGTTCCTTGTTTGGGTTTGCTTTAATTCTACACCTGGATTTGGGGCACCTTTCTTAGGTAAGTAGTAATAAACTGTGAGGGAACTGTGCGGGGTATACCGACACGGTTGAAACAGTAGCTACTTTGATGCGATACTTTGGTGTGTACCGGTAGCCCTTGAGTAATCAAGGAGAATATGGGGCCGCTGCATGGTGTCATAAAGCGTCAACTGACTTTAGCACCTTAATTGACCAACTTGGCTTTTAGGACGTAGTGTGATAGCTGTCTTTGGTGTAAACCCAAAGTCGGTTGATACTCTATACTACACTCATTGAGGTTTGACCCTTGAATTTTGTTTGGTGGAAAGTCAATTGTCTATCGGAACGAGATTTGGGGGAAAGACCAGTGATATTGAGATCCCTTAGAACCCGGTTACTATATTTAGGACAGGTTGAACCAACCCAACTTCAAGAGGGTATCACCTTAAAATCCATGCAAGCCTTAAACCTAAGGTCTTTGTGTGATTTGTTTGTGCTTGCTATATCTTCTATATCTGAGCATAATCATGACATCATAACATAACATGTCATACTAACCATTTCAAGGATTCTTAGGGTTTATTTTTGTCTTGTTTTGTAGGACATGGCTCTCACCCGCAGATTCACTATCCAAACTAGTCTGGTAAAAGTACCTCCTCAGCTTAAGGATTTGGTATCAAGGGTTCCCGAAAGCTCTCCGTTCACTAAAAGACATGGACGACTTCTCAGCTTGGTCACCTCAAACCCTGATGAGGAAATGTTAAAAGTGCTCTTTCAGTTCTTTGACCATCTACATCACTGCTTCACTTTTCCGGATTACCAGTTAGTGCCTACTATGGAGGAGTTTTCTCTGCTGTTGGGGGTGCATATCCTTAATGAGGTACCTTTCAACAATATGGAAAGAAACCCTAAACCTGAAGATATTTCCAAATCTCTGTCCTTACAACGATCTGACGTAGTAGCAAATTGGGAAACCAGGAGAGGTGTCAAAGGTTTTTTGGCTAAGTTCTTGTTCGAGAAATCTCATCATTTCTGGGATACCTTGGACTTACAAGCTTTTGAAGAGGTGTTAGCCATTCTCATCTATGGTTTGGTACTGTTTCCTAAACCGGACCAGCTCATAGACGTGAATACGGTTAATATTTTCCTGTCACGTAATCCAGTGCCTACTCTGCTTGGAGATATCCTACATTTGTTGCATACTCGCACTATAAAGAGTAAAGGAACCCTTATATGTTGCACACCTCTTTTCTCTAGGTGGTTTATTTCGCACCTACCCCGATCCATCTTGAAGAATGAACAAGGTTTGAGATGGTCTCAAAGGTTAATGACTCTTACACATTCAGGCATTCATTGGTGTCCCCGATCCTCGAAGAATGTTACCATCATTGATCGATGCAGAGAATTCCATAATATCCCTCTCTTAGGAATTAGGGGAGGAATCACTTACAATCCTTGTTTGGCACTACGACAGTTTGGATATGCAAGAAGGGATGGTCCTCATGATGCACTTATTCAAGGAATCACCTTCGACTACGAGAATGATGCTCAAGATTACCGCAAAAGGTTCATGAGAGCTTAGGGAATGGTACATAGAGTTGATAGCAAGACACTGGGACACAAGAATTCCATCCCTCTTGAGCCTTACCTCAAATGGGTACGAACTCATGCTCAAAGTCTTATGATGCCTTACCCCTCTATTCTCCTAGTTATCATAGAGCCTGTTGTGGAAGGAGATGTCCCATACACTATCCTTCATCCTAACATGCCCACCTCTCTCGAAGACTTGCAAAGGGATTAGATACAACTTAAAGGGGAGCGAGACACTTTTGAGGCCCAATTTTACGCCAGCGAGAAGAAGGTTCTAGAACTCACCAAGCATCATCATGAGGAGCGGAGTCTGAACGCCTACATCGCACCAAAGAGGATGCGCTCAACTTTTTTGTCTTAGATTTTTGTATTTTTATTTCTTTCATTGTAAGCCCAAAGAGGCATGATGTACTCAAACTATGATTTATTAATAAGACGTGTGTTTTTTTTTGTCTAAAGCAAATTTAAGTCTCTAAATTCCTTGAAATCATTGCATATTCATCTTCATTCATCATAACATAAGCAGGTTTCTTACCAACATGTCTCCTTATCTTTCTACTATTTATTTCAATAAGATGGATCTTGAGCAGACATTGAAAGATCTCCAAGCGCAGAATGCTCAGTTTCAACAGATGTCCTTGAATCTAGCCAAAGGACAAGAGGATTTGAAAACTTTGTTGATTGAAGAAAAGAAGAAGAAAGAAAAGAAAACAATCAGAGTTCTGAATCTAGGAAGAAGGTTCCCAGGGCCAGCCAGACGGACCCTAGACTTTGCAATGTCATCTGGTGAAAAGGATAATCAAGAAGGGAAAGGCAAGGAAGTGACTGCCCATCTAGAATCTGAAGAGGAAGAAGAAGAGGATTACTCTGAGGAACAGTATCCCCCGGCTGACGATAAATACAAACATCTGGAAGAGCGTCTAAGTGCAATGGAGATTCAGAAAGTTCCAGGGTTGGACTTTGAAGAGCTGGGATTGGTGTCTGGGATTGTTATTCCACCAAAACTCAAGGCACCAGTATTTTCTAAGTACAACGGGGTTTCATGTCCCAAGATGCACCTCCGATCTTATGTGAGAAAAATACAGCCTCACACTGCTGACAGAGATTTATGGGTCCACTTCTTTCAAGATAGTCTATCCGGGACTCAGCTAGATTGGTTCTATCAATTGGAAAGGGCCAATATCCATAATTGGGAAGACCTTGCCGCTGCTTTTTATAAACAGTACCAGTACAACACAGAACTTTCTCCCACCCATGCTTAACTCTAGAGTATGGCTATGATTTCAAGCGAAGGTTTCAAAGACTACACTCAGAAATGGAGGGACTTAGCAAGAAGAGTCCAGCCCCCCTGTCTGATAGGGAGCTAGTGGATACGTTTTTGGGTACGCTGTTTGGTCCTTTCTTTAATCATCTAATTGGAAGCTACTTAGCCGACTTCACTGAATTAATCTTGACCATGGAAATAGTGGAAGCTGGGATTAAGAGTGGGAAGATCCAAAAGGATGCATCCTCCAGTGCCGTGAGAAAACCATTTATTGGGAAAAAAGAAGTTGGTGCTATGTACCCTCAAAGGAATCAGGACAGAACTGAACACCGTCCAACGGTAGGGGTCGTCATGATCCCTAAGCCTGCACCTACTCAACAAAGGAACAACCAGCCTAGAATGGAAAGACCTGTAAGACAATTTACCCGTATAAATATGACGTTGTCTCAAGTCCTGCCACATTTGTTGAGATCTAATCTGGTAACTTTGAAGGAAGCCCCAAAGAATCCCAACATCGCCTCTCCTTATTACAACCCTAATGCACGTTGTGCTTACCATTCAGAAAGTCCAGGCCATGATACCAACAACTGCATGGATTTGAAAAACAAGGTGCAAGACCTTCTCGAGGCAAAATAAATTGAATTTGATTCTCCTGAGATCCTAAATGTTATCATAGCTCATATGCCCAAGCACGGCTGTGATGTTAACATTGTTGAAGATGATGTGTTTGTTACTGTTGTTGATGAACTTGTTACTACTCTCCTGACTGTCAAGAGGAATCTATTGAAGGCTGGTTTATTTCAGGGTTGTGGTGAAGGCTTCCACCTCTGTTTATCCCTACCGACTGGTTGTCATTTACTGAAAGCAGGTGTCCAACGCCTAATGGATGACAAAGAGATTTTGTTTGAAAAGACTCCCGTTCCAACCATTGCTTACAAAGATGTTTCGATAATAACCATTTCTGCCAATCCTTCCAGGGTCTCCACCAAAAGACCCGTTAGGATTACATCTGTTCCAAAGGTGAATCCACTGATAATTACTATGCCAGGGCCGACCCCGTATTCCTCAGATAAAATTGTCCCCTGGAACAATGGGGGTGACGTCTACTATCACGGCATCAAACAGGATTGGTTGGTTGATGAAGACTCGATCTTTGAGAAGGTTGACCCCGACATCAGCAATATCGCGGGAACTAGCAAAATAACCCAAACTGGAATAGTATTCTTCCCTAAGATTACTCCTTCGAAAATTGTTACCGGTCCTTTGATCATCCCTGCTTTTGTTCATGTTGACACTACTACTACATTCCCTATGGTTACCCTTACTGACACCCCTATCATCGAGTCGACCAAGACTCGGGGTAAAGGCATTCTGGTTGAGCCTATCCGGATGAAGGCGCAATCAATATCTATCCCTGAAGCCTCCAAGAAGGAGATGGAAGAAATTATAAAAATTATAAAGATAAGTGACTACAACGTAGTCAAACAGCTAGGGGAGATTCCATCAAATATTTTTATGCTAGCTTTACTGTTGTGTTCTGAGGCTCATGCGAAGGCCTTGGTGAAATTTCTTAAAACTGCCCATGTGCCACAGGAAACTTCTGCTGACCAATTCCAAGACTGTGTGGCCAGTTTGACCTCTGATAATGGTTTGGGCTTTTGTGATGCAGATCTTACACCTAGAGGAAGGAAACACAACGAGGCGTTACATGTCTCTGTCGAATGCAGGGGCACAACTTTGGTCCATTTCCTAGTTGATACTGGTTTATCTTTGAATGTGTTGCCTAAGAAGGCTCTTGATAGACTAGACTGTGAAGGCCTGACCTTAAAACCCAATAACATAGTGGTAAGGGCTTTCGACGGTTCAAAAAGAATGGTGCATGGGGAGGTGGAAATCCCCATAAAAGTTGGAACTCAAACCTTTGATTCAACTTTCTATGTAATGGATATTCTCCCTTCCTATTCCTTCTTATTGGGCCGACCTTGAATTCATGATGTTGGTGCTGTCACCTCTACATTACATCAGATGCTGAAATACCCAACCAAGGGAAAAATCATTATTGTCCATGGAGAGGAGGAATATATGGTCAGTCACTTGAACTCTTTCAGATACGTAGAAATGGATGGTGAATTCATCGAAACTCCATTTTAGCATTTCGAGGAAGCCTCACAAACAGTGGCAGCAACCAAGATTGTTCCCTCAGTCCCAAAGATTACAAGACCTCCGCTAAAGATGTCTTCTCTGAAAGATGCCAAGGCAGTAGTCGAAGAAGGTAGGTGTACTATTTGGGGCCAACTCCCGGATATCCCTTACAAATCTAACAAATTTGGTTTGGGTTTCACTTAAGGAGCCCAGAAAGCTATTCGTCGTGCTCATGCCAAGGGACCACCTTTGTGGATCAGCAAGCATGGAGCCAACACAGTGGAGGATAGTGATGACGATTGTGACCTGGAAGAATGGATTTTCCCAACTATCAACGGAAGACTCACCAACTAGGAAGCCAAAGAATTTGTCCCAATTACTTTTGTCCAACATTAATTGTATTTAAATTTTTGTCGGACTTTGTAATAATCAAACAATTTAGACTTTTAAAACCTTGTGTCTTACCCGAGGCACAACGGTCCATTTGTAAGGGTTGTTACTTCATTTTCATATGTCATCAATGAATCATGGACGTTTTTGCATGCAAACTTTGTGCTCTTTGTCTTTCTTTTTCTACATTTTTATTTCTTTCAAAGATAGCTATGCTCTTACACACACTGACATATTAAAATGCAGATCCACATCTACTCAGGATCCTATGGGTAACGATTCTGCTATGGCCTATTGTGACTTTGAAAATCGAATCTACCAAGCGGAAGACGAAGGTGAGGAAGATTGTGAAGTTCCAGGGGAACTAGCCAGGTTACTACAACAGGAAGAAAGGACCATACAGCCCCACGAAGAACCAGTGGACACAATTAACTTAGGTACCGAAGAAGACAAGAAAGAAGTCAAGGTGGGTGCCAATCTGGAACCCAATATCAAGAAGAGTTTAACTCAGTTGCTACATGACTATGTTGAGGTCTTTGCTTGGTCATACGAAGACATGCCAGGACTTGATGCTGATATCGTGGTCCATCGTCTACCGACAAAAGAAGGCTGCCCTCCGGTAAAACAGAAAGTCCGCCACATGTGGTCAGACATGTCAGAGAAGATCAAGACTGAAGTCATGAAACAACTCAATGCCGGATTCTTAGCTGTCACCTCCTATCCACAATGGGTCGCCAATGTTGTTCTAGTGCCTAAAAAAGACGATAAGGTACGTATGTGTGTGGACTACAGAGACTTGAATAGGGCAAGCCCCAAGGATAACTTCTCGCTTTCCCATATCGATATTCTAGTTGACAACACCGCACAACATAAAGTATTTTCCTTCATGGATGGTTTCTCAGGCTACAACCAGATCAAAATGGTACCTGAGGAGATGGAGAAAACGACCTTAATCACACGGTGGGGCACTTTCTGTTACAAGGTTATGCCATTCGGGTTGAAGAACGTTGGGGCAACTTATCAACGCGCCATGGTAGCTCTATTTCATGATATGATCCATCACGAAATAGAGGTCTATATGGATGACATGATAGCCAGATCTCAAACTTAAGAGGAACATCTTGACCATTTGCAGAAACTGTTTGAAAGGCTAAAGAAATACAAGCTAAGGTTGAACCCGAATAAATGCACATTTGGGGTGAGGTCTGGTAAACTCCTAGGCTTCATTGTCAGCAGTAAAGGTATCAAAGTGGACCCTGCCAAGGTAAAAGCAATAAAAGAAATGTCTTCTCCTTGCACCGAGAAGGAAGTCAGAGGATTCTTAGGACGGCTAAACTACATCACCAGATTCATTTCTCACCTAACCGCTACTTGTGAACCAATCTTCAAATTACTGAAGAAAGATGAAGTGGTGGAATGGAATGATGACTTCCAAGCTGCCTTTGACAAGATCAAAGGGTACCTTCAAGAGCCTCCTATTTTGATTCTTCCAGTCGAGGGAAGACCTCTGATCATGTATCTAACTGTTTTGGAAAATTCAATGGGGTGTGTGCTGGGGCAGCATGATGAGTCTGGCCGAAAAGAGCACGCTATTTACTACCTAAGCAAAAAGTTTACCGACTGTGAAACCAGATATTCACTGCTTGAGAAAACTTACTGCGCTCTGGCATGGGCTGCTCGTCGGCTAAGACAATATATGTTGACCCATACTACCTTGTTGATATCCAAGATGGATCCAATAAAATACATATTCGAGAAGCCTGCCCTCTCTGGGAGAATAGCAAGATGGCAGATAATCCTGACAGAATACGATATTCAATACACTACCCAAAAAGCAATAAAGGGTAGTGTGTTAGCCGATCACCTTGCTCACCAGGCTGTGGATGACTACCAGTCCATGAAATTCGAATTCCCAGATGAAGACGTCATGATGGTAAATAACTGTGAAGAACTCAGACCATATGACGGACCTGAACAAGGATCCCGATGGACCTTGGTTTTTGACGAAGCCTCCAACGCACTCAGCAATGGCATAGGTGTTGTAGTTATATCCCCTGAAGGATGTCATACTCCCTTCACCGCAAGACTTTGTTTCAATTGTACCAATAACATGGCAGAATACGAAGCGTGTATTTTTGGTCTCAAAGCTGCCATAGATTTGGGAATCAAGTCCTTGAGTGTATTTGGAGATTCAACCTTAGTCATCAGTCAGATCAAAGGAGAGTGGGACACGAAGCACCCTAATCTCATCCACTACAAAGAACATGTGTTGACATTAATCCCACATTTCGAGGAAATTACCTTTGAGCATTTTCCACGAGAAGAAAATCAACTAGCGGACGCGCTAGCCACCATGTCATCCATGTTTAAACTCAAGTGGGGTAACGAGGCTCCCCAAATCACTATTGAACGGATGGATGAACCAGCTTACTGTCATGAGATCGATACTGAAGAAGTAGTGGACCAGCCTTGGTTCCATGAAGTTAAGAGGTATCTCGAGGCCCAAGAGTATCCGGAGGGAGCTTCAGTAAATGATAAGAAGTTCTTGAGAAGATTCTCTACTAAGTTCTTCCTCAGTAATGACATTCTCTACAAGTGCAACCACGACTCTATTTTGCTTCGTTGCATAGACAAGGCTGAGGCATAAAAGATCATTGTTGATCTGCATGAAGGCACTTTTGGCACCCATTCTAGTGGGCACACGATGGCTAAAAAGATCCTACGGGAAGGGTATTACTGGTCTACCATGGAAGCAAATTTCTATCAACATTCACGAACCTGTCACAAGTGTCAGATCTATGCTGACAAAGTACATGTGCCTCCAGTTCCTTTAAACGTCCTGACTGCTCCCTGGCCATTCGCGATGTGGGGCATCGATATGATTGGAGAAATAAAACCTACAGCTTTTAATGGGCACCACTTCATCTTGGTGGCCATTGACTACTTCATGAAGTGGGTTGAGGCAGCTTCTTTCGCGTCTGTTACCAAGAATGTTGTCGCCCGATTCATCAAATAGAATCTCATCTATCGGTACAGTATCCCAGAAAGAATCATCACAGACAATGATATAAATCTCAACAATACTATGATCATCGCATTATACGCGCAATTCAAGATCCATCACCATAATTCTTCACCTTACCGACCAAAGATGAATGGTGTTGTCGAAGCCGCAAATAGGAACATCAAGAAGATCATACAAAAAATGACAGTAACCTACAAGGATTGGAATGAGATGTTGCCATTTTCTTTCCATATTTACCGTACCACGACACGCACATCAACAGGGGCAACTCCCTTCTCCTTGGTATACGGCATGAAAGTTGTTCTACCAATTGAAGTACAAATACCTTCTTTGAGAATCATAAAGGATGCAGGGCTGAATGAAGACGAATGGATTCAAACTTGGCTTGACCAGTTGAACTTGATTGATGAGAAGAGGCTTACGGCTGTCTGTCATGGCCAGATATACCAAAAACGTATGATCAAAGATTTTAACAAGAAGGCCAGCCGTCAGGTATATCAGGTTGGTGATTTGGTAATAAAGCGTATCATATTGCCACAAGGTGATCCCAGGGGAAAATGGACTCCTACATATGAAGGACCATTTGTGATCAAAAGCATATTCTATGGTGGAGCAGTGATCTTAACCACTATGGATGGCGACGACCTTCCGCACACTGTGAACACGGACATAGTCAAAAGATAATATGCCTAAGAGACCCACTAGGTTGACACACCTAGGAAAAATAAGGGCATCCCGGTGAACCAAAAAGGTTCGGGCAAAAATTAGGGATAAAATATAAAAAAAACTGAACACCCGGCAAGCTGAAAACCCGAAAGGGAGGCTTGGGCAAAAAAAGGGTATCCCGGTGGACTGAAAACCCGAAAAGGCGGTCCAGGAAAAAGTTAGGGATTTAAAGCGTATGACTATGTCCCGTTGGATCACCTTACAGACAACCTTTAGCATCGACTGACAAGCTCAAATGGTTCTAATCAATCCAATCAGCTTCGGACAAAGCAGCAAGTGGATAAGACGCTCATAGACACGAAGGCTATAGCAGAATGGGAACCCCATGGGATTATTTCACATAGCTATCTTTTCTTTGTATTATTTTTCATTTTTCCACTACGGCATTCTCTTACTATAATGTTCGTCTCGTTGTACAAAAAACACTTGTTCAAGTTAATACAAAGATAATCCTTTGAAAGTGCAAAACTGTTTGTTTTTCTTTATTCTTTGTGTTTTGTTTACAAAAACATCCAATGATTATTTTGAACATATGCATTTGAATGTAATTATTGTTTACAAATGGACAAAAAAGAAGAACAGAAAATAGAAAGACAATCACTAATGGCTTTAAGAAATAGGATAATATCTTTAGACTATTCCAGAAAATCCCCTGCAGATACCTTTTCCAACAAGAACGGAAATCAGGGCATCCCGCTGTAGGATCGCCATCATATCTCCAGTACGCATCCTAATGGTATCAAGTGCTCTCACACCCCCGGTGGAACAAAACTTCCGGTTACAGCTCCGAAGATTCCTCAGTGAAAGTCGCCTAATTTCTCAGGATTCCCCAACAGGATTTCACAAGGTCCACAAGCAATGCATGGTGTTTCCCCTTACACAATAGAGTTTATTTCTCTAACAAATGGAAACTCATCAACACTTCAACTTCAAAACATGAAGACTTGCACACCTTATACCCAGCAGTACTCGGGGATTTATTTTCCCTAACTCCAGCAACACTGCGGCATAACAATTAACATGTCCATCCATACGTCATAACATTGACAGCACAAATACATACAACACAATCTCATTTATTTTGAGAACATCATTACAACATGCATTTCATACATCATGACACTGCATGCAACTAACCTTTCATCTTTTCAGGAAAGATCAATCAACAGAGAACTATCATCAAATTTTCAACAATTCAATTACAGATCAATTCCCAAAAAGGACTAGTCAACCATCTACATAACAGATATTTCTTTCAGATCCCTGCCGGTTTAGTTTAAATCTCTCAACAGTTAATTCTGATTCTTTCCCGCAGACATCTTCTCTGGTTCAGATAAATCTCTCAATGATTTATTCTGATTCTTTTCCAGACCCCTGTTGGTTCAGTTTAAATCTCTCAATGGATTATCCTGATTCTTTCCCGCAGACATCTTCTCTAGTTCAGATAAATCTCTCAATGATTTATTCTGATTCTTTTCCAGACCTATGCTGGTTTAGTTTAAATCTCTCAAAGGTTTATCCCAATTTTTTCCCGAAGACATCTTCTCTGGTTCAGATAAATCACACCAAGATTTATTCTGATTCTTTTCCAGACCCCTGCTGGTTCAGTTTAAATCTCTCAACGGTTTATCCTGATTCTTTCCTGCAGAAATCTCCTCTGGTTCAAATAAATCGCTCCAAGATTTATTCTGATTCTTTTCCAGATCCCTGTTGGTTCAGTTTAAATCTCTCAACGGTTTATCTTGATTCTTTCCCGCAGACATCTTCTCTAGTTCAGATGAATATCTCCAAGATTTATTCTGATTCTTTTCCAAACCCCTGCCGATTCAATTTAAATCTCTCAACGGCTTATCCTGATTCTTTCCTGCAGACATCTACTATGGTTCAGATAAATCACCCCAAGATTTATTCTGATTCTTTTCCAGACCCCTGCTGGTTTAGTTTAAACCTCCCAACGGTTTATCGCGATTCTTTCCAAATAAGACACTTTCTTTGGTTCAGATAAGTCGCTCCAAATATTTATCCTGATTCTTCCCAGTTAAAGAATATTCAAGACTTCTGCTAGGTTCAGTTTTAAATCAACCGAAGATTTGTTCTAATTATTTTCCAGTTGAAATCAAGTTTAGACCTAGTCCATTTTCTATCAACAGTCACCTTTGGATGGCATCTACAAGCCCATCTCTGGAAAATCTCCATCATTCATCCAAATGGCATCTATAGGCGCATTCACAATTCATATTCGAGTGCAAATTTCTGGGTACTCTAGTGTTCAATCATCTTCCACCTTCAAGTCACGAATGGAGAACCCGCCAATCTAACTCTTCAGGTTAAGAAGATTGAACAGGGGCAGCTGTTGTACCCTAAAATTTTCCCTCTCATTTCTCAAAGGATCATCTTGGACCCTCAAGTTTGCTTCTATCAAGTCTCAAGTCTTGAATTACAATTTTCCAAGAAAATCATTCACAAGAGCAAAATGGTCAAAAGCATACTGAAAAGTCAAACTTTGACTTTTAGATCAAAAAATCAAGTTTCAACAATTATATTTTATCAAGACATGAAATTGGTTCATCAAAAAATCAGAAGTCAGAAATTACTTTGAAAAATCCAAATTCCTAAACATTTAGAAAATTTTCTAAGTGTTAAGAGAATATGGTACTTCTGAACTTCTGAGCCATCCTCCACGCAAGTGCAGTCAGAATTTGAAAACACGGCTCAGAGCATAATGCTTCAATCAGAACATGTGAAAGTGATGCTCTTTTGCCAGAACATGATTCTTCAGCATATGAAGGCTATGTTCAACGCTTCGGTCAGAACATCATTCTACGAGTCTCACTCTGGTCTTCTACGATCAGAACATCACCAAATCCCAAAACCTCGTTTAAACAACCTGTTGCACTGCTATAGCACAGTCCTGCCACCAGCTGCCACAACACTCCAAGGTGCTGCTGATCCAGTCCACGCCTGCGTTTTTCTCAAACCCCATAATTGCACCAAATTAGCATACGAGAGTTGTGTTTAAAAAGAAATGGAACAGTATGCCAAAAAGTTTTAAATCCCATTTGTTTTCCCCCCAAAATCACAACAAACTCACCTATAAATAAGTGGCTCCATCACACTTTAAAGGGGCGGGATTTTTTTTGGAGAAAGAGAATTGTCAAAAGAGAGAAAAGAAAATTGTGAAACCTTTGCAAAAATCCAGAATTCCCAAACAAAAAACCAAACCTTTGTTCTTCTCTTTGAATCAAAGAACTTAGCATTTTCTCTTCCGTTGTTCTTACTGACTCTAGAACATCTAAAGGCAGTAGTTCAAGTTCCAAGCACACACTCCAGATTCAAGGTAAGTCTTTCTGACTTTGCATCTTTTCATTCAGAACATCATTAAATATGTAAATATCATAGTATTGATATTGTCTGTGTCATTGCATAAGTAGAAAAATTGTGGATCATAACTTTTTGATTAAGGCTAGGCTCAGAATTAGAATTAGAATTTCTATAAACTGATGTGCTTTTATCCTTCTGATTTGCTGTTAAGAATTAGATAAATTGCTGATGTGCTGATTAATATGAGGAAAGAGTTGAAATGTAACACAAAACTTCTGGGTTCTCTTCACTGTTTTAACACGAAAACTTCTAGGATCTCTTATTGTTTTAACACAGAACTTCTGATTTTCACACACCGTTTAACACAACACAGAACTTCAGAGTTTTACTCATTGTTTGGCACAACGCAGAACTTCTGACTTTTCACCCACTGTTTAACACAAATACATAACTTTTGATTTTTACTCACTATTTAACACGACACAGAACTGCTGACAATTTGCTCACTGTCTAAACACCACCCAGAATCTATATTTTCTTTCCCTCTAACGTTTTTTGCAGGACCTCAGAGTGTATCAATCCAGAACTTATGATGCCCACTGACGTTTCTTTCTGAGTCACAACGCGTCTGGCATCAAAACTTATGATCCCTTTTGTTTTGCTTGCAGCAGCACGCTGATTCTATATCTCATTATTTTCCCCTTTCTATCATTTTCAATATTAATACTCTTTTTTATTAATATAAAAAAGACATAAAAATATTTTTCTTTTTACTAATTAATTTATTTCTTTTTTCTTAATTCATTAAGACAAAAAACCATTTTCTAAATAAGTCCTTTTCCTTTCTTGCATTGTACATTTCAATATGGTTGTTAACTAGGATTTAAATTCTTGCAACCCCCCATTTGTAAATTTTCACCCCCATCCCTAAATGATGTAATAGCGTAGGACCTTTACATTTCCTCAATTTATTGTTTTCAAGTATAAATGCTAGTAATTAGGGTGTGTATGGCAAGACATGAAATCAACAAATAGATAACCCTAACCAAGACTAAATGCATGAAAATCAAACACACTTGCACGCTAGCACCCTTAGGGTAATCCCACTTTGTTGCCTTTTGGAAAATAGTCATGTCCCTCGAATATGGGTGTTTAGCAAAGACCCTCGATAAAAGATCGTAGTCCCTCGATGTCCCTCGATGTTGCCTTCGATAAACGATCTAGTCACTAAATGACATTGCTAAAACGTCCCATAGGTTTCCTTCTATCACTATACAAACGTCCCACGCCCGTCCATCCATATCCAATGATGGGGCTTCTTACCAAAACAATGGTAAGATAGCCACGTCTAAAGGAGGAGGAAAAGAACATATAAAGACCTTTTGAGTAGGTAGATTCGCTCCTAGTTGCTCGCTTGCTCACAACAAAAACATTTATACACCAACACTTTCATCTTGAAACAATTTTCAAAAGACAAAACACTTTATACGTGTTCTTATAGAGACGAGAACCATTACAAAGACATTCCTTTTCAAAATACTTTCAAAACCCACAACACAAAGCACATTTTCAAACAAAAGCAAGTGATCTAGCAAGCAACTAAGAGCCCGTAGATAACTACGGATGAAAGGGGTGCTAATACCTTCCCTTTTCATAATCTACCCCCCGAACTCAAGAAAACATCTCAAAGGTCTTTCTTGTTCTTTTCAGTCTTTCCTTTTGGATAAAAGAAAAGTCGGTGGCGACTCTTGCTAACCACAACATTTACGATCAAATGCAAAACAACCAAGTCAGTTATCCCATCGCGTTACATTGTGGTATCGTATTACCAGGCAAGAAGAGTAAGGGGAAAAGTGATTTCCAAAGCGACTAAGCACCTAACCAAGATATCACAAATCAAGGCAGGAGATAGACGGTGATATAAACAAGCACAAAGCATCGACATCGATCAATGCGAGCTCCTAACAAAGCATGGGGGTTTGATTGTGAAACCCTTTTCAACTTGACGACTCGATAACAAGAGTAGGCACAACTATGAAGTATCATGGTGCGTCACGAGTTAAGGATGACACAGATGAAACGCGGGGGTTGATTTTGAACCCTCTACCCTCGCCTCCTTTTGAGGACTTATTTATGGGGAATGAGAATGGGCGCGTCTTTTTGAGGTCTTTGACACAAATGGAAAGACACTGCATAATTCCTACTTCAAAGGTAGATCTTTAAACAAACCCCACACAAGTAGAACACAAATGCGGAATTGCCTTAAACAAGTCCTTAAATAAACCAGAGCGGTTCCTGACATGATCAGAAATGCAAGTCCCCATCATACATCTATAGTTCTACTTCTCATGGAAAGGAAAGCAATAAAGAATGTAGTAAAAATGCAAGAGGTAAAGAATAATGTAAGTTACCAATTGAACACAAGTTCGTCAATAAGCAGACGAAAGCAAGGAGAAACTCGGAATACGTCTAGCACACTTCACCAAAAAAGCACAAGAGTTAGAAATGGTATCCAATAATGAGAAAAAGGAGATAACACAATGCGAGCCTCAGATGCATCACATAACAGAGTTCTTGCGCAAGATTATACTACACAAGAAGAATAATATCCAGAAAAATAACGAATAATGAGAATTTCTCTTGAAATGAGAAACAATATGTTACATTGGAAACGAGCATAAGTTAAATGTTTTTCAATCACATAACCATCGCTATGTTACATGATTGAAAATAATACAATGTACCTTGCACAAGTCAACAAACATGTCAAAAATGACAAGGAAACGAGAATAACGTGGCATGATCGCATCACAAGTCCAAGCATGGTCAAGGTGTAAAGAAATTTAATGCAAATATATGTTGCAACACCGTAAAGTAAAACCGGGCAGCCACACACGCATATCACAAAGTACACCGGAAACGGAACCAGAATCGAGCCGAATCCATCACAAAGGTTTCCAAACGAAATACCAAAAGAAAGTAAACAATAGATAGAAACTAGAGCAAGAAAAATATGCACTAAAATGACTTAAAATGCATTATTTACAAAATTAGGCGTCCGAAAAATTGTCACGGAATCGAACGAAAATCGCATGATTACATCTAAACGTGCCAAGGAACTCAAAAATGTGGTCGGTTTCGCTTAATTCGGAATGAAAGAGTTACAAACAGGACAACAACACCATAATATGTAAAATCGTAGGAATTTCATTCTGAAGCCATGAAAATCCACTTTAAACACTATCCAAACGTGTAATCCAAGTGTCTCAAGCGTTAGTAATTAAGCAATGTGTGACTTTATGTTCAAGAAACGTCCAAAACGGATGAAAATGCACAAAAATCAAATGTTGATTTAATTTCTAAACTCTACGTTTTTGCATTGAAAATGAGAATTTATTTATGCATAGACTTGGAAATCATGTCAACATATGATAAACAACAAAATCTCACAATTAATTCCATAATTGACATTAAGTTAGAAATTCGGTTTTTTGAAGGTTTAAGTGTTTTTTACCGAATTATAGATTCAAACTTGTATCAATAATGTAATTAAACAACAATCAATGCTCCTCTTTAATCATCACAAGTCACAACAATTGCAATTGAGAAATAACATATTATGTAGAATTAAGAGAAACACATAGAAGTGATTATGTAATTAAAGTAAGCTTATGGAACCTACCATGTGAATTTGCACATTCTAGAATCAATGTAAATTGATTTCACATGTTAATTTTAGATTTAAAATCAATTATCCAAAAGCTCCAACATTTTAAATTTCAAATAATCACTTTTATGAAAATCACATAATTACATAAGCACTTATTTCTACTAGCCAATTACGAATTTCCACAACATGATCTCAAATAAATTCAATTCTCAACAATTATATCCAATCCACAATTTAATTTCTTAATTAAAGCTCAATTCCAGGAATACCAAAAGTGCTTATTCAAGAATCAGTTATTCAAAAAAGCGCTTAAATCAAGAAAAATCATCGTAGAATTGAAAGGAGATTGAGATGACGAGATCGCAAGAATCGGAGCAGAGAACGGAGGTCGGAGATGGCTGAAATTCGCGAAACAGAGGGAGTATAGAATTGATGTGATCGCGACTTCAGGGAAGAGGAAAACAACGGTTTTCTAGAAGACAGCGGCGGCCGGCGGTGGCAGGAGGTGAGAGGAGGGAGTATAGAACAGTGGTGATCGGATAAGAGAAGGAGAATTTATCTTGTGTTCTTGAGCCTTTTTTGAAAAGTTGTTATGAAGTTGTTGTTGTTCTAGAGAAAAGAATTGAGAGAATGAGGTTTGATCTTGGAGCAAATAGAGAGAGAGTTTCTTGGTGTTTTTGTGAATTGGTGAATTATGAGACAAAAATCATATTTTAGGTTGATGTAGTGAGTGTAATTAGGCCTTGGAAGTTTAATTGGGTTGGGCCTCAATTTGACAGTGTAAGCTTAATACGAGCACAAAATGCCACGTTATCATAGGTGCAAAATCTCGACTTGAGATCAACATAAAAAATGAAGACAATACAATTTGTGACACATTACCGAAAGAATGGGCTCAATAAAAAAAACTATGAGAAAGTTATGAATTTTCGAAGTTTCTCAGACGCAATGTCAGACAAAATTTCTCAACTTGCAGTTTTTTCACTTGTGTTATATGCGAAACGGGACAAAAACGGAAGCCTTTGGAATATCGTTTGAATGTGGAGTCTGAAGAGAAAATATAGCTGACATCATTTGTGAAATTATTCCAAAAGAACCATCTCAATACGACAAAAATCAAAGGAGTTACAATTTTTACAATAACGAGAATCGGTAATTCGAAATATTAATTCTACACCACAAAATCTCTAGTAAACCATATTTCCAGGGACTTTCCTCGAGAAATCAGCTCTCGGTCTAAACATACAAAATGAAAATAAAATCAAGAAGGATTTTCCCCAAAAGTAACGGCTCAGAAACATTGCTCCACGCAAAAGTTATGAGTTTTCAAACATCCGAGAAAATAACGACCAGCACAGTATTTTTACCGTTTTTCCACTGTTTCCTCTCAAAGTATCCGCGCATTCGGAGATTCTCCTCAAAGAATCGGATTTCGAGCTAAACATGAAAGTTGATGAAGGTAACGAGACAATTTTGACGCCTCAAGAAAGGTTCCAAAACAATATTTGAATAAGAAGTTATGAATTTTCGATTGCTTGCGAGACGACAAACCAAAAATTAAATTCAGTAACTGTCTTCAAAGAAATAAACTTTTCGGAGGTTCTCTACACAAAATTAACCTTCAACCCGAATACGAGAAATGGAAAGGAAGTCAACATGATCTCAATATTCAAAGAATCAACTGAGAATACCGAATTAGATGAAATATACGAATTTCCCAAAGCCTGAGAAAGAGATAACCAATCATTAAATTCAAGTACCACTTTGGGGAAATCAAATTATTTGGAGATGTCTTGCACATAATTGGCTTCCGACTTGAACAAATGAATTGGAGAAAATAACGAGGCGAATCCAATTCCATAAGGAATCAACTCATAACGTTATCTCGATTGGAAGTTATGAATTTCTAATCTCAAACCAGTAAAAGCACTGTTTCTGATATACGTCGTCTCAAATCCACTAAAACACCCAATTTCTTTGTAATTCAGAGTATGCTGAGATATATGAGAGCCTGTCATGATGACAGCTTGATTGATCAATGATTTTATGGCTTATGAATCACGCAGAACACATTTAAACCTTGAAAACTAGAGTTTTTCCCCGTTTCACTATCTAACAGAACAATCTATTTTGGAAGGCTTTCGGAAAGGAAATACCTTGATCCCACGACTATCAATGATGTATGCAATGTTAGATGACCTAATGAAAGGTATGCATAAGCCAGATGGGCCTTAAAAAGGGTAGGACAAATTTGGGGTATGACAGCTGCCCCTATTTAATCGTCTTAAACCTGAAGGTGCGATTGGCGCGGGCCTTTCGAACATTCAAGGTGGAAGATGATTAAATACCAATACCGAAAATTTGTTCTAAATGATGAATTGTTTATTTTTGTGATATCTGTTGGGGGAAAATGTGTTCTTCGGTGGAAGATTTTTTAGGGTAACTTATAATGTAATACAAGACGGAGATTGGACTCATAACGTAGCAACAGAGGCTAATACAAGAAAAGGAAAACTTGTAACTTGGCGGTGATGCCAATACAAGGAAGGCAAACTTGTAACATAGAGACAATGCTAATACAAGTAAAGGTAATAACTTGTAACATGGCGGTGATGCAAATACAAGGAGAGGTAGATTTGCAACGTGGCAGTGATGCCAATACAAAGAGGGGTAGATTCGTAACGAGTGTAAACTTGTAATGTGGCGGTGATGCCAATACAAGGAAGAGTAACAACTTGTAATGTAGCAACGACTAATACAAGGAAGAGGTAAAGTTGTAACGTAGCAACAATTCTAATACAAGACACGATAAACATGTAACGTGGCGGTGATGCCAATACAAGTAAGGGTAATGACTTGTAACATGGCGACGACTAATACAAGACAAAGGAAAACTTCTAACGTAGCAACAGTGCTAGTACAAGACACAGTAAACTTGTTACGTGGTGGTGATGCCTATACAAGGAAGGGTAATGAATTGTAACGTGGTGGTGACTAATACAAGACAAAGGAAAACTTGTAACATAGCAGCAGAGGCTAATACAAGGAAATATTGACGACTTGTAACGTAGCATCGGTGCTAAAATAAGGAAGATGGTAAACTTGTAACGTCACAACAATGCCAATACAAGAGGAATGTTGACTCGTAACGTAGCATCGACGCTAATACAAGGACAAAGGAAAATTTGTAACTTA
The DNA here is from genome assembly GCA_948472305.1 of Vicia faba. NCBI lineage: Eukaryota > Viridiplantae > Streptophyta > Magnoliopsida > Fabales > Fabaceae > Vicia > Vicia faba. Next base: position 178,567,690 of record OX451740.1, read on the forward strand.
GCAACAATGCTAATACAAGGAAGGTTGATGACTTGTAACGTAGCATCGGCGCTAATACAAAGGCAAAGTTAAACTTGTAAAGTTGTGTAGCGGTAAAATCAATGAAGTAGCCACCGAGTATTTATTTATCCCATAAAAGGGAAAGGAAAATAATCGAAGGAAACCTAAAGGGGAAATCAAGGTCTTGCAACCGAGAGATTGGGTAAGGGAGTCGATTACGCGAGGGGAAGGTATTAGCACCCCACATGTCTGTAGTACTCTACGGGATCCACTATTGTTATTATAATCAAAGGGTATGCTCAATCTAATGCTTAAAAGTTATAGACTAAGAGGGAATGCATGCAAAGAAAACACGGGGAAAAGAAGGAAATATTTACAAATTTTCGCTCAGCTGAGCCCCGTGACCAGATGCCTACGTATCCCTTTTAAGGAATCAGAGCGTCGTAGTTCGGCTCACATATTTTGTTTGTTTGTATTTTTTAAGTGAACAGTGTTGAATTTGATCATTCCACCGTTGCTCGACCCTTGGAGACTTACGACCTGTAGTGTAAATAAAATAATAATGCTCTTAGAAGAGAAAAGCCGAATGGCGAAAATAAGTGGATTGGTTGGTATTTTTTTACCATGAAAAGAATTTTTGTATGCTTAGCATTTTTTATACATTTGCCAAGAAAAAGAAGTTTTACTTTTAAATGCAATTATGCAAAAATAGGAAGAAAACATCTATGGGAGACTAAACTATCTCTAACCTAATGTTACCATACAATGATTGATCCTACAGTTGAGCTTTAAAGGGAAATCTCTACCCTAAGTTGACATGCTTGGATAACAGTCCTAATGCCTATCTCAACTCATCATCTATAGATGAATCAAGAAGTCCTAAAGGAGCATAACAAGGGTCTATCATCTCAAGGCATGCACACAAATATGAAATCAAGCAAGCAGGCCAATAAGCTCAAGAGAGTACACCTAGAGAGATCCTACCTAGGCTAGCATGCCAAAGAAAGTAAAAAAATTGTCCTATGGGGAACATACAATGAGAGAGAAGTCGTGATTCCAATTTCTAAATTGAGTGACTCATCGATCAACCAGAAATAAAGGAAAGGGATAAAATCCTATAGGGATCATACATTGAGAGCGAAGTCGTGATATCAATTTCTAAATTGAGTGACTCATTGATCAACAACCAAGGAAACAAACACAAGCACGACACATATACCAAATGAAGTGCGGAATACCTGTTACAGGTCTTTAAACAGCGACTTCGAGCACACACTCTTTATTTCCTACTTCTCATGATATCTGGAAAGCGATAAGTACGAAAATATAACTTGAAAGAAGAATAATACCAAATGAACAATAAAGTCCGCAAAAAGCGCAACCAAAGCAAAGAAACCCAGAATGCTTCGTGCGAGCTGACATTAACACACAAACAGTCAGAGATCGAATACACAGAATAAGTGTCGAAGCGTCATCGATGTGAAAATAAATCACAATCAAAAATTCAAATGTATCTGCATATCACGCACTAAACCTGCATAAGACTCAAATCTTGACAAGCATAAGTGAAGCACGAGTTTCAAGTAATCGAAAAACATTAGGAATTAATTTTGAAAATCAAATAAAGAGCCTAACAAACATTTTTATTGATTTTGTAGTTCATTATCTAAAAAAATAATAATAAGTCCTAAATTCTATTTATTTTTATTGTTTTTATTACATATATTTTATTACTATTTTTATTATAAAAAGGGATTTAAACTAAAACAAAAAAAAAAATCTAGAAAAAAACATAGGAAATATAAATGGTCAGGGGGGTGCATCTTATGGTGGTATAATCCACCAATGAAACTCTGGGCCCTAGGTCTGTTCCGTTTGAGCCCATAATACTATTTTTTTGTTTGTAAGAGAAATCAACTTATATCACAAAATTTACGTTGGGGCTTCAGGTGGAGTATGATCTGGCCCAATATCCAATTTATTACTAAATCCAACAGATCTTCAGCATCATCATGATTGACGCAGCGTTATTTATCTATCTTCCAACTAAAAACAAATTTAAAAAAACAAAATGATAAATGAACAGTGTTGTTTAACCTGGGAAGGATAGGGTTACGAATTATGTGACCTTTCAACTTATCAAACCGTGATCTCCTCCGTCGCCACCGGGACAAAATTCTCCTCTCCGCAACCAAAGTCTTCCGCACGCGTACCCTAACTCAAATTTCAACCTTGTTTTCCATTATTACTAATCTAACTCCAAATCTATTTCAGGGAAGAAAACCCTAAGACGCTCACAAATGGAGACTGCACCATGACGAAGTGCGATTTCAAGTAACAAGCAAAGGGGAGAGATCCAACAAGTCTTGAACAATGTTCTGGCGCTGAGAAATCAAGGAAAAAGATCGCGTAACCTGCCTCGACAGTGGCTATTATGGTGCGTTTTCGGCGATCCGCGAGTTCAGCTAAGTCTTTCGCTTCTTGTTTCTTCTATTCTACTTCTTACTCTTTGTTTTCTATGTGGGTTATGAGTTGTTATGATTGCAGATTTGATGTTGATATTGTTCTTTAACATGCGGTGTTGATGATGTAGATGAAGGAGGATGTTGTCGTCGTTATGAATATAATTCTGGAGTTGCAAGATAGCTTGAAGAGATGCGTGAAGATTTGTGATGATGAAGGTGTTGGTGTTATCGCAGATTGAGAGAATGAGGTTGCTGAATATTGCAGGTGAAGCAGAGAGAGCGAGAGTTTTCTGGTTGCAGAAGATTCACCAAGTTTGATACCAGGCTCAAGAATGAGGAAGGTTGAAGATGAAGATGAAGATTATTTCGAAAATATCAGAGAGATTCAGAAGTGAGTACCCTCTGAACCTTTTCTGTTTTTCTGTTATCAATCCCCTTTGTCATGAGTTGGTTAGAGGTTTATTATAGGTAGTTGAAAGTTAGTTGAGATGGTTTAAGGTAGTTAAGATGAGCTGTCAAACTTGCTCTAACTGTTTTTTGATTAGTTGTTAGTTATAATTGAAATGACATTGGGATTTTCTATTTTCTGTTGAACCAGTTTTTTTCATTTGAATTTGATCCTGAACTTCTATTTTATTGAATTTCCTGAACTAATTCTATACTAATGCATGGATGCATACGTTAGTAAGAGTTGCAGCAGGGTATGATTGTTTTGCTGGGCGATTCATGTGGGAATTTCTGTTTTGAATCGCGATGTTTGGGCAACAAGCATGTGACTTGAACTTTATTTTGTAGTTTATAAGGTATTGAATTGATGAATGTATGTATATTGGCACATTTTTAACGAACATGGGCTGATATGTGCCTTGGCTTATGTATGTTTATGCAGGGAAAATTGTGCGCAGCTGGTTGAAACCTCAATCGTGAAGAGCTTGAAACATGGTTTGAATAAATGTAATCATGATGCAACATAGTGAAGATTCAATAGCATGATATATAAGGAGAATGGAATGGTTTTGGCTTTAGGAACTTAAGTTTAGGACTTTCGTAGGTTTTTTACGTAAGGACTTTTGCAATGGTCTTCTAATTATAATCCTTGGCACAATTATGAACATTTGCCTTGTTTCTTGAATTCCAGAGAACTAGACTTGAATGAATTTGGAGGTGTTTGAATTTCAATCTTCAATTTAATGAAATACTTGAATCTATGGCCTATGGTTGATAAATCTGAAGTGACTTTATAATGGAAGCATATTGGTATCTTTTGCATCTCTGAATAAAACTTTGTTCATGAATGAAGCTTTGAACAAAGGCGAAATTTGATGATCTTAATGAACATTTGTGATTGGAACCTTGATGACATTTGATAACCGTGAAATGACTTTGATAATGATGTGCCTCATAACTTACTTTATCCAAGACATCCACATACATGAATGTTTTAACATTGCACTTTTGAATTACTTTGTGACAGATCAATGTTGATGCCATAGTGAAACCATAAACCAAAACCTTGAATCACCTGGTCATATTGAACTCATAGTACATTTGGATGAAGCTTTTAATCTTGAGTCCACATTACCTTGCAGTTGAAGCAATTCATCTCAATTGAATGACTAGTGACTTTAGTCCATATTTCAACCAATCAATAGACATATTAAAGCACTCATTAGCCAAAAGAACTCCCCTAGAAAAAAAAAGTCTTACTCCAAAAAAAATTCATAATTTCACCTCTTGTGTCATGATTCTTGTTTTTGCACTTTAAACCTCAAAGACATCCTAGCTCGATAACGAACAATCTTGCAACAAGATTAAAGCTATGAGGAACAAATGGAAGACAAGTGATAAGACTTGAAGTATCAAATCCAATGACCTTTAGTTGTAACGTTGACAAACTCAACCACCCTGGATGAAAAACCCTAATCTATATTCAATCCTCTAAACTTCTTGAAAATAATATCTTGTAGTGAAGACAATTAGGAGGAAACCCCAATTATCTTGATTTGGATGCACAATGATAAGGAGACGACTTGAGGTATTGGGAGGAATCAAAACCCTAGCTCATTGTCTGCTCAATTTCAAAACATGATGAAACCTACGCACACAAAGGTAAAGCCCTGATGCACTTGTTCTTGAGGAACTTTTGATGAATAAAACCTTATGTCTCGAGGAAACCTGTTAGTGAAGGCGTCTATGATGCTTGTGATCCAAAAACCTAATCTCATACCAAGAATGATAAGAGCATCAGTTGAATTAACTTTGAGTGTAACAATCTTAGTCCACTGAGAAAAACCCTAATGCCCAAAACTCTTTGATCCCGTAACCATGGGACCAATGCTATGTATGAGATGTACAGAGTATGATGAAGGATCTTAGAGGGAAAATTGGGGTATAACATGTAGAAACAATGCTAATACAAGGAAAGGTTGATGACTTGTAATCTAGCATCGACACTAATACAAGGATGGAGGTAAACTTGTAACGTGGCAACAATGCCAATACAAGACAAAGTCAAACTCGTAACGTGGAAACAATGCCAATACAAGAGGAAGGTAATGACGTGTAGCGTGGCAACAGTGCAAATACAAGACAAAGGTTGACCTGTAATGTGGCGACAATGCCAATAAAAGGCAAATATTTGACTTGTAATGTAGCAACAAAGGCTAATACAAGAGAAAGTATGACTTGTAACATAGCAACAATGCTAATACAAGGTTCCTATGAGAGTATATGTTGAATAATGTATGGATTTTTAAGAAGCAAAGTTGATGACAAAACGTTCATGTCAATGGCAGACCTACTGGGAAAGATAAATATAGTAATTCTTCTGATACCCTGAATAATATTAGATGGCAGACTTGTTAGGGGAAAATGAAAAACAATAAGACTTCTAACATGCTAACCAATGTCAGATAGCAGACTCACTGGGGATAACAATAGATAGATATTCTGATAGCGTCGTATGTTATACAGGTACCTAACGAACAAGGATGACAGGTAAAACTCTTCTTAGCATTGTAGGCTAGACAAAACATGACAAAAATAATGATAGGTAGATATTCTGATAGCGTCGTGTGCTATACAAGTACCTAACAAAAATATGACAAGATGTGCCAACTTTGCTGGAAATTCGGAGAAAAATTAACACATGTAAGGGTTTAAGAGTACCAGGTACCGCCACTGTTGGTCGGGGATTGCGACATGGAGAGGGACATTAGCTAGGGATTTGGATCCATATTCTCTATGGGGATATATGATTGTGCTGAAAGATGTAGGTTCTCGTAAGGTACCTAATCTGGCGTATGCTTCGTATGCATGTTTGAGTTTTGTATAGCGTAATGATCCATTTTACCGGATATGCTACGCGCTTTGAGGATAAAATGTTATGCAATGACAACTATATGCAAAGGACAGAGAAATACAATATGTGGGGACGAGAATAGGCTCATCAAGAATTGTTGCTCGTTGTCTTGAAATACCGATATGGACTGGTGCTGCTGGGAATGAGAGACCAAAAATCTTGGTAACTCCGCTGGGGATAATGAAAGATTCTCTAGGGAAGAGTTGTAGTCTTGTTGGGGAAGAAGCGATCTGATCTGACTTCTCTATAACCTCGACTGCTTAGGGATGGTAGAATGGATACAAACATGTTGAGGGATGGATACGAACACCATATGGATCTCTTCGAATGCCCCGAGTCTGCATCGCTGGGGAATTATATCTTAGACCACTTGGGGATTAGGAGATGGACATGGATATCTTCGAATGCCCTGGTTTACCTCTCTGTTGGAGACTAGAAGACGATTTTGTGGGGATTACATGCTGACCCACACCAAAACCTCTCAATTGCCCCAAGTTCAGTCTACTGGGGAATTTCTCTGCTGAGGAGTCACACCAAACCTCTGAATAGCATGAAGCCATTGAGTGCCCCGGTTACACTGCTGCTGGGGAATCATGCTGAATTTGCATACTGAATAGCTCTAAACCTATGAGTGCCCCAGTTTACTCGACAGTTGGGGAGTATACCTAGAACTCCTGTAGGGGATGATGACGACTTTTGCGGTGCTGGATGGTCAAGGTGACCGTCATGATGCTTTTAGCTCTATTTCTTTGGCAGTTACCTTGCAGGACATAACTTGCTTGAGTAGCTTCGCGAGTATGGATGAGGAACGCCCTTGTTTGTAGGATCTCTGAAAGAATCGGTGCTGAACAGAAAATCAGAATATCCGTGCCACAATATGATATGAGGTGGTCTGCCCCAATGTCTTGAATCACGAAATAAATTGTTTACAGATTTCTTGGAGAGATTTGTCGAATCTCGACGTGATTGCCTCAGGTTGATGGATTCCTAAGAGATTTCTCGACGTGATTGCCCCAGGTTGATGGCAACTTGAAGGGATTCATCGACGTGATTTCCCCAGGTTGATCAAGCTTGAATATATTTATCGACGTTATTTCCCCTGATTTATTGAGCTCTTACTCAATGGAGTATTCATATACTTCTTCCTCTTAGGGTAAACAGATTCTGATACTTTAATTCTATTCAACAGAATACTACCATTGGAAATAATTGTCTCTGCTCAACAGCGTCTTGAATGACAACATACCCTTAGGGTGGTCGACTTACATCTTGAAAGTAGGCTAACACCCAACCGTACTTTTCAACTTGAGCTGCTTCGCGCTCAAATAGAAACTTGAAACAATATGTCCCTTAGGGTCAACTGAAAGTGATGCACCATTGCTCAACAGAGACTTTCGAGAAACCAAAGCTTTCACATAAACATTAAGATATCAAGTGATCTGCTTCTGATCATTTCTTAAACTGGTCTTTTTTTACTCAACGTAGTCACTAGAAAGTCTGCCCAGATTAAGATCACCCTCTGAGATGATTTACTTTTCGACAGATTTTTGAAGCAATTTTATCCCTCGTGATAATCAAACTTTCATTTGATGCTCATTATGCAAGCTCACTTGATGTTTAATCACTTTTTCATATGCAAAGAATGTATGATAAATTTCTGGAGCTTAGCAACATGTATCAGAAATTTAAAAATTTCTGCTAGTTCAATTTTTTTTGAAAAATATCGGAAATTTCAAAATTTCTGATTGTTCATATTTTTCTAATTTTTCCTCCTTTTATTAATTGTTTCAGTGAGGACCATAGGCAAAGATGATTTTTTATATGTTTTTCTCTATAGTATATGCCCATATTTATATAAATAGTGATGAATTCTAGACCACACAAATTTGTCGATGCAATAAGAACTCTCCAAAGATGTCGGCCAAATCTCGACCGTTAAAAAAACTTAAATAAATGAACTACTGGAAATTTTAGTATAACTCAAATTTCCAGTACTGCCTAATAAATTTGAAATTTTCAGAATATCAGAAATTTCAAATACACTACTGAAAATTTATATTAACCGAAAAATTTGTAGAAGTGTATCAGAAATTTTGTGTGTACCAAAAATTCCAAATTTTAAACAAAAAATTTCGTCCGGAAATTATTTGTATCTCAACAAGAATAATTCTAAAATAATTAAAATTAGAGGAATGTCATGTTTAATTTGAGGATGACATATTAAATTCTCCTAAAATTGTTTGAAACTCAATAAATTAAAAATCACTAAATTGAGAAAATATGGAGTCATAAGTACAATTAAAATTCCTTTAAATTTATCATAATTCTCATATTCCACATTCTTACTTCGACATAATACTATTAAACAATTGCACAATTTTAAATATAACAAATTAAATTCAAAAGTAAAAAAAATGTAAACTATCATTTTAGAAATGTTACAAGTTACAATATATGATAGTAATACACCATGTGAGACACATAATTCAGCCTCACAAACAAAGTCCTAATTTAAAATAACCTTGAATCTCTATCTATCCTTCATTGCTCTCATCAACTTTGGGTCTAGTGTTCATAAGAACCTGTACAAGTAAATAACATCCAATAAATTTTTATTTCACATGATAATAACAAAATAATTACTCATTTTAGGTTATGTTACCTTTCTGAACATGGTGTTCTCATTGATCAAAGTTGAAATATGTTCTTCTAAATTCGAGTTTTTATCTTCCATCTCTTTAGCTCTTGATTCTAACTCATTCACATACACCTTCTTTCTTTCTGAGTTGTTGGACAGAGACCTTGTTTCTTAGCAAGCTGTATATGTAACATTTACGAATCGAACAGTTACATAAAATATTCTTATTATTTGATAGAAGAATTTCACATACATTGCTAAAATTTGTGTTATAGCTTTTCAGTCGTCTATACTCCTTATTGACCAGGTTTCTTCTTCAACGGCGCTTTCTAGCTTGAAGCTGAGGATCTGTTACATTGCTTTGATTATGGAGATATGTTACTAACTAATTAAGAATATAGAGTGTTGTCTTTGAACTTGTGTTCTAACACTGTGATACTACGATCAAGTGATGTTTGTATCTCATTATGCTAGTATAGTATCATTTGGTTCATAGATTCTCAATCCGCACACAAATCACCCTTGCTATTTCTCAACCAATTCTTCAGACAAGCATGAGCAGACACAACTCGGTCAGTCATTTTTCTCGACCAATTCTTCAGACAAGCATGAACAGACTCAACTCGGTCTGTAACAATGACTTTCGCCATATCTTCTTGGTCCTTCAATATTGAACGACATACCTGTTGTATCCCAAAATTTTCCTTCTCATTTATCAAGTAATCTCTCACAAGATCTCTCTTGGTTCAAGACTGCACTAGAGTTGATCAGCTCAAGACACCTCCTTAAGCACTGATGACCAAAATTATGGTTTGAGATTGAACAAGGATAATTGAAATTTAAATGCTTCATATGACTTTCATGGAACATTATGGACCCCCAAGATTACTCATGTCAAGTTTCAAGCCTTGGATCACACTTTTGCTCAATCAATTGAGCAGTTGACCTAAAAATTAACTGTATTGGAGAAAAGTCAACTATGGCCAATTTATAGTCAAACTTCATAATTTTTTATCCACATAAATATTATAAACTCATATGTATCATTTGATCAAGTTTGGACCATAATTCCTCATGAAATTTGATCAAATCATCAAAAGGGCAAAATGGTCAAAATTAGGGTTTTGATTGAGAAAGGGAAATTTCTGATTTTTGACCTAGCAAATGGTCAATTAGTTTGAAGCATGGTTTCAAGAGTTAAATTGCATCTTTTTGACCTAATGGAATGACCTAAAACATTTCTCAAGATCAATTGGATTGATAGTGAATTCTCAGTCAACTGATCAAAAGTCAAATGTACACTAAAAAGTCAAACTTTAACTTTTTGGTCAAAATCCAATGTCAAAGATCCCAGTTCATCAAAACATGTCAAAATATGAAACTTATTCATCAAGAAATAAAAAAAGTCAAGATTTCATTTCGAAAAGTCAAAGTTTTCTAACTTGGAAATTTTTCTAAGTGTTTAAAACTTCATGTTTTTTCATCACTTTGAGCCAATTTTTCACCATGATGCAAGATGATTCAAAAGAAACTTTCAACATGAAAGTTGTAGATATCCATTATATCTAAAACATTGATTTACACAACTTCTTCTAAAAATTCTTGGATCTCAAGTTATTAATTCATAAAGTCATGGTCATGAAATTGAACACTTAGTGAAACTTTGCCCTAGTTTTGGTCAGGATTTTGACCTAACTTCGTAGAACTTTTTCATATAGTTCCAAGGGTAATTTCCAAAAGTGATTTAAAGAGGGATTGTAGAGAACATTACAAGCTTTCCATAATGTCCAAGAACTCCTTGAGATCATTCTGGAGCGTGGAGAATCGGAGAGAGGAAGTTAGGGTTTTCAAACTTGAATTACAAGTCATTTTGTGATGAACAAAATTCAAATTTCAAACCTATGCTGCACAATCTTGCTTTGCAGGCCTCTAAACCTCAATATCTCTCCATAATCAGAAGATTACACTTGCTTTTGAGCTATTATCTATTTGATTCAAGCTTTATCCAAGTAAATTTTCCATTAATGGCACAAAGGCACCATTGTCATTTACATAAAGCAAGCTTTATGCAAAGTCAACTTTCATTGAGCTTTGCACTTGTTACCTTTGCATAAGCTTCCTCTACAAAGTCAGACAAGCTTGTTTAAAGTTGGCAACCACCCTACATGCTTGTACTTGCTGCCTTGAAACCAGATTTTTTCACTTTTCTTCAAAATCAAGCAATTGAGCCATAACCCTATAACTCAGAAACCTTTTGTGCAATAGCTCTCCAACCTTTTCCATACATAAACACAAGTCTATTGCAACATAGCACATGAATGCTAAGACCCCAAAACACTCCCAAGCATTCTGCAATTCAAAATCTGCCTTAACTTGACAGTTTTGAACCTCACATAGCCATCTCCAAATCCACTCGTGCGTATTGAGTTTTAACCATCCAAACACTTAATATACATCATATCAAAGTGATCCAGACCCCTGTTTCTTGAATGTAACTCCTCCATCACTATCCACCATTTCCAATTTTGAAGCTTGCAACTTGACTTGAGTTGGGAGTTTCAGCCATCCTCAAAGCAAAGTATGAGTTGGAACACACTCAAGGAGGTCCAGGCAAGCTACAGAAATCATCTGGCCATCATAAAGGTTGCTCAAACTCCATACACGACTCCAGCTGCAAGAGGTAAGTTTTCAAACTTCTATCTCTTCATACAAGCATTATTTGAGTTTGATTTGTGAAGATAAAATGTAGATATCATTACCACGAAGCTGTACATATCCATAGTTTGCATTTATATGGCCTGAGCTTAGAGAATTTTAGAGTTGAAGTTTTCTGAAATTTTTAGGTTTTAAATTAGGGCCAAAAAAATTCTCATTCATCTTTGACTGTTAGCTTAAGTTATTTACATGTTTGGATTCATGGGAAGAAATGCCACAACTTTCATGTTTGAACGTTTCATTTTTGTTGAGAAATGAAGAAGATACAGGTCATTTGGCTGGAGGTTGAAGATGAAGTGTAATCAGGGCGCTTCTGTATTATATATTTATCGTTTCAGTTATATTAATGGATGTACAACCACTCCAGTGGTAAGGCAGCGTGCTGGTAACCTCAAGGTCACGGGTTCAAGACCCAGCGCTGTCTTTTGCTTTTTCTTTTCACATTTTCACATTTTTTGTTTGTTTGCAGCGCATGGGCTTTCAACATTTGGGCCTTTTGTTTTTTTTCTTTTACTGACTCTGATTTGCTTGTGCGCCCCCTGGCCTTTTTTTTATTATTTCCTTTTTCTGTTTTTTATTTTACTATATTTTATTTTCTTTAATATTTTTATTATTTATTATTATTAATATTATTTTTTTTTTTATTAATAGAAATAAAAAAAATATTTTTATTTATTATTCATACTTATATATATTTATTTTCTCCATAAAACAAAAAGATAAAAAACATTTTCTTAAAATAAATAAATTTCTTTTCTTTTTCTTAAATAATTATTTTTTAGACTTAGGTTAAATTAATATATTATTTTATTTTCTTAGTTAAAATTAATTTAGAACTTAGGTTATTTTAATTAATTAATCTTCATTTTATTTTCATTAATTTAAAACCTTTTCATAAAAAACCTTAAAAATCCTTTTCAAATTAATTTCTTTTCTTAATTAGTTTAAGCTAATATTATTTAATTTTAATTAATCATTTTCTTTAATTATGTCAAGACAAAACCCCTTTCATAAAAAAAAACCACAAAAATCATTTCTTTTTCCATATATATTCTTGCATTTTATTTTCAATTTTGTACAATATTCGATATGGTTGTAATAGATAATTAGGTTTAATTTTCTTGCAATCCCCATTTGAAAATTTGTACACCCTCTCCCCTAATGATGTAATATCGTAGTAATTTTATTTTTCGCAATTTATTGCTTTATATAAATGCTAGTAATTAGGGTTTGTATGAGAAGATAAAATCAACAAGTAGCAAACCCTAATCAAAGACAAAACAAAGCATGAAAATCAATACACTTGCACACAAGCACCCTTAGGATAAAATCCACTTGGTTGCCTTATAAAAAATGACCATATTATGCATGTGAGGTATCTTGGCAAAGACAAGCAAAATACAAGATCATAGTCCCTCGATGACACTATCTACGTTGCCTTTTCAAAATGATATTAGTCCCTAAAGAAAGATGTTAAGATACCTTGCAACATTGCTAATCATGGTTATACGATGACCCACGCCCATCCCGTTTACATCCAAAGATAGGGTTACTTACCAAATCAATGGTAAGATAACAATGTCAAAGGAAAGAGGAAATGAACATGAAAGACTTTTGAGTAGGTAGAATGCTCCTAGTTACTTTCTCAATTTAAAAACAAAAACATCCTTGCTATTTTCAAAAACAAACACTAACACTTTCAAAAATATCTTTCAAACTTGAAAACATTTGCAAAAGACCAACACTTTGTATACATTCTTACGAACGAGAATCATTACAAAGTTTGCCTAAATGATGGCGCCTTTTTCAAAATACTTTCAAAAATCACACAAAGCACAATTTCAAACAAAAACAAGTGATCTAGCAAGTAACTAAGAGCCTATGGAAAATCATGGATGAAAAGGGTGCTAATACCTTCCCTTTTCATAATCTACCCCCCGAACTCAAGAAAACATCTCTAAAGGTCTTTCCTGTGCTTTTTCACCTTTCCTTTTGGATAAAAGAAAAGCCGGTGGCAACTCTTGTTAACCGCAAAATTTGTGATAAAATGCAAAATAACCAAGTCAGTTCTCCCACCGTATCACAGAATTGGCAACTCTGCTGGGGACAATTTTAAAAGTGGGGTTACCTTAGGGTTAAATCACATTTACTTGCTTTCATTATTTGACTTGTATGCTTTACATTATGGTTCTTTGTTTGGGTTTGAATCCTCTACCCGGATCTGGGATACCTTATAGGTAAGTAGCAATACGTTGTGGAAACTGTGCGGGGTATACCGACATGGTCTAAGCAATAGCTACATTAGTGCGACATATTTGTGGGTACCGGTAGCCCTTGAGTAGTCAAGGAGAATACGAGGCCTCTGAGTGATGTCATGAAGCACTAATGAACTTTTAGAACCTTTACTTGACCAACTTGGCCTTTAGGACATAGTGAGATGATCGGCTTTGGTGCAGTCTGAAGTTGGTAGATACTCGATACTATACTCATTGAGGTTTGACTTTTTGGGATATTTCGGTCGCCATTAAAGAGGCTTGTGCTGAAACAATGCTCAAGGAAACAAATCAGTGATATTGAGCTCCTTAGAACCCGGTTACTATTACTAGGACAGGTTTGAGCCAACTAAACTTCAAGAGGGTATTTACCTATGAGACTCCATGCAAGCCTAAACCTAAGGACTTGTTTGCTTTGTTTATATATATATATATATATATATATATATATATATATATATATATATATATATATATATATATATATATATATATATATATATATATATATATATATATATATATATATACTTGTACATAACATCATAAACATCATACTCATATTCACTAACCATTTCAAGGATCTTGGGATTTATCTTTGTACTGTTTTGTAGGACATGGATTCTGTTTGTAGGAAAACCATTCAAGTCAATCTCGTAAGGATCCCTCCGCAACTTAAAGAGCTAGCATCAAGGATTCCTGAAAATTCTCCATTTATCGAGAGACATGGTCGCCTACTAAACTTGGTCACCTCCAACACTGATGAAGACATGATGAAGGTGATCTTTCAGTTCTTTGATCCCTTACACCATTGCTTCACATTTCCCGATTATGAACTTGTGCCGACTTTGGAATAATTCTCCCAACTCTTGAGGATTCCCATTCTCAATCAACTACCTTTCAACGGTACGAAAAGATATCCAAAGCCATAAGAGATTGCTCAAGCTCTACACTTGTAACCATCTGACATCACAACTAATTGGGAAGCAAGGAGTGGTGTCAAAGGTTTCTAGCAAAGTTCTTGTTTGAGAAAGCCCAAAACTGTTGGAACTCCTTGGACTTACAAGCTTTTGAGGAAATTGTGGCTCTCCTCATCTATGGGATGGTTTTGTTTCCAAACCTTGACCAACTCATAGATGTAAACGCTGTCAAAATCTTCATGTCTCGCAACCCGGTGCCTACTTTGTTAGGAGACATCCTACATTATTTTCACTCTCGTACTTTGAGGAAAAGAGGTATCCTCATGTGTTGCACTCCTCTCTTGGCAAGATGGTTTATTTCGCATCTTCCCCAATCTGTGTTGAAAAATGAGCAAGATTCAAGATGGTCCCATAGGTTGATGACGCTCAGACATTCAGATATTCATTGGTGTTCCCGCTCTTTGGAGAATGTTACTATCGTCGACCGATATGAAGAATTCCATAATGTCCCTTTGCTTGGCATTAGAGGAGGTATCACTTACAACCCCTGCTTATCCCTACGACAATTTGGTTATGCCCGGAGGGATGGTCCCCATGAGATGCTTATCCAAGGATTGGTATTTGATTACGATAATGACGATCAAGGTCATCGTCAGAGGTTTATCCGAGCCTGGAGGATGTTGAACAAGGTGGATAGCAAGATGTTGGGACACAAGAACTCCATTCCCCTTGAGCCTTACCTTAAATGGGTGTGAGCTCGTGCTCAGAAACTTGTGATGCCTTATCCCTCTATCTTACCAGTCATCATGAAGCCTGTGGTCGAAGGAGATGTTCCCTACACTATCCTCCATCCTGACATGCCTACCTCCCTCGAAGACTTACAAAAGGGTTAGATCCAGCTGAAGGAAGAACGAAATACTTTCGAGGCTCAATTATATGCTAGTGAAAAGAGGGTCTTAGAGCTTACGAAACAGCTACAAGAAGAGCAAAGTGTGAACGCTTATCTCGTGCCAAAGAGGATGCGATCGGTCTTTTTATCTTAGAAAGTTATTTTGTAAGCCCAAGAGGCATGATATAATATTTCTTGTTTTGTCTAATGAGAATTAACGTTTGTTCATCCTTTTGTATATACAAATTAAAATTTCATTAATCCTTGAAATCATTTGCATGTACATATTCCATGCATCATAACATGACAGGTTTTCACATAACAGGTTTCCTTATCTTTCTGCTGTTTATTTCAGCAAGATGGATCTAGAGAAAACTGTGAAGGATCTCCAAACCCAGAATTCTCAGTTTCAGGAGACTCTACTAGCCCTAGCCAAGGGGCAGCAAGATATGATGGCTTTGCTGGCCGTTAAGAATAAGCCAAAGAAGAAAGCTCTACTCAACATGGGTAGAAGGTTCAAGGAGACGGTTCATCAAATCCCAGTAGGAGAAGATTCATCTGAAGAGGACAAGAACCAGATTGGTGAGGTCAAGAGTACTCAGGCTGACTGTATCAATGATCAAGTATCCAAAGATGATTATTTCAACGAGTTGTATCCACCCGCTGATATCAAATACAAGAAGTTAGAAGACAAATTGAAAGCTGTTGAAATCCAAGCTGTCCCCGGTTTAGATTTTGATGATTTGGGTTTGATCTCTGGGGTATTCATCCCCCACAAATTCAAAATACCAGTCTTTGCAAAGTACGATAGAGTTTCTTGTCCAAAACTCCATTTGAAATCTTATGTGCGCAAGATACAGCCGCACACTACTGATAGGAAGCTATGGGTTCACTTTTTCTAAGAGATATTGGCTGGAACGCAACTTGAATGGTTTTATCAGTTAGATGGTTCTCCTATCAATACTTGGGAGGATTTAGCTACTGCCTTCTACCACCAGTATCAGTACAACGCCGATTGGCGCCAACAAGGGTTCAGTTGCAAGATATGACCATCGGGAAGAATGAAGGATTTAAAAAATATGCGCAAAAGTGGAGAGACCTTGCTAGTATGGTCCAACCTCCCTTGACTGATAGGGAGCACATCGACATGTTCATAGGCACTTTATCTGGTCCTTTATTTAATCTGTTGGTTGGCTGCTCTTCTTCTAGTTTCACCGAATTGATCTTAACCGGCGAAAGAGTTGAAAGTGGCATCAAAAGTAGGAAGATCTCGGTGGCATCTACCTCCACTCCCAATCCTATCAAGAAAACTTTTGCTGCAAAGAAGGAAGTCAATACCGTGTACGGGGCAAGGGCCCATACCAAGAAAAATGATCACCCGTCTGTCAATGCTGTCTGAATCTCCAATCCAACTCCTACTCCAAGACCATCTGCAAATCATCAACATTTTGAAACTACAAGAAGACAATTTACGAGGTTAGGCATGTCACTGTATCAAGCCCTACAACATTTGCTCAAGGCTAATTTAGTGACATTGCGCGATCCTCCCTCCAACCCTGACACCTCATCACCAAAGTATAATCCGAATGCTAAGTGTGCTTACCACTCCAGTAGCCCCGGGCACGAGACTGGCCAGTGTTGGGCCTTGAAGAACAAAATCCAGGATTTGATTGATAATAAAACTATTGAATTTGATCCTCCTCCAACACCGAATGTAATCACTGCTCCAATGCCGAAGCATGACAAAGGTGTTAATGCTGTCAAAGATGCAATTTGTGTCGCCTCTATTAAAGAATTGACTACTCCGCTGAATATAATCAAAAACAATCTGTTGAAAGTCGAGATTTTCACTGGCTGCGTAAAGGACTGTGTGTGCTGTACGAGACAACGAAATGGATGTGAAGGGATGAAGAAAGGCATACAATGCCTGATGGATAGCCACGAAATTCTATTCGAGAGACCCCACTTGCCAAAAGTTTGACTAACAAATGTGAAGACCTCTCCATATTACCGTCTCAAACAAGCCTCTTAGGATCACCTCCAAAGGTCCTATTAGGATTTCAAATGAACCCATTGTTACTCCCTTAATAACTACCAATCCCGGGCCAATTCCCTACTCTTCAAACAAAGCGGTACCATGGAATCACGGTGCTGAGGTGTTCTATCATGGGATTAAACAAGACCTTTGGATCGAAGAAGAAAAAGATGACAATGTTGATAACATAGCTGGTTCATGCAAAGTAACTAGAACTGGGAGAATATTTTCACCCAATATCTCACTACCAGTTGTTACAAGGACGCCCATCCACATTACTGCTGCCAAGCCAAGTACCGATACAAGAGGGAAAGAGAAGGTTGTTGAGCCTGATGTGATTGAAGTACCCTCCAAGGACGTAGCTAATGAAGAACCCTTTGCTCGCGAGATGGAAAAGATTTTGAAGATCATAAAAAGAAGAGACTTCAAGATTGTAGAACAGTTGGGGCAAACCCCTTCTAAGATTTCAATGTTGTCATTGCAGCTTTGCTCCGATGCCCATGCTCGAACATTAATCAAGTTCCTGAAAAAGGCTCATGTCCCCCATGAGACAACAACAGACCAATTTGAGAATTGCGTGGCTAGCCTGACAGCTGATAATGGCTTGGGATTTTTAGATGTTGACTTAACACCTCTCGGGAAGAATCACAATAAAGCACTACATGTTTCTGTCGAGTGCAAGGGGACTACCTTAGCACATGTGCTAGTCGACACTGGTTCTTCTCTGAATGTATTACCCAAGGGGGCGTTAGACCGTCTTGATTGTGAAGATTTAGTCTTGAAGCCAAGTGATATCATTGTAAGGGCGTTAGATGGATCAAAGAGGACTGTTCATGGGGAAGTAGATCTTCCAATCAAAGTGGGCTCCCAAATCTTCAACTCCACCTTCTACATTATGGATATTCGTCCTGCCTATTCTTGTCTGTTAGGTCGCCCGTGGATCGATAAAGCTGGGGCAGTAACCTCAACTCTCCATCAGAAACTCAAATATCCAATCAAGAGAAGAATAGTCACTGTCCATGGAGAAGAAGAGTTTATGGTGAGCCACCTTAACTTTTTCAAGTACGTAGAGATGGATGGAGAATTCATTGAGACCCCGTGTCAAGCCTTTGAGTTTATACCACTGATGATTGCTGCTACCAAATGTTCTTCTGATGAGTCTAAAGCTGTTAAGGCCATGCCAAAGATGGTTTTGGTCAGAGACGCCCGTGCAGCAATTGAAGAAGGAAATTGTGATACTTGGAGACAACTCCTCGATATCCCATTTAAAGCGGACACGTTTGGTTTGGGCTTCACCGTCAAAGCTCAGAAGGAAGTGAGGCGTGTTCGTGCTGGAAAGCCACCTCTCCGCATTGGAAGCCATGAAGTCAATGCCGTGGGTGATTCTGAAGAAGGAGCTGAATTTGAAGAGTGGGTGTATCCAACTACAACGGAGCTGAAGAATTGGCATACAAAGGACTTTGTGCCCATCTCCTTCATTGAGGAGTAATATACTTGGTATTGCTTTTCTTTCAATTCAAGAACATGTTGTCTGTAATATTTTAACAATGACTTTTCAGCCATTTTCCTGGCCTGGGGCACTTTGGTCCATTTGTCAAGGGTTTTATTTATGTTCATCTAATCATATGATCATTCAGTACATTGGACTCTTTTGCATTCAAATATTTGTGTTCATTGTCTTCCCTTTCTTGCAAATACATTTTTCAAAAAAAATAAATAGCCATGTATCTTACATGCACACACACACACTCTTGCAGGTCCACATCCACTCTGGATCCTATTGCCAATGACTCTACTATTGCCGACTATGACTTTGAATGTCCTATCAACCAAGCCGAAGACGAAGGCAATGAAGATTGTGACATACCGGGAGAACTAGCCATACTTCTATTACAAGAGGAAAATGATATTCAACCGCACGAAGAGTCAGTTGAAGTTATCAACGTGGGTACTGAGTCAGATAAGAAGGAAATTAAGATCAGCGCTAATTTGGAAAGCAGTGTCAAGAACAGGTTGGTTTAGATCTTGCATGATTATGTGGAAGTATTTGCTTAGTCTTATGAAGATATGCCTGGGTTGGATACCACCATCGTAGTTCATTGTCTGCCGACAAAAGAAGATTGTCCGCCTGTCAAACAAAAGGTTCGTCGCATGAGGCCTGATATGTCTGAAAAGATCAAAGCTGAAGTGATGAAACAGTTTGATGCAGGGTTCCTAGCTGTGACATCCTATCCCCAATGGGTTGCTAATGTGGTTCCAGTGCCGAAGAAAGACAGAAAGGTTCGCATGTGCGTAGACTATAGGGATATGAATAGGGAAAGTCCCAAGGATGACTTCCCTCTACCACACATTGACGTTTTGGTTGATAACACTGCTCAATATAAAGTCTTCTCATTCATGGATGGCTTCTCGGGCTATAATCAAATAAGGATGGCTCCTAATGACATGGAGAAGACTACTTTTGTTACGCAATGGGGAACCTTCTGCTACAAGGTCATGCCGTTCAGATTAAAGAATGCAGGGGCAACATATCAAAAGGCTATGGTAGCTTTATTTCACAACATGATTCATCATGAGATAGAGGTATATGTGGATGATATGATTGCCAGATCACAAACCGAAGAAGAATATCTCGATCATCTGCACAAATTATTCGAGAGGCTAAAGAAGTACAAGCTGGGGTTAAACCCTAACAAGTGTACATTCGGAGTACGATCTAGAAAGCTTCTAGGTTTTGTTGTCAGCAATAAAGGCATTAAAGTTGATCCTGCCAAGGTAAAGGCCATCCAAGAAATGCAGGTCCCACATTCTGAAAAGGAAGTTAGAGGATTCTTGGGTCGTCTCAATTACATTTCCCGCTTCATATCTCATTTAACTACTACTTGCAAACTAATCTTCAAACTCTTGAAGAAAGATCAGGTAGTCAGATGGAATGATGAATGCCAGGTTGCCTTTGACAAAATCAAATAATACCTACAAGAACCCCCTATTCTCATGCCTCCAGTTGAAGGAAGACCTTTGATCATGTACTTGACAGTATTAGAGAACTCTATGGGGTGTGTTTTGGGCCAACATGACGAGTCTGGCCGAAAAGAGCATGCTATTTATTACCTGAGCAAAAAGTTTACCGACTGTAAAACCAGATATTCACTGCTTGAGAAAACTTGATGCGCTCTGGCATGGGCTGCTCGCCGGCTAAGACAATATATGTTGACTTATACCACTCTGTTGATTTCTAAGATGGACCCAATCAAGTACATCTTCGAGAAACCTGCCCTTTCCAGACAGATAGCCAGATGGAAAATGATCTTGACTGAGTACGACATTTAATACACGACTCAAAAGGCCATCAAAGGAAGTGTACTAGAAGATCATTTGGCCCATCAAGCTGTGGATGATTATCAGCCAATGAACTTCGACTTCCCTGATGAGAACATCATGCTGGTAATCGACTGTGCGAAATCTGGACCATATGACGGACCTGAACAAGGATCTCGATGGACTATGGTATTCGATGGGGGCTTGCAACGCCTTAGGTAACAGAGTTGGTGTTGTGATTATCTCTCCTGAAGGTTGCCACACTCCTTTCACTTCCAGACTATGTTTCGATTGCACAAACAATATGGCTGAGTATGAAGCTTGCATCTTAGGTCTGAAAGCGGCTATTGACTTAAGGATCAAGTAATTGGATGTGTTCGGGGATTCCGCCCTAGTGATCAGCCAAGTAAAAAGGAGATTGGGACACTAAACACCCTAATCTTATCCCTTACAAGGAACTTGTGCTATCCTTAATTCCTTACTTCGAAGAGATCACTTTTGAGCACTTCCCTAGGGAGGAAAACCAGTTGGCTGATGCTTTTGAAACCATCTCTTCAATGTTCAAGGTTAGATGGGACAATAAAGCCCCTATGATAACAATTGAAAGATTCGATGAACCTGCACATTGCTATGAGCTTGACATCGATGCGGAAAAGCCATGGTACCATGAGGTGATGAGATACCTTGAAACACAAGAGTATCCAGAGGGGGCATCTATCAATGACAGAAAGTTCTTGCGAAGATTTGCAGCCAAATTCTTCCTAAGTAACGAGATATTGTACAAGCACAACCATGATTCAACTCTACTCTGATGTGTGGACAAGAAGGAGGCAGAGGAAATCATGGAAGAAATGCACGATGGTCTCTTCGGTACTCACTCAAGTGGACATACGATGGCTAAGAAAATCTTAAGAGCCGGTTACTATTGGTCAACGATGGAGACTGATTGCCATCAACATTCAAGAACTTGTCACAAATTCCAAATCTACGCTAACAAGGTCCATGTGCCTCATATCCCTCTGAATATCATGACCCCTCCGTGGCCATTTGCAATGTGGGGCATTGACATGATTGGAGAGATCAAGCCCACCGCTTCCAACAAACATCGCTTCATTCTTATTGCTATCGACTATTTTACCAAATGGGTCGAAGTCACCTCATTTGCCTCAGTCACCAAAAATGTGGTACCCAGATTCATCAGACACAACCTTATCTGTCGTTATGGTATCCCCGAAAGGATCATCATCGACAATGGGACTAACCTCAACAATGCTATGATCATTGAGCTTTGCACTCAGTTTAAGATCAAGCATCACAATTCTTCTCCGTATAGACCGAAAATGAATGGCGCAGTCGAAGCGGCCAACAAAAATATCAAGAAGATTGTGCATAAAATGGTAGTAACTATAAGGATTGGCATGAGATGTTGCCGTTTGCTCTACATGTCTACCGTACTTCAGCTAGAACATCAACTGGGGCAACTCCCTTTTCTCTAGTCTATGGCATGGAAGCTGTTTTTCCAATGGAAGTTAAGATTCCCTCGCTGAGAATTATGAATGAGGCAGGCCTAGGCGAAGATGAATGGATTCAAACGAGATTGGATCAACTGAACTTGATTGACGAAAAATGGTTAGTTGTTGTTTGCCATGGTCAGACGTACCAAAAATGGATGATCAAGGATTTCAACAAAAAGATCAAGCCACGAGTATATCAAGTTGGTGACTTGGTGATAAAACGCATCATTCTACCACAAGGCGACCCCAGAGGAAAATGGACTCCCACCTATGAAGGGCCATTTATTGTCAAGAGAGTTTTCTCTGGCGGTGCCATGATGCTGACTACCATAGATGGTGAGCATTTCCCACATCCTATAAACACGGACATAGTTAAAAAATACTACACATAAGAGACCCGTTAGGTTGACACACGTAGGCAAAATAAGGGCATCCCGGCAAACCAAGAGGTTTGGGAAAAAATTAGGGATATATGCAAAAGATTGTACACCCGGCAAGTTAAAAACCCGAAAGGGCGACTTGGGCAAAAAAGGGTATCCTGGTGGGATGAAAACCCGAAAGGGCGGTCCAGGCAAAAGTTAAGGATTAAAAGCGTATGTCTATGTCTCGTGGTATCAACACAGTCAATTTTATCACCAAGGTCCAAGTTCAAACGGTCCAAGATCAATCCAATCAACTTCTATCAACGGAAAGGGACATTCGAAGGCATTGGGGCAATAGTAGAGTTGGAAGGCAATGAGATCATTTCACATGGCTATTTGTTTTCCTTTCGATGATTTCCTCTTACTAGGATCTCCGTCTCTTTGTACAAAAACGCCTATTCATGGGTAAAATATCAATACAAATATACTTTGAAGTGCAAAATTTCTATCTTTGTTTTGAATGCAAATTTGTCAAATGACTAAAATTGAATGAACATATGCATATGAACATAATTAAAACTATTTGGCACCTGTGTCCGGCTAAGCAGAAGCAAGCGTCTCTTTAATGTATATGAAATATCCCCATAGAGTTATCTTATTATCATTATCCCCACGAGGACGGCTACAATAAACCTTTCCCCAACAAAGTTACTCACAAAGTCTCTTTGCATAGGATAATCCCCGACCAGGGTCTCAATCTCTTGGCAGCTCTCTCTCTAGCTAAGTCGATTTTTACAAGTTGAAGCCTCGTGGATCTCTTCCTAAAAAGAAACTCACTTCTCCAACAGGGTTTTACTTCCCCAATAGGGTTCATCTTCCCCGACAGGGTTTATTTCCCCAAGAGGTTTTATTTCCCCAACAACAATCGAGGAACCACAAACTTCCCCAGCCGAGTACATCCTCCCCAACCGAGTCTGTATTCCCCCGGTATTGTCCATCCTCCCTAGCTAAGCCCGTTATTCCCCAACTGTGTATATCCTTCCCGGTTGAGTGTATCCTCCCCAAGTTGAGTCTGTCCTACCCGACTAAGTCTGCACTCTCCAGTTTGAATTTTCCTTTCAAATTATTGCAAATTATAGGGCCATAACCCCTGATCCCCAGTAAAGCCGTCAGCAAAGCCTTTACTATTTCTAAAAAGATACTTTGAAGCCTGGACCCGACCAAATATTAGCATAATTTTCAAGTTATTACTGAAGCCTGGACCCGACCAGATAATAGTTTGACTTCTTCAATTGCCGAAGCTTGGGCCCGACCAGATAGCAATTTAATTCCTATAAAATCATCAGCATAACTCCTATTCTCCAGTAGAGTTTTCCACTATCCCTAGTGAATTACTGAAACCTGGACCCGACCAGATAATAGTTTGAGTACCTGAAACATGGACCCGACCAGATAACAGTTGATCTCAATTTTAAGATACTATGAAACCTGGACCCGACCAGATAATAGTCTAACTCTTCAAAGATATAGAAGAACCTGGACTTAACCTGACCAAGGTTTAACTTCTTTTCCCCGGTAGAGTTTGCCTCTGCCCCAAAAAACTATTGTGAAACCTGGATCCGACCAGATATCAGTTTTCAATTTCATCTTTTCAAGCAAGTTGTTGTGAAGCCTAGATCCGTATAGATAGCAATTACCCTCAGAGATTCTTTGTGAAACCTAGAAACTGACCAGATAAAAACTAAATCCCCAAACAGTTTATGGTGAAACCTGGACCCGACCAGATAACAATTGACCTCATCAACCTCAGAAATCTGCAAAGCCTGGACCCGACCAGATAACAGTTTTTCAAACAGTTTATTGTGAAACCTAGAGCCCGACTAGATAACAACTAACTATGATCCCCAAAGAGACACTATGAAGTCTGGACTCGACCAAATAATAGTACAACTTTCCAAAAACCATGAAACCTGGACCCTACCAGATAGTAGTTACCACTTCAAGTTACTGTGAAGCCTGGATTTGACCAGATAATAGTTAACTTCTGTATCCCCAGCAAGTTGTTGTGAAGCCTGGATCCGACCAGATAACTATTCAATTTCAAGAAAATTTTCTGCAAAGCCTGAAATCCGACCAGATAATAGTTAATTCATCTCTTCTCCCAATAAGTTATCGTGAAGCCTGGATCCGACCAGATAGAAGTTGACTACTTCATCCTCAGCAAATTGTGAAGCCTGGATCTGACCAGATAACAACTTACATTCAAGAGATATTCTCCAGTGAAAGCATTCTTTCAACAAAGTTTGAAGATATGCATATTCTTCATCCCCAACGGCAATCAGGGATTCAACCCCCCAGAATTTCCTTAGCAGCAGTCAGGGATTTATTTTCCCAGACAAAAACATACATCTCGCATTCATACATCATAGCATGTACATACCATATGCATTTAACATGATACCACATCTGGTGAACATCATGCAAGCATCTGCATTTTACTAACTCTTTTCCCCACAGGTAAAACATCAAGTTTTAGTATAAATCAACAAGAGATTTGTGTTGATACTTCTTCCAGTGTTTACCAACATTACTCCAAATGGCATCTATAAGCCCATTCACCATCCATATTCGAGTGCAAATTTCTGGGCACTCTAGTGTTCAATCATTTTTCACCTTCAAGTCACGAATGACGGATCCGCCAATCTAACTCTTCAGGTTTAAGAAGATTGAACAGGGGCAGTTGTTGTACCCTAAAATTTTCCCTCTCATTTATCAAGTAATCTCTCACAAGATCTCTCTTGGTTCAAGACTGCACTAGGGTTGATCAGCTCAAGACATCTCCTTAAGCACTGATGACCAAAATTAGGGTTTGAGATTGCACAAGGATAATTGAACTTTCAATGCTTCATATGACTTTCATGGATCATTATGGACCCCCAAGATTACTCATGTCAAGTTTCAAGCCTTGGATCACACTTTTGCTCAATCAATTGAGCAGTTGACCTACAAATCAACTATATTGGGGAAAAAGTCAACTATGGCCAATTTACAGTCAAACTTCACAATTTTTAATCCACATCAATATTATAAACTCATATCTATGATTTGATCAACTTTGGACCATAATTCCTCAAGAAATTTGATCAAATCATCAAAAGGGCAAAATGGTCAAAATTAGGGTTTTGATTGAGAAAGGGCAATTTCTGATTTTTGACCTAACAAATGGTCAATTGGTTTGAAGCATGGTTTCAAGAGTTAAATTGCATCTTTTTGACCTAATGGAATGACCTAAAACATTGCTCAAGATCAATTGGATTGATAGTGAATTCTCAGTCAACTGATCAAAAGTCAACTATACACTGAAAAGTCAAACTTTGACTTTTTGGTCAAAATCCAATGTCAAAGATCACAATTCATCAAAACATGTAAAAATATGAAACTTATTCATCAAGAAATCAAAAAAGTCAAGATTTCGTTTTGAAAAGTCAAAGTTTTCTAACAGAAATTTTTCTATGTGTTTAAAACTTCATGTTTTTTCATAACTTTGAGCCAATTTTTCACCACGATGAAAGATGATTCAAAAGAAACTTTCAACATGAAAGTTGTAGATATCCATTATATCTAAAAAATTTATTTACACAACTTCTTCTAAAAATGCTTGGATCTCAAGTTATTAATTCATAAAGTCATGGTCATGAAATTGAACACTTAGTGAAACTTTGCCCTAGTTTTGGTCAGGATTTTGACCTAACTTCATGGCACTTTTTCATATAGTTCCAAGGGGAATTTCCAAAATTGATTCAAATAGGGGTTGTAGAGCACATTACAAGCTTTCCAAAATGTCCAAGAAATCCTTGAGATCATTCTTGAGCAGGGATAATCGAAGAGAGGAAGTTAGGATTTTCAAACTTGAATTACAAGTCATTTCGTGATGAACAAAATTAAAATTTCAAACCTATGCTTCACAATCTTGCTTTGCAGGCCTCTAAACCTCAATATCTCTCCATAATCAGAAGATTACACTTGTGTTTGAGCTATTATCCACTTGATTCAAGCTTTATCCAAGTAAATTTTCCATTAATGGCACAAAGGCACCATTGCCATTTACATAAAGCAAGCTTTATGCAAAGTCAACTTGCATTGAGCTTTGCACTTGTTACCTTTGCACAAGCTTTCTCTATAAAGTTAAACAAGCTTGTTTAAAGTTGGCAACCACCCTACATGCTTGTATTTGCTACCTTGAAACCAGATTTTTTCACTTTTCTTCAAAATCAAGCAATTGAGCCATAACCCTATAACTCAGAAACCTTTTGTGCAATAGCTCTCCAACCTTTTCCATACATAAACACGAGTCTATTGCAACATAATACATGAATGCTAAGACCCCAAAACACTCCCAAGCATTCTGCAACTCAGAATCTGCCTTAACTTGACAATTTTGAACCTCACATAGCCATCTCCAAATCCACTCGTGCGTATTGAGTTTTAACCATCCAAACACTTAATATACATCATATCAAAGTGATCCAGACCCCCGTTTCTTGACTGTAACTCCTCCATCACTATCCACCATTTCCAAATTTGAAGCTTGCAACTTGACTTGAGTTGGGAGTTTCAATCATCCTCAAAGCAAAGTAGGAGTTGGAACACACTCAAGGAGGTCCAGGCAAGCTACAGAAATCATCAGGCCATCATAAAGGTTGCTCAAACTCCATACACGACTCCAGCTGCAAGAGGTAAGTTTTCAAACTTCAATCTCTTCATACAAGCATCATTTGAGTTTGATTTGTGAAGATAAAATGTAGATACCATTTCCACGAAGCTGTACATATCCATAGTTTACATTTATATGGCTTGAGCTTAGAGAATTTTAGAGTTGAAGTTTTCTAAAAATTTTAGGTTTTAAATTAGGGCCAGAAAAATTCTCATTCATCTTTGACTGTTAGCTTAAGTTATTTACATGTTTGGATTCGTGGGAAGAAATGCCATAACTTTCATGTTTGAACTTTTCATTTTTGTTGAGAGATGAAGAAGATACAGGTCCTTTGGCTGGAGGTTGAAGATGAAGTGTAATCAGGACGCATTCTGTATTATATATTTATCGTTTCAGTTATATTAACGAATGTACAGCCACCTCAGTGGTAAGGCAGTGAGCTGGTAACCTCAAGGTCACGGGTTCAAGACCCAGCGCTGCCTTTTGCTTTTTCTTTTCACATTTTCATATTTTTTTTGTTTGGTTGCAGCGCCTGGGCTTTTAACATTTGGGCCTTTTGTTTTTTTTTCTTTTACTGACTCTGATTTGCTTGTGCGCCCCCTGGCCTTTTTTTTATTATTTCCTTTTTCTATTTTTTTATTATATTTTATTTTCTTTAATATTTTCATTATTTATTATTATTAATATTATTATTATTTTTATTAATAGAAATAAAAAAAATATGTTTATTTATTATTCATACTTATATATATTTATTTTCTCTATAAAACAAAAAGATAAAAAACATTTTCTTAAAATAAATAAATTTCTTTTCTTTTTCTTAAATAATTATTTTTTAGACTTAGGTTAAATTAATATATTATTTTATTTTCTTAGTTAAAATTAATTTAGAACTTAGGTTATTTTAATTAATTAATCTTCATTTTATTTTCATTAATTTAAAACCTTTTCATAAAAAACCCTAAAAATCCTTTTCAAATTAATTTCTTTTCTTAATTAGTTTAAGTTAATTTTATTTAATTTTAATTAATCATTTTCTTTAATTAGGTCAAGACAAAATCTCTTTCATAAAAAAAACCACAAAAATCATTTCTTTTTCCATTTATATTCTTGCATTTTATTTTCAAATTTTGTACAATATTCGATATGGTTGTAATAGATAATTAGGTTTAATTTTCTTGCAATCCCCATTTGTAAATTTGTACACCCCCCTCCCCTAATGATGTAATAGCATAGTGATTTTACTTTTTGAAATTTATTCCCTTATATAAATGCTAGTAATTAGGGTTTGTATGAGAAGATAAAATCAACAAGTAGCAAACCCTAATCAAAGACAAAACAAAGCATGGAAATCAATACACTTGCACACAAGCACCCTTAGGGTAAAATCCACTTGGTTGCCTTACAAAAAATGACCATATTATGCATGTGAGGTATCTTGGCAAAGACAAGCAAAATACAAGATCATAGTCCCTCGACGACGCTATCTATGTTGCCTTTTCAAAATGATCTTAGTCCCTAAAGAAAGATGCTAAGATACCTTGCGACATTGCTAATCATGGTTATACGATGACCCACGTCCGTCTCGTTTACATCCAAAGATAGGGTTACTTACCAAATCAATGTTAAGATAACAATGTCAAAGGAAATAGGAAATGAACATGAAAGACTTTTGAGTAGGTAGAATGCTCCTAGTTACTTGCTCAATTTCAAAACAAAAACATCCTTGCTATTTTCAAAAACAAACACCAACAATTTCAAAAACATCTTTCAAACTTGAAAACATTTGCAAAAGATCAACACTTTGTATACATTCTTACGAACGAGAATCATTACAAATTTTGCCTAAACGATGGCGCCTTTTTCAAAATACTTTCAAAAACCACACAAAGCACAATTTCAAACAAAAGCAAGTGATCTAGCAAGTAACTAAGAGCCCATGGAAAACTATGGATGAAAAGGATGCTAATACCTTCCCTTTTCATAATCTACCCCCCGAACTCAAGAAAACATCTCTAAAGGTCTTTCTTGTGCTTTTTCACCTTTCCTTTTGGATAAAAGAAAAGTCGGTGACGACTCTTGCTAACCGCAGCATTTGTGATAAAACGCAAAACAACCAAGTCAGTTCTCCCACCGTATCACAATACCTCTAAAATATATGCAAAATTTCTTCTTTTCACACTCTAGAAATGCAAAACCAACAGAATACGGTCTTAGTCGATGTAACACCAATAATTTCCGATAATGGAAGCATGTATTTGTTGGTCTTATATGTTTAATCAATTATAAGCACACTAGGAAACATATTGAAAAATTTAATAGAACCAAGATGAGTCCAATATATATCTCTTATTGTTACTCCATCCGCACACCTATGGTGCCTAGAAACGTAATTGTTATCATTTAGAATTTTCAAGAGGTGTTACATTTCAGTTTGATCCTCTCTAAGCGCTAATTTGGATTGATAGCGTCTATTGTACACTTTCTTGATATTTGAGATATTTCCGGGTCTTTTTGCACTTCAAGGTTGCGAGCATGTTTTTGAGATGTACCAAATTCAATGTCATGTCGGAAACATATTCCTTCTCTTCTGGCAAGAGCCTATTAGAGGAAATTAGTGTGTACAGAATATTTGTAATTATTATATAGATAACCATAAATGAATGGCTAGCTGTAGATTATTCTTGGCCATCATTATTAATTATAGTCATTAAGGAATTGATTCATTCATTCCTTAATTATAGGATCTGTGTACTATTTATATGTGATAATCACCTATCAATAACATTCACTCAAACCATAATAATTTGCTGCTATTATATGGTACCAGAGCTTTAGCTTTACAGCAAACACGATCCAGTGACCATATTTTTTCTTTCATCATCATGAACACACAAACTGGTACTAACAGTAACAACACCCTTGTAGTTGGCACCAACACAGTGGTTATTCTCAATACACACCACTCGCTCAAACTCACGAGCATAAATCATCCTGCCTGGCATGTTAAGATGAATGCTTTATTCATTGGATATGACCTCACCGACTTCATCGACGTCCCTACAAAGTGTCCCATCAAAGTAAATCAAAATTTCTCCTATTGGACTAGGCAAGATCAACTTATCTTGCATGCAATTATCACATCAATTGATATGAGTATCATCATTGCCTTAGGAAATGTGAAAACATCTCAGCAAGCATGGGAGATCCTACATAAAATGTTTGCAAGTAATACTCGTGCTCGCATTATGTACCTAAAAGAAAGACTCTATAGAATCACTAAAAGAGTCATCCCAGTCTCTGAATATCTCAACAATATCAAAGCAATTGCAGACGAGTTGGCCATCATCAAGTCGCCAGTGGATGATATCGATATTTTCATTTACACACTCAATGGTCTCAGAACTGAATATCATGAGATTACAACCGAGATTCGCACTCGAGAAAATCCAATCAACTTTGAAAATCTTCATGATCTACTCACAAATTTTGAAACGTATCTCAAAAGAGATGAAATCACAAGTGACAATCAAACACTCTCATCAATAGCCACTGCCAATACCGCATTCAAAGGAAAATATTGTACCCCAAAATTTTCCCTCTCATTTTACTCAAAACAAATACTCCTAGAGGTTCTCAATTGCTCAAGTTGACTAAGGATTGACCAGACAAATCCTCCTCCTAAGACAATGAGCCTCAAACTAGGGCTTCCATACTCATCAAGATGTTTGATTTCTAAGGGTCCTAAATGGTTTTCATTGCCCTGATATTTCCTCAATACCATTCATGCCAAGTTCCATGCCTTGCACAAGAAGTTTGCTCAGTCAACTGCTCAAATGCCTGAAAATCAATTGTGTTAGGTCAAAAGTCAAATGTGACCCTCATACAGTCAAACTTCAAGATTTTTGGTCAACATCAACATTTTGAAGTAATATCCATCATTTAATCAAGGTTTGATCATGATTCCTCAAGGAATGCCCCAAATTTATCAAAACTCAAAAGTTGTTAAATTAGGGTTTCTATAGGAAAAGTCAACCAAACTTTGACCATACATAACTTTCTCATCCTTTATCAAAAATTTCTCATCTAAGGCTCATTTTGAATATAATTCAATTCCCTACAACTCAACTTCAGCCCTCAAGTTAAAAAAATGCACTCATGAAGAGATATAAATTCAGACATTATAGGTCATTTCAAAAAGTCAACAAAAACACCTTTTGTGTCAAAGCTTCTTACATGAATATGGAAGATCCAATTGAGACTAAACAAAAAGGGTTGTTTAGGGGACATCCTAAGATTTCTAAAAAGTCCAAAAACACCCTCAAAGGGTTAAAATTGAGAGAGATATGCATTGTCAAAGTTGGCCAATTTTTGGAAAAATGCATGAAGCAAATATTGACCGAATTTGGATTTTTTTCCAAATGGGCCTATCTTTTCAAGTTTTAAACTCATTCCTAACATGGTCCACGACCTCTAAGCCCACCCATACATTTTTCTACTATTTATGCTATTTATTTTGATATTTTATTCATTAAAATTCAGAATTAAATAAATAAATAATAAAAATAATGTAAATTTTGATGTGAATCCATTTTGGGCAAGTATTATGCTGGTTTATCTCAATTGATTTTGTGCAATAACCATTCAAATATGTCCATGTTTATCCACATGTGAAAATGGCATAAAATCATCAAATATGGTATTTTTTTTCAAATTTTGATCATGGTCTTAAAACACAACATTATGAGGGAGATTCTTTCCATGCTTTCTTGTCTCCTCATTCTCCTCTATAAATATAGAGTCATACAAGCTTGAAAGACACGGAATTCCTCTCTAAAAAGCTCTTAAAAAGCTCTCCAAAAGCTCTTCAAAAAGCTCTCCAAAAGCTCTTCAAAAAGCTCTCCAGAAATCAAAGAATTGATGCAAGTCATATCTCGAGGTTTTGGTCTCTCTCGACTGACATCAAGCCTCAAACCATCCTCTTGAAGTCCTCAGGAGTCTTACAAGGCCCAAGAGCAATCCATCACACGCCTAGCACGCCCCCATTTGACAACACCGGTTTGAACAGTTATGGATGGTTGAATCAGAGGTTCCATGCAAGAATATGAAAACACCATGGTTAGAACATAAAGCTTTCGAAGATTCGGGCCTAGGGATTTCTGATGATTGCATCCCCTGTTTACTTTTGCTACTAGGCCCATCTTTATTTTTCTTGTTTTATTCATTTCATTTATTTCATTTAATCCCTTTTTGATTTTAATCAATAAACAAATATAAAAATCACATAAAAATGAATTTATGATTTTTCTTAATTAAATTTTAATTTTGGTAAATTAATTAACTAATCACTTTAACTTTTTTTTTAAATTAAGATTAATAGAACTTAGGTTTAATTTAATTTTAATTCATTTTCCTTTTCGTAACAAAAATACCAAAAAAACATAGAATTAATTTCTTTTATTTAAATTTCATGTTTCTTTAATAATTAACTTTTTTTATATTATCTAGATCAATTATTTTTTTAACTTAAACCATTTTTATAAATTAAAACAAAAAACAACAAAAAGATTTTTTATATCTTAGGATTTTTAGACGTCTTTTCAAATTTGCGCGTTATTATTCTTTCGCACTTCATTTTATTATTGTAACTGTATATTGGGATGTATTAGATGATTAGTAGGACCTTTACCATTTTTATTTATTTTTTCTCCCAGTTTTGGATATGTACATAATCCCCCACCCTGAAGTCTTGTAATAGCTAGGTTTTATATTTCTGCACTTTTAAATTACTGCAATTATTAACTACTAGATGTATGACTAATAGGATTGTATGGCAAGAATAATCAAACATTAGCAAACTTAACACAAGACTAAAATAACCGAACATAACACACCTTACACATATGCACCCTTAGAGTATACCTCACTTGGTTGCCTTGGAAAATAATGGTCATGTCCCTCGAACGTAGGGATGTCTTAGCAAAGATCCTTAATTCTAAAGTCATCATAAAGATCATGGTCCCTAACGTCTCTCGAGTCGCCTACGAGAAATGATCTTGTCCCTCGATGTTTCCTATATGATGACTGTCCCTTCGAATGCTAAGATATCTTTACATGTTGCCTTCGATGACCATAGCGTCCCTTTCGATAGTCCCCTAACATCCAACGATAGGGCTACCTACTCACTAATAGTAGGATAGCACTGTCTAAAGGAAACGAGAAAATGAACTATCTTTTTCAAGTAGGTAGAAACTCTTAAGTACTTGCTCAAAATAATAAAAACTCTTTTTCACAAACACTTTTAAAACAGTTTTCAAAAACAACTTCGTCACACTCTTGAGGATAGATACAAGGGTTATCACGAAGTTAAACAAAAACTTTTCAAAACACACACAGGCAATTTAAAAATGAGCAAGTACCTAAGAGCTCATGGAAAACCACGGATGGAAAGGGTGCTAACACCTTCCCTTTCTACAATCTATCCCACGTATTCAGAAACATCTCGAAAAAAGGTTTTTTCTGTTCTTTTTTCCTTTTCTTTGTTGGATGAAATGATAGTCGGTGGCAACTCTTGCTTACCGCGACATTTACGAATACAAAATGCAAAACCAGTATAACAGTCGGTTTTGCCACCGTATCACAAAGCTGACGACTCTGCTGGGGAAATTAATAAAGTGGGGTTTATCTTAGGATCTAGGTCATTTTTAAATTGCTTTCTTGTTTGTTTTGCCTGCTTTATCTTTAAGGGTTTTTGCTTGGGTATTGTTGAAGATCCTACACCCGGATCTGGGGACACTTTTTAAATAAACAGCAATAGATCGTGGAGACTGTACGGTGTAGACCGATATGGTTTAAGTGATGGCTGTGTTGGTGTGACACTTTGGTTGGTACCGATATCCTTTGTGTTGAAACGAGGAGAATACGGGGCCGCCGCGTAGTGTCGTAAAGCACTAACGGACCTTAGAACCTTAGTTGAACAAACTTGGCCATTAGAAAGTAGTGAGATAACCGACCTCGGTTTAAAGCTGAGGATTGGTTGATACTCGATGCTACACTCATTGAGATCAGACTTTCGGAATATTTCGGCCGCAAGAAAAGATTACCTGAGCTGAAATAATGCCCGATAAAGGATGATCAATGATATTAAGAATCCTTAGAACCCGGTTACTTTTCTAAGACAAGTTTGAAACCAACTAAACTTCAAGAGGGTACTTACCTATAGAATTCATGCAAGCCTAAACCTAAGGCTACTTGTGTGACTTGTTTGCTTTCTTTGCCTAACAATTTGAACTCGTTACAGGGCTTTGTTTGTATTCCTTGCATGACCTTGTTTGTATAAATCCAATAAATTGGTTTCTTACTCTGCATTTTTGCTTGATGCATAGCATACACATCATAGCATCATAACATGACATATCATACTAACCATTTCAAGGATCTCGAGGGCCTGTGATGCAGGTTATGATGAACCAGGCGTCTAGCAAGGGGCAAGGGGATTTATTTTCCTCTATCCAATGTCGTCAAAAGACAAAAACACGATAACTTGAGTCAGGGGCTATGAGCCACTTGATATGGTGAGATTGACTCTTGTAGAAGGACCTTCAACGATACGAAGTGCTTCAATCAAAGCTGTAAAGTTCAACGCCTAACATTTTTCTTGTTTACCCCACGAGATCCTTGAAAACCGTTGTATATCATACATGTCATTGCATAACAGGTAATCTCCAGTACATGTTTCTCATCTTCTTCCTTGTTTATTTCAGCAATGGCTCTCAAACAAGACGACAAAGATCTCCAAACTCAAGAAGCTCAGTTCATGGAAAGGTTCCTAAACCTATCCAAGGGGCAGGAAGAGTTGAAAGCACTCCTCACCGTGAACCTGGCCAAGAAAAGTCCTGAAGACAATAAGGACGAACGGTGGGAACAACTGCAGACTGAAGTTGAAACAATGAGAACTCAGATGCTGGGGCAGAGGGCTCTTATCCAAGGGCTAGCTCGGGGACAAGAAGAGCTGAGAGCCATTATCAAGAGACTTCATCAAGATGGCTGCAGCCGTATGAAGCAAACAATCAAGGTTGGGGACCAAGTCATTGATCAAATTTCGAGAAGACAAGAGGCTAGTTTGGTGAAGAGTGGACTTTTCCAAATTTCTACCACATCACATCCAACAACAACCTCGCCAAACACAATGGGTTAGTCAGAGTAAGCCAGATATACCCAAAAGACAGTTTACCAAACTCAACATGTTGCTGTCTCAAGCTTTGCAACACCTGTTGAGGATGAATCTGATTACGTTTATAGGACCTCATCCGAATCCCAAGACTTCTTCCCCTAACTACAATCCTGATGCAAGATGTGCATACCACTACAACATCCCGGAGCATGATACTGACGACTGTTGGAGGTTGAAATACAAAATTCAAGACCTGATTGATGAAGGAGCATTGGAATTCACACAGGATGGTCAATTGGAATTTTTTCGTCATTCCTCCAAGGCCCACCATTTGAAGTGACAAGTTCTGACAAGAGGGATTTTCATTCATCAGAATTTTCAGTTTGTAATTTTCTTTTGATTGTTCAAACATTTATTCATGTCAATTTTTGTTACTTTATCAATGCATTGCATATGTCTGTTTTGAATCAATTCATTCGTATTCACTATATTTAAACTTCTTTCCTTTTTGTGATATTCAACTCTCCATCAAAAGCTCTGAGCCTTTAGAGGGAGGATGACGAAAACGATACCACAATCCATAAAGTGTGCTTTTGAACAGACCTTGCTGACGATGTAAAAGCGTTGTTTCAAATCCTAAACAGTGGAGTAATAAGGAAGATAATCCCTAGTCAACCCCTTTGAGCCTAAGAAGTAGGAGTTTTTATTTTCACACAAATTAAAACCCTTAATCAAAACCTGGGGCAGGGTAGTTTGCTCAGTTAATTCAGATGCGCATTTAGTCGCAATATTCTACGTCATACATAATGAATGGCATCGAAGACGTCCTTCCAAATCAGAAGATGGTGATTGGTTCCGCATAATCATTAAGAAGAGGCAGTCATTATTATTCAAAAGAAAAGCCCGCTAAGTCAAAACCTATAAAGGAGACTTAAGGAAAAAACTGGGGCATCCCGCTGATTGTAACCATAAAAAGAAACAGTTCAGGCAAAAGACAGGGATAGTAAAGAAAGAGGTCCTACAAATCCTCAACAAAAAATATGACTGCCTATTCAAAATAAACTGTCAGTATCTGAACCATCAAGGACAATCTTCTAGAACTCAAATGGGATTCTAAACGTGCAATTAATTGAGCATATGATTGAAGAACATCACAAAGAGCGGGTGGGTACAAATAAATTTTGAGCCTTTATTCTTTGTTTCTTGAACCGTGAACCAGGCCACGTTATAACCCTTAAAAGTCTTAGCTGAAGCATGGGTTAGTTCGAAAGCATACTGTTACAAAAGGAATCCTGACTCCTGTAAGGTTTGCCATAAATCATGAGTTGATATCACTTTCTTTCAAAATTTGTTTTACTAAAAAATTGCATTTTCAGAAGAAAAAAATTCAAGACAGACATGAGCTTTGCAATCTTAAAATACCATTGTTTGCATATTACTATTTGTTCAACAATAGAGAAATCCGCATGATGAATATCTAGTGAACAAAAACCTTCTCAATAAAAAGGATCATCTCAAGTGAAAAAACACTTCCCACCAAGGGGCAAGGCATGATCATTGTCCATCATTTGGGGCAGTCAAGTCAAGATTTAAGGAATCTCTCAAAAATGCCAAATATCCAGGGGCAGGTCTCCATCTGAATCACTTGGGGCATTGGACATGAATTCCAGCAGTGAATCTTATACGATCAAGCAAGCATCTTCTGGCAGTGTGGCAACACTTACTACTATGGACAATGACAATTCTCCGTACCCGGTGAATGTGGACATAGTTGGAAAATACTACGCATGAACAAAGACCTGCTAGGTTGACTGGTCTAGGCAAAAATAAGGGCATACCGGAGAACCAAAAGGGTTCAGGCAAAAATTAGGGATAAAAACAAAAAAAATTATACACCCGGCAAGTCGAAAACCTGAAAAGGAAGCTTAAGCAAAAAAGGGTATCCCGGTGGACTGAAAACCCGAAAGGGCGGTCCAGGAAAAAGTTAGGGATTTGAAGCGTACGACTATGTCCCGTCATTTTGTCATTTGTTTATCAGTAGAAGACTTATCATCCTGATCAGCACCCACCAAGCCTCCGCATGTACTTTCTCCAACAGGTATAGGGGCAGAAACGTCTTGATGCGAAGTCACGGATATGTCCTCAGCATACGTCCCAGTGACGTTTATGTCCCCCATAGAGTAGAGGCAGCCAAAGCTTTGACATCGGCTTCCCCAAACTGGAGTTACTTTCCCCAACAAAGTTCCTTCAAAGAGCAGACATCTATTCCCCAACCGATTTTTATAATCGCAAGCGGATCATAAAATTTTCTCCCAAGCAGAGTCTATTTCTCTGAATACAGAAGCTCAATCCCTAACAGAGTTTATCCCTCCAGCTACAGGAGTTCATCCCCAAGCGGAGTTAGTTCTCTGAATCGGCAAAATCTTCCAGCAAAGCATCTCCTCTCTCAAACAGAATTATTCCCCCGCAGAGTTATTCTCAAGCAGAGTCTCTCCCCGGCAGAATATTCATAAACAGAAAGGAGTAAATCCACGGCATAGTTATCTCCGTTCACCATCCCTAGCGGAAGTAGAAGAACCACTTTTTCTACAACGGTCAGGAATTCAATTTCCAATACTCTCCAGCAGCAGTTAGAGATTTATTTTCCCAGACTCGGATATGTCATAATAGCATTTCATGTTCATACATCATGACATGCGCATACATATTGCATACAACATAATCTCGTTTATTTTGAGAACATCATCACGCAATGCATTTCATGCATCACATGTAATTAATCATGTACCTTTTCAAGAGAGATGGTTATCATCAATAATTCCAACAGTCCAAGATTAAATCCATGAAGCTATACATATCATATCTGCAGACAACTAATGGAAAATCAGTTCCCAAAACCAAACGGGTCAACTAATCTACGTGATCAAATAAAGCAACCCTACTACCCAGGCTTTCATTTCGAAGTAACCCTACTATCCAGGTTCCTTCTCACAGCCCTACTATCCAGGATTTCATTTCGAAGTAACCCTACTATCCAAGTTCCTTCTCATAGCCCTACTATCCAGGCTTTCATTTCGAAGTAACCCTACTATCTAGGTTCCTTCTCATAGCCCTACTATCCAAGCTTTCATTTCGAAGTAACCCTACTATCCAGGTTTCTTCTCATAGCCCTACTATCCAGGCTTTCATTTCAAAGTAACCCTACTATCCAAGTTCCTTCTCATAGCCCTACTATCCAGGCTTTCATTTTGAAGTAACCCTACTATCCAGGTTCCTTCTCATAGCCCTACTATCTAGGCTTTCATTTCGAAGTAACCCTACTATCCAGGTTCCTCATAGCCCTACTATCCAGGCTTTCATTTCGAAGTAACCCTACTATCCAGGTTCCTTCTCATAACCCTACTATCCAGGCTTTCATTTCGAAGTAACCCTACTATCCAGGTTCCTTCTCACAGCCCTACTATCTAGGCTTTCATTTTGAAGTAACCCTACTACCCAAGTTCCTTCTCATAGCCCTACTATCCAGGCTTTCATTTTGAAGTAACCCTACTATCCAGGTTCCTTCTCATAGCCCTACTATCCATACTTTCATTTCGAAGTAACCCTACTATCCAGGTTCCTTCTTATAGCCCTACTATTCAGGCTTTTATTTCGAAGTAACCCTACTATCCAGGTTCCTTCTCATAGCCCTACTATCCAGGCTTTCATTTTGAAGTAACCCTACTATCCAGGTTCCTTCTCAGAGCCCTACTATCCATGATTTTATTTTGAAGTAACCCTACTATCCAGGTTCTTTCTCATAGCCCTGCTATCCAGGCTTTCATTTTGAAGTAACCCTACTATCCAGGTTCCTTCTCATAGCCCTACTATACAGGCTTTCATTTCGAAGTAACCCTACTATCCAGGTTCCTTCTCATAGCCCTACTATCCAGGCTTGCATTTCGAAGTAACCCTACGACCCAGGTTCCTTATCATAACCTTACCATCTAGGCTTCTTCTCTCTTATCTCCAGACAACAGTTTACAACACTGTAAGACCTGGACCCGACCAGATACGATCGATTTGACATTCCCCTAGTAAGTCGCTGTGCAGCCTGGACCCTGACCAGATATGCAGTTTACTTCCACTTCCTCAATCAGGAGTTAATTCCCCAGTAGAGTAATGGACAGCTGAAGCTCCTATACTCTATTTCCCAGGATATAAATCAACATTCCCCGGCGAAGTCCTCCTCAACGGCAGGTACAAGAATTCTTGCAAAGGAATCTCTTATGCAACCGATATCTTTTCTGGATGGCATCTTTAAGCCCATCTCCGACGATTCTCTGTCGACTTCCAAATGGCATCTGTAAGCCCATTCCCGATATCACCAATCAATATTACTTCATGCGAGTGCAAATTTCTGGGCACTCTAGTGTTCAATCATCTTCTACCTTCAGATCACGAAAGGCAGACCAGCCAATCTACATCCTCAGGTTTAAGAAGATTGAACAGGGGCAGCTGTTATACCCCAAAATTTGCCCTCTCATTTTACTCAAAAAAAAATACTCCTAGAGGTTCTCAATTGCTCAAGTTGACTAAGGATTGACCAGACAAATCCTCCTCCTAAGACAATGAGCCTCAAACTAGAGCTTCCATACTCATCAAGATGTTTGAGTTCTAAGGGTCATAAATGGTTTTCATTGACCTAATATTTCTTCAATATCATTCATGCCAAGTTTCATGCCATGCACAAGAAGTTTGCTCAG
Source organism: Vicia faba (assembly GCA_948472305.1). Taxonomy (NCBI): domain Eukaryota; kingdom Viridiplantae; phylum Streptophyta; class Magnoliopsida; order Fabales; family Fabaceae; genus Vicia; species Vicia faba. The sequence continues at coordinate 178,607,812 of OX451740.1, forward strand.
TCAACTGCTCAAATGCCTGAAAATCAATTGTGTTAGGTCAAAAGTCAAATGTGACCCTCATACGGTCAAACTTCAAGATTTTTGGTCAACATCAATATTTTGAAGTAATATCCATCATTTGATCAAGGTTTGATCATGATTCCTCTAGGAATGCCCCAAATTTATCAAAACTCAAAAGTTGTTAAATTATGGTTTCTATAGGAAAAGTCAACCAAACTTTGATCAGACATAACTTTCTCATCCTTTATCATAAATTTCTCATAAAAGGCTCATTTTGAAGATAATTCAATTCCCTACAACTCATCTTCATCCCTCAAGTTAAAAAAATGCACTCATAAAGAGATATAAATTCAGACATTATAGGTCATTTCAAAAAGTCAACAAAAACACCTTTTGGGTCAAAGCTTCTTACATGAACATGGAAGATCCAATTGAGATGAAATCAAAAGGGTTGTTTAGGGGACATCCTAAGCTTTCTAAAAAGTCCAAGAACACCCTTATAGGGTTAAAATTAAGAGAGATATGCATTGTCAAAGTTGGCCAATTTTTGGAAAAATGCATGAAACAAATATTGACCAAATTTGGATTTTTTTTCCAAATGGGCCTATCTTTTCAAGTTTTAAACTCATTCCTAACATAGTCCATGACCTCTAAGCCCACCCATACATTTTTCTACTATTTATGCTATTTATTTTGATATTTTATTCATTAAAATTCAGAAATAAATAAATAAATAATAGAAATAATGTAAATTTTGATGTGAATCCATTTTGGGCAAGTTTTATGCTGGTTTATGTCAATTGATTTCGTGCAATAACCATTCAAATATGTCCAGGTTTATCCACATGTGAAAATGGCATAAAATCATCAAATATGGTATTTTTTTCAAATTTTGATCATGGTCTTAAAACACAACATTGTGAGGGAGATTCTTTCCATGCTTTCTTGTGTCCTCATTCTACTCTATAAATATAGATCCATACAATCTTGAAAGACATGAAATTCCTCTATGAAAAGCTCTCAAAAAGCTCTTCAAAAAGCTTTCCAAAAGCTCTTCAAAAAGCTCTCCAGAAATCAAAGAATTGATGCAAGTCATATCTCGAGGTTCCAGTCTCTCTCGATTGACATCAAGCCTCAAACCATCCTCTTGAAGTCCTCAGGAGTCTTACAAGGCCCAAGAGCAATCCATCATACACCTAGCACGCTCCCATTTGACAACATCAGTTTGAACAGTTATGGATGGTTGAATCAGAGGTTCCACGCAAGAATATGAAAATACCATGGTTCGAGCATGAAGCTTTCGAAGATTCAGGCCTAGGGATTTCTGATGATTGCACCCCCTCTTTACTTTTGCTACTAGGCCCATCTTTATTTTCTTGTTTTATTCATTTCATTTATTTCTTTTAATCCATTTTTTTTATTTTAATTAATAAACAAATATAAAAATCACATAAAAATAGATTTAGGATTTTTCTTAATTAAATTTTAATTTTGGTAAATTAATTAACTAATCACTTTAACTTTTTTTTTAAAATTAAAATTAATAGAACTTAGGTTTAATTTAATTTAAATTTATTTTCCTTTTCGTAACAAAAATACCAAAAAAAACGTAGAATTAATTTCTTTTATTTAAATTTCATGTTTCTTTAATAATTAACTTTTTTTTTATATAGATCTTGATCAATTATTTTTTAACTTAAACTATTTTTATAAATTAAAACAAAAAACAACAAAAAGATATTTTATATCTTAGGATTTTTAGACGTCATTTCAAATTTGCGCGTTATTATTCTTTCGCACTTCATTTTATTATTGTAACTGTATATTGGGATGTAATAGATGATTAGTAGGACCTTTACCGCTTTTATTTATTTTTCCCCCAGTTTTGGATATGTACATAATCCCCCACCCCGAAGCCTTGTAATAGCTAGGTTTTATATTTCCGCACTTTTAAATTACTGCAATTATTAACTGCTAGATGTGTGACTAATAGGATTGTATGACAAGAATAATCAAACATTAGCAAACTTAACGCAAGACTAAAATAACTGAACATAACACATCTTGCACATATGCACCCTTTGGGTATACCTCACTTGGTTGCCTCGGAAAATAATGGTCATGTCCCTCGAACGTAGGGATGTCTTAGCAAAGACCCTTAATTATAATGTCATCATAAAGATCATGGTCCCTAACGTCCCTCGAGTTGCCTACGAGAAATGATATTGTCCCTCGATGTTGTCTATATGATGACAGTCCCTTCGAATGCTAAGATATCTTTATATGTTGCCTTCGATGACCATAGCGTCCCTTTCGATAGTCCCTCAACATCCAACGATAGGGCTACCTACTCACTAATAGTAGGATAGCGCTTTCTAAAGAAAATGAGAAAATGAACAATCTTTTTCGAGTAGGTAGAAACTCTTAAGTACTTGCTCAAAACAATAAAAACTCTTTTTCACAAACACTTTCAAAATAGTTTTCAAAAACAACTTCGTCACACTCTTGAGGATAGATACAAGGGTTATCACGAAGTTAAACAAAAAATTTTCAAAACACACACAAGCAATTTCAAAATGAGCAAGTACCTAAGAGCCCGTGGAAAACCACGGATAGAAAGGATGCTAACACCTTCCCTTTCTATAATCTACCCCACGTACTCAGAAACATCTCAAAAAAAGGTTTTTTCTGTTCTTTTTCCTTTTCCTTTGTTGGATGAAATAAAAGTCGGTGGCGACTCTTGCTTACCGCGACATTTGCGAATACAAAACGCAAAACCAGTATAAAAGTCGGTTCTGCCACCGTATCACAGAAAACAATCTCAACTGAAACGTGGAAACTATCAAAGTGCTTCATACTCCAACAATGGAGGATCCACATCAGCCAGTCAATCTCGTTGAGTTATTTGTCAATATTGTGATAAAACTAGTCATACAACGAAGGTTTGCTTTAAATTACATGGTTACCCAAAGCATCCTAATGGTCCTATGGCTCATCATGCACATACAACATCTCATGCTGCTGCTCAAGATTGGATCATGGATTCTGGTGCAACTCACCACATCACCAATGCTTTGGACAACCTTCACCTAAACCGCCCTTATCATGTTACATATGAGTTACTTGTGGGAGATGGCACATGCTTACCCATCACACATACTGGTAAAACATCTATTTGCACTTCCTCTCACTCACTTCAACTACCAAATGTTTTACATGTTCCTAAAATTTCCAAAAATCTTTTATCTATTTCATCTCTATGTCAAACTAACCCTATCTCTGTGGAATTTTTTTATGATTATTTTTTGGTGAAGGATTTGAAGGCAAGGGTCCCTCTAATCAAAGGTCACCATAAACAAGGTCTCTACATTCTACCACAACCAATAATCACCCCAAAAACACATCTCACCGCCTCCACCAAACTACCATGGCATCACATTCTTGGCCACCCATCGAATCGCATTTTGAGTCAATATCCTTTCCTTAAACAAATAAAACAACAGGTTCAACAACCATGCATCCCGTGCAACATAATCAAGAGTCATAAGTTACCTTTTTCTACATCTAGTATTTCTAGCACAAAACCACTTGAACTTTTGTATACAGATGTATGGGGACCTTCCCCTACAAAATTAATATATGGTTATTTTTATTACTTAATTATTGTTGATCACTTCACAAAATACATCTGGTTTTATCCTTTGAAAAATAAATCTGATGTGTCGATTATTTTTCCAGCCTTCAAAAGTCTTATGGAAAAATATTTTGATCTACCCATTGTAAGTTTATACTCAGACAATGGGGGAGAATTTATCAAACTCAAGACATTTCTTACTAATCATGGCATATCACATTACACCACTCCACCTCAGACACCCGAACTCAATGCAATAGCTGAACGGCGATACTGACACAAAGTCGAAACCGGAAAGGATCTCCTTCATACAACCAAATTACCTTTATCATTTTGGAGTCATGCATTTCACACAGTTGTTTGCCTTATTAATAGACTCCCAACACCGACCCTCCATATGAAATCCCCATTCCAACTACTTCACAAAACCAAACCCAATCCCATACACCTTCATTCTTTCGGATTCCTATGTTTCCCTTGGTTAAAATCCTACACCACCAACAAACTCCAGCCCAGATCTCACCCTTGTATCTTTATAGGTTATGCCGATACACAATACGCCTACCATTGCCTTGACCTAAACACACATAAAATATACACCTCTAGACATGTAAAATTCTATGACCATATCTTCCCTTACATCACATATCATCCACCAAATAATCCTTCATCAACATCACCTATTATTACACAGCATCCCCTTCACACGTTCATTCCTATACCAAACCAAGCCCATCCACCAAACACTAACCAACACACAACCTCTCACTCTAGTGAATCTACCTCACTTAGTGAACAAACATCAACACCTACTTCTACAATACACTCACAAATTATAGAAGACCAAGCAAATCCTCACCCGGTGATCAATGAAGAGGGTCCCTACACCTCAAGTCCTTTATCAAGTAATATTCAAAATGTTTCAACTCATGTTTAAATAACCTTGCAAAATAACTCTAATGCAACTCCTACACTACTGAATAGGCCAGTCACTCGATCACAAAACAATATTTTCAAACCCAAAAGACTTTTTCAAGTTACAAAATACCCATTGGCAGAAAATGTTGAACCTTCAAATGTCAAAGAAGCCATGAAACATGAGCACTGGAGGAAGGCTATTCATGAAGAGTTTGACGCTCTCATAAGCAATGGAACATGGTCACTTGTCCCACCTCCAAAAGACACCAACATTGTGGGATGCAAATGGTTGTTTCGCATAAAAAGACAAGTGGATGACTTTATTGCTCGATATAAAGCTCGCCTTGTTGCAAAAGGTTTTACTCAATGTCACAGAGTAGACTTCCATGAAACATTTTCCCCGGTGGTTCGACCTCAAACAATCAAAATCATCCTTACTCTTGCTCTTGGCCACAAATGGAAAATGCACCAACTCGATGTGAATAATGCATTTCTTCAAGGGTCTCTCCGAGAGCAAGTTTATATGACTCAACCACCTGGACTCAAAGCTTAGCAGCATCTACACTATGTATGCAAACTGCACAAAGCCATCTACGAACTTCGCCAAGCCCCCAAAGCATGGCATGATGCACTAAGAAGTTTCACGGTGTCCTACAGATTTTCATGTAGCAAGAGTGATCCATCTCTCTTTATCTATGAAGATGCAGGTATTCTTGCTTACTTCCTTGTTTATGTTGATGACTTACTACTCACTGGTAACAACAACCACTTTATGCAAGAATTCATATCAAATCTATCCAAAAAAATCTCCTTGAAGAACATGGGAGCTCCACACTATTTTCTTGCCATAGAAATCATTCCCACCAACTCAGGCATACTCCTTTCTCAACACAAGCATATTAGAGACATTCTCCAACGGTTTGATATGGAGAGTGCCAAGCCTTCACCCACACCACTTTCCGCTACAGCCATACTTCAAGTCCGTGATGGAACTCCATTTACTAATGCTACGAATTATAGAAGTATTATTGGAGCTCTTCAATATATCAATCTCACGAGGCCCGACATATCCTTCTCCATAAATAAACTTGCCCGATTCATGCACATATCCACCACTCTTCATCTCCAGCATTTCAAAAGAATTTTACGATATCTCAAAACAACAATCAATCATGGCCTTCTTCTACAGCCGACAACCACAAACAATCTCACTGCCTATTATGATGCTGATTGGGAGGTAATACTGATGATCGCACCTCTACTTCGGCTTATATCATCTTCTTCGGTTCGAACCCCATCTCTTGGCTATCTAAAAAACAACAAACAGTAGCTCGCTCATCCACGGAAGCAGAATATTGTGTTGTTGCTACTGCAACATCTAATATCATGTGGCTCAATAATCTTCTAAGTGAACTTCGGGTTCCTATGAAAAATCCACCAAAATTTCTCTTTGATAATGTTGGCGCCACTTACTCATGTGTCAATCCCGTTCTTCACTCTCGGATGAAACACATCTATATGGACTACCATTTTATACGCGAACAAGTGCAAGCAAAACATTACATGTCTCACATGTTTCAACCAAAGACCAACTTGCTGACATCCTCACCAAACCTCTTGCAGCTTCCAAATTTAATGATATTTCATCCAAGATAAAAGTTACTGATGGTAACTTTATCCTAAGAGGGGCATATTAGAGGAAATTAGTGTGTACAAAATATTAGTAATTATTATATAGATAACCACAAATAAATGGCTAGCTGTAGATGATTCTTGGCCATCATTATCAATTATAGTCATTAAGAAATTGATTCATTCATTCCTTAAATATAGGATATGTGTACTATTTATATGTGGTAATCACTTGTCAATAATATTCATTCAAACCATAATATTTTGCTGCTATTATAGAGCCGACATGCAATTGGATGACCGACTAAGTTTGCACATAAATCATAATTATGTAAACCACATATCACATTAAATCTCCATTTATTATTTGCCAAGCGATAATCACACAACTTAAATGGACATTCACATTTTCTTGAATTGGTATCATCTCGTTTCAATTTCCGGAGAGGACGTCTATATTTCCCACTTCTTTCTCTTATCAATGCCACAAAATACACATCTTATATCCGAACCATTATCGGACCTTCCGATCACAACACCAAATCCTAGTTTGGTGGCTTCTGTACGAATTCACTGCAGCATGTCATCACGAAATTCATACTCTTGTTCATTTTCAAAATGGTTCTGAATATCTATCGTCTTAACTAAAAGAGGTGAAACAACTTGAGACACAATAGATTTGGATATCTATCATCTAAATATCTCCTTTTAATATTCGTTTTGACCTCACATTATGTTGGACTGACCCTATACTTGAATGTAAACTTGATCCAGTAACACTAACCGAATCAAAGAACTAGAATTTTCAAAATTCAACTAAATATGAAGACTAAAATTGCTTGAAATACTCAATAAATTCAAAATCACTAAATCGATAAAATATGGACTCAAAAATATAATTAAAATTCATTTAAATTATCATAATTCTCATATTCCACATTCTTGCTTCAACATAATACTATTAAACAATTGCACATTTTTAAATATAACGAATTACCCAATTTAAAAGAACCTTCAGTCTGTATCTAACCTTCATTGCTCTCATCAACTTTGGGTCTAGTGTTCATAAGAACCTGTAACATAAATAACATTGAATAAATTTTATTGTAAATGACAAAATAATTACTCATTTTAGGTTATGTTACCTTTCTGAGCATGGTGTTTTCATTGATCAAAGTTGAAATTCGTTCTTCTAAGTTAGAATTCTTATCTTCCATTTCTTTAGCTCTTGATTCTAACTCATTCACATACACCTTCTTTCTTTCTCTAGCTTGTTGGGCAGAGACCCTGTTCCTTAGCAACCTGTATATGTAACATTACAAATTGAACCGTCAAATTAAATGTTGTTATTGAGTAGATGAATTTCACATACATAGCTAAAATTTGTGTTAAATCTCTCTCCTTGTTATTTATAAAAATTTATTTTTTAAATTCAGAAAATATACAATAATTTATATAGCAGTTTGCTACGATGAATCCACTTGTTTTTACGAAAATTTATTTTAACACAATATATCTTATAGTGCATTTAACAAATTTTTAATTAAAATTTGTTAAAATACACCTTCATAAAAAATAAAGTGTATTATGACAAATTTCATAAAAATTTACTATAATACATCAATTTATTTATATGAAGGTGTAGGCCTGGCCCTTCACAGGTGCAGGCAGTGCTATTGCACTGGGTCTCACATTCTTGAGCGTCCAATTTTTTATATTATTATTGATATTTTAAATAAATATTATGAATTTAAAAAATACATATTTTTCTAATTTAGTATTATACACAAAACTGTGACTTTAATGTTTAGCTTGAAAAAAAATGTATATGCACATCACATATGCTATCAACAACTTACTTAAACAAAATAATGAAAATGGTATATAGTGAAATGATATTTATAATTTAAATTATAGTTTAAATTGCTATTACAATTTTAATCATTACAGTTGATGCGATATGTAACCTTAAATCACACCATAATTGCAATATAATAAATTATGGAGACTATCCCATACTCTATGTTGTGGTCGCAATTTCGTTTGTGGAGTGCAATTTAAAATAATAGTGTAAATAATACTATGGATTTTTTAATGCTTTATTTTTAATGTATTATTTTTAATTATTAAATTATATTTTTTAGACCTATTTTTTTAGTTTGAATAGGGCCTCCACGTTGATCGGCCGGCCCTGTGAATATGTGTTTTACCGCGTTAATTATTTTTTAATTAAAACTTATTAAAATGAACTTTCATAAAAATAAGAGGATTTACGTTAACAAATCTCATTTATATATTGTTAAGATATATTATAATTTAATGTATTTAAAATTTTAATTTTTTCTTATAAATAATATTACATTAGTTATAATCCAAATCGACTAAATACATCTAATCTAAAAACCGATCAAAAAACTTTTTTTTATAATTAATTTGGTTATTCAATAAATTTAAAAAATAAGTTGTCTCTCATATAAAGGAAGGAAGGTAGTAATTAGGGGTGGTAAAATGGATTGTGACGCGCCGGACTGACCCATATATCCGTAAAAAAATAGTGGGTTGAATTGAGATTTTGAGTCCGCGGTTCACCAAAGTCAGTCCCGTCAAAATCCACCGCTCTTCAAAATCCACTCTGCCTATTCGTTCAACATTTTCTACCTTAAGTCCGCCATTTTTTAGTTAATTATAATAATTTCAATTCTTGGTAGTTTTATTTTATACATTTGTTTGTGAATATATATAATATATTTTTAAGTGAAATTTATTAAAAAGATGCTATATAAAAAATTGTTCTAAAAAATAAGTAAAAAATCTAATTGAAAAGTAAAAAAAATTCTAAACTCTGCCGTCTGGCAACCAGTCATCTTAACGGAACAAACTAGATTTTTATGTTGACAAACTTGACCGTCCCACTTTTTTTTAGCAGACTTTAGGCGGAATGTAACGGGACAGACGGTCTGTTTTACCACCTCTAATAATAATAATAGTATGTATTTATGTACATACCTTTTGAGTCGTCTATACTCTTTATCGATCGGGTTTCTTCCTCGACGACGCTTTGCACCTTGAAGTTGAGGATCTGTTACATTGCTTTGATTATGGTTACTGTTTTGACTTGTAGCTTTAGAATGAACACTTTGACATTGTGTAGCTTCTACATCTGGAACTTCGAATAGATCTTCATCGCTATCTTCTGAAATTTGTAAACAGAACATTACTTCTTAACATGACATTTTTATTATTGTTGAAATAAAATGTAACATACTTGTTAACATGATACTTTATGTTCAAAATTTCACCTCTTAAAATAAATTTAAAAAAACCGTAGATTTCACAATATCTACTAAATTATTTCATTTGAACAAGGAATTTATGTCAACGAGGTGTATCTTTATAGTTTCTGAATAATTTTTTAATATTATTACCAAACCAAACCCTTTGTTGTTCATATAAAAAAATCAACCAACCCTTTATTTAATTCATAAAAGGGCCCATAATAAGGATCAAATTATATCATATCCTTTGATAAAAACAAATTGTTTTTACATGATCAGAATCCAGCATATAAACATTTAATTAATATATTTTGTAGAATCTAGTAAGGTTGGACTTTGGTTTAGCCAATCATATTTTCCTAATAAAATATTGATATAGATTCTTGACTTTGTATTATGTCCAAAAAAAGTAAAACAAAATAAATAAATAAATAAATGAGAGTTACCAAATCTTTGTGGAGGCATAGGAGGGAGCCTATTCCATGAAGAAGATGAAGAAGAAGGTGCTCCTGTTGTTGTTGTTGCTGCTCCACTTTCCTTCATCTGAGTGTGTTGAACTTGAATGTGTGTTTTTGCAGTGTTTGTTGTACTAAAAAGTGAAAACATTGGTTTTGAAAAAGAATGATGGGACCTGAGAGTTTTGGTTCAGAAATGAACACGTTGATGTGCACGGAGCCAAAACTTTTGTTCTATGTTTTCCGTAGGTTTTTTCGTAGCCTCTATAATGGGTTGCACTCTACTATGTTCAGAAAATAAGTATTAGTCTTTTAAAATTTAATATTTTTTATTATTTATATGATCGACTAGATTGATTTTAGGACAATAGTGTATAATTTATGTTTTAGATTTTTCTAGATATTGATTTCTTTAAAAGTAAAAGTGAATTTGAAAGTAGCAACAAGACTATTTATGAAAATGGCAGGAAGATAAATGAGTTTTGACTGGAATTTAAAAGGAATGTAATCAATTTTAATGAAAATAAACTGATATTGAAAGTAAATATGGTGCTTCATACGTACATTTCTCAGAAATTCGTTTCTCGATAACATTTTGGTGCTTTGAGCAAATATGAGTAATTTGTACAATATCGAACACACAAAATCCTAATATTAAAGACTCATATCTATACTAATTCGACACGAACGGTCTTCCCTTTAAAAGAGGACACGTTCTCGCGTGCATGTGTTCTACCCTTCGCAGGCTTCCACGCATCTCTTTTCAAAAAGAGCAGATAAGACCAAAATTCAATTATTAACCTCATTTCAAAATATCTCTATCGAACCCGCTTCGAAACATTCTCAAAATGCTAAGTTTTGACCTTGTACCATTTCACCAAAAATTTGGTCGAAATGTCATCATTTACTTCGATTGAAAACAAATTTAAAACATTTTCAATACTCTTGATTTCTCTTCAAAAGCCTTTTCCATTATTCAAACTTGAGCGTCAAATTTCAAACTAACAAATTGCCCCCCAAAAATGTCTTTTTTTATTAAGGCGAGAAAAGAATATTTTTTTTAAAGCTTTCGACACGTCAGCCACTACTGATGTGGCGTCATGGTCATGATGACCATTTCTCATAAACATCTCATTGAGACATGCATTGCTGCTAGAATCATTACTCCTAAAAAATAGGAGTATGAAGGTAACTTGTATAAGCAACTGTTTATGCATCCTCTCAGAAAATTACACGTGCCCCATTAAACTCTTCATCCATCTTCCAAAATGAAATGATATTTTCTTGTTATAAATACCTTAACCTTTCATTTTCAACACTTTTCTACTTCTGAATTCTCAAACTTGCGCATTCTTGAGCTTCTTCAAAAAAAGTCTATACAAAATCTTTATCTTCCAAGCTCCAATCTTTAATAATGACGTCCATAACCAGCAAAGCAACCAAATAACAAAAATAAGCTTCAATCTCAATCACTCAAATAGCAAAATCGCTGCTGGTAGGAAATCAGGAGTATGTTCGTGAGCCTCCCCTACTTAAAGAGAAACGCAAAATCTATCAATCTCAGGTACTCATTCCTCTAACCATTTTCGGTGAAGCACATGCATATATGAGTCATTTGCCCGACCCTAATGCAAATGCTGAAAAACTCAAAGAGTTTTTCCCTGTTTATAACCGCACCAAACCCTTGGCTACTAGGAAAAAAACTGATGATAAAGGTAGCAATAAACCTGATACCCAAAAACCCGTATATGATCAAGTGAAGTCTTCGATTGGCGCTTCGAAAATAGAAGACAACATCAATCTAGACTATATGAGCAACACTCTTAGAGTGTTTCACTCTTTCCCCTTGATGAAAGACCGTGAACCATATCTCCCTTGGCTTGCTAAGGTTGAGAAAAAGAAAAGTCAATTCTGGAAAGAAATTGAGACCTATGATATGGTTCCGTTGTCGAAATCTGGTCCAAGTTATACCAAAAATATGTTAGTGGCTTCTTTATACTTCTGAGACTCTTCCCACAATACCTTCCATTTCCCTTGTGGAATTATGACCCCTACTCTTTTCAACATTGCTGTTGTAACACCTTTCTAAACCCAACAGATAATTCACGAATAATTGTAATATTAACCACTCACCAACAGAGTGTAACATCTTCATAAAAACATCATATAAAATATCCCGCTTCGTAACACAGGTTTTCAAATTATTTTAAATAATGGCTTCTTTAATAACATCAACAAACATATTTAAATCTCGCAGCGGAGTCATAGTCTCAAAAATAACTCCATTTAGTTCATCGACATCAAAATCCTTTTGGTCAATATCAAAAGTCATCATCAAATACACCCATCATGGTAAAACTCATAAAATAGGTTTATCAAAACAATTGGAACTCCAACTCAAGCGTTTCCCCACCCGATGTTACAATATGAGAGCAAGACCACTATCATTAAATGAATAACTCCAAGATATCCTCAAACTCCTACGGGCTATTCTTGATTACATGCAAGTTATCCACGTATCGAGGCAATATTTCCAAGCAGAAAGGGTGAGCAATCACAAATCATTATAAAATATATGAGGAATAAGTACAATAGTGTTTACCGTGAAATTTGGTAAACAACCGCTGGTCTTCCAAATCAAATAAAAATTTATAACTTGCAGGATCGACCAGATTGATCCTAAGTACATGTGTTCTCATTCAAAACTTCTATTCCTAAAACGAAGAATATTTTACAACATTCTTATTCTTTTAATCAAAGTTGATTTCAACTGTAACTTCATAAATAGTAAGGTAATTCTTTTAAAGAAAAGACTGGAATGTAAAAAGATTTCAACTGAAATTTAAAGGAGTGTATAAAGTTTTCAATTAAAGTTAGATAGCAATAAACATAAAATTGGTGCATCATACGTACATTCTCACAAACTCATTTCTCTAACGCTGATAGTTTGAGTAATTTTAAGTATTTTTTACAAAGATGTGAACACACTAAATCCTAACACTAAAACTCCTATTTATACTAATTTTGACCAAATGGTCCTAAATAAGATGTTGCCACGTTCGACATCTGCACGCGCGTTCGAATTCTATGCCTCCACGTGTTCCTTTGGATAAGATCAAACTTTTGAATTTGAAAACTCTTTGTCTTCGAAGCGCCAAACATGACGGTCGAAATATGCTTAATAATACTTCGAATAACTTGAAATCTCTATGGTTAGCGTATGAACCTTTTGCCAACACTTAGCAAAAACAAAGCTTTTATTAGCTCTTCATCTGTCGGAATCTTCACACAAACTCCTTTATTCTTTCTTTCGAACTATATTCTCCAAAATATATCATTTCAGCTAAAACCCGGGTAGTCGAAATTTCCAATCAACAAATTGCCCATAATAAATGTGTGTTTCGAATTTCTTGGAGAAACATACATTTCTTACAAAACAATTATGTTTCAACGAACATACATTCTTCATGATAGACAATAACTGCTATGACGTCAGAATAATCATGACTTACTTTTTCAAACACGTCTAATCAAGACGTGTGCGCAGCAGTTCCATCATTTGCTACAAAAGTAGGTTTCCAATGTGGCTTTTAAACAAGAAACCTCTTATATCAACTTATCATAGATCACCAAGTGTCTCACTAACTCCAAAATTTTAAAATATAAATTGAACAGTTTCCAGCTTATAAATAGCCTTCTTCTTCTCCAAACACACTTTTCATCTTCTCAATCTTCTGGTTTTCAAAATTTTACACTCTCTCTTTCTCAAAAAACCTTTAAACAATCAAGAAATTGAATATGTCAATGATGGCACCATCCAAAAAAGGAAGCAAATCCGAAAAAAATGTGAAGAACAAGGAAGTGAAGGCCACAAATGATGTTGCATTCCAGTCGATTCATCACATCTCAAAACCCCTTCTTGTTGGAAATCAAGAACTGGTTCCAACACCATATGTCACTGCTAAACAACAATCGATTTACGCTTCTCAGGTAATAATCCTGTTTACCCTTGTTGATAAAACCATAGGGTATATGGTTCCTATGTTATCTGCTACATGTTTAGAGCAAATCAAGAAATTTTTTCCTGTTTACTATGATACAAAACCCATTGTTAACAAAGCCAACACTTTTAAGAAGAAAGATAACAACCCTAATAAACAATTAGCAGAATCGTCTGTAGAGAAAACCCAAAAAATACTCCCTTAATTATTGTAGCTGAAGATAAACCTTTTCAATTCGACTACGTAACCAAAAAATTCAGACATTTTAGGTCTTTCCCTGTAGAAAATAAACAATATCTCGCTTGGCTGGCTAAAGTCGAAAAGGTAAAATCTCAGGCCTGGAAAGACTTAGGCATCTTCAGTTTGATTTAAATGTCGAAGATAGGTTTTAGCTATCGCCAACCCATGCTAATGTCTTTGTTGTACTTCTGGGATAGTACTTACAATACTTTGCATCTCCTTCGTGGGATGATAACTCCCTCTCTCTTCAATGTGGCTGCTATCACCGGACTCCCCCTACTGGAAAAACCTTTGATCCTTATCAACAGGATACAAACACCATCATCAATTTCATTGTCGACAATGTTGCCTTCACCAAATACATGAATCTTTACCATGTCAAAGAAGATGAAATGTCTGACGTTGAGCACATAGCTTTCCTTTCTCTCTGGCTATCTAGGTGTTTCCTTTGCTGTAAATCTTTACAAGTATCCAGAAGATTCCTCACCTTAGCAAACCAACTTCACTCTGGTTGAAAAGTGTGCCTTAGTGAGTTAATTATTACTAGATTATATGAGAGCCTTGGATATGCTACTTCCAAACTGAAAGAGTACAAGGCAGGCACAAACTTGCTCCTAGCCGACCCATACTATTTTCTCCAATTATGGTTGAATGTAACATTCTAACCATCTCTCAGCACTTCTAGCACAGTGAACAACGAGGATCCTGAAATCCAAAATCGAATTGTCGAGGGAACAAGATTGCTTTGAATGACTCTTGATAATGATGGAAAGAATTTTCTGAATTATTTCATTAAGTACATCATGGTGTTTTCAAAACGTCATGTATTTAGTCCTTCAAAGGGCCTTTTTTCCAATAGCACTCGTGGCCCTGAATGGTTTACAAAATATCTTTTTGACATCTCACAAGAAGACACGGATATAATTGATATTTGGAGAGCCTTTTTACTCCCTAGGCTAATTGTCTCAAGGGCCATGCATGTGAAAAGCAACATCTGCATGCTTGCCTATCAACCCAATTTTTTGTCTCGACAATTTGGACTTTGTCAACTAATCCCTGAGCCTATCTTTGGAAGAAAACGCAAACTTTGCATAACATGAATGAAGTTCTCTCTCTTAGACTGGGAGGAACACATTGCTCATCATGCCAATTTTTCAAAATTTATTCCTGTTCCCTTTTGCTCATCTTTATACTGCTCAAAGGGCTTTGATTTTTGGTGGAAAGACTTTTATTCAAAGAATATGCTCGACGCCATATTTCTCAGCCAATACCTGACGAAAGCTTTTGCATCTATGCAGGATCTGAGCCACAAAGGTAAACACACGCATATCAAGGAAATCCAGACGTTCCAAAAATACTTTGAAACTGTCTCTAATCCAATAAACCTTAGTTAAACCACTTTTGATGCAACACAAAATTTAAAAGATAAATTCACTAAAATGCTTCCTCATTTAAACATTCCTACTTGTGCCAAACCTGAACATAGATATGACTTAGCTTTCAAAGTTCAACCACCAAAATTTCCAAAATTGCCCAACGCTGATTTTGGCCTGGCTTTCTATCCTCCTTACCCAAACTGGTTCGTTTGTAGTAATTACCTTAACTTTTTAAAATAAGAATCTCAAAAACCTGCCAATCGAGTGGTTTTGACTAAGTATACTTTGGACACTTTCAAAGGTCTCCTTCATTACGACTTGTCAGCTATCTCCATTCTTTCTCCGACAGGTGAAGGTTTGGAACCAAAGGATTTCCCTGGTCCTTTCAATTTACTTTGTTATTTCCTTCATACTTAGTATTAACCACTGTATATCACTGCATATCATTTTAGCCATCGAAAGAAAAAACACTAAGAAGGAACAACCTAGTTCGAAGACAATTTCAACGGCATCCTCCAAACCAACCAACGCCTCTATAAAAAGCATTACCCCAGACACCAAGAAATCAAAAGCATCAAAGGTATGATTCGAAACTTTTCCTGCTTTTTGTACTATATTACTTCTTCTAATAGTATTATTCTTCCAGGCTAGTAAATTGCCTCCAAAATATTCGCACAAAAGAAAGTCCACTCATGACACTCCAACAGAAGTCGAAGATGATGAAGATACTCCTCCCTCTCCCCTTTGCAGCGGTAGAAATGTTGAGACTAAGCCATTAGATTGAATTAACTCGCACTGATCAAAATAAAAATCGCCACCGTCTTTATTGTTTCCAAAGGAAATGGGGAAAGAGCGAATAAACCTAAAAAGAGGGGGAGAATCTAGGTACGGGGGTTGATTATGCAAAGGGAAGGTATTATCACCCTAAACATCTATGATACTCCGCAGGAACTTCTTTGAAAATCTGTGTATTTTGGCTATAAAAGGTGTATATAAAAATAGATGGTGGAGATGAGAAAAGAAGTCTTTTTTACAATTTTGCACTCGCCGCAGTTGCGAACCTTTAGTGCCTTCGTACCACCTTCCGTGCAATAGGGGATCATGGTACTCATAGTTCACCTTATAAAATTTAAAACACATGTATGTTGGTTAATTTTAAGAGAAGAGACATCATCGTCATATCCGAGTGGAAAATATACTTACTATCCACGATTATGAGAAAAGAGAATTTGCATTATCTCAAAGTGGAAGATATAGCTTGGATTTTAAAATCAACAAAGATTCACTCAACACCCAAGTGGAAAATATCTCACTTTACTTCATATCATAGAAGTATAGTAGCTCGCATCACTATAAGAATCGACAAGAGTCTAATCTTTTGAGAAAAGGTTTTAATGTAAAAAGCCAAAGTGGAAAAATGGTTTGAATGAGGTTAATGACTTTTAGTCTTGAGAAAGATGTCAAAGTATGGTTAAGTTGATTAAAGTTTAATTAAGAAAATATTTTTGAAAATGTATGGACCTAAGTCCAACTTTACTATGAAAGCGGTTTAAGTTAGAAAACAAGGAGAGTTTTGAAAATGAGGGAGAAGATTTTTGAAATTAAAGAAGATATGAGGAGATGAAGGGACTATCCTAAAGTTTAAGGTAAAATATAAGGAAGAGAACAATCTAACCAACAAGAAGTCAACACTTTACATAAAGAAGTCAATGTAGAATTCCCATCCTTTGGATTGAAACCAAGCAAGCAAAAATACTAAACCTCTGAGAAATGCCAAGCTTCAGTTGAATTAAGTCTTCACAAAAATTGGGCAGAGTAACGGTTCTATTCAGAGGAATTCCTAATTAAAGACAAAACACATAATCAGAATAACCTGCACACAAAGAAAATCAACCCAATACCTTGGAGTAAACCCCAAGAACTTCATACAAAATAACAACAGAGTCACAAGGTCCCAAGTATCAAGGCTTCTAATCCTAAGTCAGGGAGATCCACAACTCCACAATGCCAAGGATAGTAACCAAGTAATCCAAGTAACCTTAAAGTTGTTTAAATGTTCAAGTTGATTATTAAGTGTTTTCAAAAGAAAAGAAAGCTCAAGTGAGCAAAAATAAAAATGACATAAAGATAAATGCTCAAGTGAGCAAAGATAAAATGGCATGGAATGTAAATGCAAAAGTAAATAGTATATAAAAATAAAGGCACAAAATAAAGGCATAAAGTAAAGTTAATTGTTAGTGAGTTAGAAATTAGAGGGTTAGTTGAATGACCATCTTGAAGCTTGCATTTGAGAACTCATTAGAAGATTGATAAAATCAAAGCTTCTCAACAACAAGTCTCATTTGCTTTTTGTCAAGTATATCATGCATTTCAAGTACTCAAGGCAACCACATATGATCAACGATGTTCAAATGATTCACTTAGACCAAAGTTCATGAAGTTCATTAGAGGATTAATAAAACCAAATCCTCTTAACAATAAATTTCAAGGTTATTGGATCCAAGGTTTTAAATTAAACATACTTGGACTTGCAAACATAGGTTTGGGCCACGAATGATCATTTTTCGAATCAAGACAAATTTAGCGTGATGTTAAGCAATCGTAAGTGGACTTATGTAGAAGTCACACATATTTTAAGGTCGGTCAATATAAATCTATATACGAACATGTTAGAGAAATGATATATAGATTATTCTCTAAAAACATGTAGTACAAGTAAAAAAAGAAAGGAATAAGATAAAGAGGGAGGGGGTGTATCAGATGAAACTAGGATTCCAAATATCATCAACATCATTCATTCATTTTGGTGGATTTGATTTTTCAACCTATCAACACCCAAGATCCAATGAGGTTGAGGAACTTGTCCCCAAAAAACAATCAAGTGTCTCCAAATCAGGACCAATAAAAAAAACAAAATTTAAATGATTTAAAAGGGAAATAATTGGTAAAATACACAACATGTATTAAAACACCAAATAAAAATCTGAAAAAAAATATCAGAGGTAAAACACGAGTCAATAAGTGTTGACAAAAAAATTCATAATTTTTTAAAGTCAAAAACTATTTTTGAAATTTAAAGAAATAAGAAAAATAAACCAAAATTCGTGAAAAATAGTAAAATCAAAAATAAAAATAAAATGAGGTCACCAATATTTGTCAAGAGGTCATTGGATCCTTCCATATTTTTTTCAGAATTTAAAAATCAAGAAAAGTAATTTGAAACAATTAAAACAAATCAAATAAAGTGAAAAATTATAAAAAATACCAAATCACAAAATAAAATTGTGAAAAAATAAAAGTCAGAAAGAGAAAAATCAAAAGTATTTTTTTATAATTTATTCAGAATTTTTGAAGTTGAAATGAATTTTTTATGAATTTTTGAAGTTTAAAAAAATTCAAACAAAAATCAAAAAATAAAATAAATAACGAAAATTTTTTGGTCCATCTGATCATTGTCAAACGCGTTCGTAAGCAGATCTGAGGGATCTGGCGCACTGTGCATATTATGGACCTTATTGAGAAACACACAAAATTAGTAAAATACCAGCCAATGAAATTAAAACAAATGTCACACAATCATTGGTTGAAGAACGACACATAAGTCGTCTTCAACCTCCAGACCCCTGCACGTTAGGATTTTGTGAGATTCTTTAAATGAAAATGTTAGAATCTCACAGCGGTATCATTAAACTCGTTTCATCTAGACCCCCTCGTGAAAAATTTATTTAAAGTATAACTCAGTCGATTTAGAAAAAACCAGAGAGTTTTAACAGTTTTGAATTTGAAATCAGATGCCTCAAATGCATCATTTAACCAAAATTAAATCATCAGCAAGCATCAATGAACATCATAGACCATTCCAATAATTTGAGTTAGAAGAATTAATGCCAATTACTACCTGAACGAAGTATGAAGAAATTGCTCTGAAACTTGACTTGGCTAGTGTGATTTAGAACACCTCAAGGTTTGGTTCTTCTTCTGTTAGTTTCATTGAAGTTCAAGGAAGAAGAATCAATAAAGAAATTGGAGCTGGAAGAGCTCTAAGTAGGAATTCGAAGTTGCAGAAATGAGAGGTATGGAGGAAGTTTGATAGGGTGTTTCTGGCTATCCAAGCTTGTCTAAATGAGTGGGATATCATCCTCTATTTTATAGATGAGAAAACGCGTTGTACCCCAAAATTTGCCCTCCCATTTTACTTAAGACATGTTCATTAAGGTCTTCAACTGATCAAGGTTAACCAAGAATTGACCATACAAATTCTCCTCCTAAGCAATGTCCTTTCAACTAGGGTTTCACTTTTCACAAAGATGTGTGAGCTCCAAAGGTCTCAAATGTTGTCCATGGTCCTAATATGTCTTTAAGATTTTCCATGCCAAATTTCATGCCTTACAATACAAGTTTGCTCAGTCAATTGCTCAAATGTTTGAAAGTTAACTATAATAGGTCAAAAGTCAACTGTGGCCAATATATAGTCAAACTTCAATATTTTTGGTCAACATCAACATTTTGAAGTGATATCCATCATTTGATCAATGGTTGATCATGATTCCTCAAGGAAGGCTCTTAATTTATCAAAAGTCAAGAATTGCCAAATTAGGGTTTCTATAGGAGAAGTCAACTAAACTTTGACCAGGCATAGCATTCACATACTTCATCCATTTTTCCCAACCAAATATCATTTTGAATAGAATCCAATTCCCTACAACTTCTCTTTTATCCTCAATTTCAAGATATGCACCCTTTGAAAGATACAAGCTCACACATTATATGTCATTTTCAAAAAGTCAACAAAAGACACTTTTTTCCAAGACCTTTTACATCAAGATAAAATATTCAAATGCAAAATTGATCAAAATAGGGATTTAATTATACATCTTGGGCTTTCTAAAAAGTTCAAGATCATCATCATTGGATAAAAATTGAGCAAGTTATGGTTTGCCCAAGTTGGGAAATTTTGGAAATTTCAAGAATTGTGCATTGGGAAAACTTGAACTTTTAGGTCAATGGCCTAACTTATTGGACTTCAAACATCTTCCTAACCTTATGAGATACCTCTAAAGTCATTTCTACACTTCCTTTTCATTTCTACCTATTTTATCCATATTTGTTTTGTTTTATTCAAATGAAAACTAAATAAAATTGCATAAAATAGTAAATATTGGTTATGGCAATATGGGTTGATGGTTTGAATTGTTTTTGGGTCCAAACTTTCGTGCAAAGGAGGCCATGTGCATTGCACCTCAAAATAGGCAATAATTTTCATTTTTGGAACTTTTTTAATGTGTTTGATTTTGGTTTGAAAGAGGACCATTATGGGTGGATTCTTACCATCTTTGCTAGCCCTCTTCTTCCTCTATAAATACAATACCAAGGCATAAGCAAAGGACACGAAAATCATTGCTAGAGAGCTCCCACAAATTTCACAAAAAATAACCAAAGTTGTAAAAATTGAAACTCTCCTTCCAGCCTATATTCATCAGATCTAAACCTTGTGTCATGCTCCTGAGATTCCCAGGACTCTATTCCAATCCATATCCACGCTCGAGGCTGCCTGAAATCGACCAACCAAATCACCTCTGATTGGTAACTTTTCTCTATTCTCAAACTTTTTAAACATGCCATTTGAATCCATATAATGCTTACATTCATGTCTATAGCGACGATTAGAAGAGATCTGACATTTTACATGTGAATATAAGTGCTGGAAATACAGGTTGCCATTTTTAGGGCTTCAAAATAGCCAAGCTTCGAACTGGATGATTCAGGTTGTTTCAGGTCACGCCATTACCATGGCCGAGTTTGCAGTATGCCAAATAGGGGGGGGGGGGTAGACGAAATCTTGGGCTTTGATTCCATATATTTTTGCTGTTTTAATTTTTACAGGGCCGGAGAAGATGAACGGTGGGCAGCTCCGGCATCCCTGAGTTCTTTGACTCTGGTCAAAAGCTGGCGTGACTCAATAGCATCTCATGATTGGTTAATTCAAATTCCCAGGGGTCCACTGGAGCGCGCGCGTCTACAACTCAACATGTTCCACTTGCTTCACATATATATTATTTTCATTGTTTGTATAAACGAATAACAAGATGGCCGGTGGTGAGATGTGCATGTGTATACCTAGAAGGCCTGGGTTCGACCCCAAGTTGCTGCATTTTGTTTTTTTGCAACATTTCTTTTGTTTGCAGGTTTTTGGAGCACTAGGCTCACCACTTTGGGCCTCATAAAATCCAAATCTCACCCCCTTATTTGCTAGTTAACATCCAAGCCCATTTACGTTTTTTGTTTTGTTTTTTTATTATTACTTATTTCTTTTAATTTAATCATTTCATTTAACCAGCAAATTAATTATAAAATCATAAAAATATTAGGTTAGCATTTTTCTAAATTAAATTAAATTAATTAATAATTATTTAAACCATTTTCTTTAATTTAAAATCAATAGACTTAGGATTTAATCAATTTTGATTCTTTTCATAAATAATAAAAATGTCAAAAATTTTAATTTGTTTAGAATTAATTTTTAATTAATAATTTCCTTTTCTTTCAATTAATTAATTAGTCTAAATTTAACTTAACCATTTTCTTAAAAAAAAAAAGAGTTTTTCTTTTAACTTAGAAATATTTTAGGGTTAGACGTCATTTCCATTTTGCACGCGTTTATTTACTTTCGCACTTTTTTTCTTCATATTATTGTACCTGCTTCCTGGTTTGTAATAGTTTAATTTAGGGCTTTAATTTACTGCTTTATTCCCCCAGGTTTTGGACATGTAAATAATCCCCTCCTCGAAGCCTTGTAATAGCTAGGATTTACAATTCCCGCACTTTTAATTTCTGCAAATTATTAACTGTTTAGATGCAAGCTAACTAGGATTGTATGGCAAGAAATAATAATCAAATGCTAGAAAACCTAATATAAGACAAATAACTGAATACAAATATAATTGCACATATATACCTCTAGGGTATCCCACTTTGGTTGCCTTCTGAAAAACGATTACATCTCTCGAAACGCGAGAGATTTTAGTGACTACCCTCCAATTTAAAGATCATAAGTCCCTCGATGATCCTCTCAACGTTGCCTCGGTATGATCTTAAAACCCTAGGGTAGTTACTAAGGTTTCTTGCCTAGTTTCCTTTGTGACTGTATAAATGTCCCTTCGAATGTCCCTCAAAATATCCAACAACTAGGGCTACCTACTCACTAATAGTAGGATAGCACTGTCTAAAGGAAAAGAGGAAAATAACAACCTTTCGAGTAAAGTAGATAGTTGTTAGATGCTTGCTCAACAATTTTTACACTTACACAAAACTTCTTTCAAAAACATTTTCAAACACTTTGTATACGTTCTCTACCATTCCTAGAAACATTACAAAGTTCGTCGCACTAAGGCGCTTTCAAAATACTTTTCAAAAACACACAAAGCACAAGGTATTTCAAAATGAGCTAAGCATCTAAGATCCCGTAGATAACTACAGATGGAAAGGGTGCTAACACCTTCCCTTTCCATAATCTACCCCTTACTTAAAAATAATCTCGAAATGTCTTTTTCTGTTCTTTTCACCCTTTCCTTTGTCGGATAAAAGAAAAGTCAGTGGCGACTCTTTCTTACCATAATATTTGCGAATACAAACTCAAAACTAATATAACAGTCAGTTCTCCAACCGTATTACAGAACTGACGACTCTGTTGGGGATCTTATAAAAAAGTGGGGTTACCTTAGAGTTAGATCATTTTAAATTTGCTTTACATTGTGTGTTTTGTATGCTTTACTTTTGAGGGCTTGTTTGGATTGTTACTAAAAGATCCTACACCCGAATCTAGAGCACCTTTTTTGGTAAGTAGCAATAAATCATGGAGGCTGTACGGTGTAGACCGATATGGACGAAGTGATAGCTACGTTAGCGTGATACTCTGGCTTGTACTAATGTTCCTTGAGTTATTTAAGGATAACATTAGGCTTCTTTATAGTGTAATTAAGCGTTAACTGACCTTTAGAACCTTTAATTGACTCATCCTAAGCCATTAGAAAGTAGTGAGAAGGCCGACTTTGGTTCCGACCGAAGATCGGTTGAGTCTCGATGCTACACTCATTGACATCAGACTTTTGGGATATTTTGGCTGTAATACTTCGATGCTTGAGCTAAAACAATGCCTAAAAGAAAGGTCAGTGATATGAGACTCCTTAGAACCTTGTTACTATTGTTAGAACAAGATTATTTCTGATATATCTCAGAGTTTTGATGATAACAATAAATTATATTTTAGATGATTTATACTCTGATGAACGTATTTGAATGTTTCAGATAATGTTCTGACAGAAGCATTTTGATGTGCTGAGCTAAAAATTATATGAAGAAGTTCTTTAAATGAAAGAACTATTTACTTTAAGCGCAACTGCTGATGCTGACTCTGGTAAGACAATTATTTTTAAATGCATCTTCTAACACTTAGCAGGATTCCTTGTTCAGAAGATTACTTGTGCATTGTTAGTCACAATAGTTGTTGTGTGTTTGTAATCAGTTGATTATAGTGGATTAAGTCCTTGTTGAGAAAGGCGAAATCACCTTGGCGGGTGGACTGGAGTAGTTTGAGTTCAAACGAACCAGGATAAAAATAACCTTGTCCTTCCATTATTGTTGAGCTTTGTTTTGAAAAGAAAAATAGTCACTTATTCAACCCCCCTTCTAAGTGTTTTCTTACCCATTCAATTGGTATCAGAGCTTGAATCTGAGCATAACACTTAACCGTGTCAGGAAAAGATCCAGAAGAAAACACAATGGCCGCTGAACAAAACAACAATAGTTACAACAAACCTCCTGTATTTGATGGAGAAGATTTTGAGTACTGGAAAGATAGACTAGAAAGTTTCTTTCTAGGTCGTGATAGTGATCTATGGGATATAGTCTTGGATGGTTACACACATCCTACAGACTCAAAGAAACAAAGTTGATAGAAAAAATATGGATAGACAACAAAAAGCTGATTTTAAAAATCATCATAGAGCTAGAAATATTTTTCTAAATGCTATCTCTAAAGTAGAATATGAAAAAATCACAAATGGAGATACATCGCATGATATGTTTGAGTCTCTTAAAATGACTCATGAAGGAAACACTCAAGTGAAGGAGTCTAAATCTCTGGCTTTAGTTCAGAAGTATGAAGCCTTCAAAGTTGAAGAAAGTGAGTCTACAGAAGCAATGTTCTCTAGGTTTCAAACTCTGATCGCTGGTCTGAGAGTTTTGAACAAGGGATATACTAAAGCAGATCATGTTAAAAAGATCATCAGAAGCTTACCTAGAAGATGGGCACCAATGGTCACTGCTTTCAAAGTTTCAAAAGATCTGAACAACGTGTCTCTGGAGGAACTCATCAGCGCTCTCAGAAGCCACGAGATAGAACTTGATGAGCACGAGCCTTAGAAGAAAGGTAAGTCTCTTTCCCTTAAATCAATTAAGAAATATGATACTAACGCTTTTCAGGCTGAAGAGGAAAACTCTGAAGAATCAACGTTAGAGGAAGATGAACTATCCTTGCTCTCCAGAAGGATCAATCATCTGTGGAAGCACAGACAGAAGAAGTTCAGGAACTTCAAGAAGTCAGAAGATAAACCAGAATCTTCTGGACACAAAAAGTCAAACAGAAGAGAGATCATCTGTTATGAATGCAAAGAACCTGGTCACTACAAAAGTTGTTGTCCAAAACTTCAAAAAGAAAAACCAAAGAAAAAGTTTGGTAAAAAGAAAGGGATGATGGCAACCTGGGATGACTCAGAATCCTCTGAAGATGAATCTGATTCTGAAGATGAGAATGCCAACATAGCTTTGATGGCCACCACAACAGATGACTCAGACTGTGAGTCAGAACCTAGAGAGGTATTTTCTGAATTCACTAGAAATGAACTTGCTGATAGTTTATCAGAACTTCTGGAAAACTATAGTAAAATCAAAATCAAATACAAGAAACTCAAGAAGAGTCTTGCATCTGATATTGAGAAACATGAAGCAGAAAAATCTGAACTCTTAGAAAATAATTTTAAACTTAAAGAAGAAATTCAAAATGTTCAAAAAAATTCTAGTTCAGAATCTGTGTCTAGTTTAAAAGATATTCTGAAAGAATATGACTATAGCTTTCAAACTTTCCTAGCTAAAAGCATAGATAGAAGCAAAATGGCTTCAATGATCTATGGAGTTAGTGGGAAAAACAGAAGAGGAATTGGATATGAACCTCCCAAAGGGAAGGAGACATACATACCAAAACCTGTTGCTAAGATGACTTTCACTTACAAACCTATGAACAAACAATTCAAATTTGGACACTCACATGATATAAAATATAAATCACATTCTGGAAACTCTTATGCTAACCCAAAGTTCAAACAGAACTTTAAACACTCTAACCCAAAAGGACCCAAAAAGATATGGGTACCTAAGGATAAAATAATATTTGTTGCAGATGTCCTTAACATCTCAATTGAGACACCAGTCATGGTACCTGGACTCTGGGTGCTCACGACACATGACGGGAAAAAGGTCTATGTTCCAAAGCCTGGAATTTAAAGATGGAGGAGACGTGAAGTTTGGAGGTAATCAGAAAGGGAAGATTATTGGTTTTAGAACCATTAGAAACAGTAACCTTCCTTCTATCTCTAATGTTTTATTAGTAGAAGGATTAGCTCATAACCTGCTGTCCATAAGTCAATTAAGTGACAATGGTTATGACATTATCTTCAATCAAAACTCCTGTAGAGCTGTGAGTCAAAAAGATGGATCAATCCTCTTTTCTGGCAAGAGAAAGAACAACATATACAAAATTGATTTATCAGATCTTAAATCTCAGAATGTTAAATTCCTTTTGTCTGTTAGCGATGAGCAATGGGTATGACACAGAAGATTGGGACATGTCAGTCTAAGAAAAATCTCTCAACTAAATAAATTAAATTTAGTCAGAGGACTTCCCAATCTGAAGTACAACTCAGAAGCTCTGTGCGAAGCATGTCAAAAAGCAAAAAATTTCAAAACCTTCCTTTAAATCCAAAAATGTTGTCTCTTCCTCTAAGCCATTAGAATTACTTCATATGGATCTGTTTGGGCCAGTTGAAACTACATCCATCAGAGGCAAGAAGTATGGATTGGTCATTGTTGATGACTTCAACAGATGGACATGGGTAAAGTTTTTAAAACAAAAGGATGAGTCACATTCTGTGTTCATTGACTTCTGTAACCAAGTGCAAAACGAAAAATATTTTAAAATCATAAAAGTCAGAAGTGATCATGGTGGTGAATTTGAAAATCATTATTTTGAAAAATATTTTAAAGAAAATGGTATTGTTCACAATTTCTCTTGTCCTAGAACTCCCCAACAAAATGGAGTTGTAGAACGAAAGAATAGAACATTACAAGAAATGGCTAGAACCATGATCAATGAAACTAATATAGCAAAGCACTTTTGGGCAGAAGCTGTGAACACAACATGTTACATTCAGAATAGAATCTCTATAAGACCTACTCTTGAAAAGACTCCCTATGAATTATGGAAAAACAGAAAACCGAACATTTCTTATTTCCATCCTTTTGGATGTACTTGTTTTATTCTGAACACTAAAGAAACTCTGAACAAGATTGATTCTAAAGCACAAAAGTGTCTTCTACTTGGATATTCTGAACGCTCAAAAGGCTATAGAGTATACAAAACAGAAACTCTGATTGTTGAAGAATCAATCAAAGTCAGGTTTGATGATAAGCTTGGCCAGCAACAGCCAAAGCAAATTGTTTTTTCTGTTGGTACAGAAGATCATCCCTCAAACTCTGAAACTTCAGAAGCAAAGGAAGACTCAGAAGCAAAGGAAGACTCAGCATATCATCCTCTTGACAATGCTCTGGACAACCTCAGAATCTCTGATCAACCCACTCATAAAAGGTTTCCTAGAATCTCTTCAGCTCATCAAGAGGACGTAACCATTGGAAGAAAAGAAGATCCCATCAGAACAAGATCCTCTCTCAGAATCAATGAAGAATCATTGTTTGGTTTGGTTTCTCTGATTGAGCCAACTTCTATTGATGAAGCTCTGGAAGATAATGATTGGATCTTAGCAATGTAAGAAGAATTCAATCAATTCTCCATAGATGATGTATGGTATCTAGTTCCAAGACCCAAAGGATTCAACATTATAGGAACCAAATGTGTTTTCAGAAACAAACTGAACAAGCAAGGAGAGGTGATCAGAAACAAAGCACGACTGGTTGCACAGGGTTATAATCAACAAGAAGGAATTGATTATAATGAAACCTTTGCCCCAGTCGCCAGGTTATAGTCTATTAGATTATTAATTTCTTTTGTTGTGCAAAATAACATTTCATTATATCAAATGGATGTTAAAATGCATTTTTAAATGGCTATATTGAAGAAGAAGTTTATGTCCATCAACCTACTGGATTTAATGATTCAAAACATCCAGAACATGTTTTTAAATTAAAAAAGTCTTTGTACGATTTAAAACAAGCTCCCAGAGCTTGGTATGATCGTTTGAGTAATTTTCTTTTAGAAAAGGATTTTACCAGAGGGAAAGTGGACACAACTCTCTTCAGAAAGACATTTAAAAATGATATTTTAATTTGTCAAATTTATGTTGATGATATAATTTTTGGAACATCTAATATCTCCCTTGGAAAAGAATTTGCTGAGACCATGCAGGAAGAATTTGAAATGAGCATGATGGGAGAATTGAAGTTCTTTCTAGGAATTCAAATCAACCAGACTCCAGAAGGTACTTACTTACATCAGACGAAGTATGTTAAAGAACTTATGAAGAAATTTTAGATGTCAGAAAGAAAAGATGCCAAGACACCAATGCATCCAACCTGCATTCTGGGAAAAGACGAGGTAAGTATGACGGTAGATCAGAAGCTCTATAGAGGTATGATTGGATCCCTTCTCTATCTGACTACATCTAGACCTGATATACTATTCAGCCTGTGTTTATGTGCTAGATTCCAATCAGATCCTAGAGAATATCACTTAACTGCTGTTAAGAGAATTCTTAGGTATCTGAAAGGTACTACTAATTTGGGTTTGTGTTACAGAAGATCACAAGATTACAGACTAGTAGGTTATTGTGATGCTGATTTTGCTGGAGATAGAATTGAAAGAAAGAGCACCTTTGGAAGCTGCCAGTTTCTGGGTGACAATCTTATCTCGTGGTACAGCAAGAAGCAAACAACAATTACACTTTCAACCATAGAAGATGAGTATATATCTGCTGCTGGATGTAGTTCTCAGATGATTTGGATGAAAAGTCAGCTAGAAGATTTTAATCTTTATGAAAGTAAGATTCCTATCTTCTGTGACAATACTTCTGCTATTTGTCTTTCTAAAAATCCAATTTTACATTCTAAAGCTAAACATATTGAAATTAAATATCATTTTATAAGGGACTATATTCAGAAGGGAATTCTAAATTTAATTTTTGTAAAAACAGACCATCAATGGGCTGACATTTTTACCAAACCCCTTTCAGAAGATAGATTTAATTTCATTTTGAAAAATATTTGTATGGAATTATGTCCTGAATAAAATAATATTTATCTTCTGTGTTTGACTTCAGAATATTCTGAAATGAATGTTCTGATTAACAACTCTTCAGAAGTTAGAAGAGAAGTTACATCAGAAGCTATATGAAAAGCTCTAAACTGTTCTAACGTTTCATTTCTAAGTATAGTTCAGAAATTCATTAGAACAAACAGCTGTCACATGCAACCTTCAGGAGATGAACACGTGGTGTGTTTCTGAAAGGTCACGCGTGCAAAAGCTACTGACGCCGTTCTAAGTAACTGTTATGATTAGCTAATCTCACATTTTCCCCTAATTTTCGCAAAATCATTAAATGCTTGTAATGATGAGATTCGTTTTAAATTCTTTAAAATTTTTTTTACAGTTTTATTTCTAAACCTATTTCTGAAACTTTTCATATAAATACTTTTGGAAAAACCCTTTTTCATTTTTTACCGTCTCCTTCAAAACTCAAACGTTTCTGTACTTTTTCTCTAAAACCCTTTTTCATCTCTCAACTCTAAGAGCTCCAATGGCTTCTTCCTCTACCCATTCTGAGAACATCCACTCTGAGCAATACATCGTACCTGAAAGAACAACCCTCATCCCAATGGACAACTTGGAAGTGTTAAGTGAGTTAATGGTGGATTTTGAGAATCTAAGAGAAAATGGTTTTGATCTAATTCCTGCTGTTAAGTTTCAAGGTTGGGAAAAAAAATTTGACCGTCTTATTGGTCCAGTTTTTCCACACCCCGTGAAGGAATTCTGGATACATGTAATTGCAACCCCTAAAGTTATCCTCTCTTTCGTAATGGGTAAGGAAATCTCCATTACTGAAAATCAAATCAGAAATTTGCTAGGTTTTAAAGGACTTGGAGTAACAAGTATGCCAAGTGGAAGAATGGAAATGTCAAAGGTCTACTCAGAAATTTTCACAAATGGTCAAGGATCTTCTAAAGTCAGGGACTTGAAAGATAAGTACAAAATTTGGGCGTGAATAATCCATGGGTGTATTCACCATAGGAAGGAAACCAGCTCTCCAGATTACATTAATGCTGATCAACAATACTTGTTGTTCTGCCTTGGAACAAATGTAAAAATTGATTTGCCTTATTTGCTGTTTGAACATCTCTGGAATCATGTAAAAGAGACTAGGGAAGCTGAAAGGATGAAAAACCCCAAATTCAAAAGGAATTGGATTCCTATGGGTAGATTAATTTCAGACATTCTGACTAAGAATGGTCTGATTGCTCACCTAGATGAAGCTAATCTTCTGGGGGAGCTAGAGCCTACTTGTGGAAAGACTATGACTGGGAAGAATTTAGTGAAGATGAAAATTATTGACAAGCTGCTGGTGGAACCGACTCCGTATGTGTCAGCTACTATGAAGAGAAGAAGGATACCTATTGCTGATTTCCCTCTGTTCAACTCAGGTGATCATCCACGTATCATCCTGCACTACATTGAAATTTGTAAAGAGACTGGAACACCTATTGATCCAGCTTGGCTCCAAGGAAGAAATCAAGCTGCTCCAGATGTTGTACTTCAGCAACCTTTAAAGAGGAAAGCAGTTGAAGGACCTTCTGCCACACCTCATAAGAAGAAGAAAAAATCAGGTAAACCTGCTAAAACTATTACTGTTTATGATTCTGTCAATATATCTACATCTGCTGAACCCCAAACCTTAGGTGATATAAATGTTGATATTGACCTGACCATACCCTCTGACCCTCTTGCTGACAACCCTCAAAGAAATCAAGTATTATCAGACTTGAGTGACTTTGAATCTGATGAACACTCTGAAACCCATTCAGAACCATCTCACTCAGAACCCTCTGAACCACCCGTTTGTCAACCAATTCCTGCTGGACACTTTTCAAGACCTCCTCCCAGACCATTATCACCCAAACCTACTGGATGGTATGATGCTGGCTCTTGGAGAATACCAGGAATCAACGAACCTCTGGCCACTCTAAAGCCTCCATTAAACCTACCTTCTGAAAACATTTTCGCCTTAAACAGAACACAAACACAAAATCCCATTCCTACTGCTGAAAATACAATCATTATTTCACCTGACATCACACCACCAACTTCACCACAACTTCCAACACCTGACTCGCCTATACTCTCACCTCCTCATATTCCAGAACACCAAACTCATAATCCATCAGAAAATTTTGAACCTTCTGAAACTCATGAATCATCTGAACCTCATGATCAATCAGCAACACCTAACCATTTTGACCAACCTGACCATTCAGCCACTCCTGAAACAACAACAAATTCTGAACCTGCTAACTTTTTAAGAACTGTAGTGGATTTTGAATCTCTACAATTTTTGAAAAACAAAACTTTCAAGAAGGCTGTCCCAAAACCTGTTCAGCCAGATGTAAATATATTATTTCAGAATTTTTTAACAGAATTTCAAGCATGGTTGAATCTGCTGAAGGAAGACCGCTCTAGAAGTGTGAACCCAACTACAACAGATCTTCTGTGGGAATCTTTCAGAAGAACTTTTGATGCTGAGTCACTAAAGCTGCAAGATTTATATCACTCTCAGGTGATTGAGAACTTCTCCAAGCATCTTCATGCCTTTCAATCAGAAGTTGCTGATGTCTGGAACAAGAAGCCTTCTCCGATGATTGCTGATGCTCCAGCTGATGAAATGGACATTTCAGAAGATGAATATGAAGAATCCTCTGAAGATTTAAATCCTCTGGCAATTGTTCTGTTGAATCAACCTCCTGCAAAGGCAGCACCTGAACCAGTGCCAACTCTTGTGATGGATATGGGCACTCTGCTTTCAACCTTTGTTCGTTCTGACTCCACGGTTGCTGCTCCAAAGGCTGTTTCTGCTGAAGCTTCATCATCCTCTGCTCCTACTTCACTTATCATGGATACTCTGAATGAGATCAAGAGGGAGAATGAAGTCATTCATGAGCGCTTGGATAAGCAAGACCAGACAAATCAAGAAATCAGAAACTGGATGATGAAACAAGAAGAATCTACCTCTGAGATCAAGAATCTACTCATGGATCTTGTTACTAAGAAATCCTAGTGTCTTTCTATTTCTTGTCTTTTGTTTGTTGTTTTGTACTTCTGGATATATTTTGCTATTTTATGAAAACTTTTAAGCTCTTCAAATATTTTTTATATATACTTTTTGATTATGCCAAAAACGGGGAGAAAATGAGTATTTTGATCTAATCTCTGATTAACAGTTATGGGACTAAGTCTCAGACATTCTAACAAAATACAAGATTTCTTTCTATGTGCAAAAGAATTTTTGCAGGTATCACTTAAACTCTGGAAGAGTAATTCAGCTGAACATTATCTTCAAAAGAAGTTTTTAAGAAATCCAAGAAGATATTTTCAATGCTCTGATACATAATCTCAGGAAGTTTTATATATAGAAATATTCATTTCAGGGGGAGATTCTTATCTCTTATTATATTTTATTTCTATATCTGAATAATTTTTGTCTCATCAAAAAGGGGGAGATTGTTAGAACAAGATTAGTTCTGATCTATCTCAGAGTTTTGATGATAACAATAAATTATATTTTAGATAATTTATACTCTGATGAACATATTTGAATGTTTCAGATAATGTTCTGACAGAAGCATTTTGATGTGCTGAGCTAAAAATTATATGAAGAAGTTCTTTAAATGAAAGAACTATTTTCTTTAAGCGCAACTGCTGATGCTGACTCTGGTAAGACAATTATTTTTAAATGCATCTTCTAACACTTAGCAAGATTCCTTGTTCAGAAGATTACTTGAAAGCAAGTGTTGTTCAGAAGTTTATTTGAAAGCAAGCGTTGATCAAGTTCTTAGCAAGCAAAGCATTGTTTAGAAGATAAGCAAAGCATGTTCTGAATACAAGACGGTTAAGCAAGTTCTGAAAGAATGCAAAATCCAACTTGTCTTGTCAAGCTTCAGGAAACATGTTCTTACAAGTGTCGTTTGCTCATTTAATGCAAAGACGACTGTATGCACTCAAGTGTCTACGCTAGTTCTTGGAAAATGGAATAGTGAAAAGAAACACGCAAGCATTTAATGCTCTCCACTTTTTGAAGGCAGCGACGGTCTTTTTGTTCTTACTATATATAGAAGGACATTTATTGCAAGCCAACTAATCAATCAATTTCAAAAAGAAGCAAGAAACTACGTGAAAAATTCTGGGCTCACAAACTCTTTGTTCATACACTTTGTGCAATTTATTCTAAGTGAAAAATCACAGTTGTGATATAGCTTGATTAGAAGCAAACTTTATTTCACTATCTTGTAATTGTTCCTTGAGAGACCAAGTTTGGTCAGATTTCTCAAGTAGACTAGGACTAGATTTAAGTCTTAGTGGTGTTAGTCACTTGTAAGATTACTTGTGCATTGTTAGTCACAATAGTTGTTGTGTGTTTGTAATCAATTGATTATAGTGGATTAAGTCCTTGTTGAGAAAGGCGAAATCACCTTGACGGGTGGACTGGAGTAGTTTGAGTTCAAACGAACCAGGATAAAAATAACCTTGTCCTTCCATTATTGTTGAGCTTTATTTTGAAAAGAAAAAGAGTCACTTATTCAACCCCCCCTTCTAAGTGTTTTCTTACCCCTTCAACTATTACTAGGACAGGTTGATCCAACTGAAACTTCAAGAGGGTACTTACCTTTAAAATCTCATGCAAGCCTTTAAACCTAAGGTCTTGGTGTGATTTGTTTGTGTTTGTTATCTTTGTTTTTTAAGCATAACCATAACATCATGAACATCATAACATATCATTTGCACTAATCGTTTGAAGGACTTATTGCTTTATCCCTTCTCTGTTTTGTAGGTTATGGATTCAGCTCGTAGAAAAACCATATGGATCAATTTTGTAGAGATTTCTCCCAAGCTTAAAGAGTTGGTCTTAAGGGTTCATGAAATCTCATCATTTAACAAAAGACATGGTCACTTGATCAATTTAGTTACTACCGGTTCTGACGAAGGTTTGATGAGCGTCTTATTCCAGTTCTTCGATCCTAAGCACCATTGCTTCACATTTCCAGATTATCAGTTGGTGCCTACACTGGAAGAATTCTCCAAGTTACCTGGTTTGCCTATATTGGAGCAGTTACCTTTAACCAGTTTAGAACAAGATCCAACTACTGAAGATGTTGTTGTAGCCTTTCATTTGAAGCCATCTGACATTGAGTCCAATTGGGAAAGAAGAAGTGGAGTTAAAGGTCTTCTTGCAAAGTCTTTGATGGAGAAAGCTCAGGTATTCCTTGACGCCATGAGTTACCATGCTTTTTAAAATGTCTTGGCTCTCTTGATCTACGGGTTGGTTTTGTTCCCTAATTTAGACCAACTTATAGACGTCAATGCCATTAACATTTTCCTTGCTCGCAATCCAATACCTACAATGCTCGGGGATATTCTGCATTCACTTCATACCCGTACTATGAAGAAGCGATGAACTCTCATGTGTTGTATGTCTCTGCTCTATAGGTGGTTTATTTCGCACCTTCCTCGGTCAGTATTGAAGAATAAGTTAGGCTTAAAGTGGAACCAAAGATTAATGTCTCTTTCTCACTCTGATATCTATTGGTGAAGAAGGCATCTCTTTTATTGATCTCTGCAGAGAATTTCCCAATGTGCCACTCCTTGGCATTAAAGGAGGCATCACCTATAACCCTTCTTTAGCCCTACGTCAGTTTGGTTACGCCCGGAGGGATGGTCCTCATGATATGCTCATCCAGGGTATTATGTTCGACTATTCAAATGATCTTCAAGGTTATCATCATAGGTTCATTCGCACCTAGGGCATGGTTAAGAAGACTGATAGCAAGACTTTAGGGCGCAAGAACTCCATCCCTTTGGAACCTTACCTCAAATGGGTGTGAGCTCGTGCTCAAAATCTTATGATGCCATATGCTGCTATCTTACTAGTGATTACAAATTCTATTGTTCAAGGGAACGAGTCTAGCACCATTCTTCCTCCTGATATGCCGATAAACTTCGAAGAGTTGCAAAAGTCTTGGATCCAACTCAAGGAAGAATGAGACACCTTTGAGACCCAATTCTATGCCAGTGAGAAGAAAGTGTTGGAACTGATGAAGTAGCGTCACGAAGAGCAGAATCTCAATGCCTATATCAACACTAAAAGGAAGCGTCCATGGGAGACCTAGGAATTTTAGAAGTTTCTTTTGCCATTTCTTTGTAACTTTTGTCTCAGCTGAACCTACTAATAAAAATCCTTTTTCTTTTGTTTTGTTTAAAATATTTTAAATCCTAAAAGGTCCTTGAAAATATTTCATAAGCATATCATACATATCATCACATAAACAGGTTTAAGGACAGGTTTCTTATCTTTTCGCTGTTTATTTCAGCAAAAAGAAATGGATCTCGAACAGAATATTAAGGACCTTCAAGCCCTAAGTGCTCAGTTCCAGCAGATATTCCTGGCTCTGGCTAAGGGACAAGAAGACCTGAAGGCTTTGATTCTCAACGACAAGAAGAAGAAGATAAAGAAACCAGTGGGTGTCCTGAATATAGGAAGGAGATTCAGAGGACCGGCAAAGCGAGCTATAGAATTCACAACTCTGTCAAATGAGGGGGACAATCAGGAAGAGAGGACAAAAGAAGAAGTCCACAGTCCAGGGTCTGATGAAGAAGAGGCTGATTATGCTAAAGAGCAGTATCCACCTGCCAATGAGAACTACAAACATATGGAGGACCGTCTCAACGCAATGGAAATTCAGAGGGTATCCAGTCTAGATTTTGAAGAGTTAGGGCTGGTTTATGGAGTTGTAATCCCACAGAAGTTCAAGGTTCCCGTGTTTTCCAAATATGACGGGGTTTCATGTCCTAAGTTGCATCTGAGGTCATATGTCAGGAAGATCCAACCTCACACCGCTGATAGGAGTTTATGGGTGCATTTATTCCAGGAAAGTTTATCAGGGACTCAATTGGAATGGTTCTATCAATTGGAGGGAACCAACATCCGCAATTGGGAGGATCTGGCTACTGCTTTCTACAGGCAGTACCAATACAATGCTGACCTCGCTCCAACCTGTACAAACTTCAAGGCATGTCTATGGGTTCTAGTGAAGGCTTCAAAGATTATGCCCAGAAGTGGAGAGATCTTTACGGAAGAATCCAGCCTCCTCTGTCTGATAGAGAGCTGGTAGATATGTTCTTGGGTACTTTGTCAGGCCCATTTTCAACCATATGATCGGAAGTTCTTCAGCTGGGTTTACTGAGCTGATATTGACTGGTGAACAAGTAGAAGCTGGTATTAAGAGCGGTAAGATTCAGAGAGATACATCTTCAAGTACAGTGAAGAAACCATTCTCTGGGAAGAAAGAAGTAAGTGTTGCCTACGGTCAGAGGAATCAAAGAAAAGCTGAACGCCGTCCAACGGTAGAAGCTGTGATGATCTCCAACCTAGCGCCAAATCAATAACAAAATGATTAGCGTAATTAGGATGCGCCTAGATGACAGTTCACCCGACTTAACATGTCCTTATCTCAGGTTTTGCCACACTTGTTGAAGTCTAATCTGGTCACTCTGAGGGAGGCTCCTAAAAAGCCAAATACTACATCTCCCTGTTATAATTCAAATGCTCGATGTGCCTTCCACTCCAACAGTTCGGGGCACGATACGAATGATTGTTGGGCTCTGAAGAACAAAGTGCAAGATCTTATTGAGGCAAAGGAGATTGAATTTGAGCCTCCTGAGACCCCTAATGTGATAACTGCACCAATGCCCAAGCATGGCCAGGGTGTTAATGCTGTTGATGACGACCTGTTTGTTTCTTCTATTGAAGAACTAGTTACTCCTCTTCTGATTGTTAAGAAGAATCTCTTGCGAGCCAGTTTATTTTCGGGCTGTGGTGAAGGTTGCCACCTATGTACGTCCCTACCCAATTATTGCTTGTTGTTGAAGATAGGTGTCCAGCGCCTGATGAACAACTAGAAAATTATGTTTGAAAAGACTCCTTCTACAAAAATTTTCTGCAAAGATGTATCAATTATTACCATTTCCGACAATCCTCCCAGGGTCTCCTCCAAAAGACCTGTCAGGATTACATCCACTCCTAAGGTTGCTCCTTTAATTATCACCTTTCCAGGACCAATACCATATTCCTCCAACAAAGTTGTTCCTTGGAATTATGGAGCTGGCGTCTACTACCATGGCGTCAAGTAAGACCTACTGGCCATTAAGAATGAAGATACTGAAGATACTGATCCTAACATCAACAACATTGTTAGGACCAGTAAAATCACCAGAAGCGGAAGGATTTTCTCTCCTGAAATCTCTCCAAAGACTGTTGCAACTCCTTTGGTTATTCCTGCTAATGTTCCAGTTGTTACTCCTGCTGCTACTCCTATTATCACTCCTACTACTGAGTCAGCTAAGACTCGGGGCAAAGAAGTACTGGTTGAGCCTGCCCGGACGGAGGCACCTAAAGAAACCATTCCTGAAGCCTCTAAAAAAGAAATGGAGGAGATACTGAAAATCATACGGAAAAGCAACTACAACATTGTGGAATAACTGGGGCAGACCCCTTCAAAAATTTCAATGCTGGCCTTACTGTTATGCTCTGAATCCCATGCTAAGGATTTGGTGAAGTTCCTGAAGTCTGCTCATGTGCTGCAAGAGACTTTTGCCGACCAATTTGAGAACTGTGTTGCTATTCTGACTACTGACAATGGACTCGGTTTCTCCGATGCTGATTTGACGTCCAAAGGAAGAAAGCATAATAATGCCCTGCATGTCTCTATTGAGTGCAGAGGCACTACTCTGGCTCATGTCCTAGTTGATACGGGCTCGTCACTGAATGTTTTTCCCAAGGGTGCTTTAGACAGATTGGACTATGAAAGACTAACTTTGAAGCCCAGTAATATTGTGGTGAGGGATTTTGACGGTTCCAAGAGAATGGTACACGGGGAGGTGGACATTACCATTAAAGTTGGTTCTTAGACTTTTGACTCTAATTTCTATGTGATGGACATCCGCTCGTCTTACTCTTGTTTGTTGGGACGCCCTTGGATCCACGGGGCCAGTGCTGTTACTTCTACTCTGCATTAAATGTTAAAGTATCCGGTTAATGGAAAGATTGTTACAGTCCATGGTGAGGAAGAATATATGGTGAGCAACTTGAACTCTTTCAGATATGTTGAGATGGACGACGAGTTCATTGAAACCCCCTGCCAGAATTTTGAAGAGGTTCCTCAAATAATTGATGCTACCAAGATTGTTACTAGTGTTCCAAAGACTACCAGACCTTCGTTGAAGATGGCTTCTCTGAAGGATGCCAAAGCTGTAATTGAAGAAGGTGGGGTTACTATCTGGGGTCAGCTCCCTGACATCCCCTATAAGTCTGACAAATTTGGTTTGGGTTTTACTTCAGGATCTCAAAAAGTTGTTCGTCGCGCTCGTGCCGGAGGACCACCACTACGCATCAGCAACCATAGTATCAATGCTTTGGAGGACAATGATAGTGACTGCGACATGAACAATTGGATCTTCCTAACTACCAGCGGTGGACTAAATAATTTAACGGCTAGAGACTTTGTTCCCATACTTTCATCCAGGAGTAATTGTTTTTTTTTGTTTGGGATATGTAATATTTGAACAATTTAAACTCTAAAGCCTTGTGTCTTACCCGAGGCACAATGGTCTATTATTGAGGGTTATCAATTCATATTCATATGTCATTAATAAATCATTGGACGTTTTGCATACAAATTTTACGCTCTCTATCTTTCCTTTCCAGATTTTACTTTATAAAAATAGTTATGCTCTCTTACACACACCCACATATCAAACTGCAGATTCATATCCACTATGGATCCCATTGATAACGGTTCTGCTATTGCCAATTATGACTTTGAAAATATGATATACCAAGCCGAGGACGAAGGTGAGGAAGATGGTGAAGTACCAGGAGAACTTGCTAGACTGTTACAACAGGAGGAAAGAGCAATACAACCTCATAAAGAGCCAATCGATACGGTAAACTTGGGTACTGAAGAGGATAAAAAGGAAGTCAAGATAGGTTCTAAATTGGAGCATAGTGTCAAAGAGCGGTTAATCCAAATGATACGTGATTATGTTGAGATCTTTTCCTGGTCATACGAAGACATGCCGGGGCTGGACACTAATATTGTGGTTCACCATCTACCAACGAAAGAAGACTGCCCTCCAGTGAAGCAAAAGGTTCGTCGTATGCATCCTAAGATGTCAGAAAATATTAAGGCTGAAGTCATGAAACAATTTAATGATGGGTTCTTAGTTGTTACTTCTTATCCATAATGGGTTGCTAATGTTGTTCCGGTACATAAGAAGGATGGAAAAGTATGTATGTGTGTGGATTATAGAGACTTGAATAGGGCAAGCCCCAAGGATGACTTTCCGCTTCCCCATATTGATGTCTTGGTTGACAACACCGCACAACATAAGGTATTCTCCTTCATGGATTGTTTCTCTGGGTATAATCAGATCAAAATGGCACCTGAAGATATAGAGAAAACAACCTTCGTCACACATTGGGGAGCTTTTCGCTACAAAGTTATGCCATTTGGGTTGAAGAACACTGGGGAAACCTATCAGCATGCTATGGTAGCTTTGTTTCACAATATTATCCATCAAGAGATAGAGGTTTATGACGATGATATGATAGCCATATCTTAGACTAAAGAAGAGCACCTTGATCACCTGTAAAAACTGTTTGAAAGACTAAAGAAGTACAAGTTAAGACTGAACCCGAACAAATGCACCTTTGGGGTAAGATTTGGAAAGCTCTTAGGCTTCATTGTCAGCGGCAAAGGTATTGAAGTAGACCATGCAAAGGTTAAAGCTATACAAGAAATTCCAACTTTCCGCACTGAGAAGGAGGTCAGGGGATTCTTGGGACGTCTAAACTACATTGCCAGATTCATTTCCCATCTAACCGCTACTTGTGAGCCAATCTTCAAATTACTGAAGAAAGATCAAGTAGTGAAGTGGAATGACGGCTGCCAGACTTCCTTTGACAAAATCAAGGAATATCTTCAAGAGCCTCCAATTTTGATGCCACCGATTGAAGGAAGACCTCTGATCATGTATTTAACAGTATTAGAGAATTCAATGGGGTGTGTGCTGGGGCAGCATGACGAGTCTGGTCGAAAAGAGAATGCAATATACTACCTTAGCAAAAATTTTACCGACTACGAAACAAGATACTCACTGCTCTAAAAAACTTGCTTCACTTTGGCATGGGCTGCTCTCCGTCTGAGATATTATATGTTGACTCACACTACATTGTTGATATCTAAAATGGATCCTATCAAATACATCTTTGAGAAGCCCTCTCTCTCCGGAAGAATAGCAAGATGGCAAATGGTCCTGAATGAATATAATATTCAATACACAACCTAAAAAGCAATCAAGGGAAGTGTATTAGCTGATCATTTGGCTCATCAGGATGTGGACAACTACCAATCCATGAATTTTGAGTTCCCGGATGAGAACATCATGTTAGTGACAAATTATGAAGAACCTGGACCGGATGAAGGACCCGAAAAAGGATCTCGATGGACTATGGTCTTTGACAGAGCTTCTAATGCACTTGGCAATGGCATCGGTGCTGTGATCATATCTCCCGAAGGCTGTCATACTCCATTCACTGCCAGGCTATGTTTCAACTGTACCAACAATATAGTTGAATATGAAGCATGTATTATGGGTCTCAAAGCTGCTATCAACTTGAGAATCAAATTCTTGAGTGTATTTGGAGACTCGGCCTTAGTAATTAGTCAAATCAAAGGATAATTGGACACGAAACATCCTAATCTCATCCCTTACTGAGAGCATGTGTTGACACTGATTCCACACTTTAAAGAAGTTACCTTTGAGCATTTTCCACGAGAGGAAAATCAGTTAGCGGAAGCGCTAGCTACTATGTCATCCATGTTCAAGGTCAGGTGGGATAATGAAGCTCCTCAGATCACTATTGAGAGAATGGACGAACTGGCATACTATTATGAGGTTGATACTGAAGAAGTAGTAGACAAACATTGGTTCCGCAAAGTGAAAAGAAACCTCGAAGCCCAAGAGTATACTGAGGCAGATTCCGTCAATGATAAGAAGTTACCTAGAAGGTTTTCT
Source organism: Vicia faba (assembly GCA_948472305.1). Classification (NCBI taxonomy): domain Eukaryota; kingdom Viridiplantae; phylum Streptophyta; class Magnoliopsida; order Fabales; family Fabaceae; genus Vicia; species Vicia faba. Next base: position 178,649,021 of record OX451740.1, read on the forward strand.
ACCAATTTCTTCCTCAGTAACAAAATCCTTTACAAGTGCAACCACAATTCTACTTTGCTTCGGTGTGTAGACAAGAGTGAAGCAAAGAAGATTATGGCAGATATGCACGAAGATACCTTCGGCACCCATTATAGTGGGAATACAATGGCTAAAAATATCCTACGGGTAGGATACTATTGGTCCACTATGGAATCAAGCTGTTATTAGCATTCCCGAACTTGTCACAAATGCCAAATCTATGCTGACAAAGTACAAGTGCCTCCGGTTCCGTTGAATGTCTTGACTGCTCCCTGGCCTTTTGCAATGTGGGGAATTTATATGATCGGAGATAATCCAATTCCCTACAAATATCATTTTAAAGATAATCCAATTCCCTACAACTTCTCTTTTATCCTCAAGTTCAAGAGATGCGCCCTTTGAAAGATACAAGCTCACACATTATAGGTCATTTTCAGAAAGTCAACAAAAGACACTTTTTTCCAAGACATTTTACATCAATATAAAATTTTCAAATGCAAAATTAATCAAAAGAAGGATTGAAGTAGACATCTTGGGATTTCCAAAAAGTCAAAGATCATCAACATTGGATAAAAATTGAGCAAGTTATGATTTGCCCAAGTTGGGAAAATTTGGGAAATTTCAAGAATTGTGGATTGGGAAAACTTAAACTTTTAGGTCAATAGCCTAACTTCTTGGACTTCAAACATCTTCCTAACCTTATGAGATACCTCTAAAATCATTTCTACACTGCCTTGTCATTTCTACCTATTTTATCCATATTTGTTTTGTTTTATTCAAATGAAAACTAAATAAAATTGCATAAAATAGTAAATATTGGTTATGGAATTATGGGCTGATGGTTTGAATTTTTTTTGGGCCCAAAATTTCGTGCAAAGGAGGCTAGGTGCATTGCACCTCAAAATGGGCAAGAATTTGCATTTTTGGAACTTTTTTAATGTGTTTGATTTTGTGTGAAAGGGGGCCATTATGGGTGGATTCTCACCATCTTTGCTAGCCCTCGTCTTCCTCTATAAATACAAGACCAAGGCATGAGAAAAGGACACGAAAATCATTGCTATAGAGCTCCCACAAATTTCACAAAAAATCACCAAAGTTGTAAAAATTCAAAACTCTCCTTCCAACCTATATTTATCAGATATAAACCTTGTGTCGTGCTTCTGAGATTCCCAGGACTCTATTCCAATCCATATCCACGCTCGAGGCTGCCTGAAACCAGCCAACCAAATCACCTCTGATTGGTAAATTTTCTCTATTCTCAAACTTTTTTAAACATGCCATTTGAATCCATATAATGCTTACATTCATGTCTATAGCGATGATTAGAAGCGATCTGACGTTTTACATGTGAATATAAGTGCTAGAAATATAGGTTGGCATTTTTAGGGCTTTGAACTGGATGATACAGGCTGTTTCAGGTCACGCCATTGCCATGGTTGAGTTTGCAGCATGCCAAATAGGAGGGGGAGTAGCCGGAATCTAGGGCTTTGATTCCATATATCTTTGTTGTTTGAATTTTTGCAGGGTCGGAGACGATGACCGGAGGACAGCTCCGGCATCCCTGAGTTCTTTGACTCTGATCAAAAGCTCACGTGGCTCAATAGCATCTCATGATTGGTTAATTCAAATTCCCAGGGGTCCACTTGAGCGCGCGCGTGTACAACTCAGCATGTTGTACTTGCTTCACATATATAATATTTTCATTGTTTGAATAAACGAATAACAAGATGGCCTGGTGGTGAGACGTGCATGTGTATACCTAGAAGGCCTGGGTTCGACCCCAGGTTGTTGTATTTTGTTTTTTTCCAACATTTCTTTTATTTGCAGGTTATTGAAGCGTTGGGCTCACCACTTTGGGCCTCACAAAATCTAAATCTCACCCCCTATTTGCTAGTTAACATCCAGGCCCATTTACTTTTTTTGTTTTATTTTTTTATTATTAATTATTTCTTTTAATTTAATTATTTCATTTAACCATCAAATTAATTATAAAATCATAAAAATGTTAGGTTAGCATTTTTCTAAATTAAATTAAATTAATTAATAATTATTTAAACCACTTTCTTTAATTTAAAATTAATAGACTTAGGATTTAATCAATTATGATTCTTTTCATAAATAATAAAAATGTCAAAAATATTAATTTCTTTTGAATTAATTTTTATTAATAATTTTCTTTTCTTTCAATTAATTAATTAGTCTAATTTTAACTTAACCATTTTCTTAAACTAAAAAAAAAAGAGTTTTCCTTTTAACTTAGAAATATTTTAGGGTTATACGTCATTTTCATTCCGCGCGCGTTTATTTACTTTCGAACTTTTTTTCTCCATATTATTGTACCTACTTCCTGATTTGTAATAGTTTAATTTAGGGCTTTACTTTACTGCTTTATTCCCCCAAGTTTTGGACATGTAAATAATTCCCTCCCCGAAGCCTTGTAATAGCTAGGATTTACAATTCCCACACTTTTAATTTCTGCAAATTATTAACTGTTTAGATGCATGCTAACTAGGATTGTATGGAAAGAAATAATAATAAAATTCTAGCAAACCTAATATAAGACAAATAACTGAATACAAATACAATTGCACATATACACCTCTAGGGTATTCCATTTTGGTTGCCTTCAGAAAAACAATCACATCTCTCGAAACGTGATAGATTTTAGTGACTACCCTCCGGTTTAAAGATCATAAGTCCCTCGATGACCCTCTCGATATTGCCTCGGTATGATCTTAAAACCCTAAGGTAGTTACTAAGGTTTCTTACCCAGTTGCCTTTGTGACTGTATAAATGTCCCTTCGAATGTCCCTTAAAACATCCAACGACTAGGGCTACCTACAAACTAATAGTAGGATATCACTGTCTAAAGTAAAAGAGGAAAAGAACAACCTTTCGAGTAAAGTAGATAGCTGTTAGATGCTTGCTCAACAATTTTTACACTTACACAAAACTTCTTTTAAAAACATTTTCAAACACTTTGTATACGTTCTCTACCATTCTGAGAAACATTACAAAGTTCGTCACACTAAGGCGCTTTCAAAATACTTTTCAAAAACACACAAAGCACAAGGTATTTTAAAATGAGCTAAGCATATAAGAGCCCGTAGATAACTACAGATGGAATGGGTGCTAACACCTTCCCTTTCCATAATCTACCCCCCTTACTCAGAAATAATCTCCAAAGGTCTTTTTCTGTTCTTTTCACCCTTTTCTTTGTTGGATAAAAGAAAAGTTGGTGGCGACTCTTGCTTACCGCAACATTTGTATACAAATGCAAAACCAGTATAACAGTCAGTTCTCCCATCGTATTACAAAATGGAATGCTCAAGCGTGTGATATGATAAGATTTTGAGAGAATCCGTGTGAAGTTGCAAACAAGAAAAGTGTGACTCATATTTGCTCAAAACTCCGCCAAAACTTGTGTTTTGAGGTGTTATTTTCTTATGGAAGGTTGCTAAGCATGATTATAAGTAAAAACATGCAACAATTTTGTGATTAGAGGCCACATTAACTAATTTGCAATCTGACTGTTTTGACAAAATCAGTTTCAAGGTGCCAACTTTGAATCCATGGTGTACACAACTCAAGAGGCTTTATCACATGATTCTTGAATCATTTTAAAGACAAGTTCAGAATCTTTACAATGTTCCAATAAAGACTCAATTTGGATAATTGAGCTGGAAGTTATGTCCTCTTGAAATCGTGAAAAACAAACTGATTTTTGTACTTCGAAATATTTCTAAGTGTTGAACTTCAAAATGACCTATAATTTTCTTCAAAATTACATGACCTTCCAGTCAAAATTTTATCATTACTTTGAATATGACATGAAGTAGACCTCTTAAATTGAATTTTGTAATTGAGATCACTCAAAAATCATAAAAATTGAAAGAGTTATGGTCTTTGGAAGATGATGAACAAATTTGGGAAAATTCACAAAAGACCTATAATATTTTCAATTCTTCAACAACTTTCCAAGCATTTTCAAATCTTGCACATTGAAAAAAAGTTGTACTAGACATCCCAAAGATTATTGTGGAAAAATAATAGGCTCAAGGAGATAAAAATGGATCAAGTTATGATCATTTGAAGTCAAACCCTAAGATTCAAAGGCTTTTTTGTGGAGACTTGTAATCTTTCTCAACCATTAGTGATCTTCCATTCAAAATTATCCTTATATCCCTGAAGAGAACTTGTTAAGGGCCCTTAAAGATAATTATGGCTTTAGAGTCAATCAAAAATCTCAAAAAATGAGCAAGATATGGTCTTTAGAAGTCAACAAACCTTAGCTCAGAGAGTGTCAAAATGACTTGAAACCCCTTTCAACTTTTGATGATTTTTCTTGCACAATTGGTTCTAGTAATGTGAAGAGAAGTTGTTGTAGATGATGATAAGAACCCATAGAAAAAAGAACCAACTCAAAATGTTGAAAATTGAGAGATTTATGCACTTATGATCACTCAATCAAGCACTTGCTCAATTAGGTTAAACTTGTTGAATTAACCTTTAATATTTTTTCAAATTTCATGGAAAAATAAAGAACGATAGATCATGTGATACGGTGGGAGAACTAACTTGAGACTTTGCATTTGTGTTCGCAAATGTTTCGGTTTAGCAAGAGTCTCCACCGACTTTTTATTTTATCCTAAGGAAAGGCCAAAAAGCACAGGAAAGACCTTTGAGATGTTTTCTTGGGTTCGGGGAGTAGATTATAGAAAGGGAAGGTATTAGCACCCTTTCTATCCATGGTTATCCATGGGCTCTTAGTTACTTGCTTAGATCACTTGCTTTGCATTTTCAATTGTTTAAAATGGTACTTTGTGTGTGATTTTGAAAGATATTTTGAAAAGAGGCCATCATTGTGGCAACCTTTGTAATGATTCTTGTTTGAATGTATACAAAGGTGTTTTTGTCTTTTGAAAAGTATTCAATGTTTTGAAAGTAGGGTTTTGAAATTGTGTTGTGAAGTGTGTTTTGAAAGTAGCAAGGATGTTTTTGCAAGCTTTTGATCAAGTAACTAGGAGCTATCTACCCTATTTTACTCAAAGATCTTTCTTATGTTTTTAACCCTTTTAACAGTGTTGTTTCACCATTGTATTTGGTGAACAACCTTGTGTTAGGATGTTAAACGGGACAGGCTCGGGTCATCGTATAGACCATGATAACAATCGTGTCAAGTATCTTTGGCAATTTTCTTGAGGTACTTTGATCATTTTGTTTAGGCAACTCAGATAGCGTCATCGAGGGACTATGATCTTTTTGTTTGTTTTTTTTTGTTTTGCCAAAATACTTGACATGCAACCATGGCTCATTTTTGAAGGCAACAAGTGGATGAAACCCTAGGGGTGCAAGTGTGCATTGTGTTTGTTTTTCATGCATATGTATCTTGGATTAAGTCAAACTAATTGTTGATTTTAATTGCATACAAACCCTAGGTCTAAACATGACATAATTGAAAGCTTTTAAATGTGCGAGAATTTAAATACTACACTATTACAACATGATATAGGGAGGGGGAGTACAAATTTGAATTAGGAGTATTTGACAAGAAAATAAATTCTAAGTTATTACAACCATATCGAATGTATAGGCAATATTTAAATGTACAACAATTGAATACAATACAATAAATAAATGTCAAATAAAAGGTATTATGCACAAAATGATTTTTATGTATACAAAAAAGTATTTTTTCAATGTGAAATATAAATAAAATAAAAAAAGGATCAATTTTAATTCTTTTTCTTTTTTAGGACAAGAAACCCTAATTCTTAATAAATAATATTATTTATTAGTTATATACAATAAATAAACCAATTTATACAAAAAATAAAAGTATATTATAAAAAATGATATTTTTAATACACAATATTAATAAAAATGAAAATGTGGTATTTTTGTATTTTTTACCTAATTATCTAATAAAATAAAATGTATAAGTATATATATATATATATATATATATATATATATATATATATATATATATATATATATATATATATATATATATATATATATATATATATATATATATATATATATATATATATATATATATATATATATATATATATATATATATATATATATATATATATATATATATATATATATATATATATATATATATATATATATATATATATATATATATATATATATATATATATATATATATATATATATATATATATATATATATATATATATATATATATATATATTAAACATAAAAAATAAAAATTAATTATTTACAAAAAATGAATATTTTCAAGAAAATGTTTTCAAATATAAATAAAGATAATAAATGAAAATAAGTAAATTTTTTTGTATTATTTTTGAGTTTTGTTTAAAAAAGAAAATAGTTTATTTACATATGTATACTTAATAAAATAAAATAAATATCAAATAAATATGAAAAAATATAGAAAATTATTTTTGGCATTTTTTATATTTAGACAAAAAATAATAAAGTCAGAATAAAAAATAAAAATGTCAAAAATGATAAATATTTAAATAATGGGCCAGGGGGATGTAAACAGAAAATAGGGGTGTTAGAAGTGAAAACAAACAGGCCCAGCCCATCCAGACTTCTTCTTCTTCCTCTTGTTCACAAAACACGCGCTTCTGTGCATCAATGGCTAACTCCTGATTCTTTGATTTTTTGACAAAACTCATAACATGAACGTTGTAGAGAATTAAATAACGAATTCAACCATATAAAAAACTTGGATTAACTCTCAAAGACCAGAGAGAATTTCTCTGGCCCTAATTTCTAACCTAGTTTTTTCAGAAAGTTCATGAGTGAAATTCTCTCAGCACGATTAATGTAAATGAAAACTAAGCATATGTATGGCTTCAGGGCTATGAGTACAACATATTTCATTCACAAACCTAAGCCTAACCATTCCTAAATAGGGAGATAGAAGTCCATGAAATACCTGTTTCAGTTGACTTCGAGCTGGACAATGCACCAACCTTCAATGGTGTTTGAGCTTCTCTTGAGCTTGCCTGAGGTCCAAGGAAGCTTCTCCAATGCTTGGCTTGCTTTGAAACAACTTGAATCGTGCTGTAGAACTCAACCTGCAGAGCTTTGAAATGAAAATGGCAAAGTGTGTTAGAGGTGTTACAGCTTGCAATGGGGGCCTAGAATAGTTCAGGTGAGTTGATTGGAAGGTGTTTGAACTATCTTTGGATAAAACGCACGATGGAATTTTTTTGTGGCTTGCAAAATGCAGAACCTGCCCTGTTTTGCAGAAAAACAGTGGTTCTGAGTATGAGGAGGTTTGAGTGATGAAAGGGTCGTGTTTTAGGCTTGTTGGGAGGTATGGAACTTGTCTACAATGTTTGTCTCAGCTTTTGTTAACAGATATGAGAGATCCTATATGTTTGGCCACTTTTCTTCTTTTTCAAGCAAGAGTATGTGTCCTCCCAATGCAGGCCTGCACAAGCCCCAAATCATGTTGCACCTTTTTCTCTTAGTTACTGGAATTAGTGTACTTGATCTTGCCTGAAAGATTTGGCCCCATGCCTCAAGGATTTGGTTTTGACATAAAGTGAAGTTTAGGCAAAAATGGCATTATTGCTTTTTCCTTTTAAGGCTTAAACTAGTGTATAATGCCCTAATGACCAAGGCAATACCTTAACTCAATGGATATGCATTAAATTAAGGAGTACAAATTGGTTTTGAGGCCTGTAATGTCAAACCAAGCTAGCTAGATCAGAATTGCAAGTTGTTATGAACATGTATTGGCCATGGACAAAAGTGAGTTTTTGCCAACTTCAAGCATTCGATTCTCTCTAACCACAAGGGTGTTTGAGGAGTTCTTGTACAATTTGGAAATCTTGGAACAGGTAATATAATCCATCTTTGCAATTCAACTTGAAATTCCAAGTGGAACTATGTGAAAAGTGGCCAAGAAGATGGGTCTAAATCCTGCCTAGATTAGGGCAAATTTTCTCTAAGTTAAATGTTTTAGATACCCTTGTTCCAAAAATCATAACTTGAGATACAAGCTTCTTTTGAGAAAACTTTGTGAATCAAAGTTGTATACTTTGTGATGGACTATAACTTTCATGTTGCAAGTTTTGTTTGAATCCATTTGAATCTTGGTGAAAAAGTGGGACAAAGTTAGGAAAAAATAAGAAAATTTCATAACTTAGAAAATTTCTAAGTTATGAATTTTTTCCATTTTAAACCCTAATTTGCATTTTTGGGTTTCTTGATGAACAAGCTTCATAATTTGGCATTTCTTGATGAAAAATGACCCTTGGAACTTGATTTTGACCAAAAAGTCAAAGTTTGACTATTCAGTATATAGTTAAATTTTGATCAGTTGACTGAAAAATTCATCTGTCAATCCTATGCATTTGAGATCTTTTGAACTTGTTGAATGGGTCAATATGATGTCATTGAGTTATTGAGTCCATGGTTGAGCTTTATTTTCCATTGTCTAGGTCAAACAGTTAAAAATTGCCTTTGCACAGTCAAAACCCTAAAAATGACCATTTTGCCCTTTTGGTGATCTGATCAAATTTCTTGTGGAATTGTGATCCAAACTTGATCAAATGGTTCACATGAGTTCATAATGTTGATGTGGGTCAAAATTCATGAGGTTTGACTGTCAATTGGCCACAATTGACTTTTTCCCTAATACAACTGATTTCTAGGTCATATGTCCAATTGACTGGGCAAAAATTTGATTCAAGGCTTGAAACTTGGTATGGAAAAACTTGTGAGTCCAACATGAGGTATGAAAGTCACTTTGGGAATTGTAGGTCAAAACATCCCTGTGCAAATTCAAACCCTAATTTAGGTCAACAGTGCAAGGAGGTGTCTTGAGCTGAGCAAACCCTAGCTTGATCTTGAGTTCCAAGGGCCTTGTGATGCGAAATGTTGATAAAAAGGAGAGGGAAAATTTTGGGGTACAACAAATCACTATAGGCCTTAAAATGACGTTGTCTTGAAGAACACCTAATGATGGAGCTAAAGTCTCAATGAAACTTGTTGAAGAAGGCATGGAAGTAAACACATGAACCTATGAATCTTCTTGAAGAATGCCACCACCAAATTTGAGGAAAGTTTGACCTAAATAAGGTTAGAAAAATCTTTGAACCACAAATATTTGATATCATATACATAACCTTGAAACTTGAGCTCTTGCAATCCATTGAATAGTCATTTGATTGAGAACCAACCCTCAAACCCTAGGTTAGATGGTGAGATGAATGCAATTGTGTCACCACCTACAATATGAACATTCAAAGAAGCATATATCATATTTTGATGTTAGTTAAAAGTTAATCCATCTAAAAACACATGTACAAGATACACAATTCAAGGTGCTTGGTGATCTCTCAGGAGCAAACTTAAAGATAAGATGAAGTAGAAAGAGAGAACCAACCCTAATGTGTGATATTGATCCATTGTGATGGTATGAGATGGTATAGGGATCTTAGGGGAAAAATTGGGTTATAACAGATGCCCTTATTTAAGTGTCTTCTATCCGGAGATACAAAGGTTAAAATCTTCATCTCGAAGCGATTGAAGATACTTAAATACAAAATAAACCTAATTTTTGGCCCTAAGATGCCATGCAATGCTTATGATTATGAATGCAAACGTTCAACTACATAGATGACACCGAGCACCACTGGGGAAGCAGAAAATAAAACCAACAGACTAAAAAGAGAATTCGACCAGGAAAATAAATCATTGCGGAACAACACGACTCTAGGGATGACTATAAACAGGTAAATCCAAAACCACGATCAAAGAATCCAAATGCATAGTAAGATTTCAACAACAAAAACTCTTTATAATGCAAGCAACAAACTATCAAGGAGATAAACATTAAGAAAGGATTGTTGACTCGACTGGAGGAAAGAAACTCAACTCCACTGGAGGAAAATCAACTCTGTTGGGGAAAAGAAAACTCTACTCTACTGGGGTAAGGCCTAAAGAGGATACAAAGTATCATCAACTCAATAAATGAGGAAAAAGAAATGGATAACAACGATCGACTAATAACTATGAACTATCCACTCAGAGAGGAGATAGCAAAAAGAGAGTAACATCAACTCACAGGGGAATCAGAAACTACCAACCTGAAGGACACAAATAGAAATGGTAAGATAATACCGGCTCAGGGATGATAGAAAACATCAATCTCGAGACTAGTAAACTAATGATTGACATCAGTACTTATGACTGGAAACAAATGGTTGAATTATCACTTATGGTTGAGAATAAGAATTTGACATCAGCACTTATGGCTGGGAAAAAAGGTTTGACATCAGCACTTATGGCTGGGAACAAAGGTTGACATCAACACTTATGGCTGGGAACAAAGGTTTACATAAACACTTATGGCTAGGAACAAAGGTTGACATCAAAACTTATGGTCGGGAACAAAGATTGACATCAACACTTATAGCTGGGAACAAATATTGACATCAATACTTATGGCTGAGAACTAAGGTTGACATCAGTACTTATGGTTGGGAATAAAGGGTTGACATAAGCACTTATGGCTGGGAACAAAGATTGACATCAACACTTATGGATGGGAACAAAGGGTTGACATCGACACTTATGGCTGGGAAAAAAGATTGACATCATCACTTATGGCTGGGAACAAAGATTGACATCAGCACTTATGATTGGAAACAAATGTTGATATCAACACTTATGGCTGGGAACAAAGGGTTGACATCGACACTTATGGCTGGGAACAAAGATTGACATCATCACTTATGCCTGGGAACAAAGATTGACATCAATACTTATGATTGGAAACAAATGTTGACATCAACACTTATGACTGGGAACTGTTCAACTCTATTATGGTAAAGCCCAATGAGGAGAAAGAGGTAAATATCGACTAACAAATGATGGTGAACTACCAACTCAGGAATGAAGGTAGAAAAAACATAACAATATCGACTTTTATTGAAGGTAAAGAAGCAGAAGATACACTGACATTTACTGAAAGTGAACTACTATCTTTCACTGAATGTAGAGATATCAAAGATACACCAACATTTACTGAAGGTGAACTACCAACTTCCACTGAAGGTAGAGATAAAAAATGACACCAATGTTTACTAAAGGTGAGCTACTAACTTCCACTGAAGGTAGAGATAAAAGATGACACCAACATTTACTAAAGGTGAGCTACCAATAAGTTTCCCAAAATTTTGGCGTTCCACCTAGAATGGGTCTCAACTTCTTCTTTAACCAAGGCATTCCACCTGGAAAAGGTAACAAACTGTTGTAAGAATATTTTAACGAATTGTCTTTAACATTGAAGTACATCCAACCTCAACAACGAACTATCTCCCATAACATAGAGACTACCATCCATTGGAGTAAATCAAAACAATCTTCTCTTGGAACTAACAAACTTACTAGGGAAGTACAGGTTGCTCAAATAAAGAGACCGCCACTTGCTGTTATGAGAAGTATTGCAATAATACTGCTAGGAAATGAATTTTGACTTCTTGGGGGAAGGCTAACACATTTCGACTGAGGAGATAAAGTCCTTACTTGCAAAATAAATGCACATTCTCAATCTAGGTTTCATAGTCTAGAGAGATCAGAATGACATAGCTTTCAGGGACCAAAAATTCACACCAGGAACAAACCGGAGTGAAAAAGTCAACCAAGACACCACCCAATGAGGAGTAAACTCAAATGGGATCAAATTCCATCCAGATAATGATCTGGATAGGAAGGCTAAAGAAAAATTCTTCCACGAGGGATAACTCAGTGGGGGAAATTGAAAGGATATATGCTTTTTGCTTAAGGTTGACACTCTATTGGAAAGAGGATAATGTAACTCTGCAAAGAGGAAAATATGCCAACAAAAACATCAATGAATGCAAATGAGTAATGAATTTTAATTTAGCTATGCATGATGTATGTATGTATGTATGAATGTTGTCATGTATATGCTGACAAAACAGACATACTACATTGGGGACAACCAGACAAAACTAACTTGGGTAAGGACAACACTCGGCTAAATCACATCCAGGATGAAAAATTCCATAAGAGAGTAAGCCCCAACTGAGGAAACAAATTCCTACTTCAAGGCTTAACTTCACTGGGAAGAAACATGGCTTGAAAATAATCAAACCATAATTTGATAGCAATAGACCAATACAGTTGTAAGGATGTAACACCCTCATCTAGGCTTCACCGGGGAATATTAAGAAGACCTCTCTAGGGAAGGTAATGCCACATTGTCTAGACTTCGACTGGGGATTCCATACTGACTTCACTAGGGAAGATGAAACCAGACACACCGAGGGGAGACCAAATACATTCTTCAATATCAAGGGTAAGGGTTGTGCAAACTTCTCTGGGGAGAAATTATGAAACTTCACGGGGATAACAACTTTAGAGAGAAGTATCATCTTTGCTTCATCTGGGGAGTTAAGAAGTTGACATCACAGCAAGAAGTCAAAATTATGGGGATTTTAAATCAAACTCAACACTTAGCGAGAGAAAACCCAAAAAGTTGGCAGTTGTCCCAAAAATTCTTAGAAATGATATTTCCCTTGTCCGACTATTTAGGGAGCACATAAAAACAACAATGCCTTAAATGGAGAGAACAATTCTCTACCATAGATTATTCATAAATCCTCAACACAAAATAGAATCCAAGAAATGAGCAAAGACTTCATAACTTTACAATCTCCGCTTGATCACAAACCAGTCGGGGAAAGAATCACACTCAGGTAGAGAAATATGCATCCATACCTAATTGGGGAATATGGGATCACAAACCCAACACCATATAACAACTTGGAGAAAAATTAAACTAAGGCTTAACTGGGGAAAATGGGATTACAAACCCTAACACCACACCATATATCAACTGGTACGAAGTCCAACAATCCAAGGAACAAATTACAAGTGGACTATGCGTATATCAGCAAGACTAACCCAAGATACTTCTTGGGTAATCTTTTTTCAAAACTTCGGAGTTCGTCCATCCTTATAATCACTACTTTTATCCCACTTGAATCACACAATTTAGGTAAAAAGTAATTTGCAAATTCTTTTCAAAAACATGTTTTTATTATTAAGTCTTTTTGTTTTGAAAATTACTATCAATAATAAATGAAATTTTCGTAAGCAGAATAAAATAAGAACTACAAATAATTGGATAAAGGCTAAAACTTTATTAATAGAATGGTAGTCCGCAAATGGTGTTACTCCATGGTCCGCAAATGGTGTTACTCCATGGATGACTACAAAGTTTTGGAAACTGGTAAATACATGGAAAATATAAATTAAAACACAATTACCACTATCCTCCCTAACAACTTTGAACTCCTGAGCATAGGCTTCAGTTGAAGTGTAATGAGAATCCTAGAAGATTGCTGCTTCAATGATCAAGTCTTGTCTGACGCAGTTACTTGCCATAAAATCCCTAACTTTTGCCTAGGTTTCCCTTGCGGGTTTTCAACCTACCAGGAAAATTTATTTTGTTTATGTCTCTAACTTTTTCCTAGACCGCCCTTTCGGGTTTTCAGTCTACCGATACACTCTTTTTTGCCTAATCCGCCCTTTCGAGTTTTTAACTTAGCAAGTTGTTCTTTTATTCCTTTAGGCGGAGTATTTCTTGTCTGCATCAGAATTCATAGGATGTGGGAACTCCTCACCATCCATAGTTTCAAGAATTAATGCACCGCCAGAGAAGGATTTCTTGACAACATATGGGCCTTCATAATTGGGAGTCCACTTGCCCTTAGAATCAGCGTTAAAAGACATGATCTTTGTGAGCACGAGGTCGCCTTCTCTGAATTCACAAGGCTGAACCTTCTTATCAAAAGCTTTATTAATTATTTTTCTGATATAATTGACCATGACACAAGGCTATCATTCTCTTTTCTTCAATCAAATTCAACTGGTCAAACCTATTATGGACCCATTCAGCCTTTGACAACTTGGTTTCCATTATTACACACAAAGAGGGAATCTCAACCTCAACGAGGAGCACTGATTCCATACCATACACAAGAGAGAACATGGTTTCCCTGTTGAAGTTCGGGAGGATGTAGGATACCCATGCAAAGAAAAAGGGAGCATCTCATGCCAATCCTTATAGGTAACAACCATCTTCTGGATGATCTTCTCAGTGTTTTTATTAGAAGCTTCAACAACCCCATTCATCTTAGGTCTGTAAGGAGACGAATTATGATGGACAATCTTGAATTCTTCACAAAGTTATGTTATTATCTTATTATTCAAATTTGAGCCGTTATCACTGATAATCCTACTTGGCACACCACACTGACATATAAGATTGTTTTTGATAAAGTATACTACCACCTGCTTGGTGACATTAGCATAAGAAACTGCTTCTACCCATTTGGTGAAGTAGTCAATTGCCACTGAGATGAAATGATGTTCATTCAATGCCTTGGGTTCAATCGTTCTGATCATATAAATACCCCACATAGAAAAAGGCCATAGGGAAGAAATAACATTGAGAAGCATTGGAGGCGCATGAATCTTGTCAGCATAAATCTGACACTTATGGAACTTCTTCGCAAATTTGTAACAGTCAAATTTCATTGTCAGCCAATAGTAACTTGCCCTAAGCATCTTCTTTGCCATTGAATGTCCATTGGCATGGGTACCAAAGGAACCTTCATAGATCTTATGCATCAACATGTTTTCTTCGTGTCTATCCATGTATCTAAGCAAGACCATGTCATAATTTCTCTTGTATAACACATCTTCATTGAGGAAAAAGCTACTTGTTAACCTTCTCAATGTCTTTCTATCTTTATTCGACACCCCAACTGGGTATTCTTGAGTCTGAAGGAAGTGCTTGATATCATAATACCAAGGTTTTTCATCTGACGTCCCCTCTGTAGAAAACACATGAGCTGGTCTATCAAGACATCAAACATTAATCTGAGGTACATCATTCCAAGCATTTACTTGGTACATGGAAGCCAAAGTGGCTAAAGCATATGCCATTTGATTCTCATCTATGGGAATATGATGGAACTCAACTTTATTGAAGAAAGGTAATAATATTATTGCATAATCTTTGTAGGGAATCAAGCCAATGTGACGAGTCTCCCATTCTTCTTTGATTTAATTTATTACCAAAGCTGAATCACCATATACATCAAGAATTTTGATTACGAGATCTATAGCCTCTTCAAGACCCATAATGCAAGCTTCTTACTCTGCCATGTTATTGGTACAATCAAATGTCAACCTTGCAGTAAAATGGATATATGACCCTTGGGGAGTGATAATCACGACACCAATTCCTTTTTCTATAAGAATTTATAGCTCCATCAAACACCATACCCCATCGGGATTCGGGATCAGGACCTTCCTCAGGAAAAGGTTCATCACAATCTTTTACTTTCAAAAACATCACATCCTCATCAAGGAAATCAAACTTAAGAGACTGATAATCATCAACCGGTTGGTGAGTAAGGTACTCTACCAATACACTTCCTTTAATAGCCTTCTGAGTACCATATTCAATATCATATTCAGACAACAACATCTGCCAATGGGCAATTCTTCCAGTAAGAGCGGGCTTTTAAAAAATATACTTAATTGGATACATTTTGGAAATCAACCAAGTAGTGTGATTCAACATATATTGCCACAATCGCTTAGCCGCCCAGGCTAAAGCACAACATGTTTTCTCTAGCATAGAATACAGTGACTCACAGTCAGTGAACTTCTTGCTGAGATAATAAATGGAATATTATTTTCTTCTTGTTTCGTCTTGTTGTCCAAAAAATATAACCCATGGAGCTACCCAACACAGTCAGATACATAATCAGTGGTCTTCCTTCAGCAGGAGGGAGAAAGATATGAGGCTTAAGCAGATACTCTTTAATGCTCTCAAATGCCCTTTGGCAATCATCCATCCACACACAACCTTGATCTTTCTTCAACATCTTGAAGATTGGTTCACATGTTACAGTCATATGGGAGATAAATCTGGAAATGTAATTCAAACGTCCAAGGAAGCCTCTAACTTGCTTTTCTGTTCTTGATGCATGCATTTCCTAAATTGCCTTAAATTTATCAGGATCAACTTCAATTCCTTTTTTGATGACAATGAAACCTAGAAACTTTCCTGAATGAACACCAAAAGTACACTTATTTGGATTCAAAACGGAGACGATACTTCCTCAAACACTAAAACAATTTCAACAAGTCTTCTATGTGCCCTTCCTCAGTCTGAGATTTGGCGATCATGTCATCAACATATACTTAAATTTCTTTATGCATCAGATCATGGAATAGGGTTGTCATACCCTCTTCTACGTTGCACCAGTGTTCTTTAACCCGAAGGACATCACTCTATAGCAGAATGTGCCCAGGGTGTGATAAACGTTGTTTTTTCCATGTCCTCGGTATCCATCCTAATTTGATTGTATCTGGAAAATCCATACATGAATAATATCACTTTAAATTTTGTCATTATATCAACTAACATATCAATATGTGGCAATGGTAAATCATCTTTTGGACTCGCTTTATTTAAATCTCTATAATCAACGTACATGCGGACTATTCTGTCTTTCTTTGGTACTGGAACAATATTGGAAATCCACTAAGGGTACACTGATGTTACAAGAAAACCAACATCAATATGATTCAAAACCTCTTCTTTAATCTTCACTTCCATGTCAGGATGAGTTCTTCGCAACTTCTGCTTGATTGGTGGATATTCTGGCTTTAGCGGAAAATAATGTTCCACAATATCGGTATCCAAACTGGGCATGTCTTGGTAAGACCAAGCAAAGATATCCACATACTCTTTCAATAACTCAATCAACCTTTTCTTCACATCGGGGTGAAGCCGTGCCCTAATCTTGACTTCTTTCGGATCTTCCTCTGAACCCAAGTTGATCGTCTCCAACGGCTCTTTATACGGTTGAATGGTATTTACCTCGCGCTCGAGCAACCGTGAAACATCTTCTGGGATTTCATTATATTCTTCTTCTTCAGCCACATACATAAGATATTCACAGTTAGGAGAGGGTGCAGGATCATTGCACTCAACGGGTTTTTTAATTAATCTACACATATGATTTATGATTGATTTTAGAAACTGACACATGTAACAAGTGATTATGCAGATTTATTTATAGTTGTTATTTATTTTGAAAGGTTTTTTTTTTATGATTACAATTTTCCAAGAAAAACTGAAAATAAAGACACAATTTAGAAATTAAAAACAACTTTTAGTAATGATCTTAAAAATCAAAACAAAAGACACGCCCATACAACATCACTTTCACCTTGGGCAGAGTGAAAGACTTTTGAAAATACAAGCAAAAAAAACAAATTACTTTGAAATGTGAATGCAATAAGGGACATCAATAGTGATCCAATTATGGATTTTGACTCCATGTGTCACAAAGTTCGACATTTCTTGCTCTGACTCATCTTAGAGGATAACATTGACCTTTGGAGTAGTCGGATAGAGATATCCTACACTGTGAAAGATGTCTTTATATTTACTCAGAGTGAACTCTGACTTCACAACTTCCTTATTCACAGAGAACCCAAAACCAGTCTCATTCATGTTCACAGGTGGATTAATAACCTACCCCCACAACTTTCTATGGCCCTTCTGTACTACATGTTGCGCATCCTTAAATGAGGTGATAGAATTTTAATTCTTCCTTATATTATCAATAGACAAAGCTTGGAACTGAGTTCCAACAAGGAATTCATTAACTTCTACAATTATAAAGGAAGACAAATGAGATATCAACAGAGCTTGCTCACCATTCATAACAACTACCTTTCCTTCACGGACAAATTCCAGCTTCTGATGCAAGGTTGAAGTAACAGCTCTTGCTTCATGGATCCATGGTCGCCCTAATAAATAGCTATAGGCTAGGGAAATATCTATAACCTAAAAGATGATTTTGAATAAGTGTGGACCTATATGAATAGGTAAATCCACCTCTCCAATGAGAGCTTTTCTCGAACCATCAAAAGCTTTCACTATAATGCCACTAGGGCGCATAGGAGTTCCTTGGGACTTAAGCTTCATGAGAGTGCTTCTCGGTATGACATTCAAGGCAGATCCATTGTCTATCAGTACATTGGACAAAAATTCATTCTTACAATTCATAGATATATACAGAGTCGGGTTATGGTTTCTCCCTTCATCGGAAAACTCGTCATCACAAAAGCTCAAATTGTTATAAGATGTAATATTCCCACTACACCGCTGAACTGATCCAGAGACATATCCCTTTCAACAAAAGCCTGATCCAACACCCTCATCAAAGATTTCTGATGAGCATAATAGTTCATTAACAAGGCTAAAGTGTAAATCTTAGATGGAGTTTGTAACAATTGATCCATAATCTTGTAATCACTCATCTTGATGATTTTTAACAGATCATCAACATCTTTTTCCAAGGCGGCGTCACTAGATTCTCCTACCACTTTCTTAGGTTTAACATTCTCAACAACCTTCTTACCAGAATCAACATCTCCTTGAAAGGTAGAGGCGAAGACACAACCACTGCGAGTTACCCGACCAACTTCAACAATATTCTTAACATGGGATAAAGGTTGGATAGGAATTTCGACACCATCTTCTAATATAGTTGCATTGTACTTATAAGGCAGGACTTTGTCTGATTCATATGGGATATGACCAGGTAGACAAATAACCACGGGAGCAACAACAAGTTTGCTGTGATATGAAATTTCTACAAGAGCGGGAACACCAAAATATGGCACAATGAAATTCACCCCCGCTTCTTCAGAAAACTCAGGAATCGCAGAATCATTATCAAAAAACATACTTTCATCAGAAGAAAAGAACTCATCATCAGATATGGCCTGAACATAGTAGCCTTCAATTACATTAACTCCATTATAATCATCTTTCTTGCCACTGACTCTAATATTACCATTATCTAGCTGCAATTGAACACCTCTTCTTACAACAAAACAACCATGGGAATCCCTACAACAGATCTGACAGGACCCATAATGATATACCTCCTGGCCATCCATGTGACAAAATATGGCGTGCAGCTGCACCAGATTATCATTCATATAGTTTACATTAAAAATCTGGAATTCTCCGGGACAACCATAAACCATATTCACCTCTTCTTCATATTCAATCATTAATCTGATTATATGGATAAGACCTTCATCCATCATTTCTTGAAGATCGACACTCACTTTATCACATCCATGGATATTTGAACTGCAAATAATACAAGCGACATGATTGCGTGTATAATAGCTGAACTCACAGAGATCAGCATGCATCTTCAGTAAATCACCTCTGACAGATTGATATAAAATATCCTGAAGTCCCCAGGACAACCAGCAACAATATTTACAGCACTTCCACCTCCATGTCTGGGTAGTGGATTATCCTTCACATTGGGACCAACATCTTTAAAATACAAGAGACCAGATCTTACCATTTTCTGTACCTCAAACTTCAATGGATAACAGTTTTCAATGTTTTTCCCAGGGGCTCCTTGATGAAAAGCACAAGTCTGATCCTCCTTATAATTCCATGGTAAAGTTGAAGGTATAGCATATAGAGGCCTAGTCTTCACCAATTTATTTTGAATCAAAGCTGGAAACAACTCTGCATAACTCATCGTAATAGGATCAAAAGCTTTTCTCTTATGACCTTGCCCTTGATTACCTTATTGAAGTGCTCTCTGATACGTAACAACAGTCGGAGCCACATCGACAACCAGAGTTACAGAGGCTACCTGTTGTTGATGCTAACGACGTCTTCTTGGAGGTCTAACCCTTCTTTCTTCAACAACAACATTTTTTCACTTTCTTTCTCTTTAGAAAATCCATATGACGATTTCCTTGTTCCACTAGAACCTTCATCTTTCGCCCATCATCCTTCCTTGACGGCTTCCTCTAGACGGACACCCATACTTACCATCTCACTGAAATCACTCGGTGTACTTGCAACCATCCTTTCATAGTGAAATGAACCAAGGGTTTTTAGGAAGACCTTAGTCATTTCTTGATCTCCCATCAGAGGTACCACTTGGATAGCAACTTCACGCCAACGTTGCACATATTCCTTAAATGAATCCTTATCCTTCTGATCCATCGCTCTCAGTTGGTCACAGTCATGTGCCATAAATATGTTATACTTATACTGCTTGACGAGAGCTTCACCCAAGTCATTAAAGGTGAGCATGTTGCTATTGTCATATCCCATATACCATTTCAAAGCATCATCAGTTAAACTATCATGGAAGAAATGAATAAGCAAGTGTTGGTCATCAGTATGTGTGGACATCCTTCTGATATACATCATCGGGTGGTCACGGGGATAAGAGTTGCCCTTGTACTTCTCAAATTATGGTACATTAAACTTTGCTAGCATTTTTACATTGGGAACCAAGCAGAGGTCACTAACATTCTGTCTGAATAACTGCCTTCTTTCAGCATTTCATTGAATTTATTCGGAAAGTCATCTGTTGTACCCAAAAATTTTCCCTCCCATTTTTGAATACAATTGATTCAATACACCTCCTCATGCTCCTAGGGTTCTCATTTGCTCAAGAATACTCAAGGGTTTGAACATACAAGCATCTCTCCTAAGTAATGGCCTACAATTAGGGTTTTGTGTTTCTCAAAGAAAATTGAGTTTCTAATGCCTCAAGTGAGTTTAATGTTTACTCATATGCTTCAAGGTACCCTCATTACAAGTTTCAAGCCTTTCATCACAAGTTTTCTCAATCAATTGCTCAAATGAGTGAAAATCAACTGCATTGGATAAAAAGTCAATTATGGTTAACATATAGTCAAACTTCAAGATTTTTGGTCAACATCAAGATTTTGAGTTCATATCCATCATTTGATCAAGGGTCGATCATGATTCATAAAGAAAACTCATGATTCATCAAAAGTCAAAAAATGCTAAATTAGGGTTTTTCTTCAGGAGAAGTCAACTGAACTTTGACCAAGCATAACTTTCACATGCTTCATCAGAAAATTCTCAACTAAATCCCATTTTGATGGAAATTAAATTCTCTACAACTTTTTCTCTCTAAGCTCAAGTCCACAAAATGTTCATTTGAGAGATATGAGCCAAAACATTACAAGTCATTTTGAAAGTCAACAAAAGACATCTTTTGTCAAAGGAATTTACATCAAGTTAAAGACTTCAAATGAAAAAGTGACCAACATGAGAGCTATAGGTACATCTTGAGATTTCCAAAAATTCTGAGATCACCTTCATATGACCAAAAATGAGTGAGATATGATTTGTGCAAGTTGAGAAATTTTTGAGAAATGCATGAAACCTCAATTGGGCAATTTTGAAATTTTGGACTAATGGACCTATCTTCTAAGGTCTAAACATGTTCATGACCTTATGAGGACTCACAAACTCATTCATACCTTACCATGATTTTTTTATTTATTTTTATTTATTTTTATTTTTATTCAATTAAATATAAAATAAATTAAATAAAATAACAAATGATGGACCCAGACACATGGGCTTGGTTTTGGATCAGATTTGAGGCCCAAGAACACATATCCAACTTTCCAAAACCGTGTTGCCTCAATATGGGAAGAGTTTCACTTGTTTTGGAAAGAAATCATGCAATAATTACATATGGTTCCATACCATATTTGTTGACCTAGAATAATTGGCTTATAAATAGACAAACATCAAACCAAGAGGAGGACCACAAAATTCTACCTCAAAAGCTAGTTCAAAAAATCACCAAAAAGTCAAGAATTAGCGCATATTCGAATTCCATTTTTCAGTGGTTTTCAGTCCAAACCAAGGACTGAACCATCATCCTGACATTCCCAGGAACACGCCTAGATCAAGAACTAAGAAATTTCACGCCCAAGATCATCATACTCACACTCACCGTTTAAGTAGAGTTTTGAAAATTCAAATATATTAGTTTATGCATGCTTAATTGTTTTTGTGTGTCCAAATATATTTTATAGGATGATTAGAACATGTTTGAGCTAAAATATGCAAGGTTGAGTGCATGAATCGTGACTTGCCATTGTTAGGGCATAGTCACAGTGAAGCTTCGAATCGCTACTCATATGCACTTTCAGACTAAACAAAGGGTGTCATTCGATTCCCACCCCATGCAATTTCTTTTAACACTTTTTTCTAACCTTTTTCCTTTCTTATATTTTCATTAATTTATTTATTTCTTTTTTATAATTAAAATCAAAAGACAATAAAAACAATCAGAAAAAAAAACTTATAAAATCAAAAAATTAGGTTTTAGTCTTTTTTTTATATCAATTAATTTAATTAATTTAGAATTAGGTTTTTGCAATTAAATTAATTAATTTGTAATTAAAATTAGACATTAGGTTTTTTTAATTACTAACATATAAAATCAAACAAAAAAAAATACAAAAAAATATCTTTTAACACCTAGAATTTTCAGGACTTTAAAAAATCTTTCTAACTTTTTTATTTATCTTTTGCATTTATATTCCTAGAAACAATTGTATAGGTCGCACATTTTTTTTGTAATAGCTTAGTTTTAATTTCTCGCAAAATTTTAATTATTATATAACTCTCTCGAGGCCATGTAATACTGTTAGGTTTTATCTTCCGCACTTTATTTTTTCCGCACTTATACTTTATGCCTTATATATATATAAGCTTGTATGGCAAGATGAATAGATAGATAACCTTAAACATTTCCAAGATAAATATAACTGAACTGAATCACTTTTTCACACTTTGCACCTCTAGGGTAACCTCTCTCTATTGTCTTTGGAAAATATTGGTCATGTCCCTCGAAAATAGGGATGTTTTAACAAAAGACCCTCGAATAAAGATCATAGTCCCTCGATGACCCTTTGATGTTTCCTATGAAAAATGATCTAGTCGCTCTGATACAATTGCTAAAGTATCTCTATATGTTTCCTTCAATGACCATTCGATGACCCTTCGCCTGTCCCTTAATATTAAATAGAGAGGACTTCTTACCAACTAATGGCATAGATAGTCTCTTTCCTCTAAGAGAAAGGAAAGAATAGGAAAGTCTACAAATTAAGTGGGTAAGACTCTAAAAATTGCTTGATTAATAAAAAATTCCACATCACATTTTCAAAATCAAACAACAAACCTTTTCAAAACTCTTTGAAAATTTTCTCGAGGACAGATACGAGACTCTTTGAAAAGCTTGCCTTCCATTGGCACATTTTAAAATAAATCACAAACAAATCATTTTTACACATCACACTTTCAAACAAATATATTCAAAACACTTTGTATGCATTATTGAGGACTGATACAAAAATCATTACAAAGTATGCCTTACATTGGCATTTCAAAATATTTTCAAACAATCACACACACACAAAGAAATTTTTGAAGTGATCAAGCAATTAAGAGCCCGTAGATAACTACGAATGAAAATGGTGCTAACACCCTCCCTTTTCATAACTTACCCTCCGAATTCAAAATCTATCAAAGGTCTTTCCCGTTCTTTTCACCTTTCCTCATTGGATAAAAGAAAAGTCGGTGGCAACTCTTACTATCCGCAACATTTGCGATAAAATGCTAAACAAGTCAGTTCTCCCACCTTATAACAGAACTAGCGACTCTGCTGGGGAGTAATTTAAAAAGAGGGGTTACCTTAAGAGTTTAGATCACTTTACTTATTTAAATTGTGTGTTTTTCTGCTTTAAACTTTAAGGGTTGCTTGGTTTTTTATTACTTGTAAGATCCTACACACGGATCTAGGGATGCCTTAGGTAAGTTGCAATAGAAAATGAAAATTGTACGACATATACTGATATGGTTGAAGTGATGGCTACGGTTAGTGCGACAATTTGGTTTGAACTAATGTTCCTTGAGTCAGTCAAGGATAACATTAGGCTTCTGCATGGTGTCATTAGCACTAACTTACTTTTAGAATCTTAATTGACCCATCTTTGACATTAGAAGGTAGTGAGATGGCCGAATTTGGTGCAGTCCAAGGTTGGTTGATACTCGATGCTATACTCATTGAGATTCGACTCTCGGGATGTTTTGGCGGCAAGACAGTTGTCGTGATAAAATAAAACCTGTGAGAAAGATCGGTGATATGAGATTCCTATAACCCGGTTACTATTTTTAGGATAGGTTGAGCTAACTTAACTTAAATAGAGAAGGGTACTTACCTATGGACCTCTTGTAAGCCTTTAAACCTAAGGCTGGTGTGTGATTTGTTTGTGTTTTTTACTTGTTTAAACATGAACATAACATCATGACATCATGACATCATAACATTTTCACTAACGGTTTCAAGGACCTAGGGATTTATCTTTGTCCCTTGTTACAGGTCATGGCTTCCGCTCGCAGAAGTACTATCTGAATCAACTTTGTAAGGGTACCTTCCAATCTTAAGGATTTTGTTTCAAAGGTTCCCGGAAACTCTCAATTCACAAAAAGGCATGGTTATCTACTCAGTTTGGTCACCTCTGGTTTTGAAGAAGACATGATGAGCGTTCTATTCTAGTTCTTTGATCCTAAGCATCACTGTTTCACCTTCCCAAATTATCAGTTGGTGTCCACAATGTAAGATTTATTTAAGCTACTTGGAGTGCTTATTCTTGATCAGACACCCTTCACTGGTCTAGGGAAAGTTCAAAAACCTGAAGATATTGTAGCAGCCTTACATCTTAAGTGGTTAGAAATTGCATCTAATTGGGAAACAAGAAGTGGAGTTAAAGGTCTTCTTGATAAATTTCTGGTAGAGAAGGCTCAGTTATTTCTAGATTCCATGAGTTTTCAAGCTTTTGAAGATATTTTGGCTTTACTGATCTATGGTTTGGTACTATTCCCTAATCTGGACCAACTCGTAGATGTGAATGCCATCCAAATATTTCTTACTCATAACCCTGTGCCTACTTTTCTTAGAGATATTCTGCATTCTCTTCACACTCGTACTATGAAGAAACGAGGGACTCTCATGTGTTGCATACCTTTACTTTCCAGGTGGTTTATTTCTCACCTTCCCCGATCAGTGATGAAGAATGAATAAGGTTTGGGGTGGTCTCAAAGGTTGATATCACTTGCTCATTCAAATATCTATTGGTGTTCCCGATCTCAAGAGGACATCACTATTATTTACTGATGTGGGGAATTTCCTAATGTGCCACTCCTTGGCATAAGGGGAGGTATCACTTATAACCCTTCTATAGCTCTAAGTCAATTTGGTTATGCTCGAAGAGATGGTCCCCATGATATGCTTATCTAGGGTATTGCATTCAATTACAAGAACGATCCTTAAGACTAACGTCAAAAGTTTATACATGCTTGGGGCATGATAAATAAGATTGATAGCAAGACTTTAGGGCATAAGAACTCCATCCCTTTGGAGCCCTACCTCAAATGGGTGCGATCTCATGCTCAAAATCTTATAATGCCATATCCTATTGTCTTACCAGCAATTATGGAGCATGTTGTTGAAGGTGATGTTCCTCATACCATTCTCCATCATGATATGCCTACTGACTTTGAAGAACTACGGAAGTCCTGGATTCAACTGAAGGAAGAAAGGGATACCTTTGAGACTCAGTTCTATGCTAGTGAGAAGAAAGTATTTGAGCTTACAAAACAACTCCATGAAGAGCAGAGCCTTAATGCATATGTCAACACAAAGAGGAAGCGTCCATGGGAGACTTAATGCCTTAGGCCTTAGGAGTTTCATAATTTAACTATCTTGTTTTCATTGTAAGCCTAAAAGGTAGTCACAATTTGAACTTACTACTAAGTTTCTTTGTTTCCTTTTTTATTGACAAATTTAAATCCCACGAGGTTCTTGAAAAAATTGCATATGCATTTACATACCATATCATTGTATAACAAGTATTCTCAAGACAAGTTTCTCATCTTCTTGCTATTTATTTCAGTAGAAAATGGCTCTCAAACAAACATGTCAAAGATCTTCAAGCTCAAAATGCCCAGTTCCAACAGATGTTGCTGAACATAGCCAAGGGGCAGGAAGAACTGAAGGCACTCATCACCAAAGAGTAGAAGAAAAAGACAAAGAAACCAGCTGGCATCCTTAACATGGGAAGAAGGTTCAGGGGTCCAGTCAAGTGAGTTCAGGATGTCGATACTCCATTAGACGAAGACGACGAACAAGATAAAGACGGTAAGAGTGGTGAAACTGAAAAAAGCAACCATGGTTCTGCCAAATGCTCCGATGAAGAGGAAGAAGATTATCTGAATGAATAATATCCCCCTGCTGATGAAAAATACAAGCAGCTAGAAGATCATCTAAATGTTATAGAGAAACAGAAAGTTCCCGGGTTGGATTTTGAGGATTTAAGTTTAATCTCAGGAGTTGTCATTCCTCATAAGTTCAAAGTCCCCACTTTTGCAAAGTATGATGATGTTTCTTGCCCAAAGCTTCATTTGAGGTCATATGTCCAAAAGATTCAACCACACATTGCTGACAGGAAGTTATGGGTGAATTTCTTTCAAGAGAGCCTATCTGGAACACATTTGGAATGGTTCTATCAACTAGAAGGGACCAATATCCATACCTAGGAAGATTTGGCTGATGCTTTCTATAAGCAATACCAGTATAATGTTGATCTTGCACCAACTCGTATGCAATTGCAGAATATGTCCATGGGTTCTAATAAAAGCTTCAAAGAGTATGCCCAGAAATCGAGAGATCTCGCATGTAGGGTTCAACCTCTTTTAGCTGACAGGGAATTGGTTGACATGTTCATGAGCACGCTGACAGGTCCTTTCCATAATCACCTTACATGGAAATTCTTTAGCCGGTTCACCGAACTGATATTGACAGGGGAACATGTTGAGAATGGAATAAGAAGTGGTAAAATCCAGGTGCCTACCTCTTCCGATACTCAAAAGAAGTCATACAAAAAGAAGAAAGAGTCCAATGTTGTGTACGACCAGAAGGGTCGTAATAAGAGAGACAACCAATCTGCGGGGGCAATACTGATCTCTAATCCTGCACTAGTGCAATAACGACAACATGGTAATCAGTGTAAGTAGGATACACCCAATAGATAATTTACCAAAATCAACATGCCACTGGCCTAAACGTTGCAACACACGTTGAAGGAAGATTTGATTACGTTGAAGGATCCTCCTAGGAATCCCAATACTTCCGCTCCTAGCTATCATCCCAATGCAAGGTTTGCATACCATTCTAATAGTCCTGGACATGATACAAATGGATGTTGGGCATTGAAGAACAAGATTCAGGATGTGATTGATGCTAGAGAGATTGATTTTGACCCTTCCGAGACTCCTAATGTGATCACTTCTCCCATGCCAAATCATGACTAAGATTGAGAGCGTCCAGTTCATTTGAATTTTCAGTTGTAATTTCATTTGTTTGTTCGAACACTTATCTTTATGTCAAACTTTGTTTTTTCATTAATGCATTGCATATGTTTGTCTTGAATTAATCCATTCGTTTTAACTATATTTAAACTGTTCTTTTTACTTCCTTTTTGTGATATTCAACTCTTGTTAAAAGCTATAAGCCTTTAGAGGGAGGATGTCGAAAACGATACCATAATCTCATACAATATGCTTTTGAACAGACCTTGCTGACAATGTACATGCGTTGCTTCAATTCCTAAATAGTGGAGATATAAGGAAGTTAATCCCTAGTCAACCCCTTTGAGCCTAATAAGTAGGAGTTTTCTTTTTCACGTGAACTGAAACTCTTAATCATAACCTGGGGTAGGGTAGTTTCTCAGTTAATTCAATTGTGCATTCAATCGCAAGCTTTTCCTTTGTATACATCAGGTAGTATCAAAGACATCCTTCTAAATCAAAAGTCGGTGATGGTTCCCCATAATCATTAAGTTAGGCAGTCATTATCTTTCAAAAGAAAAGCCCGCTAAGTCGAAACCTATGAAGGAGACTTAGGAAAAAACCGGGGCATCCCGCTGATTGTAATCTCAAACAAAATAATTCAGAAAAAAGTTAGGGATGATAAAGTCAAAAAGAGGTCGCTACAAATCCTCAACAAAAGAAAGATGTTACAAGAAAAAATGACCGCCTTCTCAAATAATCTTTCGGTTTCTGAACCATCACCAAGTTTCAGTGTATAATTCCAAACTCTATTGGAACCTAAATGCATAATCAACTGAGTATAGGACTGAAGGACATCATGGCGAACGGGTTGGGTACAAATAAACTTTGGACCTTTATCCTTTGTTTCTTAAATCGTGAACCAGGCCATGTTACAACCCTTCAAAGTCCTAACTGGAGCATGGGTTAGTTCGAAAACATACTGTTACAAAAAGGTATCCTGACTCCTGTAAGGTTTACTATAAATCTTGAGTTGATATCACATTCTTACAAATTGGGTTTTACTAAAAAATGCGTTTTTTTAAACTTCGAGACAGACATAAGCTTTGCATTTTAATACCATTGTTTGCATATGACTAAGTGTTTGACAGCAGAGAAATTCGCATGACAAATATTCAATGAATGAAAATCCTCCCAATGGACATAATTACTTCAGAGGATGGGTCAAAGAGAAAGACACTTCCAGTAACAGGCCTTTTATGGACACAATTGGTTATAAATCAAGGGGCATGACACGCTATTGTCCAACTCATCTGTGGCAGTCAAGTCAAGATTCAAAGAATATCTCAAAAGTGTTGAATAGCCAGGGGAAGATCTCCATTTGAATCACTTAAAGGCATGTTACATTGATCATGAGTTTCAACAAAATCCACTATGAAAATTGAATCTTCATTATCACCAAATTGCTTGTCTATATCAACAGTATCAGATGGTGTCATTCTGCCGTGACAGTTCTTAGAAAAATAATTAGGAAGGTCAAGACTATCAGAAACCTAGTAATCAATGTTTAATCAATAACTTCAAACATCAGGTGTACCAGACTAATCCCAGGGGCAAATGGAATCTCGCATACGAAGGTCCACATATAATCAAGAAAATATTTTCTGGCAGTGCTACAACACTTACTACCATGAACAATGAAATTCCCCGCGCCCTATGAACGCGGACATAGTCAAAAATACTACGCATGAAAAAGAGACCCGCTAGGTTGATTGGCCTAGGAAAAAATAAGGGCATCCCGGCGAACCAAAAGAGTTCGTACAAAAATTAGGGACATATAAATAAAATTGTACACACGGAAAGTCAAAAACCTGAGGAGGTGGATTGGGAAAAAAAGGGTATCCCGGTGGACTGAAAATATGAAAAGACAGTCCAGGTGCCCCTGTTCAATCTTCATAAACCTGAAGAGTTAGATTGGCATGTGAAACAACCGGCTGAACCGTCATCTGGATGTAATGAAACATCAATGAAGTCGCCACCGAATGTTTTTTATCCCGCCGAAAGTGAAAGGTAAACATCGAGAAAACCTGAAAAGGGAGAAATCACGGTCTTTCGACCGAGAGATTGGGTAAGGGAGTCTGTTACGCGAGGGGAAGGTATTAGCACCCCACACACCCGTAGTACTCTACGGTATCTACTCTTGTTGTCTAATCTAATGGGTGTGGTCAAATCCTATGTCTATGGCTTAAAATTGAAAAGGGAATGCATGTGAAAGAAAAAGAAGACAATGTAGGGAAAATAAAAAGTTATGCTCGATCGGGCCCTACCCCAATGCCTACGTATCCCTTTTAAGGAATCAGAGCAGCCGTAGTTCGGCTTATATATTTGGGTTGGTTTGTGTTTTTTTAGTTAAGACAAACAAAGATAGTTAAGATGGAAAAACATCAAGTAAAACAACAAACAAATGAGATGGCAAAACATCGGCTAAATAATAACAAGGTAACATGTTCGATATGGTGAAACATCAAATGGTAAAACGGATGACAAAACATCACACCTAGCAATAATATTGAGAATCAAATCAGGATAGCAAACAGATGTGATGGCGAAACATCGACTTCAAACAAATGTGCAATGACGAAACATCGGCTAAGAGATAACAAAATATCATGGAAAAGATGGCGAAACATCGATAAAACAGATGACAAAACATCACACCTAACAATGATATTGGGAATCAAAGTAGGATAACAAACATATGCGATGGAGAAACATCGGCTTCAAACAAATGTGCGATGGAGAAACATCGGCTAAGAGATAACAAAATATCATGGCAAAGATGGCGAAACATCGATAAAACAGATGACAAAACATCACACCTAACAATGATATTGGGAATCAAAGTAGGATAACAAACATATGCGATAGCGAAACATCGGCTTCAAACAAATGTGTGATGGCGAAACATCGGCTTCAAACAAATGTGCGATGGCAAAACATCGGCTTCAGACAAATGTACGATGGCGAAACATCGGCTAAAACATAGCACAGACAAATAAGATTGATTCGTATCTTTTACCTTGAAGAAGGGTTTGAGTTTATTAGAAGTGTTTTATGATTTACCAAGAAAACAGTTTTGTTTTAAGGTGCAGAATGCATAGAAAATAAAAACAACTAAGGGAAACTAGCCTAGTACTATCCCTAGTGTTATCATATAATGGTTAACCCTAAGGTTGAGGATAAAGGAAAATCCTACTTTAACTTAACATGTTAGAGGAAGCTTAACAACACTATCCTATAGGGAACATGCAATGAGAGCGAAGTCGTGATCTCAATTTCTAAATTGAGTGACTCATCGATCAAGAAGAAAAGCAATAAACATCCTATAGGGAACATGTAATGAGAGCGAAGTCGTGATTTCAATTTCTAAATTAAGTGACTCATCGATCAACATTTAAATAAGAAAATAAATAAACATCCTATAGGGAACATGCAATGAGAGCGAAGTCGTGATCTCAATTTCTAAATTGAGTGACTCATCGATCAAAAGCAAGCACAACACATGTATCAGACAAAAACCATAGGGCCTCCTGACATATATCAACAACAGAGGTCCCATCATTAAATCAGGGAACTTATGCAAAATGAAAATGGAAGAAAGGAGATAGTGCAATACCAAACGGATAACTATCCGTAGCAACTGAGAAAGAATAAAAGAAACCCAGAGAACTTCAAGCAAGCTGGCATCAGTAGACAAATCAAGTCAGAAATTACGCCATAAGGATGTAAGTAATGAGATTATCAGATATGAACAGATCCCATGGAATATCAAACATGCCAAACACGATATCAATTCCAGTATAATAAGTTATGTTCCACAAATAAAGTGAAACACAGTAGCCTCAAGCCAAAAGTGAAAACTTTCTCAAAGTACCTCGCACATTCAACAACCAAGTTAATATTCCATAAGGTGAATGATGACTCACATAAGGGATGGATGCAACATGATGAAGTGAGAACAACATGATAACAATTATCAAACATTAGACATGATAGACAAGAGGAAACAAGCATATGCACAATTTGGTCAAAAGAATCAGAGGAATGTTGCTCCTTTCTATCACCATATTGAATTGACAATTGAATATAAATCAAGGATCATGGGAGCTTGAAAAGAATACAATCAAAGACCATGGAGGTCAGGGGAAAACACATTTCAATCATGTACAATTAATTCAACCACAACTTCACAAACACAATAGAAGATGAAACCCATATAATGCATCAAAAAGGTTCAAACCTTCAAACATGGGGCATTAAGTGAAATGGCTTGAGTTTATTTGATTAAACATATCCAACATGATAATTATGGGCCCAATCATAGACCTCACTCAAGTTCATTGGCCATCAAACAATATGCAATAAGATATGCTACATCATTTGGGTACCTTCACTTCAAAAATCCATCAAAAATAGAAAAAAGATTTCAATAATTCTAACCAAAAATGTTCAAGCATATTTGAAATGTGTAAAAGTCAGAATGTAAACCCTAAGTTCATGAATGATTGAGGTAGGATTCAAATGAGGCCCAAAGTTCAAGACTAGTTGGCAAAAACTACCAAACTAGACAAGTTTTCAAAATAATTTGTGGAAAAATGTCAAACCAAGTCAAATAATTCAAGAAAAATGTTTTTCAAATCCTCAACACATTCATGAACCATAATAAAGAATTAAATTCCAATGAACATCCAGGGCATAATGGTTTTGTAAAAGAAACTTGCACAATAAGCAACAAAACCCTAATTTTTGACTTTTAATCTTAAATATTAATTAGATAAGATCAAAATTCAAACAAATCAAACCAAGATCAAGCAAATCACAAGGAAACCCTAAAAGTAAGAATACATATTTTTTCACATTTTTTGAATTGAAGAAAAGTCAAAAATAAAATTAAAACCAAACAATTAATTAATTAATCCAATAATCTCATCTCAAAATAAAAATTCTAAGCAAAAGTCAGAAAAAGTCCAACAAAAATTATATTCAAATATTAGAACTAAAAACACGCATCTCTGGTTTTTTTTGGAATTTTTGAATTAATGGAAATATTAAAATAAAAAATTAAACAAACAATTAGCAATTAAACTATTATTTAAGGGCAAAAATGCAAACCCTAGCCAAAAGTCACAAAATGGTCAAAATAAAAAAAATTCAGATTCTATGATTAAAGAAAAGCTTGCATGATTTTTTTGAGAATTTTTGAATTGATGGAAGTATTAAAATAAAAATTAAACAAACAATTAACAATTAAACTATTATTTAAGGGAAAAAATGCAAACCCTAGCCAAAGTTCACAAAAGGGTCAAAATAAAAAAATATTCAGATTCTATGATTAAAGAAAAGCTTGCATGATTTTTTTGAGAATTTTTGAATTAATGGAAGTATTAAAATAAAAATCAAACAAACAAATATTACAAATAAACTTTTGAAATTAAATTTCTAAACAAAAATAGAAAAAAATGCTAAACCAAAATCAGAATCAATTTTTACATTATTTTATGAGTTCAAAATATTTTTTGTGGAATTTTTCAAATCAAAGAAGTATTAAAATGAAAATAAATACTAAACAAATAATTAATTAAACTCATTAATTTTTAAAGCAATCAAAACATTTTCAAAAATTATCAAAAAAATACACAAGGTCAGGAATATTATTTTAAATTTTCGTGAATTTTTTATAATTTTTCATCAAGTTTTGATTAAGAAAATAAAATCAGAGAATCAATGAAAATTTAAATAACAAAAACAAGAACAAAGCCAATGAGATGATGCCACACATTATCCTCAACCTCCAGCCTAGTCAAAATACTTGTTTCCATAAGCTCCAACATGCTCACTTCAGATCCATCAAACAAGCACGATTCTCAACCAAAATCCATGAAATTAAGCTCAACTTAAAGTTGACATATCATACAACATCATGCAATTCGAATCAAACTCAAAGGTTAAGCATAAATCAAGAAATCAAGTCTCAAAAACTGGAAAAACACACTGCAAACATCCAAAACCAGAAACACGATTTCACCAAATCTACTTGAATCAGAGCTCAAATATACATCAATCCTAATGATTGGCCAGCTATGAACACAATGCACACCATAAAACACTTCAATTCGTGCTCAAATCAAGGTTCAGATTCAGTGAGCATACCTTCAAAGTGAAAAATAAATTCACTTCGTGCCTCTGAAATCTAACAAGAAATCCTTCTGAATAGCTTCCTTGTGCTCCAATGAAGGTGTTTGAGTAGAGAAATGAGGACTGGATCAAGAGAAATCAGCTGCTCGATCCAAGTTGCAGAGCAAGAAAATTCTGAGAAGCTTTTTCCAATGTAGTTCCCCCTCCTTGAAAGGTGAGTTTGAGCAACTTATATAGAGTGTTTTGAGTGAGCTTAGAGTGGTAATTCAAGCTGAGAGCCGTTGGATGGAAAAAATGAAATTTGTGTCAAACCAAAACAAGTGTGATGGCCATATGCATTTTGCTTGGTATTTAGGCAATGCTTGCAGTCGTTTTGAGCAACAAAAGGAGAGTGTGAGTGAGTGAAAAAAACGTGATGAGGTGAGTTGTCCTCTTTTGCACATGGGACTGATTTGCTTGAGTGAAAAGTTTCCCATTTTGGCCAAAATGTGAGAATGAGAGAGGCACGAGGTATGCACCTGGTTTGGCCTTTTTTGGCAAGCATATGAAGTATCCAATTTGTTCCAAGCATGTGCAATTAGACTTGGAATGATTGAATAAAAAACAAACCAAAACTTGAAAATTGCCATGGCCAAGCATACATCAAGAATCAGCTGACTTTCAACTGAGGCCATTTCAAATTGGCTCGTGCATTTTCCAAACTTCTTTGAGCCAATTAAAATCCAAAAGATGAGCTTTACAATGATATTTGATTCATAAAAAATGGTGGGGAAATGAGAGAGATGTGGTCATTAGGATTTCTGGACAAGTCAAGCTATCTTGCCCAAGACTGCACGCGTGCTAGCCTGGCCATGTGCCTTCAAAAATCCGGTTTTTCCACCCAACTTCCTCAAATCATAACTTCCTCAATCTCAATCCATTTTGAGTGATTCCAAGTTTAATGAGAAGCTTTCATAGCCCTCTTCAAAATGAACTTTTTAATTTTTCAAATTGAGGCTTGTGTCACAAGAAATAGCACAAAATGGCCTGCCAAGTGTTTGATGAAATTACACGCGTGGCTTGCCCAAGAGAAGTCATTTTGGCACTTAGCATTTTTTTTCAAATTTTAAGTTACTTCTTGAACAAGTTACACTCAAATTCACCCTTTCTCATGATTCAAAGATGAATTTGGGTATGGAATATGAAAAGAGGATGCTTGAATTGATGGTTGACCAAAAGTCTACTTGGTCAACTCTTGATTTTACTGACTTTGGTCAAAATGACCATTTTACCCCTTTTGATCAATTGAATCATTTCCAATCCAAATTGAACCTTAATTTTCCAATCCTAAATTCTTAATAACATGTGGTGAATCATGGAAACAAGTTTTGGTGAAAAAGTCAAAGAAAACCTGATTAAATCCAAAACCCTAATTTTGTACCATGTACTAGGAGATAGTTGATCAAGCTTCAAAACCTTTAATTCCACTGAGTATCATGAGAAGCTCCTTGATCAAATTTGATTCTAATGATGACAAGATAATGATCCTTCAAGAATTGGCTCATCTAGACCCCAATTACCTCAACTTGGACCAAACCCTAAATTTGTTCAACACATTAGGAGACTGATGAGTCATCTCCAAAACTTCAAATCCTCTGATGATCTTGACCAAATTCTTGTACAAAGATTTTTCAAATACCAATGAGATGTTGTAGCTTCTAAATCAAGACTTGTACATGCATCAAAAGCCTTGATCAAATAAAACCCTAATTTGACTAGTGAATCAAAAGAGTCATCCTTCTTATAATCAAACACAAACTCCAATCCTTTGATGATCCAAAGAGATGGATAAGATATTTTGAGATATGCAATAACTTTTGAGCTTGAAAGATCCAAAGGTTTGGATGGTAAGAGTCTTCTTGAGCAACTTGCCAATGCAATCAACCTTCAAAGCTTGAGGAAGACTTGATAACCAAAGTACTTTGATCCCATCACAATGTATGAATGCAATGCAATATGATATTCATGATGAAACATAAGCCTAAATCAAGAGGGTAAATTTTGGGGTGCAACACCATGTTCGCCATTCGTGACTTAAAGGTGGAAGATGATTGAACACTTAAGTGCCCAGAAATTTGCACTTGTCTGTGCAAGAAGTAACGTTGTTGGTTGATCGTACTAGGAATAAGCTTATAGATGCCATTTAGAGGAGTGACGGGGAGTCGTCAAAGATGGGCTTATAGATGCCATCCAAAGTAACCATTGGCTTCAACTGGAAGAAGTATCAAAATCAATCTACACTCGATTTAATCTGAGCCAGAAGAGGTATATGCATGTCTTCAACTGGAAGAAGTATCCGAAAAAATCCACGCTTGATTTAATCTGAGCCATAAGATGTCTACTGGAAGAAGTATCAGAATAAATCTAATGCTTGATTTAATCTGAGCCAGAATGTGTTTTCCCCAGACTTTAACTGGAAGAAGTATTAGAATAAATCTATGGTCCATTTAATCTGAGCCAGAAAATGTCTACGACGGTCTTCAACTGGGAGAAGTATCAAAATAAATCTACACTTGATTTAATCTGAGCCAGAAGATGTCTACTAGAATAAGTATCAGATTAAATCTACACTCGATTTAAACTGAGCCAGAAGATATTTATGCTCGACTTTAACTGGAAGAAGTATCCGAGTAAATCTATGTTTGATTTAATTTGAGCCAGAAAGCATTTACGACCGTCTTCAACTAGAAGAAGTATCAGAATAAATCTACGCTTGATTTAGTCTGAGCCAGAAGATATTCATGCTCGTCTTTATCTGGAAGAAGTATTAGAATAAATCTATGGTCGATCTAAACTGAGCCAAAAAAATGTTTACGCTTGACTTTATCTGGATGAAGTATCAGAGTAAATCTATGGTTGATTTAATCTGAGCCAGAAAATGTATATGCTTGACTTTAACTGAAATAAGTATCAGAGTAAATTTATGCTTGATTTAATTTGAGCCAGAAAATGTCTACGATCGTCTTCGACTAGAAGAAGTATCAGAATAAATCTATGTTCGATTTAATCTGAGCCAAAAGATGCTCACGACCGTCTTCAAATGGAAGAAGTATCAGAATAGATCTACGCTCGATCTAAACTGAGCCAGAAGATTTTGTTTTTGAGAATGACCTTCTGAGGAAATTGCTTAAGTAGCCATTTATCAGATGTAGTCTTTGAGGAGACTATCTGGTCATACAAGTAGTTGGTGATGTTGGTATGTTTGATTAATATTTCCTAAAAATATCAAGAGTTAGATGTATGCAATGTCATGATGTATGAAATGCATTGCGTAAATATGTTCTCAAAATAAATGAGATTGTGTTGTTGTATGCATATGCTATGCTGTTCGTAAATGATGTATGAATGTGAAATGTTGTTGAAGTGTATTTGTAAACTCAAGCAATATCTTTGTCTGGGGAAAATAAATCCCTGACTGTTGATGGGGATGAAGAGTATGTGTATCTTCGATCTTCTGGGGGTTGTTTTTACTGGGGATTCCTACTCTCTGTTTGAGGAAAATCCACTGGGGAATGTTGATTTCTTCTTAGAGAAAAGAGTTCATAGACATTGGTGTTCCTCACTCTACTGAGGATTATAATTCTTGTATACCCTGACTGGGGATAAAAGAGATGGATATCCTTTCGAGGTGCTGTTTGACCGAGTTTCTGATACGGATACCGACTCGTATAAGGTTGAAAGATATTTAATCTAGTTACAAACTTAGTAGAAACTCTCTGGGGATAGCAATCCGGTATGTCCCGTGAAGTCAAGCTCTTCAAATGATCTACATATGTTTTGATGACAACAAAATTCTCAATAGCTTGAAGACAAAGATATTTCAAAGCAAAAGATCTAAGTCAAGCTCATGATTTCAACTTTTACATAGGTATATGAAAATCCAAACTTTTATAATCTTAGTGCTCAAAAATATT
Organism: Vicia faba; assembly: GCA_948472305.1. NCBI lineage: Eukaryota > Viridiplantae > Streptophyta > Magnoliopsida > Fabales > Fabaceae > Vicia > Vicia faba. Next base: position 178,686,507 of record OX451740.1, read on the forward strand.
TTTAATCATGTATATAAAGATTCTGGTGAAAAAATGAGAAATTAAAGTGCTATATTTTTTAAATTTTTGATCTAGTGCAGTCGATTGCACCTTTTCCTCAATCGATTGTACACTTATAAAAACATGAAGAAAATGATTCTATAGTTAATGCAATCTATTGCATCCATATGACAATCGACTGTCATAGTTAAATTTTTCAAATTTTTTACAATGTTAAAATGATACAATCAATTGTATCATTACTGCAATCGATTGTATGCTCCCAGATTTTGAAAAACCAGTATTTTCCTGCACCTTTTGAGAAACATTTCTTCATGGAAACACTTGTATCTTTTCACTTTCAATTATTCAGAATCTATATGTTGTACCCCAAAGTTTGCCCTCTCATTTCTCAAGGAATCACCCTTGATCCTCAAGTTTGCTTTCATCAAGATTCCAAGCCTTGAATTATCAATTTTTCCAAGCAAACCATTCACAAGGGCAAAATGGTCATTTGCACACTGAGAAGTCTAACTCTGAATTTTGGATCAAAATCAAAACTCAAAAATCATATTTCATCAAGACATGTTGGAATATGAAATTTATTTCATCCAGAATTTCAAAAGCCAAATTTTGCTTTGGAGAAGCCAAATTCTAAATACTTAGAAATTTTTCTAAGTATTTAAGAAATATGACAATGTCATAGCTTCTGGGCCAGTGTTCATACTCAGCAGATTCTGGATATTCTCAAGACAAAGTGTGGTCAGAGCTTCTGGGCCAGTATCCACGAAGGTTCAGTCAGAGTTTGCAAGGATTAAATCAAGGGAGGTAACAAAGTGTACTGTAAGTATACTAGAAGTTCCGAAGGATCCCTCAGAACATGCTGAAGTCAGAAGATACAAAGATCAGAAGATAAGATGCTACGCTGAAGCAGAACTTCTAATCCAGAGTCAAGCAAGGGTGCAGAGTTTCACATGGGAACCCATTTAATGCTCACAACTGCCTCTGAGTCTTTATCCAAGGGACTCACACCACGTGTACCCCTACTGCCTTGGGAAGACAAATTTCTGTGCAAAGGTATGCTAGACCCATGCGCTGTCTCTACTTTTCATTAATTCGCGCTGCCAGATCCAGCTGAGGCTCTGTTCACTATCCAACCTGAATACGTTGAACCCCACTTGTTTAAGCTTACTTCAAGATATGAAAATTGACAAATAGATCATCATAATCAAGATAAATTATGCATGCAATCAAATACACTCGCACACTTACACCCATAGGGTAATTCCACTTGATGCCTTATAAAAATGGCCATGTTATGCATGTAGGAAGTCTTAGCACAAACAAATCGAAAAAGATCATAGTCCCTCGATGATGCTATCAATGTTGCCTTTCAAAATGATCTTAATCCCTAAAAGAAAAGTGTTAAGTCATCTCACAACATTGCTATCATGGTCATACGATGACCCAACACTCATCCCTTCACATCCAATGATGGAGCTTCTTACCAAAACAATGGTAAGGTAGCAACATCTAAAGGAGGAGGAAAAGTACATCTAAGACCTTTTGAGTAGGTAGATTACTTTTAGTTACTTGCTCACTCTCAAAACAAATATCCTTGCTATTTTCAAAATAATCACATACACTTTCAAAACATTTTCAAAACACTTTCCAAGACTTGAAATATTTTCAAAAGCTCAACACTTTGTATACATTCTTACGAACAAGAACTATTACAAAGTTTGCCTAAACGATGACACCTTTTCAAAATACTTTCAAAACCACACAAAGCACACTATTAAAAAAAAAAGCAAGTGATCTAACGAGTAACTAAGATCCCATGGAAAACCATGGATGAAAAGGGTGCTAATACCTTCCCTTTTCATAATCTACCCCCCCCCCCCCCCCCCCGAACTCAAGAAAACATCTATAAAGGTCTTTCCTGTGCTTTTTCACCTTTCTTTATTGGATAAAAGAAAAGGCGGTGGCAACTCTTGCTAAACCGCAACATTTGCAATAAAACGCAAAACCCTCAAGTCAGTTCTCCCACCGTATCACACTATCCAACCTTTGCCATGATTTTTGAAAAGATATTAGTTCACTATAAAAATTTTCTGATTTTTCAAAATCAAATAACCTCTTTCAAATTAAGAAAAACTCTCTACAAAACATTAACAAGAATCTTTCTATATTCAGATTTGTGAACATAATTTTCATTGCATATTGAAAGTTTTCTTGAGCACAAAAGAGAGTAATTGTTTCTGATTTTCATATTTGATATATAAGATCAATCAAGTGATTGATTCATTATTCACCTTCATCCAAACTCTTGTAAAAATCAAATACACTTATTATATATTTGCTATCCCGGATTTGTTGGAAGCAAGTTGTGCATTGAAGAAGATTGTTCTTCTTGCACTTAGTGGTTTAGATCTTAAAGGTTTTAAGAGCCTTTGGTCTCCCTATAGGTTAGATAGTAAGCATCACAATTGGTGTGAATAGGATGTACAATCATACTAACTATAGTAAAATATCTTACTTGTGTAAGGGGACTGGAGTACTCTCGGTTTGTGAGGGGAACCAGTATATATCGCTGTGTCTTTTTACTTTCTGCACTTTACCATTTCCTAACACCATCATAACCAGAAAAATACTTTATATGTTTAACAAAAACCGGTAAAACTTTTAAAGAACCTAGTTCACCACCCTCTTAGGCGTTCTCTGAACTTATAATTAGCATCAGAGCAAGTTAAGGTAACTTGTTCCTTTTCGATCCAAGAAATGGCTTCTGCACAACCTACGTTTAAAGATGGTGGTAGTAACAACAAGCCTCCTCTATTCTGTGGTGAATATTTTGACTTCTGGAAAATACGCATGAAGGCACATCTAGAAGCACAAGGAGAAGAAATATGGGATGCTGTCCAAAATGGTCCATTCACTCCAACATGTGTTGTCAATGGTGTTGGTTCATCAAAACCAAAAATAGCATGGGATGAAGATGATAAGAAAAAGGTCCTTTATGACAAGAAAGCTATTAACCTTATTCAAAGTGCACTTAGCATGGATGAATTCTTTCGTGTTTTGACATGCACAACTGTGAAGGAAATATGGGACACTCTTATAGAAACTCATGAAGCAACGACTGAAGTTAAAAGATCAAGATTGAACACTCTTAGTCAAGAATACAAACTATTCAGAATGCAGCCCGAAGAATCTATTCTTAACTTGCAGAAAAGATTTGTGCACTTGACAAATCACTTAAAGGCACTTGGTAAGATATTAACTAATGATGAATTAAATCTTAAAGTGCTTAGATCTTTAACCAGGGAATGGCAACCAAAAGTGACGGCAATCTCGGAAAAGAAAAGTCTATCCATAATGTCCTCCGCAACATTATTTGGAAAACTTCAAGAATATGAGACGAAACTTGGTATACTTGAAAAAGATGAAATTCAAGAAAATAAGTTCAAAGGCATCGCTTTGAAAGTAGATTCAAAAGAAAGACAAGATAAGGATGCACCGGAGGAAGATGAGAACTTCATGCTTCTTGTGAAAAGGTTAGGGAAATTATTTGGTCCTAAAAATATCTTTGGTAATACTAACCTTGTCAAAAGGAAGATATTTTCAAAAAGCAAAGATAAATAAGAATCCATATCAACACAAGATGTCACATGTTATGAACGTGGCAAGCAAGGCCATATAAAGCTAGATTGTCTGATGCTCTCCAAGAAAAATGGATTCAAAGGCAAGAAGGACTTCAAAAATAAGAACAAAGCTTATGTTTCTTGGGGAGACAATGACATAAGTTCCTCGTCCGATTTAGATAGTGACGAAAGTGCAAATCTAGCATTGATGACTTCACACCATTCAGATGAAGAAGATGGCGAGGTATGCCTGAAAACCACTTCAAATCTATGGTATCTCGATAGTGGTTGTTCCAAGCATATGACAGGAGACATAAACTAATTTTCAAATCTAGTTCTAAAGGCCAAGGGCTTTGTCACTTATGGAGACAACAATAAGGGAAGAATTCTTGGCAAAGACAAAGTTGGTGCTCCACCTTTCACATACATTGAAGATGTTCTTTATGTTGAAGGACTAAAGCACAATCTTCTTAGTATTAGCCAACTTTGTGACAAAGGCTTCAAGATCAAGTTCACAAAAGATGAATGCTTGATAGAAGATGAAGTCACACATGAGGTTAAACTTAAAGGTTCTAGAATTAATAACATTTTTATGCTTTCCCTTAACAATACATATTTGAAGGTAAAATGTCTCATGGAGACCAAAAATGATTCATGGCTTTGGCACAAGAGAGTTGTTTATATTCATATGGAGCATTTAAATAAATTAATCAAGCATGATCTTGTCATTGGCTTGCCTAAGATAAAGTCTGTCAAAGATAGACTCGGTGATGCTTGTCAAAAGGGGAAGCAAACCAAATCAACTTTCAAATCTAAAAATGTAGTGTCCACTACAAGGCCATTACAACTTTTGCATATGGAATTATTTGGTCCATCAAGAACAAAAAGCTTCAGAGGTAATTTTTATGCTTTAGTTATTGTTGACGATTTCTCTAGATACACTTGGACTTTCTTCTGAGTGCAGAAAAATGATGCATTTAAAGCGTTCAAGAAATTTTCCAAACAAATTCAAAATGAGAAGTCATTATCCATTGCCTCCATAAGAAGCGATCATGGAGGAGAGTTTAAAAATGACTCCTTTGAAGATTTTTGCGGTGAACAAGGTATCTCTCATAACTTTTCAGCACTAAGGACTCCTCAATAAAATGGAGTGGTGGAGAGAAAGAATAGGTCTCTTGTGGAACTTGCAAGAACGATGCTTAGCGACTCACATCTTCCAAAATACTTTTGGACGAATGCGGTAAGCACGACATGCTTTGTAAGTAATAGAGTTAATATTAGACCTATCTTGAAAAAGACACTGTATAAACTTTTCAAAGGAAGAAAACCAAACATTTCTTATTTTGACATTTTTGGATGCAAATGCTTTGTCCTAAACAATGACAAAGATAATCTCAGTAAGTTTGACGAAAAGTCGGATGAAGATATATTTCTCGGTTACTCTCTTTCAAGTAAAGCTTATAGAGTATATAATAAAAGAACTTTAAAAATTGAGGAATCAATGCATGTATCGTTTGATGAATCTAACCCCTCTGAGGAGGATATTATTGTTTGTAGTGATGATGATGATGATATAATAGAGTTTCCTCAAGAAGACTCATCTAAACATACAAATGAGGACCAACCATATAAACAACAAGATACTTCTAAACAACTCTCAAATATCAATGATCTACCCAAGGAATGGAGAACTCACAGAGATCACCCAATTGATAAAGTCATTGGTGACATTAGTCAAGGACTTGCAACTAGACTAAATCTCAAAGATGCATGCTTAAATATGGCATTTGTCTCACAAATTGAACCTTCTAAAGTGGATGAGGCTTTAGGAGACGATCAATGGGTTATTGCTATGCAAGAAAAATTAAACCAATTTGAAAGAAATCAAGTTTGGGAACTTGTTCCTAGGCCATGCAATAAACACATCATTGGTACCAGATAGGTGTTTAAGAACAAACTTGATGAAAACGGTATAACTGTTCGAAACAAAGCAAGATTCGTGGCCCAAGGTTATAATCAAGAAGAAGGAATCGACTTTGAAGAAACATTTTCTCCAGTTGCAAGGTTAGAAGTTATTCGTCTTTTACTTTCTTATGCTTGTTCATTAAATTTTCAGCTTTATCAAATGGATGTCAAAAGCGCATTCGAATGGCTACGTCAATAAAGAAGTCTATGTCAAACAACCCCCGAGATTTGAAGACTTCAAAAATCCTTCACATGTCTTTAAGTTGAGAAAGGCTCTTTATGGCTTGAAGAAAGCACCAAGAGCATGGTATGATAGATTTAGCAATTTTTTGTATGAATAAGGTTTTGAAAAGGGTAAAGTTGATAAAACTTTATTCATTAAGAAATTCAAAGGTAACACTTTATTGGTTCAAGTCTATGTTGATGATATCATTTTTGGTTCAACTAACAAAGAAATGTGTGAAGAATTTTCATTGATGATGCAAGGAGAATTCGAGATGTCCATGATGGGTAAGATGAATTATTTTCTTGGACTTCAAATTAAGCAACTAAAAGATGGAATCTTTATCAACCAATCCAAGTATTGCAAAGTATTATTGAAAAGGTTTGATATGGATAGTTGCAAAGTGATGAATACTCCAATGGGCTCCGACACATATGTTGAACAAGATGAATCTGATATTCCAATTGATATTAGAATGTATAGAGGTATGATTGGCTCTTTATTATATTTGACAGCAAGCCATCCTGACATAATGTTTAGTGTTTTTCTTTGTGCTCGCTTTCAAGCAAAACCAAAGGAATCTCATCTAATGGTCGTTAAGCGAATCATGAAGTATCTCAAAGGGACAACCAATGTCGGCTTATGGTATCCAAAAGGTAGTGTTTGTAATTTAATTGGTTATTCTGATGCAGATTATGCAGACTGTAGAACTGATAGGAAAAGCACCAGTGGTACTTGTCACATTCTTGGAAATGCATTAGTAACATGGGCTTGTAAAAAACAAGCATGTGTTTCTCTTAGCACAGCCGAAGCGGAGTAAATAGTAGTGGGTAGTTGTTGTGCATAAATTCTTTGGCTTAAGCAACAACTCTGTGACTACGTACTTGATCTCAGATGCATTCCTCTTCGATGCGACAACACAAGTGCGATAAACATTACAAAAAATCCAGTCATGCACTTAAGAACCAAACACATTGACATACGACATCATTTTTTACGTGATCATGTGCTTCAAGGCGATGTCGAAGTAACGCTACTCATAATCAACTTGCGGATATATTTACAAAACCTTTGGCAAGATAACCATTTTTCAAAATTCGAAGAGAACTTGGAATTTTAGATGAGAACGATGTTTAAATCATATAATATAAAGCTTCATCATTCAAGGTACATGTTATCTTTCATTACAAAATACATTTATAATGAAATCATAATAAAATATGCAATTTTTTACTATAACAATCGATTGCATTAATTGGACAATCGATTGCTTCAACTTCATTTTTGGTATTTTTTGCCTCTGTGTTGCATATAATCGATTGCTCTGAAAAGATAATTGATTGTACCTCAAATTTTTTTCACTTCTGAACCACACTTAATCGATTGTCACCTTCCAAAAATCATTTTTCCGGTTCAGTTTTTCATTTATTTTCTTTCAGTTTTGTTTTTACTCTTCTTTTTAGAAATTACTTCTATTTACTCCTAGTGTTTGACAACAAAATATTCCTTCTGATTCCTCTACCCATGTGCTATCTATGACACTTTAATTGCTTTGTAACACTAATCTTGTAATACTACTCTTGTTAACTACTCTTGTAACTGACATTTTGCACATTCATTTTGTTTTTACTATGTCTTTCTAGTCTTCATGTTTCTAGTTTCATGTTTCTAGTCTTTATGTTTTCCGTTTCATGTTTCTAAGCTTTATGTTTCTAAGTTTAATGTTTCTACGTATTATCTTTCAAGATATTATGTGTCTACTTTTATTTTCTTTCCCATCTTTTGTTCTTTTTGATAATGTCAAAAGGGGGAGAAAATGCTTGTATGCTTGTGTATATTTCCTTGTTTTCAAATTTTAAGGTACAAACAAATTCTCCTTCAAGAAATCAAGTTTCAAATAATCAAGTCATGAACTTCTCACATTAAAAGAGAGTTATGCAACTTAGGGGGAGAATTATTTTGGAAATTACAAAGCATCCAATGAAGAATGTTTTGTCATCATTAAAAAGGGGGAGAATATGAAGTCAAGCTCTTCAAATGATCTACATATGTTTTGATGATGACAAAATTCTCAATAGCTTGAAGACAAAGATATTTCAAAGCAAAAGATCTAAGTCAAGCTCATGATTTCAACTTTTACATAGGTATATGAAAATCCAAACTTTTATAATCTTAGTGCTCAAAAATATTTTTAATCATGCATATAAAGATTCTGGTGAAAAAATGATAAAAATTAAAGTGCTAGATTTTTAAAATAATATTTTTTAAATTTTTGATCTAGTGCAATCGATTGCACCTTTTCCTCAATCGACTGTTGACTTAGAAAAACATGAAGAAAATGATTCTGTAGTTAATGCAATGGATTGTATCCATATGACAGTCGACTGTCATAGTTAAATTTTTCAAATTTTTTACAATGTTAAAAGGATACAATCGATTGTATCATTATTGCAATCGATTGTATGCTCCCAGATTTTGAAAATCCAGTATTTTCCCGCACCTTTTGAGAAACATCTCTTCATGGCAACACTTGTATCTTTTCACTTTCAATTATTCAGAATATCTCCAACCTTTGCCATGATTTTTGAAAAGGTATTACTTCACTATAAATTGTTTCTAATTTTTCAAAATCAAATAACCTCTTTCAAATTAAGAAAAACTCTCTACAAAACTTTAACAAGAATCTTTCTATATTCATATTTGTGAACATAATTTTCATTGCATATTGAAAGTTTTCTTGAGCACAAAAGAGAGTAATTGTTTCTGATTTTCATATTTGATAGAGAAGATAAATCAAGTGATTGATTCATTATTCACATTCATCCAAACTCTTGTAAAAATCAAATACACTTATTATATATTTGCTATCTAGGATTGTTGGAAGCAAGTTGTGCATTAAAGAAGATTGTTCTTATTTCACTTAGTGTTTTAGATCTTAAAGGTTTTAAGATCCTTTGATCTCCCTATAGGTAAGATAGTAAGCATCACCATTGGTGTGAATAGGATGTACAATCATTCTAACTATAGTGAAATCTCTTACTTGTGTAAGGGGACTGGAGTACTCTCGGTCTGTAAGGGAAACCAGTATATATCTCTGTATCTTTTTTACTTTCTGCACTTTACCATTTCCTAAAACCATCATAACCAGAAAAATACTTTATATGTTTAACAAAAACCGGTAAAATTTTTAAAGAACCTAATTCACCCCCCTCTTAGGCGTTCTCTAAACTTACATGTCCTTTGTTGGAGACAGGAATCTTGCCGGTAATCTGTGGTAGAAGCAGACTCAAGTTTTGTAGATTGAACTCCACTGGCGAAATTAACCCTTTGATGGAGGAATACTTTGCTTAGGGAACATCCTTGCTGAGGAGATGAGTTCTGTTGGAGGGAAGAAATCTGCAGAGGATTTCACAATTCTGGAGAAATAAACTCAACTGGGGAGGAGAATTTCCATAAACTATAATGATTAGGACTCCGTAGATGGGTGATATTGCTTGGAAAAAGATCATGTTTCTTTATCCGCTGAAGGAATTTTCTGGTGAGTATGATAAGACTACTTTGTGGGGATAATCCCGTGAAAGTGGCTCTTTGGGGATTTGCGAACAGCTTGAATGTTATCCCAACTCCTAGAGTCTTGAGTAAATGCTTATTCCTGTTTTTCTGCATATATTTCTTAATAGTTAATCGTACTCATATGCATATTTTAATACGGTGGGATAATTGAATTTGGTGTTTTGTGTTTTATCACAAATGTTGCAGGTAACTAGAGTTGACACTGACTTTTCTTTTATCCAATAAAGGAAAGGGTGATAAGAACAGGAAAGACCTTTTGATAATTTTCTTGAGTTCGGGCGATAGATTATGAAAAGGCATGATGTTAGCACCCTTTTCATCCGTAGTTATCTACGGGCTCTTAGTTGCTAGCTCACTTTGAAATGCTTTGTAAAATGTGTTTGTGTTTGTTTGAAAGTAATTTTGAAAATTTCCTTTATTTGGGCGAACTTTGTAATGATTCTCGTCTCTATAAGAATGTATATAAAGTGTTGAATTTTGAAAATATTTCATGGAAAGTGTTGGTGATTTTGAAAGATGTTTTGAAATTTTGTGAGCAAGCAACTATGAGCGTTCTACCTACTCAAAAAAGTCTTTGTTCTTTTCCTTCTCCTTTAGATAGCGTTATCTTACCATTAATTAGTAAGAAAATATATCATTGGATGTGAAGGGATGGACGTGGGTCGTCGTATAGTCATAGAAGGAAACATTGTAGGATACCTTAGCAATTTGTCATAAGGGTCTAAGATCGTTTACCGAAGGCAACATCGAAGAGTCATCGAGGGAATACGATCTTGTATTCGAGGGTCATTGCTAAAGTATCCCACGTTCGAGTGACATGACTGTTTTATCCGAGGCAACAAGTGTGGGTTAACCCTAGAGGTGCAAGTGTGCAAAGTGTTTTGATTTCATACATTTTTTGTCTTTGAATTAGGTTTTTCTATTTATTAATTTTATATCTTACCATACAAACACTAATTACTAGCAATTATATTGAAAACGATAAATTGCGATAATTTAAAGTTCTACGCTATTACAATCATCTGGGGAATGGGGATACAATTGAGAAATGGGAAATGAAAGCAATTAAACCCTAGTTTACTATTACAACTATATTGAATATTGCGAGAATAAAATGTACAAGAATGTAAGATAATATACAAAGAAAAGGAAATTGTTTTTTGTTTGTGTTTTTATATGAAAGGTTTTAATATAATTAATGAATAAAAAAAGTTAAATAATTGAACTCCTAAGTTCTAAATTGATTCAATTGAAATAAATCTAAGTGATATATTAATTTAATTAAAAAATAATTTGTTAAGGAAAGGTTTTTGGTCTTTTTGTCTAAAAGAAATAAAATAAAAATATACTAAATATCTAAATAAGAAATATAAAATGAATTTTGGTATTTAAAAAAAATACAAAATAATAATAATAATAATAATAAAGAAAATAAAGTAGAAAATATAAAAATTAAGTCAGGGGGTTTAGAAAGTGGAAAGGGTGTTTGTAAGTAAAACTGTTTTTGGTTTGATTTTAGGCCCAATGTTGGTTTTTGTAAGTTAGAGTAAAAAAATAAAAAAAAAGGTTATGTGGGTTGTGTGGCTTGTTAGCATACAAGGGGGATGATGTTGAGTAAAAGGAGGGAGGACCAAAGGAGGAAGCCCAACGCGCTAGTAAACAAACAAAAAAGAAACATAAATAATATGAAAAATCACAAAAGGTCTCGCTGGGGCTCGAACCCAGGACCTTCCATAATAATGCCCTACTGGGGTGGCCTGTTTCATCTGTTAGTAAACCATGTCGTGATAAACTTAAAATAAAACATGTTCATAGCTTCACTTCATCTTCAATCTCGCGCCATAAACAGACAACCAATTTGAATCCTATAACTTCTTCATCTCTCAACCATTTTCAAAAATGTAAATATCAAACATGTCCCAAATTTCATCAGGATTTCAGAAATGTAAATAACTTAAGCTATAAATCAAAGATGAGCATGAATTTCTAATGGTACCAAATCTTGACCTAACTTTTTCAGAAAGTTCAAACCTAAAATTCTCACTACTCAAGCAATATAAATGAATTCTAAGGACATGGTTAGCTTCAGGGCCATGATGTCTACATTTTATCATTGAAAAGGGAAAGCTAACAATGCCTATATGAAGAGTTCAAAAATCAGAAAACTTACCTTGAAAATGGATTTCGTGTTTTGCGAATGAGCTTGTTTCAAGGTGCTACAATAATCAGGTTAATTCTTTGAGTCCCTAGGAAGCTAATGTAATGCTTAACTTGCGTTGAGAGTGGCTGAAATGGTCTGGAGAAGTCAAGTTGCAATGTTCTATTTTTGGTTATGGAAGATGAAGAAGATGATGTTACATAACTGTAACATGTGTTTGGTCGAGTTATATTTGAGGTATAGAAGCTTTGAGAATGGATTAGAGTGAAAATGCACAAGTAGTTTGAGAGATTGGAATTTTATGGCCAGAAATGATAACAATGGAGGTTTGTATGCAATTCTGGGTTTGGGAGAGTTTCAGGGAGTTTGAGGGCTTGCTCATCCATCCCCTAGCTTGCAAATGAGCCTTCTAATTATAGGCAAAAAGTCTTAGCACAAGAGCTAATCAGATTTTTGAGATATAGGGTTATGACTTTGTTGCTTAGTTTTGAAGTAAAGTGAAAATTGTGGTTTCAATGTGATGGTACAAGGGCTCATAGGGTGGTTAGGAGCTGTAAACATGTTGCTTCTTGCTTTATCATAGTGTATGCGCAGATATAACAATTGAGAGGCTCAAGGAGTTGACAATTGCATAAAGGCTTGCTTTACTAGAATGGAAGTGGTGCCTTTCTCCCAAAAATGGCAAATTGCTTTGACAATGCTTGAATCAATTGGAAAATTAATCAATTAGTTGTGTAAACTTTAAATTAAGGAGTGATTTTCAAGTTAGAAGGCCTGCAAAGTGAATTTATGCAACATAGCTATGGTTTATGTCATGTTTTCTTCATGAAAAATGCCTTGTAATTCAAGTTTGAAAGCCCAACTTCTCCTCTTCGATTCTCCTAGATCAAAAATGATCTCATTGAGTTCTTGGACCTTTTGAAAATCTTGGATAATTCTATACAACTTTCATGTTTTCCATTTTTGCAAAATCAAATTGGAACTATGTGAAAATTGGTCAAGAAGTTAGGTCAAAATCCTGACCAACCTAGGTCAAAATTTCACTAAGTGTTTAGGAAAAAGTGCATGACTTCACGGATTCATAATTAAAAATTCTAGCATTTATAGGACTTTATCAGTAAAGCAAAGTTTTATATCTCATCAAGATCTACAACTTTCATGTTGAAAGTTTTATTTGAATCATCTTGCATCTTGGTGAAAAAATGTCATGAAGTAGTGAAATTATCATACTTAAAACACTTGGAAATTTTTTTAAGTCTTGAAAAGTTTGACTTTTCAAATTGACTTTTGACTCTCTTAATTTCTTGATGATCAAGATTCATATTTTTTAACTTCTTGATGAATTGTGATCTTTGAAACCCACTTTTGATCAAAGAGTCAAAGTTTGACTTTTGGTGTATCAATTGACTTTTTATCAGTTGACTGAATTTCAACTATCAATCAATTGATCTTGAGAAATGTTTTGAACCATGAAATTAGGTAAAAATGTTTCATTTGAATCCTTGAGATTATGCTTCAAGCCATTAGATCATGTATTAGGTCAAAAGTCCTTGATCAGTCAAATACAGTCAAAACCCTAATACTGACCATTTTCCCTTTTGGTTAATTAAGTGCTTTTCTTGAGAGATTGTGATCAATACTTGATCAAATTATGAATAGGGCTTTAAGATGTTGATGTTGGAAAAAAATCATGAAGTTTGACTGTAGGTTGACCACCGTTGACTTTTTACCCAATACAACTGATTTTCAGTCATTTGGTCAATTGACTGCGAAAAATTGTGATTCAAGACTTGAAACTTGACATGAGTACTCTTGGAGGTATATAATGATCCATGAAAGTAATATGAGGCATTAGAATTCCAATTTTCTTTGAGAGAACCAAAACCCTAATTTGTGGCCTCAGTGTTAGGAGATGAGTTTGTCTGATCAAATCTTGGAGAAACCTTGAGCTTTGAAGATCTTTATGAGAAATGTATTGAGAAAGGGAGGGAAAATTTTGGGGTACAATAGCTGCCCCTATTCAATCTTCTTAAACCTGAGAAGTTAGATTGGCTTGTTCACCATTCGTGACTTGAAGGTATAATATGATTGAATACTTAAGTGCCTAGAAATTTGCACTCGCTTGTGCACGAAGTAAAATTGCTTGCTGATTATGTCGAGAATAGGCTTAAAGATTTCATTTGGAGAGGTGATAGAGAATCGTCAGAGATGGGTTTATAGATGCCATCCAGAGGTAATTGTTGATAGAAGTATCAGGATGAGTCTTCGCTCGACTGTATCTTAAGAAGTATTAGAATAAATCTTTGGTTGATTTAATCTGCCAGAAAGAGGTCTACTGAGAGAAGTATCAGAACAAATCTTTGGTCGATTGAATCTGAGTCAGAAAATGTCTATTGAGAGAGGTATCAGAATAAATCTTTTGGTCGATTTAATCTGAGCCAACAAATAGTCTTGATGTCTTTAACCGAATGAAATATTATAACTTAATCTGAGCCAAAGAAAAGGTCTACTGAAGAAGGTATCAGAACTTAATTTGAGCCAGCAGATAATATTGATGTCTTTAACTGAACAAAGTATCCTAACTTAATTTGAGCCGACGAAAGGTCTACTGAAGGAGGTATCAGAACTTAATCTGAGCCAACAGATAATCTTGATGTCTTTAACCGTATGAAGTATCAGAACTTAATCTGAGCCAGAGAAAGGGTCTACTGAAGGAGGTATCAAAAATTAATATGAGCCAACAGATAATCTTGATGTATTTAACTGAACAAAGTATCAAAACTTAATTTGGTCCGGAGAAAGGGTCTACTGAAGGAGGTATCAGAACTTAAACTGAGCTAGCAGATAATCTTTATGTCTTTAACCGAACAAAGTATCAAAACTTAATCTGAGCCGAAGAAAGGGTCTACTGAAGGAGGTATCAGAACTTAATCTGAGCCAGCTGATAATATGTATGTCTTTTGATTGATCTTTCCTAAAATAGGTAAAGAATTAGTTGCATGAAGATGCATGTGTTGTGTAATGATGTTCTTAAAATAAATGAGATTGTGCTATATGTGTTTCGTATGTGTGATCGGTGGATCTGGAACTGACTGTTTAACGCTGGTTCGCGAAATGTCGCGGAAGCAAGAGTCGCCACCGTCTTTTATTTTCTCCAAATGGAAAGGACAAAAGCACAGAAAAATTCCTTGTAGAGATTGCTCTCGGTTCGGGAGGTAGATTATAGAAAGGGAAGGTGTTAGCACCCTTTCTATCCATGGTTATCCATGGGCTCTTAGATACTTGCTCATTGTGTTTTCAAAAGTGTTTGTTTGCTTTTCAACTGTGGGTTTTAAAAAGTTTCTTTGAAAATTTCAGTTCGACTCTTGTATCGGTCCTCAAGAGTGTTTGAAAAATTGCTTTCGAAAGCTTTTTGAAAAGGTGTCGGTGTGAAAAGTATTTTGAATTTGTTTTGAAATTAAAGCAAGTATCTAGAGTCGTCTACCTACCCTAAGGAATTTGTCTGTGTAAATGTCCTTTAAAGTAGTGCCATCCCACCATTGAGAGGTAGGTAGCACCACCGTTGGAGGTGTTCGGGTCAATTCGAGGTTCGGGACATGGTGATCACCAGAGCAATGGGAAGACACCTTAGAAGCTACCCTCGTGCCAGGTTCCCGGATCATGAGGACTTACTAAGACATCCTCTACTCGACGATCACCTTTCGAGGCAAGGCAACAGTGAGGCGTACCCTAGGGGTGGTGTGTGATTTGTGTGTAAGATTCATTTATTTTTTGTCTTGTCATGTTATGGGTGATCTACGCGTTTGTTTTTATTTAGACATTCATTCTTGCATGCATTTATTTAACAGTTAAGAAATTGCGGGAAATAAAAGTTCTAAACTATTACAAAGGCGCGGGTCCACATCGCCAAATTAAACCAGGACCCGATTTGACATAAAATAAAGAAATAAAATGCGGGAAATATAAAATGTCCGAGTTACATGGCTTGAGCAATTACATAATATTTGAAAGAAAATAAATGTGCGAAAGAAATAAAAATAGAACGTTCGAGGGCGTTGGACCCTTTAAAGAAATTAAATGAAATTAAAAAGCTAATTAATTATTTAATAAAAGGAAAGAAATGTTTTTTAGTTTTTTTGTATTTATGAAATAAAGAAAATTAAAATTAAAAGAAACTCTAATTCTAAGTTTTTTTAATTATTAATGAAAATGTTAAAGTTTAACCTAATTTACTAAATATTTAATGTACATGTTTATTTACAAAATAAATTAGTAGTTCATAATAATAATAATGATGAGAAAATTATTTATTAAAAAAAATGATGAAAAAGTTAAAAACCCTAATTTCTACATATTTAATTTATTAAGAAAAATATTAAAGTTTTGAAACCTAAATTAATCTAATTAATTGTTTAAAGTTTATTTACAAAAATAATAATAGTAAAATTAATATTAATAAAATAAACATTTTTTTGATTTTTCTGTATTTTATATTTATTATGAAAATTATTTTATGGAATTAAAAGAAAACAATTAAAAAACAATTAAAAGAATAAAAAGGAAAAACAAATAAAAATTAAAAATTGAGCAAACCATAGGGGGTGTCTGGCCCAAGGGGAGGTTTTTTTGAAGTATTGACTCCTGAGTACCGTGGTCTGCATTCTTTGGCCATTGGATTGAGTTTCATGCATAAGTTGTTCTACTTTGGCCATTTGGCTTTTGGCTTTTGGCTTTTGGCCATTTGTGTTCTGGCATCAACGTTCCTTAATCTTCTCAGGATGTCTGTCTCGCCACGTATTGGTGTCATGTGTAAAATGTTCTATTTTGGCCATTTGGCTTTTGGCTTTTGGCCATTTGGCTTTTGGCCTCAACGTTCCTTAATGAACCTGCATGGGATCCTGTCTAAATCTGCAACCTCATGAACACATTAAATAAAATCATAAAAATTCAAATAAAACCAACATATGAAGAAATTTAATGTTTAGGCACAATATGGCATGTATGAATGATTATACCCTTTTAATCATAGAGATCAAATCAACCTTACCCTTATTGGAAAAGTAGTGACATGAATGCTTTTATGCCCTTTGGATCATGGAGATCAAGCCAACCTTACCCTTACTGAAGAAGTAATAAGATGTTGGTTTGTAACTGAGATGGCTTGTTTGTAGTGAGAGAGGGATTTGTAATAAGGATTTCAAGGTTGTAGGGTTCTTGAAAGAGTTTGATATTCTGACAGTGTTGTGGCAAGGTTTTTTCTCTCTTTTTCTCCTCTTTCTTTTTTCCTGAAACAAAATACAATCAGCAACGGTTTTTTAAACGTCCCCATAGGCACCCTATTGAAAAATAGCGATTAGCCCCTGGGGCCTCATAAATTAGGCGCGAGGGTCTTGTTCTCTTCGTCCAAGCGCACTGAGTTGGATGGTCTAGGTCTTATATGCCAATTGTTCCTTAAACGAAAACCCCCAATTCACAATTTGGAAAACCCTAATGCCCAACAATGGTGAAATCTCTAATAACGCACGAAAACACAATTAAACTATTTGGTTAGCATTAGAAACAAACAATGAATATGAATCAAACATTAAAAAGTGCCAAAAACGCATGATTCACGATGTACGAATGCATGAAATTTTCTGTACAGGGCACGTTCGTTTTACCAATTCTTGATGTTAGGATGAGTGATTTTGATTGGAAATCCTTCCTTGAAGCTTCAGGAAGGTGATGGCACAAGTCTTTTGCCTTGAATCGTCCT
Source organism: Vicia faba (assembly GCA_948472305.1). Lineage (NCBI taxonomy): Eukaryota > Viridiplantae > Streptophyta > Magnoliopsida > Fabales > Fabaceae > Vicia > Vicia faba. The sequence continues at coordinate 178,703,804 of OX451740.1, forward strand.
CTAACCTTGTTTTCAGTTTTGAATTTTTCAACCAAAAACTCAAGTTTAGTGTTTGGTCTGTAGCGCAGCTTCTGGTCTCAAGGCATGAGGGTTTGCATCCTTATATGTGTATGAATGATTAGGTCAAAGAAAATTGATCCAAAATCCATGAATTAATGAATATGATATTTGATTTTTAAACCATGATTTTCAAATCTTTTTCACATGCTTTTGCTACCAAATCATGACCAATTCAATTGATTCTTTCTATCTTTGGTTAGGCACGAAATCTTGAGTATATATTATGCATAAAAAGATTTAAAACCTAGGTTTAGCATTTTTCATGTATTTATTTTAATTTAAATGAATTATTAATAATAAAAATCCAAATAAATAAATAAAAATGAAGAAAAACTTCCCTTTGGGCCAAGTGGTCGTGCACATGCCTTGGATAATGAATTGTGGAAGAAAAAGAGGCCCATTAGCAATTTTAGGTCATTTGAATCAATGTTGACTTTTCAAAATATCCAAAAATTTCCCAACTTCCACAAGGCATAACTTGCTCAATTTTTAATCTTTGCTCATGTTCTTGGACATTTTGGAAAGGTATTTGAGTCCTCTAACCAATGTCTTTGGTCCCATGTCATTTTGATTTACCAATCTCAAGTTATGTCCTTTGACTTAAAGTCCCTTTTTGTTGACTTTTGAAAATGACCTATAATGTTGAAATTGATAACTTTTTGTGAGAGCATTTCTTGGACTTGGAGTGTGAAGAGGAGTTGTAGGAAATGTCTGTCTCTTCAAAATGAGCTTTGGATGGAATTTTTCTGATAATCCATGTGAAAGTTATGCCCTGGTTAATTTACAGTTGACTTTTTCAACTGTCCAAATAAGGAAACTTTTGCATCTTGATGATTTTTGAGCCAAGCTTTGAGAATCATGATCAAGCATTGATAAAATTATGTTTGTGGCTTCAAAATGATATGTTGACCAAAAATTTGAACTTTTGACTGTCAAATGACCATTTTGCCCCTGCAGTTGACTGTAGGGCAATTAGGGTTTCTGACTGTGCAATTTTGTGCTGTAAGTCTTGAAACTTGGTATGAGGATGCTTGACCATATTTATAGGCATGTGGGACTTGATTGGACCCTTGGAAACTTCATTTTCTTGATCAGAACCAAAACCCTAATTTTGACTGCTTAGGAGGCCCTTGAACTGTGCAACCTTTGGGGAGATTTTGAAGCTTGACTTTGCAATTCTTGAAGAATATGGGAGGGCAAATTTTGGGGTACAACAGTTGCCCCTGTTCAATCTTCTTAGACCTGAGGATGCAGATTGGCTGACGTGCCTTTCGTGATCCGAGGGTAGAAGATGATTGAACACTAGAGTGCCTAGAAATTTGCGCTCACATGGTAGCAGTGTGATGGAAATGGGCTTATGGATGCCATTTAGAGATTGATGAATAGGATGACGGTCTTATAGATGCCATGCTAAGAGGTGATGGAAGGTGGACGGGCTTATAGATGCCATCTGGATGTTGATCGCATAAGAGATTCCTTAGCGAGAACTTGCATACCTGCAAAAAAGAAAATGATTACCTGACCTGTTACGGGGCTGGTCTTCAAACTCTTTGCATAGATATGTCCTGACTGGTTACAGGAGCTGAGTCTGGATCTTCAAGCGGTGATGAATGAACCAGGGATGGTTACTACCTCAACAGGAACGATGAGAGAACCTTGGGCGACTTCAACTTCAACAGCAATTGTTGAGAGAATCTTGGTGGGAATTACCATCTCCGCAGTATTGGGGAGAGAACCATAGGCAATTACAATCTCAATAGCAGTCATTGAGAAAACCTTGGATGGAATTATCGTCTCCGCAGGATCGGGGAGAGAACCATAGGAGATTACAACTCAATAGCAATCATTGAGAAAACCTGGAATGGAATTATCATCTCCGCAGGATCGGGGAGAGAACCATAGGCGATTACAATCTCAATAGCAATCATTGAGAAAAAACTGGAATGGAATTATCATCTCCGCAGCATCGGGGAGAGAACCATAGGCGATTACAACTCAATAGCAATCATTGAGAAAACCTGGAATGGAATTATCGTCTCCGCAGGATCGGGGAGAGAACCATAGGCGATTACAACTCAATAGCAATCATTGAGAAAACCTTGGATGGAATTATCATCTCCGCAGGATCGGGGAGAGAACCATAGGCGATTACAACTCAATAGCAATCATTGAGAAAACCTGGAATGGGATTATCATCTCCGCAGGATCGGGGAGAGAACCATAGGTGATTACAATCTCAATAGCAATCATTGAGAAAAACCTGGAATGGAATTATCGTCTCCGCAGGATCGGGGAGAGAACCATAGGCGGTTACAACTCAATAGCAATCATTGAGAAAAACCTGGAATGGAATTATCATCTCCGCAGCATTGGGGAGAGAACCATAGGCGATTACAATCTCAATAGCAATCATTGAGAAAAACCTGGAATGGAATTATCATCTCCGCAGCATTGGGGAGAGAACCATAGGCAATTACAATCTCAATAGCAATCATTGAGAAAAACCTGGAATGGAATTATCATCTCCGCAGCATTGGGGAGAGAACCATAGGCGATTACAATCTCAATAGCAATCATTGAGAAAACCTGGAATGGAATTATCATCTCCGCAGCATTGGGGAGAGAACCATAGGCAATTACAATCTCAATAGCAATCATTGAGAAAACCTGGAATGGAATTATCATCTCCGCAGCATTGGGGAGAGAACCATAGGCAATTACAATCTCAATAGCAATCATTGAGAAAAACCTTGGATAACTTCTACTGAGTCTTCATCAGAAAAATCTGCTTGGGGTCGATTTAACTGGACTAGAGAAGGCCTTGGACTGGATAAGAAACAGAGAATCTTAGGGTCGATTAACTGAACCGGTCTAGGTCTTGGAATGTCTTCAACTGGGTCTTTATTAGAAAAATCTGTTTGGGGTCGATTTAACTGGACCAGAGAAGGCCTTGGACTGGATAAGAAATCTTTGGAGTCGATTAACTGAACCGGTCTAGGTCTTGGAATGTGATTGAGAATTTAACTGAATCTTTCCTGAAAGGTAAAGGTCAGTCATATGCAATGCATGATATGGACCAAGCAATGATGTTCTCAACATAAATGAGATTTGTAAGATATGATGCGTCTATGCATGCTATAATGATGTATGGAAGTGCGATGTTTATGAATGTATTTTTCGTCTAGGAAAGTAAATCCTTGACGGGTGCCGGGAAGTCACTCTTGGGCTGATGTTGGAGAATAGATTTTGCTTCCGCTGGGGATGATAATTGCAAGAATACCAAAAGGAGGAGATAACTCCGTTGGGGAATATACTTGGCGAATGGAATATTCTGCGGGGAGAAAAGTACTCTAACGATCTTGCTGGGAAACAAAACTCTGTGGGGAAAGAGGTACTTTGCTGTGCGTTGATAATAACTTGCCGGGGATACCCTTGTTGTGCTGGAAGTGTTAATAGACTTCGCTGGGGGTAAGAAAGAACTGTGTTAACGATGACCTTTCCGTGGCTTTTGGCTGAGGATAACCCAGTTATATCCTGGTAGGGAAATAACTCTTTAAATAAAGCCGGACGACGTGTTCGTGCTCTGCGGGGATAAGCTTCCAGAATCTACTGGGGATAAGCTTACTGCTTGGGGAGATGGATTCCAACTTTCCTGGGGAAACTGGATTGGACTCTCCTGGGGAAGCTTTGAACTGTATCGGGAAGTGACTCTGCTGAATGTTTGAAATACCGCCGGGGAACAATCTTTAGACCAAGATTGCCGGGGATGCTTGTTAAGAATACATATACCGCTGGGGGATGTTGAGATCTGCGGGAGAATACCCAACTTCCTTAAGGTTTGACAATAGCTTTTCCTGAGAGTGCTCTGACTGGCTGGCTCACTCTCTGGGGAATTAGGATATCTGGTTATGTTCTTTAGTTGAACCTACCTTGGTACCTTAGTGGATAGAACAATTAGATTGCGTAGACAACTCTTTATTGCCCCTGTTTCTATGGGAGAAGGCACCTGTGGGGTACTGATAGTTGTTGATGGACAAACCTTCTGCTGGTAGGCAGGTGACAAGATGACAGGACATAGTCGTACGCTTTGATCCCTAACTTTTGCCTGGACCGCCCTTTCGGGTTTTCAGTCCACCGGGATACCCTTTTTTGCCCAAGCCGCCTTTTCAGGTTTTCGACTTGCCGGGTGTACATATTTTTTTCATTTCATCCCTTATTTTTGCCCGAACCCTTTTGGTTCGCCGGGAAGCCCTTATTTTTGTCTAGGTGTGTCAACCTAGCGGGTCTTTGATTTTGCGTAGTATTTTTTCGACTATGTCCACGCTTTCAGAATGTAGGGAGTTGCCCCTGATAGAAGTGTTTTGTCATGCCACCAGAAGATGTTTGATCAGGCAAGATTCGTTGCTGGAGTGCCCCAAGTGACTCAGGCGGAGATTTGCCCCTGGCTGTTTGGCCTTTGAGAGATTCTCCGAATCTTGATTGGATTGCCCCAGATGATAGACCATGATCAGGTCTGCCCCTTGATTGGAAGTGCTTCTGTTCATTAGGCATTCGTCGTGCGAATTTCTATGCTGTTCAAACAAAAAGTCATATGCAAGAAAAGTTATGTCAAAAATGCAAAGCCTATGTCTGTCTTGAAGATTTTGAAAATGCACTTTTTTTTTCATAAAACCAATGAATGTTTGTAAAACGTGATGTCAACTCCTTCTTCATAGTAATCCTTAAGGAGTCAGGATACCTTTCGTCACAGTATGCTTTCGAACTAACCCATGCTTCAGCTAGGACTTTTTAGGGGTTATAACGTGGCCTGGTTCACGGTTTAAGAAACAAAGGATAAAGGCTCAAATTATTTGTACCCACCCACTCTTCGTGATGTTCTCCAAACCTAAACTCAGTTGATCATACGTTAGACCTTGTTTGAGTCTTTGCTCTGATTTTCCGGTGATGATTCGGATGTTGATAACTTATTTTGAATAGGCAGTCATTCCTTTTTTGTTGAGGGTTTGTAAGACCTCTTTTTTTTTTTTTTGATTTTATTATCCCTGTTTTTGCCTGAACTGTTTTTGGTGGTTACAGTCAGCGGGATGCCCCAGTTTTGTAAGTCTCCTTCATGGGTTTTGACTTAATGGGGTTTTTTTTTATTTTGAAAGATAATGACTGCCTTTCTTTATTGATCATTCGCAACCATCACTGTCTTTCTTTGTTTTGTAAGGATCTTTTTGGTGCCATTCGTTATGCACTTGGATCAACTGAGAGAACTACCCTGCCCCAGGTTATGATGAAGGGTTTGAATTTCGAAAAGAAAAACTCCTACTTCTTTGGCTCAGAGGGGTTGACGAGGGATTATCATCCTTATAACTCTAGTGTTTAGGGATTGAAACACTGCCTGTACTTCATCAGCGGGGTCTGTTCAAAAGCATACTGTAAAGATAGCGGTATCGTTTTCGTCATCCTCCCTCAAGAGGCTTAGAATTATTATTTAAGAGTTGATCATCAGAAAAAATATGAAGATAATTTGCATATAGTGAACACGAATATATTGCTTCAAAACAGACATATGCGATGCATTAATGAAATAACGATGTTTAACATGAGTAAATGTTTGAACAAAAGAAAATTACAACTTGAACATTCGAATGAACAAAAGTTTTCTCTTCTCAGGGCCTGTTACTTCAACTGGTGAGTCTTGGAGGGATGGTAGAAAAATTCAGCCTGACCATCTTGGGTGAACTCCAATGCCCCTTCATCAATCAGATCCTGGATCTTGTTTTTCAAAGCCCAACACTCGTTTGTATCATGTCCTGGACAAGCAGAGTGGTAGGCACACCTTTTATTGGGATCATAGACAGGAGATGCTGTGTTCTGGTTCCGGGGATGAGCCCTTAATGTGATCAGGTTCAATCTCAATAGGCGTTGTAAAGCTTGAAACAGCGACATGTTGAGCTGGATGAATTGCCTCCTGGGCTTGTCTGTCTGAAGCTGGTGAAGCTGCTGCTGAGTTTGTGACCTTGAAGCTTTTTGAGGAGCTCTCCCCTTACCTCCTTGGCTCAAAGGTGGTTGAACGATGACTGGCTCTTTACCCTTAGACGTTTGCCCCAGTTGGTTACCCTGAAGCAGTTGGTTGACGAGAACTCCGAGCTCTTCTTGTCTTTGAGCTAAGCCTTGAATGATAATCACCTGCCCCAACATTTGGGCTTTCATTATATCCACTTCAGCTTGCAGATGTTTCAGCCGTTCATCCTCAGCACTGTTTCTGACTAAAGTCTCCATGAGAAGTGTCCTTAGCTCCTCCTGCCCCTTGGATAGATTCAGGAGGATTTCCCCGAACCGAGTCTCTTGAGCAAGAAGGTCCTGGTTATCTTGTTGGGAAGCCATTGCTGAAATAAACAGCGCAGATGGTAAGTGACCTGCAACAAGGGTACCTGTAATGCAATGATATGTATGATATATATGCAATGTTTTCAAGGATTCTGCGGGGTAAACAAAAATTGTTAGAACTAGGTAGCTTGATTGAGGGAACTTCATGTTTGCTGAGAGTCCTTCTTCAAGGGTCAAAGGCTCACCATATCCAGTGGGTCATAGCCCCTGACTTTAGTCATCATGTCTAGTTTTGGTTTCCAAACAACCTTGGTTAAGGGAATCTTCTCCAGGAGTCAAAGCTCACCATATCAAGTGGGTCATAGCCCCTGACAACTTTGGCTAGAGGAAAATAAATCCTCTTTGCCCCTTGCTAGATGTTTGATTCATCATGACCTGCATCACAAGCCCTTGAGATCTTTGAAATGGGTTAGGATGTATGCAATGGTATGATGTCATGATGCATGGGGTAATATGAATAAACCCTGTTATGAGCCCTTATTAAGGACTATAAACAAAACCTGCAAGCAAACTCAGTAAACCTTGTTATGAGTCCCAGTTAAGGACTGCAAACCAAAACCTGCAAGAAACCTAAGTAAAACCTGTCATGAGTCCCAATTAAGGACTGCAAACCAAAACCTGCAAGAAACCTAAGTAAAACCTGTCATGAGTCCCAATTAAGGACTATAAACAAAACCTGCAAGGAAACTCAAGTGTCAGATAACAAGCATGCAAGTAGTCAAGTACGAAGGCACGCAAGTCACACAAGAGAAACCCTTAGAGTTTAGGCCAGCATGAGGTCTGGGTATTACCCTCTTGAAGTTGGTGGGCTCAACCTGTCCTATCAGAAGTAACCGGGTTCTAAGGGTCCCAATATCACGGGATTGCTTTCATTGTTCATCGTTTCAATTTAGCCACTGAACTGGCGACCGAAATATTCCAGGAAAGCGACCCTCAATTGAGTGTAGTATCGAGTATCAACCAACCTCGGACTGCACCAAAGTCAGTTATCTCACTACCCTAAAGAGGCTAAGATAGTTCAATTAAGGTTCCTAAGGTCAGTTGATGCTTCACGACACCACGCGGAGGCCCCGTACTCTCCTTGACTGAACTCAAGGGTTACCGGTACACACCAAAGTGCCACATCAACGTAGCAGACTGTTTCAACCATGTCAGTATACCCCGCACAGTTCCCTCACAGTCTTGTTGCTACTTTCTAAGAAGGTATCCCCCAGATCCGGGTTAGGATCTATAGAACTCCCAAGACAGTCCCACAATTTAAAGCAAGCAAAGCAATACAATTGAAAACACAGTTATGAACTAACCCTAAGGTACACCTCACTTTAAGTTTAATTCCCCAGCAGAGTCGCCAGTTCTGTGATCGGTGGATCTGGAACTGACTGTTTAACGCTGGTTCACAAAATGTCGCGGAAGCAAGAGTCGCCACCGTCTTTTATTTTCTCCAAATGGAAAGGACAAAAGCACAGAAAAATTCCTTGTAGAGATTGCTCTCGGTTCGGGAGGTAGATTATAGAAAGGGAAGGTGTTAGCACCCTTTCTATCCATGGTTATCCATGGGCTCTTAGATACTTGCTCATTGTGTTTTCAAAAGTGTTTGTTTGCTTTTCAACTGTGGGTTTTAAAAAGTTTCTTTGAAAATTTCAGTTCGACTCTTGTATCGGTCCTCAAGAGTGTTTGAAAAATTGCTTTCGAAAGCTTTTTGAAAAGGTGTCGGTCTGAAAAGTATTTTGAATTTGTTTTGAAATTAAAGCAAGTATCTAGAGTCGTCTACCTACCCTAAGGAATTCGTCTGTGTAAATGTCCTTTAAAGTAGTGCCATCCCACCATTGAGAGGTAGGTAGCACCACCGTTGGAGGTGTTCGGGTCAATTCGAGGTTCGGGACATGGTGATCACCAGAGTAATGGGAAGACACCTTAGAAGCAACCCTCATGCCAGGTTCCCGGATCATGAGGACTTACTAAGACATCCTCTACTCGACGATCACATTTCGAGGCAAGGCAACAGTGAGGCGTACCCTAGGGGTGGTGTGTGATTTGTGTGTCAGATTCATTTATTTTTTGTCTTGTCATGTTATGGGTGATCTACGCATTTGTTTTTATTTAGACATTCATTCTTGCATGCATTTATTTAACAGTTAAGAAATTGCGGGAAATAAAAGTTCTAAACTATTACAAAGGCGCGGGTCCACATCGCCAAATTAAACCAGGACCCGATTTGACATAAAATAAAGAAATAAAATGCGGGAAATATAAAATGTTCGAGTTACATGGCTTGAGCAATTACATAATATTTGAAAGAAAATAAATGTGCGAAAGAAATAAAAATAGAACGTTCGAGGGTGTTGGACCCTTTAAAGAAATTAAATGAAATTAAAAAGCTAATTAATTATTTAATAAAAGGAAAGAAATGTTTTTTAGTTTTTTTGTATTTATGAAATAAAGAAAATTAAAATTAAAAGAAACTCTAATTCTAAGTTTTTTTAATTATTAATGAAAATGTTAAAGTTTAACCTAATTTACTAAATATTTAATGTACATGTTTATTTACAAAATAAATTAGTAGTTAATAATAATAATAATGATGAGAAAATTATTTATTAAAAAAATGATGAAAAAGTTAAAAACCTTAATTTCTACATATTTAATTTATTAAGAAAAATATTAAAGTTTTGAAACCTAAATTAATCTAATTAATTGTTTAAAGTTTATTTACAAAAATAATAATAGTAAAATTAATATTAATAAAATAAACATTTTTTTGATTTTTCTGTATTTTATATTTATTATGAAAATTATTTTATGGAATTAAAAGAAAACAATTAAAAAACAATTAAAAGAATAAAAAGGAAAAACAAATAAAAATTAAAAATTGAGCAAACCATAGGGGGTGTCTGGCCCAAGGGGAGGTTTTTTTGAAGTATTGACTCCTGAGTACCGTGGTCTGCATTCTTTGGCCATTGGATTGAGTTTCATGCATAAGTTGTTCTACTTTGGCCATTTGGCTTTTGGCTTTTGGCTTTTGGCCATTTGTATTCTGGCCTCAACGTTCCTTAATCTTCTCAAGATGTCTGTCTCGCCACGTATTGGTGTCATGTGTAAAATGTTCTGTTTTGGCCATTTGGCTTTTGGCTTTTGGCCATTTGGCTTTTGGCCTCAACGTTCCTTAATGAACCTGCATGGGATCCTGTCTAAATCTGCAACTTCATGAACACATTAAATAAAATCATAAAAATTCAAATAAAACCAACATATGAAGAAATTTAATGTTTAGGCACAATATGGCATGTATGAATGATTATACCCTTTTAATCATGGAGATCAAATCAACCTTACCCTTATTGGAAAAGTAGTGACATGAATGCTTTTATGCCCTTTGGATCATGGAGATCAAGCCAGCCTTACCCTTACTGAAGAAGTAATAAGATGTTGGTTTGTAACTGAGATGGCTTGTTTGTAGTGAGAGAGGGATTTGTAATAAGGATTTCAAGGTTGTAGGGTTCTTGAAAGAGTTTGATATTCTGACAGTGTTGTGGCAAGGTTTTTTTCTCTCTTTTTCTCCTCTTTCTTTTTTCCTGAAACAAAATACAATCAGCAACGGTTTTTTAAACGTCCCCATAGGCACCCTATTGAAAAATAGCGATTAGCCCCTGGGGCCTCATAAATTAGGCGCGAGGGTCTTGTTCTCTTCGTCCAAGCGCACTGAGTTGGATGGTCTAGGTCTTATATGCCAATTGTTCCTTAAACGAAAACCCCCAATTCACAATTTGGAAAACCCTAATGCCCAACAATGGTGAAATCTCTAATAACGCACGAAAACACAATTAAACTATTTGGTTAGCATTAGAAACAAACAATGAATATGAATCAAACATTAAAAAGTGCCAAAAACGCATGATTCACGATGTACGAATGCATGAAATTTTCTGTACAGGGCACGTTCGTTTTACCAATTCTTGATGTTAGGATGAGTGATTTTGATTGGAAATCCTTCCTTGAAGCTTCAGGAAGGTGATGGCACAAGTCTTTTGCCTTGAATCGTCCTCTAACCTTGTTTTCAGTTTTGAATTTTTCAACCAAAAACTCAAGTTTAGTGCTTGGTCTGTAGCGCAGCTTCTGGTCTCAAGGCATGAGGGTTTGCATCCTTATATGTGTATGAATGATTAGGTCAAAGAAAATTGATCCAAAATCCATGAATTAATGAATATGATATTTGATTTTTAAACCATGATTTTCAAATATTTTTCACATGCTTTTGCTACCAAATCATGACCAATTCAATTGATTCTTTCTATCTTTGGTTAGGCACGAAATCTTGAGTATATATTATGCATAAAAAGATTTAAAACCTAGGTTTAGCATTTTTCATGTATTTATTTTAATTTAAATGAATTATTAATAATAAAAATCCAAATAAATAAATAAAAATGAAGAAAAACTTCCCTTTGGGCCAAGTGGTCGTGCACATGCCTTGGATAATGAATTGTGGAAGAAAAAGAGGCCCATTAGCAATTTTAGGTCATTTGAATCAATGTTGACTTTTCAAAATATCCAAAAATTTCCCAACTTCCACAAGGCATAACTTGCTCAATTTTTAAGCTTTGCTCATGTTCTTGGACATTTTGGAAAGGTATTTGAGTCCTCTAACCAATGTCTTTGGTCCCATGTCATTTTGATTTACCAATCTCAAGTTATGGCCTTTGACTTAAAGTCCCTTTTTGTTGACTTTTGAAAATGACCTATAATGTTGAAATTGATAACTTTTTGTGAGAGCATTTCTTGGACTTGGAGTGTGAAGAGTAGTTGTAGGAAATGTCTTTCTCTTCAAAATGTGATTTGGATGGAATTTTTCTGATAATCCATGTGAAAGTTATGCCCTGGTCAATTTACAGTTGACTTTTTCAACTGTCCAAATAAGGAAACTTTTGCATCTTGATGATTTTTGAGCCAAGCTTTGAGAATCATGATCAAGCATTGATCAAATGATGTTTGTGGCTTCAAAATGAGATGTTGACCAAAAATTTGAACTTTTGACTGTCAAATGACCATTTTGCCCCTGCAGTTGACTGTAGGGCAATTAGGGTTTCTGACTGTGCAATTTTGTGCTGTAAGTCTTGAAACTTGGTATGAGGATGCTTGACCATATTTATAGGCATGTGGGACTTGATTGGACCCTTGGAAACTTCATTTTCTTGATCAGAACCAAAACCCTAATTTTGACTGCTTAGGAGGCCCTTGAACTGTGCAACCTTTGGGGAGATTTTGAAGCTTGACTTTGCAATTCTTGAAGAATATGGGAGGGCAAATTTTGGGGTACAACAGTATGCATCTGTCATGATATGTGAATGTGTAATGTTAAAATGTATCTTTGTCTGGAAAATAAATTCTTGACTACTGCTGGAGATGAGGAGTATGTGTATCCTCAAATTTGTTTAGAGTGCTTCCGCTGGGAATTCCTATTTGTTGTTTGAGGAAAATCTATAGGGAATGTTGATTTCTGCTTGGGGAGTAGAATTAGGGAACCTTAGTTGACCATTACTCTATTGGGGAATTTAATTCTCATATACCCTGACTGGGGCTAAAAGAGATGATTAAACTTCTGATCATCTGGGGAGGATGAAGTGAAGTTAACTGGTATCTGGTCGAGTTCTAGGCTTTATAGCAATTTTCCGGGGATAATATCAACTCTGCTAGGGACAATGGGTGTTGTCCGTTGAGAAGTAAACTCAAGCTGGAGAAATTCTAGTCTATTGGGGAAATAAACCCTGTCGAGGAAGATATTCTGAAGACCTTGCTAGGGAGATGTATTCATCAGAGGAAGAAGTTTTACAATGTTTCTTTTTTAGTTCTGGAAGACCTGACCGGGGAAGAGAATTTCTGGGGAATGTTTGGAAACTCTAGATGGAGAATGTATGAATTTACTCCGTGGGGATAATCTTGTTGAAGTAATTATGTGGGGATATCCCAAATCCTTAAGTAAATGCTTATTACTGTTCTTGTGCGTACATTTTTTAACAGTCAATCAAGTTCATATGCATATGTTCATTCAATTTTAGTCATTGGACGTTTTTGCACTAAAAACAAAAAAAAAGTTGCATTTCAAAGTATATTTGTATTGATAATTTGCCTAAAAACTGGCATTTTTGTACAGGGAGACAAAAATCCTAGTAAGAGGAAATCGTCGAAAAATGAAAAGAATACAAGGTGAAAACAAAAAATTTTATAGCCACGTAGAAGTGATCTCATTGGGTTTTAAATCCGCTATTGCCCCTATGTCTTTGAACATCATCTATTGCCGTTGAAAGAAGTTGATTAGATTGATCTCGTATCATTTGAACTTTTGACCTTGGTAATAAAGCTGGATATAGTGATTTCAACGATACATAGTCACACGCTTTAATCCTTAACTTTTGCCTGGACCACCCTTTTGGGTTTTCAGTCCACCAGGATACCCTTTTTTTCCCAAGCCTCCCTTTCAGGTTTTTGACTTTCTAGGTGTACAATCGTTTGTATACATCCCTAATTTTTGCCTGAACCTTTTTTGATTAGCCAGGATTCCCTTATTTTTTCCTAGGTATGTCAACCTAGCGGGTCATTCTTTACGCATAGTATTTTTTGACTATGTCCGCGTTCACAGAATGCGGGAAATCTTCGCCATCCATAGTGGTTAGCATCATAGCGCCTCCAGAGAATACTTTCTTAACAAAAAATGGCCCTTCGTAAGTGGGAGCCCATTTGCCCCTGGGATCGCCTTGTGGTAAAATGATACACTTTATTACCAAGTCACCGGCTTGGTATACTTGAGGTTTGATTTTTTTGTTGAATGCCTTAATCATACGCTTTTGATACATTTGACCGTGACAAACAACAGCTGGCCTCTTTTCATCAATCAAGTTCAACTGATCCAACCTAGTCTGAATCCATTCGTTTTCGCCCAAGTCTGCTTCTTTCATAATCCCCAGGGAAGGAATCTGAACTTCGAAGGGCAGGACAACTTCCATACCATAGACTAAAGAGAAAGGGGTTGCCCCAGTTGATGTTCGAGCCGAGGTGCGGTAGCCATGAAGAGCAAATGGTAGAATCTCATGCCAATCTTTGTAGGTCACCACCATCTTTTGCATAATCTTCTTTATGTTTTTGTTGGTAACTTCCACTGCACCATTCATCTTCGGTTTGTATGGAGAAGAATTGTGATGTTTGATTTTGAACTGCGAACAGAGTTCAGTGATCGTAACATTGTTGAGGTTGGTTCCGTTGTCGGTGATGATCCTTTTGGGAAAGCCGTACCAGAAGATGAGGTTATGCTTGATAAGTTGGGCTAAAACATTCTTAGTGACTGAGGCAAATGAAACGGCTTCGACCCATTGTGTGAAATAGTCGATGGCGACGAGGATGAAATAATGTCCATTAGAGGTAGTAGGCTTGATCTCTCCAATCATGTCAATTCCACACATTGCAAATGGCCACAGAGCAGTCATGAAATTTAAAGGAATTAGAGGCACATGAACCTTGTTGGCATAGATTTGACACTTATGGCAAGTCCTAGAGTGATGATGACAGTCAGTTTCCAAATTCGACCAATAATAACCAACCCTCAGAATATTCTTAGACATAGTGTACCCGCTAGAGTAAGTTCCAAAGATACCTTCATGCATGTCTTCAATGATCTTTTCTGCTTCTTTCTTGTCCATACAATAGAGTAAGGTAGAATCATGGTTGCGCTTGTATAGGATCCCATTGCTTAGGAAGAATTTGGCAGAGAACCTCCGCAGGAATTTCTTGTTTTTAATTGAGTCTCCTTCAGGATACTCTTATGCTTCGAGGTACCTCCTCACTTCATGATACCAAGGCTTCTCAGTGTCAATCTCATCGCAGTGCACAGGTTTGTCAAATCTTTTGATTGTAATTCTAGGAGCCTCATTGTCCCACTTGACCTTGAACATAGATGACATAGTTGCTAACGCATCTGCCAAGTGATTTTCTTCCCTCAGGATATGCTCAAAGGTAACTTCTTTAAAGTATGGGACCAGGGTTAGCACAAGCTCTTTATAAGGGATCAGACTTGGATGTTTGGTATCCCACTCTCCTTTAACTTGACTGATTAATAAAGTTGAGTCCCTGTATACATCTAAGAACTTGATCCTTGGGTCGATAGCAGCCTTTAGACCCAAGATGCATGCTTCATACTCAGCCATGTTGTTCGTACAGTCAAAACATAATCTGGAAGTGAAAGGCGTATGACAACCTTCAGGGGAAATGATCACAACACCAATTCCGTTACCCAATGTATTGAAAGCTCCATCAAAAACCATAGTCCATCAGGATCCTTGTTCAGGTCCTTCGTACGGTCCATGTTTTTCGCAGTCAATTATCAGCATGATATTCTCGTATGGGAATTCAAAGTTCATGGATTGATAGTGTGGTTCGGGGGGAGAACTAACTTGGGTGTTTTACGTTTGTGTTTGCAAATGTTGCGATTTAGCAAGAGTCGCCATCGACTTTTCTTTTATCCAATAAGGAAAGGTGAAAAGGTACAGGAAAGACCTTTAGAGATGTTTTATTGAGTTCGGGAGGTAGATTATGAAAAGTGAAGGTATTAGCACTCTTTTCATCCATGGTTTTCCATGGGATCTTAGTTACTTGCTAGATCACTTGCTTTTGTTTGAATGTGCTTGTGGTGTGGTTTTTGAAAGTATTTTGAAAATGTAAATTTGTAATGATTCTCGTTTCTATAAGAACGCATACAAAGTGTTTGTTTCGAAAATAGTTCAAAGATGTGTTTGTGAGATGTGTTTGTGCATAAAATGTTTTTGTTGTGAGAAAGTGGGTAACTAAGAGAGAACCTATCTACTCAAAAGGTCTTAGATGTTCTTTTCCTCCTCCTTTGGATGTTGCTATCTTACCATTGATTTGGTAAGAAGTCCCATCGTTGGATGTGAAGGCACGGGCGTTGGGATGTTTGCATAGTCATAGAAGGCAACCCATGGGACATTTTAGCAATGTCGTCTAGGGACTAGATCATTTATCGAAGGCAACATCGAGGGTCATCGAGGGACTACGATCTTTTTTATGGAAGGGTCTTTGCTAAAACGTCCCATGTTCGAGGGACATGACTATTTTCTGATAGGCCACAACGTGGGATTAACCTAAGGGTGCTAGTGTGCAAGTGTGTTAGTTTGCATGCATTTTAGTCTTGATTAGGGTGATCTAAACATTGGTTTCAGTCTTTCCATACACACCCTAATTACTAGCATTTACATTTAAAAGCGATAAATTGCAGAAATGTAAAGTCCTACGCTATTACAATATTTGGGGGATGGGGTTACATATTTACGAATGGGGATTGCAAATAAAATTAAACCCTAAATTATTATTACAATCATATCGAATGGATAAGAATGTACAAAAGATGTAAAATGGACTTATTTTATTTTAAGAAAATATTTTTGATCTTTTATTTTAAGAAATAAAATAAAGCATGTAAAAAAATAAAAAAAAAAGTTTTTTGGTGTCTTTTTGATTAACGAAAAAAGTAAGTAATAGCAAAAATAGTGAGAAAAATAAAAATAGAATCAGCGTATTGCTGACTAAAAGAGGTCAGAAGTTCTGACTCTTGCCTGCTGCAAAACAGATATCCTGTTAGTGAAAAAAATGGGTGAAGTCATAAGTTCTGGGTCTGTTGGGAATGAAGTAGTTTTCAGAAGTTCTGATACCACCGGCAACAAAGTAGATTTCATAAGTTCTGATACCACTGGTAGAACTTGGTCTCCCTCTCCATGTTAGTCAGAACATCTGCAACTTGGTCATTTCTCAACAAAACAGAAGATGTGCTTATGACAGTAATAACAGGTGTCATAGTGTTTCAGAAACAAGAAATATAAGAACTATAAATCAAAGGAAAGTATGAATTTGCTAATCCTAATTCTGAGTTCTAATTTCTTCAAGAAGTTCTGAACTGATTTACCCCCTACTTAGGCAGACAGATGCATGCAACCTCAGAATATGTACAACATCAGAAACATGATATCTACATTGTATTTTTGAGCATGCACATCTGGTAATGCTTAAGTAACATGGTGAGAGTCAACATAAGCTTACCTTTCAGCTGGAAGAGATTCTGTGAACTGGATTTAACCTCAACTTTGATGATGTTCTGAGCAACTTCTTCACGTACTCAGCAGGATGGAAGTTTTCAATGTCTGGAATAGCAAAGGGGTGATGTTCTGACTTCTTTGAGGTGGAGGTGGATGGAGAGTGTATAGAAGTATGAACACAGAAGTTAGGATAACTTCTAATATGTGAATCAGCAACTGCATGGATGGCTTCAGTCAAGAAGCACTTGAGGACAAATGAAGTTTGAATGCAAGGAATCAAAAGTTAACAGGTTTTTGTATGTTGTGTTTACAGTTTTTGGAACTCTTGGAATTTTGGCAGGGGTTTAAGGCTTTTCTTTTCTCAAATTTTTGACCTCTTCACAGTTGTAAATGTAGTTCAATTTATAGGCAAGGATTTAGTAGCTTGGAAAAATCAAAGATACAGCCATCATATGCTAGGCGCTGACTTGTTTTTGA
The DNA here is from genome assembly GCA_948472305.1 of Vicia faba. Classification (NCBI taxonomy): domain Eukaryota; kingdom Viridiplantae; phylum Streptophyta; class Magnoliopsida; order Fabales; family Fabaceae; genus Vicia; species Vicia faba. The sequence continues at coordinate 178,720,810 of OX451740.1, forward strand.
AGCAAGTTCAAACAAGTATGGCTCAAAGCACAAAGTAAGGTGGTCAGCAGCTTTTAGCCGTGCCTAAACTGGAATTGTAAGCAGGAATTAAGGAAAAGTAACTTCCACAACAAAAGTAATGCATGGGCCCATCACACTTTTGTACAAGAGTTTGTTTTTCCAAGACAGTAAAGGTGCTTCTATGCCACATGTGGAGAAATCCTTTGAACAAAGACCCCTAAGTGGTTGTGAGCATTAAATGAGCATTAAATGATGATGAGATTGATCAACCCAGAAATCCTGCAACGTGAGATTCACATAATTGCTTAATTCTGGATCAGAGGTTCAGTCTCAGCATAATTCAAAATGAACATCCAACTTCTGATCTTTGTATCTTTTTGCTCCATCATGTTCTGAAGGAGCATTGAACCTAGCCTTCATATGCTGAAGAATCAATGTTCTGATCGGAGCGTTGAACATAGCCTTCATATGCTGAAGAATCATGTTCTGACTGAAGCATCATGTTCTGACCAAAGAGCAACACTTCTGCATGTTCTGATTGAAGCGTCATGTTCTGGACCGTGTTTGCAACTTCTGACTGCACTTGCATAAAGGCTAACTCCGAAGTTCTGAAGTACTTAGAAAATTTTCTAAATGTTTAGAAAATTTGATTTTTTCAAAGTAACTTCTGACTTCTGATTTTTGATGAACCAATTTCACGTTTTGATGAAATATAATTGTTGAAACTTGATTTGGATCTAAAAGTCAAAGTTTGACTTTTCAGTGTGTTTTTGATCATTTTGCCCTTGTGAATGATTTTCTTGAAAAGTTAGAATTCAAGACTTGAAACTGGATGGAAGCAAACCTGAGGGTCCAGGTTGATCCTTTGAGAAATGAGAGGGAAAATTTTGGGGTACAACGGTAGTCATCAACAGCTTGATGGGACAAATGATCCGCCAACACACTTCCTTAGATTGCTTTTTGTGTAGTGTATTGGATGTCATATTCAGTTAAAATCATTTGCCATCTAGCAATTCGTCCGGAGAGAGCCGACTTCTCGAAAATATACTTAATGGGATCCATCTTAGAAATCAATAAAGTGGTGTAAGTCAACATAAACTGTCTTAGCCGTCGAGGATCCCATGCCAAAGCGCAGTAAATTTTCTCGAGCAGTGAATATCTGGTTTCACAGTCGGTAAACTTTTTGCTAAGGTAGTATGTTGCATGCTCTTTTCAGCCAGACTCGTCATGTTCGCCCAACACATACCCTATTCAATTCTGTAATACAGTCAAGTACATAATCAGAGGTCTTCCTTCAACTGGAGGCATCAGGATGGAAGGTTCTTGTAAGTATTCTTAAATCTTGTCAAAGGTTGCTTGACAATCGTCATTCCATATCACTACTTGATCTTTGTTCAACAGTTTGAAAATTGGCTCACAAGTAGCAGTTAAGTGAGATATAAACCGAGAAATATAGTTGTGTCGACCTGAGAAACCCCTAACCTCCTTCTCAGTACAGGGAACTGGCATTTATTGTATGGCTTTGACTTTTGCAGGGTCGACCTCAATACCTTTTCCTCCTCCGACAAAACCTAAGAGTTTTCCAGACCTAACCCCGAAGGTGAATTTGTTGGGATGCAGTCTTAGATTTTATTTCTTCAATCTTTCAAATAACTTGTGAAGATGATCAAGGTGTTATTCCTCAGTTTGCGATCTTGCAATCATGTCACCAACATAGAATTTTATCTCATGATGGATCATGTCATGAAATAGGGCTACCATAGCTCGTTGATAGATTTCTATTGTACCCCAAAAGTTTCCCTCTCTTTTGTCAAGACATTTCTCACAAAGATCTTCAAAAGCTCAAGCTTGCACAAGGGTTGACTAGGCCAAACCATCTCCTCAACACTAATACTTCAAATTAGGGTTTGGGTTTGCACAAGTACAATTGGACTTCTAATACTTCAAATGACTTTCATGGATCATTAAGGCCCCTCAAGATTGTTCATGTCAAGTTTCAAGTTTTGGATCACAAAATTGCTCAACCAATTGATCAAATGACCTAAAATCAGTTGTATTGGGTAAAAAGTCAATTATGGTCAACCAATAGTCAAACTTCAAGATTTTGGACCAATATCAACATTTTGAGATCATATGTATCAATTGATCAAGTTTGGATCACAATTCCCCAAGAAAATTGTTTAAATCACCAAAAGGGCAAAATGGTCAAAATTAGGGTTTTGACTGAGAATGGCTAATCTTTAACTTTTGACCTAATACATGACTTATTGGTTTGAAACATGATCTAAAGGATTAAAATGCATAATTTTTACCAAATTTCATATCTCAATTCATTTCTCAAGATCAATTGATTGATAGTTGAAATTCAGTCAACTGATGAAAAGTCAACTAATACACCAAAAGTCAAACTTTGAATTTTTGATAAAAATTGAGTTTCAAAGATCACATTCCATCAGGACATTCAAAAATTTGAAACTTGATCATCAATAAATCAAGAAAGTCAAAATTATTTGGAAAAAGTCAAAGTTTTCAAGACTTGGAAAATTTTCTAAGTATTTTAAGTCTTATTTTTTCATGACTTCATGCCAACTTTTCACCAAGATGCAAGATGATTCAAAGAAAACTTCCAACATGAAAGTTGTAGATATTGATGAGATATACAATTTTTATTTACTTATCAAGTCCTAGAAATTATTGTATTTTGAGTTATAAATTCATGAAGTCATGCACTTTTTCTTAAAACACTTAGTGAAAATTTGACATAGTTTAGGCAGATTTTTAACCTAACTTCATGGAAATTTTTCACATAGTTCCAAATTGATTCTTCAAAAATGAAAAAAACATGAAGGTGGTAGAGGATGTTCCAAGCTTTTCAAAATGTAAAAGAACTCGTTAAGATCATTCTTGAGCTAGGAGAATTGAAGAAATGTAGTTAAGGTTTCAAACTTGAATTACAAGTCAATTTTGTGATAACACTTGACCAAATCTATAGCCATGATGCATAATCTTTGCTTTGCAGGCCTAAAACTTGTGTTTCACTCCATAATTAATGGTTTACATAACTTATTGAGCCATTATCCAATTGATTCAAGCATTATCCAAACCAAATATCCATTTTGGGAAGAAAGTAACCATTCCAGTCTTGCAAAGATCACTTTAATCACAAAGTAAATTTCTTGAGCCTCTAACTTGTTTATTATGCACACTCTTAACCTAATAGGCCAGAAGAAACATAATTAAAGTGTTCAACCACTCTAGAGGGCCTGGTAAAAGCATTGGAACCAAGTTCTGAAGAAGTGAAAAACACAAGAAGGGGGGTTGAATTGTAAAGCTGAAATCAATGCAATGAACAAGATATTTTAATCCTGGTTCGTTTGATCTCAAACTACTCCAGTCCACCCGTCAAGGTGATTTCGCCTCTCTCCAACGAGGTCTTAATCCACTATATTCAACTGAATATTACAAACTGCTTTAACAACTGCTAAAGCCTTCTTGATGCAAACCACAACCCGGTTTGTCAAGGAAACACTTTCTTACAAAAGAGAAATAGGTGTGTGAATGTTTTCTACAAAACTGTATCACAACTGTGATATTACACAACTTAAGCTTATGAAACTAGATTGCTAAAATATAATTGAGTAAGGAATTATGAAGCGTTTAGCAAACTGAGAGAAGGAAGATGATGATTAGCTTTTAGGCGTGTAGTATGATGTAGAGCATTAGCCAATTCAATCTTCATTGTGTTGTTTATATAGCACTGAATTTGTTGAACGTTGGAGCAATAATCTTGATTCAATGCCAATAACAAACTTTCCTTATTGAGCAGATCTTGTCTGGAATGATGCCGTTGGTAATAATTCGCTTTGAATGCACAGTACCGTTGCTACTTAAAGCGTGTTCTGGCTTGGGCTCATTCTGGCTCTGCTTAAGTGCTGATGAACTGTTGTTGTCTTTATCAGAGTGTTGAGCGCAGTTCTGTTCATCAAGCTTCAGCAATCGCGTGAGTTGTTCTTCTGATTCTGGTATTCTGTTATAGCAACTTCTGATGATGATGTTAATAACCAATATTCTGATGCTGATTGAGTGTACTCCTGCTGATACCTATCAGAGTTTCTGCAAAACAGAAGGTAATATTTTAGGTAGCAGATAGTTCTTACATGAATCACATAATTAATATATCCTTTCATTTTGTTATCATCAAAACTTAAACTTAGGGTAGTAGATTCAAACTTTGTTCTAACAATCTCCCCCTTTTTGATGATGACAAAAACTAGATATTTTTAATTGAAAATAACGTGAAAAAGTATCAGAGATAACTAAATGATAAGATGTATCAGAGTAAGAGGTTATCAAAGATAGGAGATAAAGAGATATCAGAGTTGAGAAATACTCCCCCTGAATTTATTACTTCCCTTTTTAATTCCAAGAGTTCTTCAGGATCAGATCTTTATTGTATTTCTTTGATTATCAGAATATCAGAGCTTTGACTGTCAGAAGCTTTAGATCAGAATATCAGAGCAGAGCTTCAGATCAGAATATCAGAGCTTTATCAGAGCTTTGCTTTGAATCAGAGTATCAGAGCTGCTTTAGTCTTCAGTGAGTTAGAGAGCATTCTTGTACCTTTCTTGTACCTGTAGACTTAAGTAAAAACAGAAGAAAACATTCAAGTATATCAGAGTTAGAATGTTTGAGACTTTCTGTCTTAGTAATCCGTTATTGAAAATATCATTCTTGTTCTCCCCCTTTTTGTCAGCAATCAAAAAGTGTAAGTGATGTGCTAAAACATTTAGATCAGAAAAACTTGTCATATTAAAATATTCAGAACCAAACAAAACAGTACAGAAGCTATGCAAAGAAAACATGAAAATGGCATGAATGAAAATCTAAGGTTGGGGAGGAAGGCGTATGAACAGATTCTCCAGCATTGCTTTAATCTGATCAGCAGTCTCATTCTGCTTGTGCACCATGCTGACTACTATGTCTATCTTGCTATGATGCACATCCATACTTTCTTTCATCTTCTGGTCATTTTCATCCATCCTTTGCTGCAGACAAATATCATTCAGCTTTAGCTCTTCCAGAGTCTGCCTGTCCAAGGCAGCTTGAGAAACATCAGAAGCAGGGAGCTTCTGAGAGCTTTCTGCAACATCTTCAGCTTGACTGGCTTCAGCTTGAATAGTCTGGTCTTCTTCTGGCTGCACCTTTGAAGCTGGACGCTTCTCAGACCATGGCTCACTATCCAGAAGGAGCACGTCTTCTTTCAGCAGCTGACTTCCAACTTCATTCAGAAGCTTGCTGAAATTCTGCTGTGCTTGCTCATAATTGATGTCTTGTAATTTTAGAGCTTCAGCACGTACCCAAATTCTGAATTGTGACCAGAGCTGGTCAGAGGCAGCTGGATCAATCATTCCAGGACAGACTTGCTTCAGAGAAGCAATCCACTGCTGCAAACCTGTTTCAAAATTCATAATTCCAAAGCCAACATCTGGCTGTTTTGGTTTTGGAATGGCTATTTTATGTTTCAGATCAGCAAGACGGTCAAGGATTGTTAAATCTATGAAGGTCCTGCTGGGGTTTTCTGTGGTTTGTTTGGGAGCTGTTTGTTTGGGAGATGGAGTGGGGGAATTAGAAATAATGATTGAACTGTTTGGGGTTTTGGGAGTGTTTGGTGGTGTAGATTCTGGCGAGGATGGCAGCTGGGCCATGGTTACTGTTGTTCCACATGGCAGCTGGATTGCCAGAGGTTGTGGTTCAGAGGATTGAGGAGACTGAGGTGGAGGAGATGGAGTTTCAGAATGATGAAACTCAGGTTGAGGTGATGGTGGATGAATTTCTGGTTGAGGAGAGGGAGAAGGAATTGCTGGTTGTGGAGAAGGAGGAGGAATTTCTGGTTGTTCAGGAATATGTGGTTCTTCTGGAATGGGTGAGAGAGGTTGTTCTGGTTGAGGAGATGTGGCAATATCTAGTTCAGAGTTTAGATTAATGGAGGTGTGATCAGAAGCATGTTGATCAATGTCAGACAGCACTTTATCAATTGCTGATGTTGTTGAAATTGTTGGTTTGGGATGTTTGGTGCGGGGTCTTCTGAGTTGTAGTGCCTCAGAAGGGTCATCTTCTGGTTCGGTTTCATCTATTGTTGGGATGGGGATTGGGATTCTATGAGAAGCTGGAGTTGGGATAGATGTTGGCATAGCAGAAGAATTTAAAACAGAAGCAGCAGATAAATTACCTCTTTTCTTAGGTGTCTGCTGGGATGTTCCTTCTGAAGGGGCCTTCCTTTTCTTCGTCTTCTTCAGTGTAACTTCTGGTTGAGGTTGGTGCAGATCTTTGATATTCAGCTTGGGATCTGTACCATCTGCCTTGCACGCGTCCAAGTATCTGAGAACTACCACTGGTTTAGATTCTATCTCAGAAAATAAAGGAAAGTCACTCAGTGGGATTCTTCTGCTGGTGATGTCAGCAGTAGGAGTAACACTTGTTTCCTTTCTGATATTCTCTATTAACTTCATTTTCTTCAGATTCTTCGCGTTTAGAGGCTTCCCAACCGTTGGTTCAATGGTGCTTAACTCTTGAGCTTCTATCAGGTGCTCTATCAGCCTATTCTCAGTCAGAATATATGATATTAACCTTCCAAAGGGTATCCAATCCCTCTTTGTTCTTTCTTCTTCCCTGGTTTCCTTCACGCTTGTTCTGAGGTGATTAAACAGAAGATGAGCCTAGTTGATTTTTACCTTCTGATTGATAAAATAGATCAGAAACTGCTGATCTATATTTATGTAATCAGGGGAACTAGTTGGCTTCCTGTGATTAAAGCACCCCAGAATTATCTTCGCCCAAACTCTGTGGTGATCCTTCAGATCTCTGATCTTGCTGCTGGGCACCCCAAGGGTGAAAATCTGTTCTGCTATGACACCAATGTCAGAGCATCTTTCAGCCATATCAATACAACGGACGCCACCGCCACTGTAACCAATCAACTTTGCTATGTGATCCTCAGTGATCACAATCTTCTTCCCCATTATGTAGGAGGTGACTTGATGCGTTGAAGCAGTTGCATGAATCCAAAACTCCTTGACTAACATTGGGAATGTTGGTCCAACCAACCTGTCAAAATACCTTTCCCATTTCTGTGCCCTAACTTCTTCTATCAAGTCAAAACCATTCTCTTTCAGACTGCCAAAATCAATAATCAGTTCAGATAACACTTCAAGATTCTTCACTGGAGTGAGGAGTGTTCTGAATGGAACTTGGTACTGTTCAGAGGATGCTTTCTTTTGAGAACCTGCAGAAGCACTGCTGGAGGTTGCCATGTTCACACTTAGGGTTTTTTTCTGAGAAACTGAGAAAAAGAGTTTAAACTTGAAAGAGATGAACACAGAGAAAATGCAAAAAATGTTTGAGAGATAATGAGGAACTGTAAAAGATTAAAGTGAGAAATTAATGTTCTTAAATAGATTTCAGAATATTTTGAAAGAGTAAACGTTTTTAAGAAAGAGAAATAAAATCATGATTACGTTTTAAAAACATGATTACTTTCATTTAATGCTTGCTGATTTTGGGGGATTTGAGAAAGATACTTGAAACGGTTACCAGACATGTGTCTCAATGCACCCAATCAGCGTTTTGCCTTCTCAGAAGCGTGCACGCGTTCTGCTTCAGAGATTTGCTGATGATTGGATGACACTTGTTTGATTTAGTGATCAACACGTCTATCTTTGAGCTGAAATGCTCAGATCTTTAAGACTAGCATCTGATACAATCTGCATGTTCTATCTTTCTGAAAAGAGATTGATCAGAAGTTCACAGTAAAACAAATACATTCTGAAGATAAATATATGGAATTAAAACATTTTCACTCTGGGCAGATTTTCATGCTGAGATGTTTCAGAATGAAATTGAACCTATCTTCAGAAAGGGGTTTAGTGAAGATATCAGCCCATTGATGGTCTGTATCTATAAATTTTAAATTCAAAATTCCCTTCTGAATGTAGTCCCTAATGAAATGATGTTTTATTTCTATATGTTTAGCTCTAGAATGTAAAATAGGATTCTTACTTAAGCAAATAGCAGAAGTATTGTCACAGAGTATAGGGATGTTACTCTCAAAAATCTGGAAGTCTTCAAGCTGACTTTTCATCCAGAGCATTTGTGTGCTGCATCCTGCTGCTGCTATGTACTCAGCTTCTGCTGTTGATAGCGCAATTGTGGATTGCCTTTTGCTGGACCAAGAGATCAGATTTTCTCCCAGAAATTGGCAGCTTCCAGAAGTACTTTTACGCTCCACTCTGTCTCCAGCAAAGTCAGCATCGCAGTAGCCTACTAAACTGTAATCACCAGATTTTCTATAAAACAAACCCAGATTAGTAGTACCTTTCAGATACTTGAAAATTCTCTTAACAGCTGTTAAGTGAGATTCTCTAGGATCTGATTGGAATCTAGCACAAATACATACGCTGAATAATATATCAGGTCTTGAAGCTGTCAGATAAAGGAGAGAACCAATCATACCTCTGTAGACTTTCTGTTCTACCTTTTTGCTTACCTCTTCTCTTTCCAGAATGCACGTGGGATGCATTGGAATCTTTGATGGCTTACATTCTGAGAGGTCAAATTTCTTCAGAAGATCTCTGATGTATTAGCTCTGATGAATGTAAGTTCCCTCTGGAGTTTGATTGATCTGAATTCCTAGGAAGAATTTCAGTTCCCCCATGAGGCTCATCTCAAATTCTGCCTGCATACACTTAGCAAATTTTCTTCCAAGAGAAGGATTAGTAGAACCAAAAATAATATCATCAACATAAATTTGACAGACTAAGATGTCATTCTTAACTGACTTACAAAATAAGGTAGTGTCCACCTTCCCTCTGGTGAATTCATTTTCTAACAGAAAGTTACTTAGTCTTTCATACCAAGCTCTGGGAGCTTGTTTCAGACCATATAGTGACTTCTTTAGTTTGAAAACATGTTCTGGATGTTTTGTATTTTCAAAACCAGGGGGTTGGTGCACATAAACCTCTTCTTCTATATAACCATTTAAGAATGCACTCTTGACATCCATCTGATACAGAGTGATGCCTCTATTAACAGCAAATGAAATTAAAAGTCTGATAGATTCTAACCTGGCGACTGGAGCAAAGGTTTCTGTATAGTCTATCCCCTCTTGCTGACTATAACCTTGTGCAACCAGTCGTGCTTTGTTTCTGATGACTTCACCTTGTTCATTTAGCTTGTTTCTGAACACCCATCTTGTTCCAATGACGTTGAATCCTTTTGGTCCGGGAACAAGATCCCATACGTCATTTCTGGTGAATTGATTCAGCTCTTCTTGCATTGCCAGAATCCAGTCATTATCCAGAAGTGCTTCATCAATAGAAGAAGGTTCAATCAGAGACACAAGTCCCATGAGGGTTTCTTCAGAGTTTCTGAAGCTTGCTCTTGTTCTGATTGGATCTTCCTTTCTTCCTAAGATAGTCTCTTCTGGGTGATCCAAGCTGCTTCTGGGTAATCTCTTCTGAGGTTGATCAACAGCTGTTGTAGGATTGCTAGCAGTGCTCCTTTCAGACGTTGAAGGAATGTCTGTGTTGAGAGCTTCTGATGACTTGTCTTCAGAACCTGTAAATTCAATTTCCATACCTGCAAAAACTTCATTCTACTTTGACTTTTCAGAGTCAAGCTTATCATCAAAGCGAACACTGATTGATTCTTCCACAATCTGTGTTTCTGTATTGTATACTCTGTACCCTCTTGAGCGTTCAGAGTATCCTAACATAATACACTTCTGTGCTTTAGAGTCAAACTTGTTCAAATAATTCTTTGTATTTAACATAAAACAGGTACATCCAAATGGATGAAAATATGAAATGTTGGGCTTTCTGTTCTTCCACAATTCATATGGAGTCTTTTCCAGAATAGGTCTTATTGAGATTCTATTCTGAATGTAGCACGCTGTGTTTATTGACTCTGCCCAGAAGATCTTAGCAACGTTTGTCTCATTGATCATGGTTCTGGCCATTTCTTGCAATGTTCTGTTCTTTCGTTCTACAACTCCATTTTGTTGGGGAGTTCTAGGACAAGAGAAATCATGCAGAATGCCTCTGTCATTAAAGAATGACTCAAAATCTTTGTTTTCAAACTCTCCACCATGATCACTTCTGACTTTAACGATTCTAAGATCCTTTTCATTCTGAACTTGGTTACAGAAGGTAACAAACACAGAGTGTGACTCGTCCTTGTGTCTTAAGAACTTTACCCATGTCCATCTGCTATAGTCATCTACGATTACTAACCCATACTTCTTGCCACTGACTGAAGCAGTTTTAACTGGTCCAAATAAGTCAATGTGCAGAAGTTCTAATGGCTTAGAGGTAGAAACAACATTTTTATATTTAAAAGAAGGTTTTGCAAACTTGCCTTTCTGACATGCTTCACACAGAGCATCTGAATTGAACTTCAAATTAGGAAGTCCTCTGACCAGATTGAGTTTGTTAATCTGAGATATTCTTCTCATACTAACATGCCCCAATCTTCTGTGCCAGATCCACTGCTCGTTGTTAACAGACAGAAGGCACTTTACATTCTGATTTTTCAGTTCAGAAAGTTTGATTTTGTAAATGTTGTTTTTCCTCTTTCCATTAAACAGGATAGTCCCATCTTTCTGACTAACAGCTTTACATGATTTTTGATTAAAGATTATATCATAACCGTTATCACTTAATTGACTTATGGATAACATATTATGCATTAATCCATCTACTAGCAGAACATTATTAATAGAGGGAAGATTTCCATTACCTACAGTTCCAGAGCCAATGATCTTTCCCCTCTGATTGCCTCCAAAGCCAACGTGGCCTCCAGGCTTAAGTTCCGGGCTTTGGAACATATGCCTTCTTCCCGTCATGTGTCGCGAGCAGCCAGAGTCCAGGTACCATAACTAGTGTTTCTGACTTGCTGCTAAAGATATCTGCAACATGTATTATTTTATCCTTAGGTACCCAGATTTTCTTGGGTCCTGATTTGTTAGATTTACCAAAACTCTGGTTGAATTTTGGTTTCACAGAGTACTTACTGCTAGTGTATTTAATATCATGTGTGTGACCATACACAAAGTGTGAATTCAGAGGAGTGTGTTTGATGGTTAAGTCCATGACATTCTTTGGTGTAGGAACCTTACCTTGGTATCCTATTCCCTTCCTGCCATTTCTGCTAACTCCATAGATCATTGAAGCCATTTTGCTTCTATCTATGCTTTTAGCAAGGAACTTATGGAAACTGTGATCATACTCCTTGATGATCTCATCAGCGTTGCTGGGAGTTTCAGAAATTGGTTCCTTCTGAGAGTTTTGTAAAGTATTTTCTAATTTTTAAATTTTAATTCTCAGCTCAGAATTCTCCAATTTAAGACTCTCAGTTTTATTAGAGTCAGATTCTAGATTCCTTTTCAGGTCTCTGAATTTAACTCTAATCTGCTGATACCTTTCCAGAATTTCATTAAGGCTTTCAGCAAGTTCAGCCTTAGTAAAATTAACAGCAAAGTTAGGAAATACCTCTTCAGTATCTGATTCTGAGTCTGATTCAGAAGCTTCACTATCTTTTGAAATGTTAGCCATGAGAGCTATGTTTGCTCTCTCATCATCTGATTCTGAGTCAGCTTCAGACGAGTCAGAGTCATCCCATGTAGCCATGAGACTTTTCTTCTTTTCTCTTCCAAACTTCTTTTTGGGCTTTTCCCTCTGAAGCTTTGGGCAGTCACTCTTGTAGTGCCCTTGCTCATTGCACTCATAGCAGACGATGTCCTTGGCGTTTGGCTTTCTGCTTCCTGAAGAGCCTTCAGATCTTCTGTATCCAGAGGAAGAATCTGTCCTTCTGTATCTGGAAGAATACTCGTTCTGATCAGATCTTCTGGGATTCCTGAACTTTCTTTGTCTCTGCTTCCACAGTTGATTCACTCTTCTGGAGAGGAGGGAGAGTTCATCTTCTTCTGATGAGGATCCATCAGATGTTTCTTCAACTGCCTGCAAAACTTTAGACTCAGATTTTTTGTTAGATTTTAATGCTAAAGGCTTACCTTGCTTCTGGGGTTCATCAGCTTCTAGCTCTATCTCATGACTTCTGAGGGAGCTGATAAGTTCCTCCAGAGAAATTTTGTTGAGATCTTTTGCTAGCTTCAGAGCTGTAACCATTGGCCTCCACTGCTTGGGTAAGCTTCTGATGATTTTCTTGACGTGATCAGCAGTAGAGTAACCTTTGTCCAGAACTTTGAGACCAGCTACCAGAATCTGGAATCTTGAGAACATTGTTTCAATGGATTCACTTTCTTCCATTTTGAACGCCTCATACTTCTGAATGAGCGCCAGAGCTTTAGTTTCTTTGACCTGAACGTTGCCCTCATGCGTCATTCTGAGTGAGTCAAACATGTTCTTTGCTGTGTCTCTATTGGAGATCTTTTCATATTCAGCATACGAGATAGCACTGAGAAGGATGGTTCTGGCCTTGTGGTGATTCTTGAAGTCACGCTTTTGTTGGTCAGACATTGTTTTCCTATCAATCTTCTGACCGCTTGCATTCACAGGGTGCGTGTATCCATCTGTCACCATATCCCACAGATCAGCATCATGTGCCAGAAAGAAGCTTTCAATTCTGTCTTTCCAGTAATCAAAGTTTTCTCCATCAAAGACTGGAGGTTTGCCGCTGAATCTGTCTCTGTCCTCATGGTTGTCATTGCTGGTGTGAGAATAGTTTCCTGCCATTGTGTTTTTCTGACGCTGGATCTTGTACTGACACGGTTAAGTGTTTTAGCTCAGAACCAGGCGCTCTTATGCCAATTGAAGAAGTGAAAAACACAAGAAGGGGGGTTGAATTGTAAAACTGAAATCAATGCAATGAACAAGATATTTTTATCCTGGTTCGTTTGATCTCAAACTACTCCAGTCCACCCGTCAAGGTGATTTCGCCTCTCTCCAACGAGGTCTTAATCCACTATATTCAACTGAATATTACAAACTGCTTTAACAACTGCTAAAGCCTTCTTGATGCAAACCACAACCCGGTTTGTCAAGGAAACACTTTCTTACAAAAGAGAAATAGGTGTGTGAATGTTTTCTACAAAACTGTATCACAACTGTGATATTACACAACTTAAGCTTATGAAACTAGATTGCTAAAATATAATTGAGTAAGGAATTATGAAGCGTTTAACAAACTGAGAGAAGGAAGATGATGATTAGCTTTTAGGCGTGTAGTGTGATGTAGAGCATTAGCCAATTCAATCTTCATTGTGTTGTTTATATAGCACTGAATTTGTTGAACGTTGGAGCAATAATCTTGATTCAATGCCAATAACAAACTTTCCTTATTGAGCAGATCTTGTCTGGAATGATGCCGTTGGTAATAATTCGCTTTGAATGCACAATACCGTTGCTACTTAAAGCGTGTTCTGGCTTGGGCTCATTCTGACTCTGCTTAAGTGCTGATGAACTGTTGTTGTCTTTATCAGAGTGTTGAGCGCAGTTCTGTTCATCAAGCTTCAACAATCGCGTGAGTTGTTCTTATGATTCTGGTATTCTGTTATAGCAACTTCTGATGCTGATGTTAATAACCAATATTCTGATCCTGATTGAGTGTACTCCTGCTGATACCTATCAGAGTTTCCCCAAAACAGAAGGTAATATTTTAGGTAGCAGATAGTTCTTACATGAATCACATAATTAATATATCCTTTCATTTTGTTATCATCAAAACTTAAACTTAGGGTAGTAGATTCAAACTTTGTTCTAACATGTTCATCAATGTTGCTTCAAAAATAAGGCAAATCCATAAACATGTGATTCTTGATTTATGACTTCTCCAATCATCCAAACTTATTGCTTATAAATAGAGACACTATTTGTGAGCTAAAACACGAGTTCACAAGCCCTCAAGCATCCCAAAACTCCATAAAACTCAAAACTTCACACAAACCTCCATTGTTGTCATTTCTGGCCAAGAAACTTGAAACACAAAATATGCTCGTGCGTTTTTAGTTTTAATCAATCACAAAGCTTCTAATACACATATAGAGGTTGTCCCAATACCTGAAATATAACTGTAACACCATCTTCCTCATCTTCCATAACCAAAAACAGAGGTCTGCAATTTGACTTTTCCAGACCATTTCAACCACTCTCCATTCAAGCTAAGCATTACATTAGCTTCCTAGGGACTCAAGGAAGCTAACCTGACCATTGCAGCACCTTGAAACAAGCTCAAACTCAAAAGATGAATTCAATTTTCAAGGTAAGTTTTCTGACTTTTGAAATCTTCATACATGCATCATTAGCTTTCCATTTTCAAAGATAAAATGTAGATATCATAGCCCTGAAACTAACCATGTCCTTATAATTCATTTATGTTGCTTGAGTAGTGTAAATTTTGAACCTGAATTTTTTGAAAAAAATAGGTTAGAATTGGTACTAGTTAAAATTCTTGCTCATATTTGAGTAATTGTTTGAGTTATTTACATTTCTGGAATCGTGATAAAGTTTCTAATAAGTTTGATGTTCATACTTTTGAGAATGGTTGAGAAATGAATGAGTTGCAGAAGCTCTGGCTGGCGCGAGGAAGAAGATGAAGTTTGTCACTAGAACTATTTTTGTAATATGTATCTACGATTTTGTTTATAATACCGGATGTATAGCCACCCCAGTGGTAGAGAGCGCGCGCGTAAGGAATTACCTTATAAGGTCCTGGGTTCGAACCCCATGGACCTTTTGTTTTATTTCTTAACATTTTTTTGCTTCATTTTTTGTCCAACAGGTAGCGCGCATGGGTCCTGGGTCTTTGGGCCTTGTCATTTTATTTTTCCTCACCCCATGCATTTCTAACACCACACAACCCAACTCTTTTTTTTTTGTTTTTTTTGTTTTTTCTGATTACAAAATAAAACACTTTTGGGCCTAAAGTCAAACAAAAACAGTTTTACACACTTACACCCCAAATCATTTTCACACCCTCCTGCCTTATTATATTTTTATTTTATTTTATTTTATTTTATATTTTTATTTTTCATTATTTTTATTATTATTATTATTATTAATAAAAAATAATATAAGATAATATTTTATATATATCATTTGTATATTTAGTGTATTTTTATCTTATTTCTTCTATGAACCAAAATATCCAAAAACATTTTCCTTAATAAATTCCTTTTCTTTTCATTAATATAGACTTAGTTTTTATTTTAATTTTATTTTTATTAACTTAGGTTTAGCTTTCATTAAATCGATTTAAATTAACTTAGTTTCAATTAACTATTTTCTTTTTAGTTTAATTAAGATAAACCCTTTTATACAAAGAATCCAAACAAAAACAATTATCTTTTCCTTGTATATCATCTCACATTCTTGTATATTATTTATTCAAGTTCAATATGGTTGTAATAGTAAATTAGGTTTTTATTTAATTGCTCCCCCATTTGTAAATTTGTACCCCCATCCCCAAATGATGTAATAGCGTAGAACTTTACATTTCCGTAATTTATCGCTTTGAATATAAATACTAGTAATTAGGATTTGTATGGAGAAGACATAAAATCAAAAAGTAGGAAAGCTTAATTCAAATATAAAAATACATGAAATCAAAACACTTGCACACTTGCCCCTCTAGGGCTAGCCTCACTTGTTGCCTAAGACAAAAACAATCATGCCCCTCGAACGTGAGATACTTTAGTAAAGACCCTCGATTACAAGATCGTATTACCTTGATAACCCTTCGATGTTGCCTTCAATAAACGATCTTAGACCCTTACAACAAATTTCTAAGGTATCCTACAATGTTGTCTTCTATGACTGTACAACGACCCATGCCTGTAGCTTCACATCCAATGATAGGGTTTCTTACCAATCAATGCTAAAACAACACTATCTAAAGGAGGAGGAAAAGAACGAAGACTTTTTTAGTAGGTAGAATGCTCGTAGTTTCTTTCTAATAACCATTTTCAAAACATCTTTCAAACACACCAATACTTTCAAATGAAATATTTTCAAAAGTCCACACTTTGTATACATTTTTATAGAAACGAGAATCATTACAAAGTTCGCCTAAACAAAAGCACTTTTCAAAAATACTTTAAAAAAACATCACAAACACATTTCAAATAAAGCATTTCAAAGTGAGCTAACAACTAAGAGCCCGTAGATAACCACGAATGAAAAGGGTGCTAACACCTTCCCTTTTCATAACCTACCCCCCGAACTCAAGAAAATTCTCAAAAGGTCTTTCCTGTTCTTTTCACCCTTTCCTTTATTAGATAAAATAAGTCGGTGGTGACTCTTGCTAGCCGCAAAAATTGAAATAAAACACAAAACACTCAAGTCAGTTCTCCCACCGTATTACAAAACTGGCGACTCTGCTGGGGACTTTCGTTAAAAGTAAGGTTACCTTAGGGATTAGTTCACATTTAAATGCTTTCATTGTTTGACTTGCTTGCTTTCCTCTTAAAAGTAGCAATAGATCATGGGGACTGTGCGGGGTATACCGACATGGTTGAAGTGATGGATACATTAGTGTGACACATTTATTGGTACCGGTATCCCTTGAGTCCAGTCAAGGAGAATACGAGGTCGCTGTGTGGTGTCATGAAGCACTAACTGACCATAGAACCTTTAATTGAACAACTTGGCCATTAGGAAGTACTGAGGTAGCTGGCTTTGGTGCAGTTTGAAGTTGGTTGATACTCGATTCTAAGCTCATTGAGATTGGACTTTCGGGATATTTCGGTCGCCAATAAAGAGGCTTGCGCTGAAACAATGCCCGATGCAGAAAGATCAGTGATATTGAGATCCCCTAGAACCTGTTTACTTTTTAGGACAAGTTGAACCAACTAAACTTCAAGAGGGTACTTACCTATAAACCCCATGCAATCTTGAACCTAAGGACTTGTTTGTGTGCTTGTATATGTATTTGTACATAACATCATAACATCATACCATGGTATTTTCACTAACCATTTCAGGGACCCAGAGATTTATCTTTGTTTTATTTTGTAGAACATGGCTTTCACTCGTAGGAATACTATCCAAATCAACCTCGTAAGAATTCCTTCTCAACTCAAACAGTTAGCGTCAAGGATTCCTTAGAATTCTCCATTCACCAAGAGAAATGGTCGACTTCTCAATCTGGTTACCTCAAGCCTTGATGAAGACATGATGAAAGTTCTCTTTCAGTTCTTTGATCCTTTATACCATTGCTTTACATTTCCTGATTACCAATTAGTGTCCACCATGGAGGAGTTTTCTCAACTCTTGAGAGTGCCTATTATTGATCCATTACCCTTCACCGGTATTGAGAAAGACCCAAGACCTGAGGAGATTGCTCTAGCTTTACATTTGCAACGGTCCAACGTTATGGAAAATTGGGAAACAAGAAGTGGTGTTAAGGGTTTTTTAGCCAAGTTTCTGTTTGAGAAGGCTCAACTCTTCTGGGATGCTCTGGATTTGCAAGCTTTTGAATAGATTTTGGATCTCCTAATCTATGGGATGGTACTATTTCCTAACCCGGACTAACTCATAGATGTGAATACGGTCAAAGTTTTTCTATCTCGTAACCCGATGCCTACCTTACTTGGAGACATTTTGTACTCTCTTCACACTCGCATCATGAAGAGAAGGGGGACCCTTATGTGTTTCACTCCTCTGTTGGCTAGGTTATTTATTTTTAACCTTCCTCGACCTGTTTTGAATAATGACCAAGGCATGAGATGGTCTAATAGGTTTATGTCACTCTCGATCTTTGGGGGATGTTATCATTATTGACCGTTGTGGGGAATTCCCTAATGTCCCTCTCCTTGGCATTAAGGGAGGTATCACTTATAATCCTTGCTTGGCTCTACGATATTTTAGGTATTCTCGGAGGGATGTCCCTTCTGACGCACTTGTCTAAGGAATTGTATTTGACTATGAGAACGATGTCCAAGGTTATCGTCAAAGATTTGTACGAGCTTAGGGTATGGTGGACAAAGTTGATAGCAAGACGTTGGGGCATAAGAACTCAATTCCTTTGGAGCCTTATCTCAAGTGGGTGCGAGCTCGTGCTCAAAACCTCATGATGCAATATGAGGCTATCCTACCTATCATCATGGAGCCGATTGTCGAAGGAGATGTTCCCTACATTATTCTTCATTCTGACATGCCTACTACTCTCAAGGAGTTTCAAATATCATGGATTCAACTCAAAGGGGAGCTAGAAACCTTTGAAACCCGATTCTACGCAAGCGAGAAGAAGGTTTTGGAGCTCACGAGACAGCTTCATGAAGAGCGAAGTTTGAACGCTTACATTGCACCAAAGAGGATGCGCTCATGGGAAGCTTGAGTCCTTTTTGTTTTAGGAGTTTATTTTTTATTATTTGTGCTTCTTCAATTATAAGCCCAAAAGGAATTTTTTGTAAACCATTTGAACTTATTAATACAATTAATGTCTGTTCCTTCTTTGTTTAAACAAAATTAAAATCTTAAAGGTCCTTAAAAACATTTTCATTCACATTACATGCATCATAACATAACCGGGTTTTACGACACAGGTTTCCTCATCTTTCTACTGTTTATTTCACTAATATGGATCTCGAGCAGACTGTGAAGGACTTGCAGACACAAAATTCTTAATTTCAAGAAACCTTGCTCAACTTGGCCAAAGGGCAGCAAGAGATGATGTCACTTCTGGTTGCAAAAAAGAAGACCCAGAAGAAAGCTTTGATAAACATGGGGAAGAGGTTCAAGGGCCACATTTGACAAGTTCAAGTGGTAGAAGACTCCTCCGAGGAGGATGACAATCAGGATGAAGATGCAAGGAGCACCCGTGATGGGGGTGGTAACAATCCAGTCTTTGAGGATGAGGACTATTTTGACGAACAATATCCACCGACTGAAGACAAGTATAAGCAATTGGAGGAAAAATTTAAGGCTATGGAAGTTCAAGCTGTGTTTGGCCTAGATTTTGGTGATTTGGGTTTGGTTTATGGGGTGGCAATCCCCCACAAATTTATGATTCCATTTTTTTCCAAGTACGATGCCGTTTCGTGCCCGAAGCTTCACTTGAGATCTTACGTCCATAAAATTCAACCGCATACCACTGATAAAAAGTTGTGGGTGCACTTCTTTCAAGATAGTCTGCCTGGGACTTAATTGTAGTGGTTTTACTAGTTAGAGGGTTCCAACATCCATACCTGGGAAGACTTGGCCACCGCCTTCTATCGTCAATATCAGTACAATGTCGATCTGGCGCCAACTAGAGTACAATTACAAGGAATGACCATGGGTTCCAATGAAGGTGTTGTACCCCAAAATTTTCCCTCCTATTTCTCAAGGGATCATCCTGGACCCTCAGGATTGCTTCTGTCAAGTTTCAAGTCTCGGATTACAATTTTCCAAGAAACTCATTCACAGGGGAAAAATGGTCAAATGCACACTGAAAAGTCAAACTTTGACTTTTTTTTATCAAAATCAAGTTTCAAAAATAATATTTCATCAAGACATGAAGTTGGTTCATCAAGAAATCAAAATACAAAAATTACTTTGAAAAGTCAAATTTTTAAACACTTAGAAAATTTTCTAAGTGTTAAGAAAATATGATAATTACATAATTTTGGGCCACATTTTCATCATGATGCAAGATGATTCAATCATAACTTCCGACATGAAAGTTATAGATATCAATGAGATCTAAAACATTGATGAACAGAACTTCTCCTAAAAATGATGATATTTCAAGTTATAAATCCTTCAAGACACGTTCATGAAGCTAAAACACTTAGTAAATTCTGGGTATTTTTAAGTCAGAATTTAGACAGAACTTCTGGGCCAGTTTTCACACAAGTACAATCAGAATTTGCAAAAGTGATTCAAAAATGGATGGTAGAACATGTTACAAGATTTCTAGAGAATTCCTTCAGATCATGCTGGGAGCAGGGAGAATCGAAGGTCAGAAGTTTGCTTCGTTCAGAACATGACCCTTCGAATCTCACTCTTCAACATATAGAAGCTCTACTCTTTGATCAGAACATGACCCTTCGAATCTCACTCTTCAACATATAGAAGCTCTAATCTTTGATTAGAACATGACCCTTCGAATCTCATTCTTCAGCGTATGGAACCTGTGTTCTTCAATCAGAACATGACCTTCGAATCCTCCTATAAGCTTGCATGCATAAGACATGGATTTATCTCACGCTAGAATCCACAAAACAATGATTCCCTTTAAGTTTGCTTCGAATACACCTACATGTTGGCTTCGAATCCACTTTCAGGTTTGCTTCATATCACCTTCGAATCCATCTACAAAACCTTCAATATGCCTAGCTTCTGCACTATGGCACACAATTTGGTGGCCCATTCGAAGGGCTTGCCATGGTTGAACATTTAGTTTTGCCTGCTTTTGAGTTTGATCGGAGGTTTGGACCTAAGTGGTCAAATCAGAAAGACTCAAAGTGGCATATTCAGCTGAAGAGGGCCCAGTCGAAGTCCACACAAGAGGCCCATTTGAAGGAAGTAATACTAGATCCAGTTGAAGAATACATGTTGGGTCCATTCGAAGGACACATAACTGGTGGGAACGAATGTTGTTTTAGTCTGGTCGAAAGTTGTGGAAAGATGGAGGAGTCGATTCAAAGGATCAAGTTGAACATTAGACCCATAGGCTAGGCTACGTGTTTCCCCTTTTTAGGCCTGGAACCTATGACTCACTATATATTTAATTGTTTATACAAGTTAAAATAAGCTTTTACCCATTTATTGTCCAAGACAACTTGCCCTTAATAGTATAATAATACTTTTAGAAAAGTTTTTCTTGAGCCTTGTGCATGTTTTCCTTCTGCAGGAAGCAATCCATCTAAACCATTCATCTTGCTATCTCATCTGGGATCATGGCACAAGTGGACATTTACTTTCCAGCTGAGCCTCATTTTATTATTTTTACTCCCAAACTTCCCAAAACCTTTCTCTATAAATAGAGAGATCCTTTGCAAAGAGTAGGAAAAAGAAGAGAGGAACGTATCTTAAAATTTCTCAAACACCATAAAATTCTCAAACACTTAAACACTTGTGAAAACACAAACCCAGAATCCAAATACTTGCCTCATTCGAATCTGAAACACCATTACATCTTGCTATCCTTTGAATCCAGCAAGAAGGACATTTCACTTGTTTTGCTCTTTCGAATCCAGTGTTAAAGGCCTAACCCTTGGTCCGTCCCTTCGAATCCAGGGATATTCAAGGCAATCACTCAAAGCCCAACACACGCTCCAACCTCAAGCAAGGTAAGTTGCTCCAAGGCTTAAACTCTTCGGTTTCAGTATAGCATGTAATTACACTTCCTTTCCGTTTGAAACATGTACATACATTTGTTCTTCTTTTCGTTTCCACCCTTTTAACATGTTTCATGGTTAACAACCTTCTTGGTTTTTGCTCTTTGTACATTTAAACATGCTTTAAGAACTAACCTGACCCTAAGGTAATGTTGGCATGGCCTTAAGCCATGTTGCCATTCAAACTCAAACGAAAGAAATAGGAAACAGGAATTAGGAAACGAAGCTTCTGGCTTCCACACCAACCTTCAGACCAAACGAAAGAGGCATCCAAAAGTCACACCATGTTGGTTCTAGGCCCAGACGAAAGGCATAACATGCTGGCCTCCAGGCCCCAATCGAAAGTCATGCCTTCACCCTTTTCAGGCTAAATCGAAGAGAGCCAGAAAGTGCATAATCAAAGGGTTTTTATGCCTAAATCGAAAAGGCCCTTTTTCTTGCTTTTATTTTATTTTTGCCTTTATATTTTCATGCAATTCAATATGGTTGTAATAGTGTATGATTTTATCTTTCTGCATTTTTTTTTTTACTTTATACAAAATGCTAGTAATTAGGGTGTATGGCAAGATAAAATCAACAAGTAGACCACCCTGATTAAAAGAACAAAATGCATACAATCAAACACACTTTGCACACGTGCACCTCTAGGGTTAACTCCACTTGTTTCCTTATGAAAAATGGTCATGTTATGAATGTGAGACGTCTTAGCAAAAAAACAATCAAAAATAAAAGATCATAGTCCCTCGATGACGCTTCGAATGTTGCCTTACAAATGATCTTAGTCCCTCAAGAGAAATGCTAAGATGTCTCATAACATTGCTATTCATGACTATGCAATGACCCATGCCCGTCCCTTTTACATCCAAAGATAAGGCTTCTTATCAATCAATGGTAATATAGAAATATCAAAGGAAGAGAGAAATGAAAAAAATACTTTTGAGTAAGGTAGAACGTTCTTAGTTGCTTGCTCACCATCTATTATCAAAAACGAAACATTTTTCAAACACACCAAATACTTTTCAAAAATATGAAATATTTCCAAAAGTCCAACACTTTGTATACATTCTTATAGAGATGAGAATCATTACAAAGTTTGCCTAAATGAAGGTGCTTTTCAAGAATACTTTCAAAACCCACCACAAAGCACACTTTCAAACAAAAGCAATGATCTAGGAAGCAACTAAGATCCCATAGATAACTATGGATGAAAAGGGTGCTAACACCTTCCCTTTTCATAATCTACCCCCCGAACTCAAGAAAATAATCTCAAAGGTCTTTCCTGTTCTTTTCACCCTTTCCTTTATTGGATAAAAGAAAAGTCGATGGTGACTCTTGCTATCCGTAACAATTATGATCAAACGCAAAACACCCAAGTTAGTTCTCCCACCGTGTTACATAATTGGCGACTCTACTGGGGAGATATTAAAAGTGGGGTTACCTTAGGGCTAGATTACCTTTACTTGCTTTTCTTTGTTTGACTTGTTTGCTTTATATTATGGTTCTTTATTTGGGCTTGTTTTGATCCTCTTCCCCGGATCTGGGACACCTTTTAGGTAAGTAACAATAAGTTCTGGAAACTGCGCGGGGTATATCGACATGGTCTAAGCAATAACTACGTTAGTGTGACATATTTGTTGGTACCAGTAGCCCTTGAGTAGTCAAGGAGAATACGGGGCCGCTGTGTGGTGTCATGAAGCACTAACTGACTTTAGAACCATTACTTGAACAACTTGGCCTTTAGGAAGTAGTGAGGTAGCCGGATTTGGTGCAGTTCGAAGTTGGTTGATACTCGATACTACGCTCATTGAGATCATACTTTCGGGATATTTCGGTCGCTATTAAAGAGGCTTACGCTGAAACGATGCCCGATGAAGAAAGATCAGTGATATTGAGATCTCCTAGAACCTGATTACTATTACTAGGACAGGTTGAGCCAACTAAATATCACGAGGGTACTTACCTATAAATTCCATGCAAGCCTAAACCTAAGGACTTGTTTTCTTTGTGTGTATATGCTTACTTGTACATAACATCATAACATCATACCATTGCATTTTTCACTAACCATTTCAAATATTTTTTGGGATTTATCTTTGTTCTGTTTTGTAGGATATGGCTTCCACCCGCAGGAATACTATCCAAGTCAATCTCGTAAGAATTCCTTCTCAACTCAAAGAGTTAACATCGAGGGTTCCTGAGAGTTCTTTATTCACCAAAATACATGGTCGACTCCTAAACTTGGTTACCTCGAGCATTGATGAAGACATGATGAAAGTGCTTTTCCAGTTCTTTCACCCTTTACACCATTGCTTTACCTTCCCTGATTACCAACTTGTGCCTACTATGGAAGAATTTTATCAACTCTTGGGGATTCTATTCTCAATCAACTGCCTTTCAATGGTATTCAAAGAGAACTGATCCCTGAAGAGATTGCCCGAGCTTTACACTTGCAAAAATCCGACGTCACGACTAATTGGGAAACAAGAAGTGGTGTCAAAGGGTTCCTAGCCAAGTTCTTGTTGGAGAAAGCTCAAGACTGTTGGAACACCCTGGATTTACAAGATTTTGAAGAAATCTTGGCCTTTCTCATCTATGGGATGGTACTATTTCCAAATCCTGACCAACTTATAGATGTGAATGCTGTCAAAATCTTCATATCTCGCAATCTGGTGCCTACTTTGTTGGGAGATATCCTACATTCTCTCCACTCTCGTACCATGAAGAGAAGATGAGCCCTCAT
Organism: Vicia faba; assembly: GCA_948472305.1. Classification (NCBI taxonomy): domain Eukaryota; kingdom Viridiplantae; phylum Streptophyta; class Magnoliopsida; order Fabales; family Fabaceae; genus Vicia; species Vicia faba. Next base: position 178,744,881 of record OX451740.1, read on the forward strand.
GTGTTTCAATACTCTATTGGACATGTGGTTTGTTTCGTACCTCCCACGATCCGTTGTGAAGAACGAGCTAGGTTTGAGGTGGTCCAATAGGTTGATGTCACTCAGACATTCAGATATCCACTGGTGTTCTCGATCCTTAGAGGACATTACTATCATCAAACATTGTGGGGAATTCCCTAATGTCCCTTTGCTTGGAATTAGGGGAGGTATCACTCATAACCCTTTCTTATCTTTGCGACAGTTTGGGTATGCTCGAAGAGACGGTCCTCATGATATGCTCATCCAAAGAGTTGTGTTCGACTACGAGAGCGACAGTCAAGGCTACCATCATAGGTTTGTACGAGCTTGGAGGATGGTAAACAAAGTGGATAGTAAAACAATGGGACACAATAATTATATTCCCCTTGAGCCTTACCTTAGGTGGGTACGATCTCGTGCTCAGAAGCTCGTAATACCTTACCCCACCATCCTACCTGTTATCGTGGAACTTGTTGCTGAAGGAGATGTCCCATATACTGTCCTCTATCCCAACATGCCTACTTATCTTGAAGACTTGCAAAAGGGTTGGATTCAGCTAAGGGAAGAGTGAGACACCTTCAAAGCTCAGTTCTACGCAAGCGAGAAAAGGGTTTTGGAGCTTACAAGACAACTTCATGAAGAACAAAGCTTGAACGCCTACATTGCACCAAAGAGGATGCGTTCGACCTTTCTGTCTGAGGAACTTATTCTGTAAGCCCAAGAGGCATGTTGTAACCATTTTGAACTTATTAATGCAGTTTGACGTTTGTTCATTCTTTGTCTAGAGAAATTTAATTCTTATAAATCCTTGAAACCATTTGCATGCGCATTTTTCATGCATCATAGCATAAAAATGTTTTCCACAACAAGTCTCCTTATCTTTCTGTTGTTTATTTCAACAAGATGGATATCGAGAAAATAGTGAAGGACCTACAAGCACAAAATTCCCAGTTTCAAGAAACTCTGCTGACCCTGGCCAAGGGGAAACAAGAGTTAATGACGTTGCTGGCATCCAAAAAGAAACCAAAAAGGAAAGCCCTGGTCAACATGGGTAAAAGATTCAGAGAGCCGACCCGCTAGATGCCGATAGTTGAAGATTCGTCTGAGGAAGACGAAAATCAAGCTGAAGAAGCAAGGAGTACCTGGGCTGGGTGTGTCAATGATCGAGTGTCCGATGATGAAGACTATTTTGACGAGAAATATCCTCCTGCCAACAATAAGTACAAGCAGCTAGAGGATAGATTGAAGGCTGTTGAGATTCAAGCCATTCCTGGTTTGGATTTTGATGATTTGGGTTTAATATCAGGGGTTGTCATTCCCCATAAATTCAAGATACCAGTCTCCGTTAAATATGGCAGGATTTCCTACCCAAAGCTTCATCTGAAGTCTTACATGCGCAAAATATAACCGCACACCACCGACAAGAAACTCTGGGTCCATTTCTTTAAAGAAAGCTTGGCTGGGACTCAACTAGAGTGGTTTTACCAATTGGATGGTTCCCGTATCCACACCTTGGAAGACTTAGCCACTTCTTTCTATCACCAATACCAATACAATTCCGACCTGGCACCGACTAGGGTTCAACTGCAAGATATGACGATGGGTAAAACCGAGGGGTTCAAAGAGTACGCTCAAAAGTGGAGGGATCTTGCCAGTAGGTTTAAACCACCATTAACTGACAGGGAACATATTGATATGTTTATGGGTACGTTATCTGGTCCATTTTTCAACTTATTGGTTGGGTGTTCTTTGTTCGGTTTCACCGAGCTGATCCAAACCGATGAAAGGGTCGAAAGTGGTATCAAGAGCGGGAAAATCCCCATGGCATCTGATTCCGCCTCCTACCCCATAAAGAAACCCTTCATTGGGAAGAAAGAAACTAATGTTGTGTATGGGGCAAGGGCCTATACCAAGAAGGATAATCGTTTGTTCGTTAATGCTGTTCTGATTTCCAACTCGACTCCTATTCAAAGACAGTCTTCCAATCATCAACGATTTGAGGCTCCACGAAGACAGTTCACAAGGATAGGCATGTCGCTATCCCAAGCCTTACAACATATGTTAAAGGACAACTTGGTGACACTGCATGACCCTCCGTCCAATTCGAACACTTCCTCACCTAAATACAATCTGAATACCAAGTGTGCATATCATTCAAATAGTCCCGGGCATGAGACCGATCAATGTTGGGCGCTGAAGAGAAAAATTCAAGATTTAATAGACAACAAGACAATCGAATTTGATCCACATACAGTTCCCAATGTAATAACGGCACCAATGCCAAACCATGGAAAAGGTATCAATGCAATTGAAGACATTATTTTTGTTTCCTCTGTTGAAGATCTAACTACTCTGTTAACTATTGTCAAAAAGAAGTTTCTGAGAACCAGGGTTTTCCCTGGCTGTTTAAAAGATTGTAATTGTTGCACCGAACAAGTTAATGGATGCAAATGGCTGAAAGAAGGCGTTCAACGCCTGATGAATAATCATGAGATCCTATTTGAAAAAACTATGTCCATCAAAAGTTTGACCAATAAGATTGAAGATATCTCCATCATAACAATTTCAAACAAGCCTCTTAGGATCTCCTCAAAGGGTCCTATCAGGATTTCGAATGAACCGACTATTGCTCCTCTGATAATTACTTCCCCTGGGCCAATTCTGTATTCTTCCAACAAAGCAGTTCCATGGAACTACGGTGCCGAAGTGTTATACCATGGAATAAAGCAAGATGCTTGGATTGAAGAAAGCAAGGCTGATGACATTAGGAATATTACTGGTTCTAGTAAGGTGACCAGAACTGGGAGAATCTTTTCGCTTAACATCTCACCCCCAACTGCTACAACTGCACCCGTCTGCATCACCGCTGATAAACCTATTGCTGACATTAGGGGTAAAAAGAAAGTGTTTGAGCCTGCTGAGATAGAGGTGCCCACAAAGGATGTTGCTACTGAGGAGCCTCCCACTCAAGAAATGGATGAGATCTTAAAGATTATAAAGAAGAGTGATTTCAAGATAGTGGAAAAACTGTGGCAAACCCCTTCCAAGATCTCCATGTTATCTTTGTTACTTTGTTACGATGCTCATGCCCGAACATTAAACAAATTCTTAAAAAAGGCTCATGTTCCTCATGAGACCACAACTGGCCAATTCGAAAATTGTGTGGCGAGCTTGACGACCGATAATGGATTGGGGTTCTCCGATGCTGATCTGACACCACTTGGAAAGAACCATAACAAAGCTTTTCATGTTTCTGTTGAATGTAAGGGGACTACCCTAGAACATGTTTTGGTTAACACTTACTCTTCTTTAAATGTGCTACCCAAGGGAACTTTGGACCAGTTAGACTGTGAAGGACTGGTATTGAAACCGAGTGATATTATTGTGAGGGCTTTCGATGGGTCCAAAAGGACGATTCATGGAGAGGTAGATCTCCCAATAAAAGTGGGCTCACAGATTTTCAACTCTACTTTGTACATCATGGACATCCGTCCCGCTTACTCCTATTTGCTGGGTCGCCCTTGGATCCATGGAGCAGGGGCAATAATGTTAAAATACCCAGTCAAGGGGAGGATCGTCACTATTTATGGTGAGGAGGAATTCATGGTAAGCCATCTCAATTCTTTCAAATATGTGGAGATTGATGGAGAATTTATAGAAACCCCATGCCAGGCTTTTGAAGTTGTTCCACCTATGGTTGCTACTGCTAAAATTTCTTCCGACACGTCCAAAGTTGATAAGGTCGTGCCAAGGATGGTTTCATTTAAGGATGCTCGTGCCGCAGTTGAAGATGAAAGCTGTGCTACCTGGGGGCAACTTCCCGAGACCCAGTTCAAAGCAAATCAATGTGGGTTGGGTTTCACTGTCAAGGCTCAGAAAGAGGTTAGGAACGCTCGTGCGGGAAAGTCCCCTCTCCGTATTGGAAATCATGAAGTAAACGCTGTGGAGGATTCTGATGATGAATGAGCTTTCGAAGAATGGGTATACCCTACTACAACTGAGCTCAACAATTAGCGCGCAAAGGAATTTGTTCCCATTTCCTTCATTGAGGAGTAATTACTTGTTTATTTCTTCCTATCAATTCAAGAGCCTTTTTTGTCTGTAATATTAAACAATGACTTTTAAGCCGTATGCCTGGCCCGGGGCACTATGGTCCATTTGTTAAGGGTTTTATCTATGTTCATTTTACCATATGATTATTCAATATAAACCATTGGACTTTTTGAATTCGAATTTTTGTGCTCATTGTCTTTCTTTTTCTTTAATACCTTTTTCAAATACCCATGTATCTTAAATGCACACACACACACTCTTGCAGATCCTCGTCCACTCCGGATCTCATTGCCAATGACTCTACTATTTCCAATTATGATTTCGAACATCCAATTAACCAAGTCAAAGACGAAGGCGGGGAAGATTTTGAAATACCGGGAGAACTAGCCAAACTTCTAATACAAGAGGAAAAAGCTATTCAGCCGCATGAAGATTCAGTTGAAGTCATCAACCTAGGTATCGAGACAGACAAGAAAGAGGTCAAGATTGGTTCCAACCTAGGAAGCAGTTTGGTTCAGATGTTACATGATTATGTGGAAGTGTTTGCTTGGTCGTATGAAGATATGCCAGGGTTGGATACCAACATTGTTGTTCATCGTCTGCCAACAAAGGAAGATTTTCCTCCTGCCAAGCAAAAAGTTCGTCGCATGCGGCCTGGCATGTCTGAAAAGATAAAATTTGAAGTGATGAAACAATTTGGTGCAGGATTCCTAGTTGTGACATCTTATCCTTAATGGGTTGCAAATGTGTTGTCGGTGCCAAAGAAAGATGGAAAAGTTCGTATGTGCATAGATTATAGGGATCTGAATAGGGCAAGCCCCAGGGATTACTTCCCTCTACCTCATATTGATGTCTTGGTCGATAACACCGCTCAACATAAAGTCTTCTCTTTCATGGATGGTTTCTCCGGCTATAATCAAATTAAGATGGCTCCCGAAGACATGGAGAAAACCACCTTTGTTACGCAATGGGGCACCTTTTATTACAAGGTCATGCCGTTCGGATTGAAGAATGCAGGGGAAACATATCAAAGGGCTATGGTAGCTTTATTTCATGATATGATCCATCATGAAATAGAGGTATATGTGGACGATATGATTGCAAGGTCACAAAATGAAGAAGAACATCTCAACCACTTATACAAGCTATTCGAGAGGTTGAAAAAGTACAAATTGAGGTTGAACCCTAATAAGTGCACATTCAGAGTAAGACCTGGAAAGATAAAAGCCATTCAAGAAATGCCAATTCCCCATTCTGAAAAGGAGGTTAGAGGTTTCTTAGGTCGACCTAACTACATTGCTCGATTCATATCTCACTTGACTGCTACTTGTGAGCCAATCTTCAAACTCTTAAAGAAAGATCAAGTAGTCATATGGAATGACGACTACCAATCAGCCTTTGACAAGATCAAGGAATATTTACAAGAACCTCCCATCCTGATGCCTCCAGTTGAAGGAAGACCTCTGATTATGTATTTGGCTGTATTAGAGAATTCAACAGGGTGTGTGTTGGGCCAACATGACGAGTCTGGCCGAAAAGAGCATGCAATATACTACCTTAGCAAAAAGTTTATCGACTGTGAAACAAGATATTCACTGCTCGAGAAAACTTGTTGACTCACACCACTTTGTTGATTTCTAATATGGACCCTATCAAGTACATCTTTGAGAAGTCAGCTCTCTCTGGATGAATAGCTAGATGGAAAATGATCCTGACTGAATACGATATTGAATACACCACACAAAAGGCCATCAAAGGAAGTGTACTGGCAGATCATTTAGCCTATCAAGCTGCTGATGACTACCAATCCATAAACTTTGATTTCCCGGACGAGAATATCATGCTGATAACTGATTGTGAAAAGCCTGGACCATATGAAGGACCTGAAAAAGGATCCCGATGGACTATGGTTTTTGATGGAGCTTCCAACGCTTTGGGTAACGGAATCGTTGCTGTGATTATTTCTCTGGAAGGATGCCATACACGTTTCACCGTTAGGCTTTACTTTGATTGTACAAATAACATGTCTGAGTATAAAGCATGCATCTTAGGTCTAAAAGCTGCTATCGACGTAAGAATCAAGTTTTTGGACGTATACGGGGACTCAGCTCTAGTAATCAGTCAAGTTAAAGGATAATGGGATGCCAAATATCCAAATCTGATTCCTTATAAAGAGCTTGTGCTGGATTTGATCCCGTACTTTGAGGAGGTCACCTTTGAACACTTCCCAAGAGAAGAAAATCAATTGGCGGATGCTTTAGAAATAATGTTGTCAATGTTCAAGGTCAATTGTGACAACGAGGCTCCTAGAATTACAATTGAAAGATTTGACGAACCTGCATACTGTTGTGAGATCGACACTGACGAGGAGAAACCATGGTACCATGAAGTGAGGAGATATCTGGAAGCACAAGAGTATCCTAAAGGAGCTTCCATCAATGATAAGAAATTCCTGCAAAGGTTTTCAGCCAAATTCTTCCTAAGCAATGGAATCCTGTACAAGCACAACCATGATTCCACTTTACTCCGGTGTGTGGACAATAAGGAGGCCGAGAAGATCATGGAGGACATGCATGATGGCCTCTTTGGAACTCACTCTAGTGGGCACACTATGGCCAAGAAGATTCTGAGGGCTGGTTATTATTAGTCTACAATGGAAACTTATTGTCACCATCACTCAAGGACTTGCCATAAGTGTGAGACCTATGCTGATAAGGTTCATGTGCCTCTGGTACCACTAAACATCATGACTGCTTCGTGGCCGTTCGCAATGTGGGGCATTGACATGATTGGAGATATCAAGCCCACTGCCTCCAATGGATATCGCTTCATCCTCGTTTCCATCGACTACTTCACCAAATGAGTCGAAGCTTCTTCCTTTTCCTCAGTCACTAAGAACGTTGTAGCCCAGTTTATCAAGCATAACCTTATCTTCCGGTAGGTATCCTTGAGAGGATCATCACTGACAATGGAACCAATCTCAATAATGCTATGATTATGGAACTATGTGCGCAGTTCAAGATCAAGCATCATAATTCTTCTCCATACAGACCTAAGATGAATGGAGCAGTGGAAGCTGCCAATATAAACATAAAGAAGATTGTGCAAAAGATGGTGGTGACCTACAAATACTGGCATAAGATGCTACCATTTTCTCTCCTTGGCTACCGTACTTCGGCTCGAACCTCAACTGGGGCAACCCCATTCTCCTTAGTCTATGGCATGGAAGTTGTTTTTCTTATGGAAGTTCAGATTCCTTCCTTAAGGATTATCAAAGAAGCAGATTTAGGCGAAGAAGAATGGGTTCAAACTAGATTGGATCAGTTGAACTTGATTGATGAGAAGAGACTGGTTGTTGTTTGTCATGGTCAAATGTATTAAAAGCATTTGATCAAGGCTTTTAACAAAAAGATCAAACCTCGAGTGTATCAGGCTGGAGACTTGGTAATAAAGCGCATCATTCTTCCTCAAGGTGATCCCAGGGGAAAATGGACTCCCACTTACGAAGGGTTGTTTGTTGTTAAGAAATTATTCTCTGGCGGCGCCATGATGCTAACTACCATGGACGATAAAGATTTCCCGCATCCTGTGAATGCGGACATAGTCAAAAAATACTACGCATAAAAATGACCTGCTGGGTTGAAATACCTAGGAAAAAATAAGGGCATCCCGACGAACCAAAGAGGTTCGGGTAAAAATTAGGAATATATACAAAAGATTGTACACCCAGCAAGTCGAAAACCTGAAAGGGCGGCTTGGGAAAAAAGGGGTATCCTGGTGGGCTGGAAACCAGAAAGGGTGGTCCAGGAAAAAGTTAAGGATTAAAGCGTATGAGTATGTCCCGTGAAATCACTACGACTAGCTTTATCACCAAGGTCCAAGTTCTTGGGTGTAAGGTCAATTGAATCAACTTCTTTCAACGGAAAGGGATAATTTTCGAAGACATAGGGGCAATAGCGGAGTGGGAACACAATGAGATCACTTCCACATGGCTATTATTTTTGTTTTCTCTTTGTATTCTTTCGAAAATTTTCTCTTACTGGGATCTCTGTCTCCTTGTACAAAAACGCCTATTTATAGGCAAAACATCAATACAAATATACTTTGAAGTGCAAACTTTTTGTTTTTCTGTTTGAGTGCAAAAATGCCCAATGACTAAAATTGAATGAACGTACACATATGAACATGATTAATTGTTAACAAATGTTTTTTTAAAGATTCAGGATATCCCCACAGAGTTATTTCAAAAAAATTATCCCAACGGACTTGAATTCATATAGTATCCATCTGGAGTCCCAATCTCCTTAAAATCATTTCCCTAGCTGAGTTAATCCTAAGCTACAAGAGAAACCTCGCGGAGTTCGTCTCCAAAAGAATTCATCTCTCCAATAAGGTCACCAAAATATTCCTCTCAACAGGGTTTATTTCCCTAACATACTACAAATTCCCCAGCTCGAGTTCTTTTCTCAGGCCATTACAAATCAACGGACAAAACCCCTTGTCCTCAACGGAGTCGACACTATCCCCAATAAGTTGCTGGAAAGCCTGGAATTCGACTAGTTACCAGTTAACTTTACTTCTCCCCAGTCAAGTTATAATTCCCCATTAGAGTAATGGACAACAAAGGTTCCTGAACTCTATCCCTCAAGAAAAAATCGATATTCCCCGCATAATTTCCTCAAAATAATGAGACAGGAATCCCCAACGGAACACTCCAAACAAAGTCAAAGATACACACGCTCTTCATCTCCATCGGTAGTCCGGGATTTTTCTTCCCAACACTTTCCAGCATTTGTCAAGGATTTATTTTCCTAGACAAAGATACATTTCAGTAACATTCATATATCATAGCACATACATGACAAATGCATACAGCATAACCTCATTTATTTTGAGAACATCATTACGCCATGCATACATATGCATGCAACTAACCCTCTTCCTTGCAGAAAAAAATCAATCAACAAGACAAAAGACCTCTTCTGGTTAGATCTATTTCTTCTAGTTAAAGATAGGCAATCAACATACCTCTTCTGGTTAGATTTATTTCTTCCAGTTAAAGATAGGCAATCAACAGACCTCTTCTGGTTAGATTTATTTCTTCTAGTTAAAGATAGGCAATCAATAGACCTCTTCTGGTTTAGATTTACTTCTTCTAGTTAAAAATAGGTAATCAATATACCTCTTCTGGTTGAATTTACTTCTTCCAGTTAAAAACAGGCAATCAATAGACCTCTTCTGGTTAGATTTATTTCTTCCAAATTAAAGACAGGTAAATGAAGACCTCTTCTGGTTAGATTTATTTCTTCCAATTAAAGACAGGCGAACGGAGACCTCTTCTGGTTAGATTTATTTCTTCCAGATTAAAGACAGGAAGATGAAGACCTCTTCTGGTTAGATTTATTTCTTCCAGTTAAAGACATGCATTCAAGAAACCTCTTTTGGTTAGATTTATTTCTTCCATATTAAAAACAAGCGAACAAAGATCTCTTCTGGGTTAGATTTACTTCTTCCAGTTGAAAACAGGCAAAAGACATTTAACGTTTTAGTATAAATCGACCAAAGATTTATTCTGATGCTTCCTCTAATTTCTATCAACAGTCACTCTGGATGGCATATGTAAGCCCATCTCCGACAAACTCTTCATCACTTCTCCGAATGGCATTTTTAAGCCCATTCCCGTCAAAATCAACTAACAAATAGTAGAGTGCAAATTTTTGGGCACTTTGGTGTCCAATCATCTTCCACCTTCAAGTCACGAATGACGGATTTGCCAATCTAACTCTTCAGGTTTAAGAAGATTGAACAGGGGCAGCTGTTGTACCCTAACATTTTCCCCCTCTTTTCTCAAGACATTTATCACATAGATCTTCAAAAGCTCAAGCTTGCACAAGGGTTGGCTAGGTCAAGCCATCTCCTCAACACTGATACTTCAAATAAGGGTTTGAGTTTGCACAAGGACAATTGGACTTATAATACATCAAATGACTTCCATGGAACATTATGGACCCTCAAGATTGTTCATGTTAAGTTTCAAGTTTTGGATCACAAAATTGCTCAGTCAATTGATCAGATGACCTAAAATCAGTTGTATTGGGTAAAAAGTTAACTGTGGTCAACCTATAGTCAAACTTCAAGATTTTGGACCAATATCAACATTTTAAGTCATATGTATCAATTGATCAAGTTTGGGTCACAATTCCCCAAGAAAATTGTTCAAATCACCAAAAGGGCAAATGCTTAAAATTAGGGTTTTGACTGAGAATGGTTAATCTTTGACTTTTGACCTAATACATGACTGATTGGTTTGAAACGTGACCTCAAGGATTCAAATGAATCATGTTGACCTAATTGCATATCTCATTTCATTTCTCAAGATCAATTGATTGATAGTTGAAATTCAGTCAACTGATGAAAAGTCAAATGATACACCAAAAGTTAAACTTTAACTTTTTGATCAAAATTGAGTTTCAAAGATCACATTTCATCAAGACATTCAAAAATTTGAAACTTGATCATCAACAAATCAAGAAAGTCAAAATTCTTTGGAAAAATTCAAAGTTTTCAAGACTTAGAAAATTTTCTTAGTGTTTTAAGTCTTATTTTTTCATGACTTCATGCCAACTTTTCACCAAGATGTAACATGATTCAAAGAAAACTTCCAACATGAAAGTTGTAGATCTTGATGATATATACAACTTTGATTTACTGATAAAGTCCTAGAAATGCTTGGATTTAGAGTTATAAATTCATGAAGTCATGCAGTTTTTCTTAAAACACAGTGAAAATTTGACCTAGTTTAGGCAAATTTTTGACATAACTTCATGGAAATCTTTCACATAGTTCCAAATTGATTCTTCAAAAATGAAAAACATGAAGGTTTTAGAGGATGTTCCAAGATTTTCAAAATGTCCAATAACTCATTAAGATCATTCTTGATCTAGGAGAATCTAAGAAAGGTAGTTAGAGTTTCAAACTTGAATTACAAGTCAATTTTGTGATGAACACTTGACCAAATCCATAGCCATGCTGCATAATATTTGATTTTCAGGCCTCAAACTTGTGATTCACTCCATAATTAATGGTTTACACAACTGATTGAGCCATTACCAATTGATTCAAGCATTATCCAAACCAATTTGCCATTTTGGGAAGAAAGTAACCATTCCATTATTGTAAAGATCACTTTAATCACAAAGTCAATTTCTTGAGTCTAAAACTTGTTTATTCTACACACTCTTAACCTACTAGGATAGAAGAAACATGTTTAAAGTGTTCAACCACTCTAGAGGGCATGGTACAAGCATTGGAACCATGTTCATCAATGTTGCTAAAAAAGCAAGGCAAATCCACAAACATGTGATTCTTGATTTTTGACTTCTCTGAGCATCCAAAATTCTTGCTTATTAATAGAGACACTATTTGTGAGGTAAAACATGAGTTCACAAGCCCTCAAGCATCCCAAAACTCCTTGAAACTCAAAACTGCACACAAACTTCCATTATTGTCATTTCTGGCCAAGAAACTTGAAACACAAAATCTACTAGTGTGTTTTTAGTTTTAATCAATCACAAAGCTTCTAATACATATATAGAGGCTGTCCCAATACCCATAATATAACTGTAACACCATCTTCCTCATCTTCTATAACCAAAAACAGAGGTCTGGAACTTGACTCCTCCAGACCATTTCAGCCACTCTCCATTCAAGCTAAGCATTGCATCAGCTTCCTAGGGACTCAAGGAAGTTAACCCGATCATTGCAGCACCTTGAAACAAGCTCAAACCCAAAAGACTAATTCCATTTTCAAGGTAAGTTTTCTAACTTTTGAAATCTTCATTCAGGCATCATTAGCTTTCCATTTTCAAAGATAAAATATAGATATCATAGCCCTGAAACTAACCATGTCCTTACAATTCATTTATGTTGCTTGAGTAGTGAGGATTTTGAACCTGGATTTTCTAAAAAAAATTAGGTTAGAATTGGTACTAGTTAAAATTCATGCTCATCTTTGAGTTGCTGAAGCTCTGGCTGGCGCGAGGAAGAAGATAAAGTTTGTCACTTGAACTGTTTTTGTAATATATATCTATGGTTTTGTTTATAATACGAGATGTATAGCCACCCCAGTGGAAGAGAGTGCGCACGTAAGGCATTACCCTATAAGGTCTTGGGTTAGAACCCCAGGGACCTTTTGTTTTATTTCTTAACATTTTTTTGCTTCATTTTTTGTCCAACAGGTAGCGCGCATGGGCCCTGGGTCTTTGGGTCTTGTCATTTTATTTTTCCTCACCCCCTACATTGCTAACACCACACAACCCAACTCTTTTATTTTTTTTATTTTTATTTTTTCTAATTACAAAACAAAACACTTTTGGGCCTAAAGTCAAACAAAAACAATTTTACACACTTACACCCCAAATCATTTTCACACCCTCCTCACTTTTTATATTTTTATTTTATTTTATTTTTTTATTTTTCATTATTATTATTATTATTATTAATAATATTATTTTTATTAATAAAAAATAATATAAGAGAATATTTTATATTTATCATTTGTATATTTAGTGTATTTTTATCTTATTTCTTCTAAGAACCAAAAGATCCAAAAACATTTTCCTTAATAAATTCCTTTTCTTTTCAGTAATATAGACTTAGTTTTTATTTTAATTTTCTTTTTATTAAATTAGTTTAGATTTCATTGAATCAATTTAAATTAACTTTGTTTCAATTAACTATTTTCTTTTTAGTTTAATTAAGGTAAACCCTTTTATACAAAGAATCCAAACAAAAACAATTCTCTTTTCCTTGTATATTATCTCACATTCTTGTATATTATTTGTTCAAGTTCAATATGGTTGTAATAGTCAATTAGGTTTTTATTTACTTGCTCCCCCATTTGTAAATTTGTACCCCCATCCCCAAATGATGTAATAGCGTAGAACTTTACATTTCCGCAATTTATCACTTTCAATATAAATGCTTGTAATTAGGGTTTGTACAGCGAAGACATAAAATAAACAAGTAGAAAACCCTAATTCAAAGACAAAAATGCATGAAATCAAAACACTTTCACACTTGCACCTCTAGGGCTAGCCTCACTTGTTGCCAAACATAAAAATAGTCATGCCCCTCGAACTTGGGATACTTTAGAAAAGACCCTCGATTACAAGATCGTAGTCCCTCGATGACCCTTCGATGTTGCCTTCAATAAACCATCTTAGACCCTTACGACAAATTACTAAGGTGTCCTACAATGTTTCCTTCTATGACTGTACAACGACCCACACCTGTCCCTTCACATTCAATGATAGGGTTTCTTACCAATCAATGGTAAAACAACACTATTTAAAGGAGGAGGAAAAGAACAAAGACTTTTTGAGTAGGTATAACACTCGTAGTTTCTTGCTCACAACCATTTTCAAAACATCTTTCAAACACACCAACACTTTCAAATGAAATATTTTCAAAAGTCGACACTTTGTATACATTTTTATAGAAACGAGAATCATTACAAAGATCACCTAAACAAAGGAACTTTTCAAAAATACTTTCAAAAAAACATCACAGACACATTTCAAACAAAGCATTTCAAAGTGAGCTAGCAACTAAGAGCCCGTAGATAACTACAGACGAAAAGGGTGCTAACACCTTCCCTTTGCATAACCTACCCCCCGAACTCATGAAAATTCTCAAAAGGACTTTTCTGTTGTTTTAACCCTTTCCTTTATTGGATATATTAAAAGTCGGTGGCGACTCTTGCTATCCGCAACAATTGTGATAAAACATAAAACACTCAAGTCAGTTCTCCCACCGTATTATAGTTGTCCCTGCATTCTTCAAACTGAAAGGCATGACCTTGTAACTGAAGGTTCCCCACTGTGTGACAAAGGTGGTTTTCTCCATGTCTTCGGGTGCCATTTTGATCTGGTTGTATTTGGAGAAGCTATCCATGAAGGAGAAAACTTTGTGTTGAGTCGTGTTGTCAACCAAGACATCGATATGTGGTAGCAGGAAGTCGTCTTTGGGGATTTCCCTATTCAAATCCCTGTAGACTATGCACATACAAACTTTTCCATATTTCTTCGAAACTGGGACCATATTTGCAACCCATTGGGGATATGACGTCACCTCCAGGAAACCTGCATCGAATTGTTTCATTACCTCAGCCTTTATCCTCTCAGACGTATCTGGCCGCATGCGACAAACCTTTTGCTTGAACGAAGGACATCCTTCCTTCATTGGCAGGCGATGAACCACAATATCAATATCAAGCCCCGACATATCTTCATATGACCAAGAAAACACTTCCACATAGTCTTGCAACATTTGGACCAATCTTCTCTTGACACTATCTTCCAAATTAACACCGATCTTGACTTCTTTATTTTCTGCCTCAGTACCCAGGTTTATCACTTCAACTGGCTTTTTGTGTGGTTGAATGGCCTTTTCCTCTTACATCAGAAGTCATAGATGGTAATAGCATGATCGTTGTCAATGACATCCGGAGTGGATGTGGATCTACAAATGTGTGTGTTTCCGTGTAAGGTCACATGGCTATTTTGAAAATGCAATAAAGTAAAGAAAGGCAAAGAGCGCAACATTTGAATGCATAATAGTCCAATGTTTTTCATTAAAATGAGCATATGGCATATGAAAATGAAAAACCCTTAACAAATGGACCATTGTGCCCCGAGCAAGTCACAAGGCTTAAAGTCATCGTTTAATGGAAATTACAGAAAAATTTCTCAAAGTAATAAAAACAATAAATGGCAACTACTCCTGGTTGAAGGAGATTAGGATGAAGTCCTTGGGCTGCTAGTTGTTGAGCCCTCCGTCAGCAGTCGGGTAGATCCAACCATCAAAGTCACAATCAACATCAGAGTCTTCAAGGGCATTAGTCTCATGGTTACTAATGCAGAGAGGTGGTTTACCTATGTGAGCACGTTAAACCTCCTTTTGAGCTTTGGAAGTGAATCCCAATCCAAATTTGTCTGACTTGAAAGAGAAATCAGGAAGCTGTCCCAAATGGTGCAATGTCCTTCTTCAATAACAACACATGCATCTTTGAGGGAAGCCATCCTTGGTGTATCTTTAGCAGCTTCAGGAATGTCAAGAGTGGCCTTGGCAACAACAACCATGGGAGAGACCACTTCAAAGGATTGACAAGGAGTTTTAATGAACTCGCTATCCATTTCAACATATTTGAATGAATTTAGATGACTAATCATAAACTCTTCTTCACCATAAACGGTAACAATTTTCCCCTTGACTGGATATTTCAACTTTTGATGCAGTGTGGAAGTCATCGCACCTTCCCCATATATCCATAGGCGTTCAAGCAGGCATGAGTAAGCTGGACGGATATCCATCACGTAGAATGTTGAGTTGAAGACTTGAGACCCAACTTTGATAGGGAGATCAACCTCTCCATGGACCATCCTTTTAGAACCATCGAAAGCCCTTACTACGATGTCAGTGGGTTTTAAAACTAGTCCATCACAATCTAGCCTATCCAATACTCCTTTAGGTAAGATGTTGAGAGAAGATCCAGTATCCACTAATACATGTGCTAGGGTGGTGCCCTTGCATTCTATGGAAATGTGGAGAGCTTTGTTGTGATTCTTCTCCCTCGGGGTCAAATCTGTATCAGAGAACCCTAAACTGTTGTCGGCAGTCAAGCTTGCTACACAATTTTCAAATTGGTCGGCCGTAGTTTCTTGAGGGACATGTGCATTCTTCAAGAATTTTATCAGTGCTTGAGCATGTGCCTCGGAACATAGCAACAAAGACAACATGGAAATCATCGAGGGTATTTTCCCCAACTGTTCCACTAACTTATAGTCATTTTTTCTGATAATTTTCAAAATCTCCTCCATCTCTTGGGTGTATGGGTCCTCAATGGTAATATCTTTTGTGGGTGCCTCCATCCTGGCAGGCTCTGTCATTTTTTCATTTCCTCGAGTATCAGCAACAAGTTTAAGAGTAGTAATATGAATGGGTGTAATTATGGTTGTCGGAGGTGAAATATATGGAGAGAAGATCCTCCCTATCCTAGCAACTTTACTTGATCCAACAATGTTTGTAATGTCAGCAGTTTCATCTTCATCTATCCAGGAATCTTATTTGATACCATGGTAGTATACTTCATCCCAATAACTCAAGGGCACAACCTTATCAGAAGAGTAGGGGACTGGCCCCGGTGTGGTGATAATTAGTGGATCTATTATTGGTTCAACGAGAATCCTAGTAGGACCTTTAGAGGTGATCCTAATAGGTTTGTTTGAGATAGTAATGATGGACACATTTTCAAGTTCTTGAGATACACTTTGGGTCAAACTTTTCACGGGTCGAGTTCTTTCAAATAGAATCTCATCACTATCCATCAGGTGTTGGACACCTTTCTTCAGCCATTCACAACCATTAACTTGTTCAATACAACAGCCACAGTCTTCAAGGCAGCCAGGGAATACCCCTACTTTCAACAATTTCTTTTTAACAACCTTCAAAGGGGTGGTCAAATCTTTGACAGACGAAACAAAAGAGGCATCTTCAACAACATTGACACCCTTACCATGATTTGGCATGGGTGCCGTGATTACGTTTGGAGTTGGCGGAGGGTCGAATTCAATTGTCTTGTTATCAATTAGGTCTTGGATTTTGTTCTTTAAAGCCCAACAGTTGTTGGTATCATGTCTGGGGCTGTTTGAGTGGTAGGCACATCTTGCATTGTGATTGTATTTTGGTGAGGATGTGTTGGGATTTTGTGGAGGATCTCTTAGAGAAATTAGCTCAAATTTTAGTAAATGTTGTAGGGTTTGGGGTAAAGACATCCCAATCTTGGTATACTGTATTTCTTGAAACCTCGTCTTTTGTTGATTAGCTCGTTGTTATGGTTATTGAGTAGAAGTTAGATTGACATTAGAACTACACTTACTAATTCAAGACGATCTTTCCTAGCTTTACTCCTTGACCCATACATAACATTAGTCTCTTTTTTTTACCGATAAATGGCTTTTTCACAGCATTTGATGTGGAGGCCATGGATATCTTCCCGCTTTTAATCCCGCTTTCATCCCTCTCACTAGTCAAGATTAATTCAGTGAATCCAGATGATGAACTTCCAATTAGTAAGTTGAAAAATGGTCCAGTCAATATGCCCATAAACATATCTACTAACTCTCTATCAGTTAAAGGTGGCTGCACTCTGCTAGCCAGGTCTCTCCATTTTTGAGCATATTCTTTGAAGCCCTCGTTGGTACCCATGGTCATTCCTTGAAATTTCACCATAGTTGGCGCAAGATCAGTGTTATATTGATATTGGCGGTAAAAAGCAGTAGCCAAATCCTCCCAAGTATGGATGTTAGTCCCTTCCAATTGGTAAAACCACTCCAACTGTGCCCAACTAGACTTTATTGAAAAAAGTACACCCACTGTTTCTTATCAGCGGTATGCGGCTGGATTTTTTTGCAGACGTAAGATCTTAGGTGAAGCTTCGGACATGAGACACCATCGTACTTGGAAAAAGCGGGGATCTTGAATTTGTGGGGAATGACTACCCCATGAACTAAACCCAAGTCACCGAAGTCCAATCCAGGCATAACTTAGATTTATATAGCCATCAATATGTCTTCTAGTTGCTTATATTTGTCGTCGGCCAGTGGATATTGCTCATCAAAATAATATTCTTCTTCAGAGATTTGATTGTTTCCACCCCCAGCACGGGTGCTCCTAGCATCTTCATCTTGATTTTCATCCTCTTCGGAGGAATTCTCTTCAACTTGGACTTGTTGGGCGGGGCCTTTAAACCTCTTCCCGGTGTTGATCAAATCTTTCTTCTTTGTCTTCTTCTTTGTAACAAGAAAAGCCATTATTTCTTGCTGCCCCTTTGCTAAGTTGAGCAGAGTTTCTCGAAACTGAGAGTTTTGAGTCTACAAGTCCTTCACAGTTTGCTAGAGATCCATCTTGTACTGAAATAAACAGTAGAAAGATGAGGAAACCTGTGTCAGAAAACCTGCTTATGATATGATGCATGTTATACGAATGCAATGTTTTCAAGGATTTTATGGAATTTAAATTTGCTAGACAAAGAGAAGACAACAAATATTAATTGCATTAATAAGTTCATAAATTACAAATGCCTCTATTTGGCTTACAATGGAAGAAGCAAAAATAATACAAAATAAAATCCTAAAACAAGAAGGACTCAAGCTTCCAATGGGCGCATCCTATTTGGTGCAATGTAAGCATTCAGGCTTTGCTATTCATGAAGTTTCCTCGTGAGCTCCAAAACCTTCTTCTCTCTTACGTAGAATGGTACTTCAAAGGTATCTCGTTCCCCTTTGAGTTGAATCCACAATCTTTGCAATTCCTCAAAGTCGGTAGGCATGTCAGGATGAAGAAGAGTGTAAGGGGTGTCTCCCTCAGCAACGGGCTCCATAATCACATGTAGGATCGAGGGGTAAGGCATCATGAGACTTTTAGCATGAGTTCATACCCACTTTAGGTAAGGATTAAGAGGGATGTAATTTTTATGCCCCAAAGTCTTTCTATCCACTCTGTTTACCATTCTCCAAGCTCGTATGAACCTTTGAAGATTGCCTTGGATGTCGCCCTCATAGTCGAATACCAAGCCTTGGATGAGCGCATCATGGGGACCATCTCTTCGCGCATACCCAAACTGTCGTAATTCAAGAGAAGGGTTATAGGTAATACCTCCCCTAATTCCTAAGAGTGGAACATTAGGGAATTCCCCACAACAGTCAATGACGTTAATATCCTTCAAAGATCGGGAACACCAATGAATATCCGAGTGTGAGAGAGACATGATCCTTTGAGACCATGTCAAGCCTTATTCATTCTTCAATGTTGATCGAGGTAGGTGCTAAATAAACCACCTAGACAACAATGGAATACAACACAAAATAGTCCCTCTCCTCTTCATGGTACGAGTATGAAAATAATGTAGGATGTCTCCAAGTAGCGTAGGCACGGGATTACAAGAGAGAAAAACCTTGATGGCATATACATCTATGAATTGGTCCGGATTGGGGAAAAGAACCAAACCATAGATTAGAAGGGCCAAGACATCTTCAAAATCTTGGAAGTCCATATCTTCCCAAAACAAATGAGTCTTCTCCAATAGAAACTTGGCTAAGAAACCTTTAACCCCACTTCTTGTTTCCCAATTTGCCACAATGTCGGATCTCTTTAAATGCAAGGCTTTCGCAATAACATCAGGCTTTGGAGTTTCTTCTAAACCAGTGAATGGTATTTGATCAAGCACAAACACTCCTAACAGTTGAGAGAATTCTTCCAATGTAGGCACCAATTGGTAGTCGAGAAATGTGAAGCAAAGATGCGTAGGATCAAAGAATTGGAAAAGTACACACATCATTTCTTCTTGGAAGTTTGAGGTAGCCAAGTTGAGAAGTCGGCCATATTTCTTGGTAAAGGGAGAATGTCCAGGCACCCTTGATGCTAGCTCTTGAAGTTGAGGATGCACTTTCACGAAGCTGACTCGGATGGTATTTCTACGAGTGGAAACCATGTCCTACAAAATAGAACAAATGTAAATTCCTAAATCCTTGAAATGGTTAGTGAGAATACTCATGATGTTATGATGTTTATGATGTCATGAATAATAATCACAAACAAAGCACACAAGGACCTTAGGTTTAGGCTTGCATGGGTTTTCATAGGTAAGTACCTTCTTGAAGTTTAGTTGGTTCAACCTATCCTAGAAAGTAAATGGGTTCTAGGGAATCTCAAAATCATTGATCTTTCTTCATTGGGCATTGTTTTAGCACAATCAATCTTTTCTTGTGGACAAAATATCACAAAAGTCCGATCTCAATGAGTGTAGTATAGAGTATCAACTAATATTTAACTTTGCACCAAATTCGGATATCTCACTACTTCCTGATGGCCAAGTTGTTCCACTAAAGGTTCTACGGTCAGTTAGTGCTTCATGACACCACACAGCAGCCTTGTATTCTTCTTGATTCAACACAAGGGATACCAGTACCAACAAATGTGTCACACTAACATAGCCATTGTTTCAACCATATAGGTCTACCCCGTACAGTCTCCACAATCTATTGATACTTACCTAATAATGTTCCTAGATCCGGGTAGAGGATCTACACAAGAAACCCAAACATAGGCCCAAAAATGTAAAGCAAACAAGTCAAACAACTGAAAGAATTTAAATGTGATCTAGTCTCTAAGGTAACCCCACTTTTAAGTTTACAATGTTCCCCAACATAGTCGCCAGTTCTGTAATACGATGGGAGAACTGACTTGTGTGTTTTGTGTTTTATCACAAATGTTGTAGATAGCAAGAGCCGCCATCAACTTTTCTTTTATCCAATAAAGGAAAGGGTGAAAAGAACAGGAAAGACCTTTTAAGATTTTTCTTGAGTTTGGGGGGTAGATTATGAAAAGGTAAGGTGTTAGCACCCTTTTCATCCGTAGTTACCTATGGACTCTTAGTTGCTAGATCACTTTGAAATACTTTGTAAAATGTGTTTGTGTTTGTGTTTGTTTGAAAGTATTTTTGAAAAGTGCCTTTGTTTGGGAGAACTTTGTAATGTTCTCGTCTCTATAAGAATGTATACAAAGTGTTGACTTTTGAAAATATTTCATGGAAAGTGTTGGTGTTTTTGAAAGATGTTTTGAAATGTTGTGAGCAAGCAACTATGAACGTTCTACCTACTCAAAAAGTCTTTTTTATTTTCCTCTTCCTTTAAATAGCATTATCTTAACATTAGTTAGTAAGAAACTATATCATTGGATGTGAAGGGACGAGCATGGGTCGTCGTATAATCATAGAAGGCAACATTGTAGGATACCTTAACAATTTGTCATAAGGGTCTAAGATAGTTTATCGAAGGCAACATCAAAGGGTCATCAAGGGACTATGATCTTATATTCGAGGGTCATTGCTAAAGTATCCCATGTTCGAGGGACATGACTGTTTTATCTGAGGAAACAAGTGTGGGTTAAACCTAGAGGTGCAAGTGTGCAAAGTGTTTTGATTTCATGCATTTTTTGTCTTTAAATTAGGGTTTTCTATTTATTGATTTTATATCTTGCCATACAAACGATAATTACTAGCAATTATATTGAAAACGGTAAACTGCGGTAATTTAAAGTTTTACGCTATTACAATCATTTTGGGGTTGGGGATACAATTGACAAATGGGGAATCAAAATAATTAAACCCTAATTTACTATTACAACCATATTGAGTATTGCGAGAATAAAATGTACAAGAATGTAAGATAATATACAAAGAAAAGGAAATTGTTTTTTGTTTGTGTTTTTATATGAAAGGTTTTAATCTAATTAATGAATAAAAAAGTTAACTAATTGAACTCCTAAGTTCTAAATTGATTCAATTAAAATAAATCTAAGTCAAATATTAATTTAATAAAAAAGAAATTTGTTAAGGAAATGTTTTTGGTCTCTTTGTCTAAAAGAAATAAAATAAAAATATACTAAATATCTAAATAATAAATATAAAATATTTTTGGTATTTAAATAAAATAAAATAAAATAAAATAAAGAAAATAAAATAGAAAATATAAAAATTAAGTCACGAGGTTTAGAAAGTGGAAAGGGTGTTTGTAAGTAAAACCGTTTTTGGTTTGACTTTAGGCCCAATGTTGGTTTTTGTAAGTTAGAATAAAAAATAAAAAAAGGTTATGTGGGTTGTGTGGCTTGTTAGCATACAGGGGGAATGATGCTGAGTAAAAAGAGGGAGGCCCAAAGGAGGAAGCCCAACGTGCTAGTTAACAAACAATAAAGAGATAGAAATAACATGAAAAATCACAAAAGGTCTCGCTGGGCTCGAACCCAGGACCTTCCATAATAATGCCTTACGTGCGCGCTTGCTGCCACTAGGGTGGCCTGTTTCATCCGTTAATAAACCATGTTGAAATAAACTTAAAATAAAACATGTTCATAGCTTCACTTCATCTTCAACCTCGCGCCATAAATAGATAACCAATTTGAATCCTGTAACTTCTTCATCTCTCAACCATTTGCAAAAATGTAAACATTAAACTTGTCCCAAATTTCATCACAATTTCATAAATGTAAATAACTTAAGCTATAAATCAAAGATGAGCATGAATTTATAATGGTACCAAATCTTGACCTAACTTTTTCAGAAAGTTCAAACCTAAAATTCTCACTACTCAAGCAATATAAATGAATTCTAAGGACATGGTCAACTTCAGGGCCATGATGTCTACATAACGGAAAGCTAACAATGCCTACACGAAGAGTTCAAAAATCAGAAAACTTACCTTGAAAATGGATTTCGTGTTTTGCAAATGAGCTTGTTTCAAGGTGCTGCAATAATCAGGTTAGCTTCCTTGAGTCCCTAGGAAGCTAATGCAATGCTTAGCTTGAGTTAAGAGTGGCTAAAATGGTCTGGAGAAGTCAAGTTGGAATGTTCTGTTTTTGGTTATGGAAGATGAAGAAGATGATGTTACATAATTGTAACATGTGTTTGGTTGAGTTATATTTGACGTATATAAGCTTTGAGAATGGATTAGAGTGAAAATGCACGAGTAGTTTGAGAGATTGGAATTTTCTGGCCAGAAATGACAACAATGGAGGTTTGTGTGCAATTATGGATTTGGGAGAGTTTCAAAGAGTTTGAGGGCTTGCTCATCCGTCCCCTAGCTTGCAAATGAGCCTTCTAATTATAGGCAAAAAGTCTTAGCATAATAGGTAATCATATTTTTGAGATATAGGGTTATGGCTTTATTGCTTAGTTTTGAAGTAAAGTGAAAATTATGGTCTCAATGTGATGGTACAAGGGCTCATAGGGTGGTTAGGAGCTGTAAACATGTTGCTTATTGCTTTAGAATAGTGTATGTGCAGAGATAAAAATTGAGAGGCTCAAGGAGTCACAGTTGCATAAAGGTTTGCTTTACTAGAATGGAAGTGGTGCCTTTCTCCCAAAAATGGCAAATTGCTTTGACAATGCTTGAATCAATTGGAAAATTAATCAATCAATTGTGTAAAAATTAAATTAAGGAGTTATTTTCAAGTTAGAAGGCCTGCAAAGTGAAGTTATGCAACATAACTATGGTTTAGGTCAAGTGTTGTTCATGAAAAATGCCTTGTAATTCAAGTTTGAAAGCCCAACTTATCCTCTTCGATTATCCTAGATAAAAAATGATCTCATTTAGTTCTTTGACATTTTGAAAAGCTTGGAACATCCTCTACAACTTTCATGTTTTCCATTTTTTCAAATTCAAAATGGAACCATGTGAAAATTGGCCAAGAAGTTAGGTCAAAATCCTGACCAACCTAGGTCAAAATTTCACTAAGTGTTTAAGAAAAAGTGCACGACTTCATGGATTCATAATTAAAAATTAAAGAATTTATAGGACTTGATAAGTAAAGAAAAAGATCTACAACTTTCATGTTGAAAGTTTTATTTGAATCATCTTGCATCTTGGTGAAAAAATGTCATGAAGTAGTGAAATTATCATACTTAAAACACTTGGAAATTTTTCTAAGTCTTGAAAAGTTTGACTTTTCAAATTGACTTTTGACTCTCTTGATTTATTGATGATCAAGCTTCATATTTTTGAATTTCTTTATGAATTGTGATATTTGAAACTCACTTTTGATCAAAGAGTCAACGTTTGACTTTTGGTGTATCAGTTGACTTTTTATCAGTTGATTGATTTTCAACTATCAATCAATTGATCTTGAGAAATGTTTTGAACCATGAAATTAAGTCAACATGTTGAATTTGAATCCTTGAGATTATGCTTCAAGCCATTATATCATGTATTAGGTCAAAAGTTCCTGATCAGTCAAATATAGTAAAAACCCTAATTTTGACCATTTTGCCCTTTTGGTGAATTGAGTGTTTTTCTTAAGAGATTGTGATCAATACTTGATTAAATGATGAATAGGACTTTAAGATGTTGATTTTTTCCAAAAATTATGAATTTTGACTGTAGGTTGACCACAGTTGACTTTTTACTCAATACAGTTGATTTTCAGTCATCTGGTCAATTGACTGAGCAAAATTGTGATTCAAGACTTGAAACTTGACATGAGTATTCCTGGAGGTCTATAATGATCCATGAAAGTCATACGGGGCATTAGAAGTCCAATTGTCTTTGAGAAAACCAAAACCCTAATTTGTGGCCTCAGTGTTAGGCGGTGAGTTTGTTCGATCAAATCTTGGAGAAACCTTGAGCTTTGAAGATCTTTGAAGATCTTTGTCAGAAATGTATTGAGAAAAGGGAGGGAAAATTTTGGGGTAAAACACATATGTTCATTTAATTTTAGTCATTGGATGTTTTTGCAAACAAAACAGAAAAAATAAAAAAAGTTTGAATTGTGAATATTTGTATTTTATTGTTAGTTTTGCCTATAAACAGACGATTTTGTACAAAGAGACATAAATCCTTGTAAGAGGAAATTGTCATGAACTGAAAAGAGTACAAATTATGAACAAGATAATATCTATATGGAAATAATATCGTCGGGTTCCAACTCTGCTATTGCCCATATGTCTTCAAGCATCTCATCCCTTGCTGTCGGAAGAAATTGATTGAACTGATCTGTACCATTAGAACTTTGACTTTGGTAATAAAGCTTGATGTAAGTGATCCAATGTGGACATAGTCGTACGCTTTAATCCCTAACTTTTTCCTGGACCGCCCTTTTGGGTTTTCAGTCCACCGGGATACCCTTTCTTGCCCAAGCCGCCTTTTTAGGTTTTCGACTTGCCGGGTGTAGAATGTTTTATATATCCCTAATTTTTGACCAAACCCTTTTGGTTCGTCGGGATGCCCTTATTTTTTCCTAGGCCAGTCAACCTAGTGGATCATTTTTATTTGTAGTGTCTTTTGACTTTGTCCATATTCACAGGGTGCGAGAAACCTTCACCGTCCATGGTGGTCAATATCATAGCACCGCCAGAAAATAATTTTTTAATCACAAATGACCCTTCGTAATTGGGAGTCCATTTGCCCCTGGGATCACCTTGTGGTAGAATTATGCGCTTTATTACCAAGTCACCATCTTGATATACCCGATGCTTGATCTTTTTGTTGAACGCCTTGATCATGCGCTTCCGATACATCCAGCCATGATAGACAGCCGCAAGTCTTTTCTTGTCAATTAGATTTATCTGATCTAGCCTGGTCTAAATCCACTCATCTTCATATAAGTCTTCCTATTTCATAATTCTCAAAGAGGGAATCTGAACTTCGACGGGTAGGATATCTTTCACACCATAGACCAGAGAGAATGGGGTTGCCCCAGTTGATGTTCTAGCCGAAGTGCGATAGCCATAGAGAGAAACGGTAGCATCTCATGCCAATATTTGTAGGTCACAACCATTTTCTGTACAATCTTCTTAATATTTTTGTTGGCGGCTTCCACTATGCCATTCATCTTTGGTCGATACTGAGACGAGTTATGGTGCTTGATCTTGAACTGCATGCAGAGTTTAGTGATGATAGTGTTGTTGAGATTGGTCCCGTTGTCTGTGATAATCCTCTCGAGGATGCCATACTGACATATCAGGTTATGCTTTATGAACAGGGCGACCACATTCTTGGTGACAGAGGAAAATGAGGCTACTTCAACCCATTTTGTAAAGTAATCAATGGCGACGAGAATGAAGCGATGCCCGTTAGAGGCAGTAGGCTTGATCTCTCCAATCATATCAATACCACACATTGCGAATGGTCAAGGAGCAGTCATGAAATTCAAAGGAACTTGGGGCACATGAACTTTATCAGCATAGATCTGACACTTATGACAAGTTCTCGAGTGGTGGTGATAGTCGGTTTCCATAGTCGACCAATAATAACCAGCTCTTAAAATATCTTTAGCCATAGTATTCCCACTGGAGTGAGTACCAAAGACACCTTCGTGCATATCTTGCATAATTTCTTCTGCTTCCTTCTTGTCCACACAATGAAGTAGAGTTGAATCATGATTACGCTTGTATAGAATTCCATTGCTCAAGAAGAACTTAGCCGGGAACCTCCGTAGGAATTTCTTGTCATTGATCGACACCTCTTCAGGGTATTCTTGAGCTTCAAGGTACCTTCAACATTTTTTTTGTGGAGGCAGCAGAGGATATGACCGTTAGTTGGGCAGCAGATGTAGGGACCATGCAGTTTTGGACATATTTATATTTTCATAATATTAATAATAAACAACAATGACAATAATAATAAAATAATTGTTAGTAAAACTAAACTGAAAATATAAAAGTGAAATAAAAAAGATATTAAAATTTTTGGTTTTTTTTCAAATAAAGTGATGCAAAATATATAAATTATATGTAACTAAGATTTTTTGATAATTTTAAATTAACATAAAGAACTTGCAAAATAAAATAAAAGAATGTGAAATTACTATTTTTTTGAGAGATTTTTTTTTACTAAATTAAATCTAAAAGACTATAATTTTAACTTAAATACAAGAACAAAAAAAACTAAATGAAACTTAAGGAAACCAATTTTTTTTATATTTTGAATATTTCAAATAAAAACGTAAATAAAAATGAAGATAGCATGAACTAAATACTTTTTAAGATTTTCTTTTTTATGAAAATAAGAATAAAAGAAAGATGATAAAAAAATGAAGAAAAAAACATGATTTAATAAAGTCAGACAAAAACCTGTTAAATTTCATTAAATTCACAACAATTTCTAACGTTCTATTTTTTGGTGGATTTTCAAAGCATAATCATCTCTTGACTTGTAAAGAAAAGTTGTAGTTGTTGCAGAGGAGAATCATATGTAAAAGAACCACTAAAAAATTGTCGAAATTTGAAGAAGTTTTGAATTTTTGAAATCTAACTCGAGAATTGACAAAAAAAAGGTTGAAACGCTTGTGAACGCCTGCTATGTAACAATGCAGATGGGAGGTGGTATCTTAGGTCCCAATTTGGGGTATGACAGCTGCCCCTATTTAAGTTTCTTCTATTCGGAGATATGAAGATTAAAATCTTCGTATCGACGAGATTGAAGGTACTTAAATACATAATACGCAAATTTTTCCCTAAGATTCCGCCATTATGTTTGTGATATGAATGTAGTATTTAAATTCACTGAGAATGATATTGTATGAGACAAGATAACGCTGGAGAAACCAAACACCAACAAAACACAGGAACATAGATTATACACTACTGGGGAAATGAGCCATCGACTTTAAATGATAGACTCTTGACGGCGAATAAAAATTTGAGAAAATACGACCTCTGACCCTAACAAAGAAGGCATCTTGCATAGGCCACAAAACAGATTATTGACCCAAAAATAACAGTGAGTTCCCAACTCAAGGTCAAATATAGACAAAAGATGTACAAAATTTGCTGATAATGGATTACCGACTTCTGAAGGTATAGATTCATAACAAACTTCTCTGCGAGATTTCAGGAGAGATGCCAATTAATGCTGGAATAATAATATGGTTGTAGATATACAAGCTGCTCAAATAAAGAAGCTGCCACTTGCTGTCGTTCAAAGATGTCAATAACATACAAGCTGCTCAAATAAAGAAGCTGCCACTTGCTGTCTTCCAAAAAAAACTATGACATACAAGTTGCTCAAATAAAGAAGCTGCCACTCACTGTCTTCCAAAAATACTATGACATACAAGCTGCTCAAATAAAGAAGCTGCCACTTGCTGTCTTCCAAAAAAATACTATGACATACAAGCTGCTCAAATAAAGAAGCCGCCACTTGCTGTCGTCCAAAAAAAACTATGACATACAAGATGCTCAAATAAAGAAGCTGCCACTTGTTGTTTTCCAAAAAAAATATGACATACAAGCTGCTCAAATAAAGAAGCTTCCACTTGCTGTCTTCCAAAAAAAACTATGACATACAAGCTGCTCAAATAAAGAAGCTGCCACATGCTGTCTTCCAAAAAATAACCAATAACATACAAGCTGCTCAAATAAAGAAGCCTCCACTTGCTGTTTTCCGCAGAAAAAGAACGTACAAGCTGCTCATGAAGAGACCGCCACTTGTCGTTTTTTCCAAAAAATTAATAACGTACAAGCTGCTCATGAAGAGACCGCCACTTTCCGTTTTCCGAAGGAATAATAACGCACAAGCTGCTCATGAAGAGCTGCCACTTGTCGTTTTTCGAAGGAATAATAACGTACAAGTTGCTCATGAAGAGCTTCCACTTGCCATTTTCCGAAGAATAATTCAGAAGAAAATTGCGATAACACTGTCAGAGAATAAAATCTTCGTCAAAGGGAACCATGAATAGATCCTTCCCGAGGAGATCAAATACTTAAATGTGCAAAATAAATGCACCATTCGTCTAGGTTACCTGGCTTGGAGAAAACCACGAGATAGCCTATGTAAGAGACAACAACTCCCTCCAGGGATAAACCAGAGAGAAAACAGTCAAACAAGACTCCACCCAATGAGAAAATAACTTGATTGGGGATTCATCCTATCCGGAAATGGACAAGGAAGGCTAAATCAAAAAAATCGTCCACGAGGATTAGCTCAGTTGGGAATTTAGAAAGGAAGCACATTTTCTGACTAAGCTAACATTCTACTTGGAAAGAACATGTACATTGTATTAATAAACATGAACAAGGTATACGACCCAAATCCAATGACAAGTGTGAATATGCATGCGTGATAGAAGTGTAAATGAATGAATGAATGTTATGCTGACAAAACAGGCAGACGAAATATCTTGAAGATAATAAGGTATCACGAAATAATAGATACTCGACCAATCTTGAAGAGACGGAAAATAACTGGAACTGGAACCACAAAGCAACGTCAGAGCGTATCATGCTACAAGGTTCAAATCTTCTGGGGAGAAAAGTATTCAAATCCAATCTTCTAACACCAATAGACCACTGGCATGAGACAAAGCGTACCACACTTCAGAAATCTGCTCAAATGAAGATAACCAAAACAACGCTTAACTGGAAAAGCTGGGGAGTCACCAAACTTAGTACCCCTAGAAACAAAAGTTTACACTACCAACACCTCGTGACGATCTTGAAATAAAACATGTTCATCATGCAAGGATAAATTGTTTTGCATTTCATGGCTTGACCATCCTCGGAACAACTGTTAATATTCCTTTCATTATTCACGACACATTTTTTTAAAATAAGAATACTTTAAATAACTTTGTTTCAAATATTTCCGTAAAAATTAAAATTTTGCCCACAAAAGGTAAATGCTCAAATTTCATTAATAAGATGGTAGTTCGCTAGCAACGCGACTCCAACGGTTTACAAAAGTTTGGGAAATAGTACATGAAATAAAGGGTTACACAAAAACAATGATCACTATTCTCCCTAACAACTTCGAATTCCGAAATGTGCTCAAATGCCACAGCCGGTCTGAACAAAAGCATGCCTAAGCCTCCCCTTCGAGTTTTCAACTTAGCAAACTGTCAACTCAAAACTAGGCGAAATACTTCTTGACTGCATCGGAGTTCACGGAGCGCGAGAGCTCTTCACCGTCCATATTTGTGAGAATCATGGCACCTCCAGAGAAAACTTTCTTAACGACATACGGTCCTCCATAATTTGGAGTCCACTTGCCCCTAGAATCAGGTTGGAAAGATAATATCTTTTTGAGCACAAGGTCACCTTCTCTGAACTCGCATGGTCGAACCTTCTTATCAAAAGCCTTCTTCATTCTCTGCTGATATAATTGACCGTGACACAACACTGTCAATCTCTTCTCTTCAATTAAATTCAACTGATCATATCTACTTTGACACCATTCAGCTTCAGAAAGTTTAGCTTCCATCAAAACTCTCATAGACGGAATCTCAACCTCCACGGGGAGTACTGCTTCCATACCATAAACTAGGGAAAACGGGGTTGCACCTGTTGAAGTTTGAACTGAAGTACGGTATCCATGTAAAGCAAACGGAAGCATTTCATGCCTATCTTTATAAGTTACCACCATCTTCTGGACAATCTTTTTGATGTTCTCGTTAGCAGCTTCAACTACCCCATTCATCTTCGGCCTGTTAGGGAGAAGAGTTATGATGTTCAATCTTGAACTCTTCACAAAGCTCTTTCATCATCTTGTTATTCAAATTCAAACCATTATTAGTGATGATCTTGCTCGGGATGCCGTATCGACAAATGATCTGATTCTTGATAAATCTGACTACCACCTGTCTGGTTACATTAGCATAAGATGCTGCTTCCACCCATTTAGTAAAATAATCGATAGCTACCAAGATGAAACAATGACCATTTAAAGCTTTGGGTTCAATCATTCCAATCATGTCAATGCCCCACATAGAGAAAGGCCAAGGCGAAGAGATAATATTGAGGAGTGTCGGTGGCACATGTATCTTGTCCGCATAAATCTGGCATTTATGACATTTCTTCACATATTTGCAACAATCATATTCCATTGTCATCCAATCGTAACCAGCTCTCAACATCCTTTTAGCCATTGCATGTCCGTTGGCATGGGTGCCAAAGGATCCTTCATATACTTCTTGCATAAGCATGTCTGCTTCATGTCTGTCTACACATCTGAGCAAGACCATGTCGTAATTCCTCTTATATAACACTTTTTCATTGAGGAAGAAACTTCTTTCCAATCTCCTCAACGTCTTCCTATCTTTATTGGATGCCCCAGGCAGGTACTCTTGAGTCTGAAGAACACGTTTAATGTCATAGAACCATGGTTTGTCATCGGTGACCTCTTCTACTGAGAACACATGAGCAGGTTTGTCGAGGCGTATAACTCTGATTATAGGCACATCGTTCCAACCATTCACTTGAAACATTAAAGACAAAGTAGCTAAAGCATCATCCATTTGATTTTCATCTCTAGGGATATGATGTAACTCCACTTTGTTGAAGAAGGTTAACAATCTTCTAGCATAATCTCTGTAAGGGATCAAACCAAGATAACGAGTCTCCCATTCTCCTTTGATTTGATTAATTACCAATGTCGAGTCTCCGTAAATATCAAGAATCTTAATCCTTAGATCCACTGCTTCTTTGAGACCCATAATACATGCCTCATATTCAGCCATGTTGTTCGTACAGTCGAACTTCAATCTCGCAGTGAACGGGATATGAGTACCTCGGGGAGTGACAATGATTTCCCCAATTCCATTTCCATAAGAATTCACAGCTCCGTCAAATATCAAACCCCAATGGGATTCGAGATCAAGTCCTTCTTCAGGTAACGGTTCTTCACAATCTTTAGCTTTCAAATACATAACATCTTCATCTGGGAAGTCAAACTTGATGGATTGATAATCTTCAATTGGTTGGTGAGCCAAATGATCGGCTAAAATAATCCCATTGATTGCTTTCTGAGTGTGATACTTAATGTCATATTCAGATAATAACATCTGCCAACGGGCTATTCTTCCAGATAAGGCGGGCTTCTCAAAGATATACTTGATCGGATCCATTTTGGAGATCAACCAAGTGGTATGGTTAATCATATACCGGCGCAGACGGCGAGCAGCCCAAGCTAAATCACAACAGGTCTTCTCAAGCATTGAGTATTGAGACTCACAGTCTGAATTTCTTACACAGGTAATATATGGCATGTTCCTTTCTTCCAGTCTCATCTTGTTGACCAAGCACACATCCCATGGAATCTTCCAATATAGTCAGGTACATAATCAAAGGTCTTCCTTCCACCGGAGGAATCAAAATGGGAGGTTCAAGTAAATATTCTTTGATGCTATCAAAATCTCTCTGACAATCTTCTGTCCACACACATCCTTGGTTCTTTCGGAGAAGCTTGAAATCGGCCCACAGGTAGCAGTCATATGAGATATAAATCTAGAAATATAGTTCAGTCTCCCAAGGAATCCTCTCACTTGTTTTTCCTTCTTGGGTGCGGGCATTTCCCGAATAGCTTTGACTTTATCAGGATCTACCTCAATACCTTTATGACTGACAATGAAACCCAGAAGTCTTCAAGAACAAACACCAAAAGTGCACTTGTTGGGATTCAGATGGAGTTTATACTTTCTCAAACGCTGGAATAACTTCAATAAATTTTCCAAATGATCTTCTTCAGTTTGCAATTTGGCAATCATGTCATCTACATACACTTCTATCTCTTTATGCATCATATCATGGAACAAAGCAGTCATGGCCCTTTGGTATGTTGCACCAGCATTCTTCAAACCAAACGGCATTACCCGATAACAAAATGTTCCCCAAGGTGTAATGAAAGTTATCTTCTCCATATCTTCTGGTGCCATCTTGATTTGATTATAACCAGAGAAACCATCCATGAAAGAAAAGACTTTGAACTTCGTAGTACTGTCGACCAAAACATCAATGTGTGGTAAAGGAAAATCATCCTTTGGGCTAGCTCTATTCAGATCTCTATAGTCTACACACATCCGAACTTTGCCATCTTTCTTAGCAACAAGCACTATATTGGCTAACCATTAAGGATATACCGATGTAACAAGGAAACCTGTATTAATTTTCTTTTGAACTTCTTCTTTGATCTTGTCAGCCATATCGGGACGAGTCCTTCTCAACTTCTGCTTAATCGGCGGACATTCAGGTCTCAACAGCAAACGATGCTCCACAATATTGTTGTCCAAACCTGGCATGTCTTGGTAGGACCAAGCAAACACATCAACATACTCTCTAAGAAGCTCCAACATTTTCTCTTTGACCTCTGGGATAAGCAATGCTCCGACTTTTACTTCCTTTTTATCTTCTTCATTACCCAAATTGATCATCTCTATAGGCTCTTCAAACGGCTGAATAGTCTTTTCATCATGCTCAAGTAAACGGGAAATTTCATCCGGGATCTCTTCACTATCTTCTTCCTCGACTCTGAACACAGGGAATTCAAAGTTGGGAGAGGGCATATGATCATTGTTTTCAATGGTTAAGTCATGGATTAATCTGCACATATAATTAGGCTTTATTTTAGAAATCGATTAATATAAATGTTGTACAAATAAAACAAAAGGTCATTATATTTTCCTATTACTACCAATTAATTTTCATTACTATTTCCCAAAAAAAGTGAAAAATAAAACAGTAGTGGACAAAATAACGTTTTTATTCATGATGGGCAATAATTGAAACAAAGAGCCCATAAATTTTCTCTTTTGCCTTGGGCAGAGCAAAAGGATTTATTTTCAACATAGCCCGATACAAATACCTTTCGCCTTGGGCAGAGCGAAAATTTTTCAAAAAGAAAACAAAACATTACTCAGAAATGTGCATCACAACAGGAACATCAACAACAATCCAGTTCTAGAAAACCACTCCATGCGTTACAAAATCCAGTTCTAGAAAACATGTGAAATGGAATGTTGGATGATGCATGATATGCGATGCAAATGATCGTTCATTTGATAGTTTTTTTCAAGGAACTTCAATAATTTTGCACACATCAATGGTAAAGGAATTTGGAACAACAAAGACTCATTTCATTAATCAAAAGCGGTAAATTACAACTTACAACTTTGGAACAACAAAACAATAAATTACAGCTTTGGGACAACAACCCAATAAAAAGTTGTAAATTACAACTTTGGAACATGAAGCCCATAATAAAAGCAGTAAATTACAACTTTGGAACATGAAGCCCTTTTACAGAGTTTTACAAAATAACATCAGTAAAAATATAACTAAGAACTGAAGATCATTTAGAATTAACTTCGAGTGTTTCTCCTTCCAAACTCCATAATACCTGAGATATCTGCAAAAATCATTCTTAAGTTCCTTGAAAAACCATTTTTTTACAAAAAAATGTTGATGGATGCATGGATGAATGATAATGCAACAGTTACACACAAGTTCACAAACATGGGGTTCAAAGGTTCAACGTTTCGAGCCTGGAGTCAAGGGTAAAGCCCACCCCAAGGTATGTACTAATGGTTTAATCGTACCTGCAAGACAAGGTTCTAATAGTTCCTGGAGTCTACATTCCTCCTTCGGATATTACCAACGTCTTGATTACTCAATAATTAGCAATATTCTCAAGAGAAACTCGTCCGAGCGTAGCATCGCGTGACAACTACTTCCGAATTACTCCGTTATAATCTCCGCACTACATCTAAAAGGCCAAGATGGGTTAGGGTTCTACGGTTCTCAGCTTCTCTGGCTCCTAGGTCGAAAATAATAATGTCTTCCCGAGTACTCGGTAAACAAGTATTACATTCAAAAGGGCCTTCCACTGAGTGGGGGATCTCATGCCTCCTTCTTCGGGATTACTCCCTCAAAGTTAACATGACTATACCGCCCGTCCTATTCTTAAGTGTAACTTAATCCGGGTATAGGATTCATCCTTTGCAAAAAACCCAAACAACCCCAATATAAACACATAATCAAACAAATCAAATAATAATAAAACACATAAAACAAACTAGGCTTAACCCACTTAGGGATGGACCAGCAAGAGGTTAATCTTTCCCCAGCAGAGTCGCCAATTCTGTAGCGATAAAAAATGTAGCGGGGTAAATTGGAGATCGAACTATTAATTATTTCATCTCACAAAAAGCAAGAGTCGCCACCGCGCTTTATTATTTCCAAGGGAAAAGGGAAAAGAGTGAAATAAAACCCTAAAATATGCAATGTAAAATAATACTTTAAAAGTAATGAAAATACAAGGCGTTTTGAAAAGAGGTCTAAGGTTCGGGGGTTGGTTATACAATGGGAAGGTATTAGCACCCAATGTATCTATAGTATTCTATAAGAACCTTTTGAAATATCTATTTATTAAAATGTTTGTTTGATTAAAAAATAAATTGTTTTGGCCAAAAATGGGTATGGACGAGTTTTTGAAGATACGACGACCTAATGTCGAAGTTTTGACTTAAAAAGTGTGAGTTTTGAAAAATTGTATATTTGGGAAAATTATCTTGAGTTTTTTTAATGAAATAATAAAAGGGATGAATGAGGGTGTTCACACGATGTTTTTTTTGACGACATGAAGTCGACAAAAATTAAACAATTCCCTTGGATTTTGCAAGCAACATGAAAATTAAAACTAAAAGTATAAACACTCCAAGATTTTAAAAGAAAACCAAAGAGAAGCCATGGAATCAAAATTATCACAAACTCATCCAACATGTATCATGGGAGGAACATCATAAGGGGCAATGGATTCAAAGAGATAACTTACAAACTTATCAATAAAAGACTAGTTAAAAAACTAACAAAATTAACTAACATACTGACCAAACGAAATATCAAGATTTAAATAAATTATAAAAACTAAACTAATTAATTGGGTTATAAACTGAAAACGAAATAAAGGTCCAGCATGAGATTGAAATCGAAATCGAACAACGCTTCTTTCGAACTCTCTTTCGAACTCTCTTTTTTCTCTCTTCGAACTCCCTCTTTCGAAATCTCTCTTTTTTCTCTTCGAACTCCCTCTTTCGATCTCTCTTTTTCTCTCTTCGAACTCCCTCTTTCGAACTCCCTCTTTCGAACTTTGCTTTTCTCTCTTTCGAACTCTCTCTTTCGAACTCTGCTTAAAACGAAATCGAACAATACCAACAATGAATCCTGCTCCATCAATTCGAACTCTTCTCACTCTCTAAATCAAAAACGAACAACAACACTGCTTCTGGCTTCGAATTCCTTCCCAAATCAAAAACGAACAACAACACTGCTACTTGATTCGAACTCTTCCTAAATCAAAAACGAACAACAACATTGCTACTGGCTTCGAACTCTTCCTAAATCAAGAACGAACAACAACACTGTTTCTAGTTTCGAACTCCTTTCTAAATCAAAACGAACAACACCAATGCTACTAGATTCAAACTCTTTCTAAATCAAAACGAACAACAACACTGTTACTGGTTTCGAACTCTTCCTAAATCAAAACGAACAACACCACTGTTTCTAGTTTTTTCATGCAGTTAAACATCAAATCAACAAGGTGACAAACATTCATGGCAAGAGAAACAACAATAACAATCTCAGGGGTTCTGGTTTATTGAAACATCAATAACAAAAAATGCAGTAACAACATCTAGTTCACAGCATACATCATTATGACAAGCATGGCAACAGATTTTTTGAGAAAAAAGTAAAGAGACTTACAAGATCAGAGCAAGTCTGATGGTTTCGATTTTTGACAATGAAATAATAAAGAAATCCAGAGATGAGGTAATATGCTCTTTTAATTCCTTCTGCTTCCAGAAACTGACTCGAAAATGTTGGTGTCGTTGAGTTTGCTGGTATGATGACTAAGCTTGCTGTTTATAGTTTGTGGTTATGGTAAGGAAGGCAGGCTTGAGTTATGCAGGCTATCCTGGTTGGTTCGAAACGGGCTTTGAGTTATGCAGGCTTGTGCTTGCAGTTCGAAACAGGCTTTGGTGGTTTTTGATGCAAGTTTGTGCTTTTGTGTTTTTGATTTGGCCATGTTGTTGTGTTTACGAGCGGTTTGCAGGTTTGATAAACTTGCAGGTTTGTGGGAAGCAGTTTTACAGTTTGTGGTTCTTTTTCTTTGTGAGCTATCTTTTCTTTTTCTCGCTCTCTCTCTATCAAGAACGAACAACAACACTGCAAGTTTTTTGTGTTTTTTTCTCTTTTTGTTCCTCTCTTATTGAACTGAACTTTTTCGATTGCCTACTGCCTGTTTATATAGTGAAACAAGAATGAGGTTTTGGGAGGGAACTTTGGTGAGTTTGAACAAAAGGAATACCCTGTTTTCGGCACTTTTTGATGCAGATTTGGTGTGTGTCATTTGAAGTAATTCCTGGACTGATGTGCACAGGTTTTTTGGACTGGTGTTCAACAGTTTTTTTGTGGAGGCAGTAGAGGATATAACCGTTAGTTGGGCAGCAGATGTAGGGACCATGCAGTTTTGGACATATTTATATTTTCATAATATTAATAATAAACAACAATGACAATAATAATAAAATAACTGTTAGTAAAACTAAACTGAAAATATAAAAGTGAAATAAAAAAGATATTAAAATTTTTGGTTTTTTTCAAATAAAGTGATGCAAAATATATAAATTATATGTAACTAAGATTTTTTGATAATTTTAAATTAACATAAAGAACTTGCAAAATAAAATAAAAGAATGTGAAATTACTATTTTTTTGAGAGATTTTTTTTTACTAAATTAAATCTAAAAGACTATAATTTTAACTTAAATGATTCAAGAACAAAAAAGACTAAATGAAACTTAAGGAAACCAATTTTTTTTATATTTTGAATATTTTGAATAAAAATGTAAATAAAAATGAAGATAGCATGAACTAAATACTTTTTAAGATTTTATTTTTTATGAAAATAAGAATAAAAGAAAGATGATAAAAAAATGAAAAAAAAAACATGATTTAATAAAGTCAGACAAAAACCAGTTAAGTTTCATTAAATTCACAACAATTTCTAACGTTCTATTTTTTGGTGGATTTTCAAAGCATAATCATCTCTTGACTTGTAAAGAAAAGTTGTAGTTGTTGCAGAGGAGAATCATATGTAAAAGAACCACTAAAAAATTGTCGAAATTTGAAGAAGTTATGAATTTTTGAAATCTAACTCGAGAATTGACAAAAAAAAGGTTGAAACGCTTGTGAACGCCTGCTATGTAACAATGCATATGGGAGGTGGTATCTTAGGTCAAAATTTGGGGTATGACACTACTACATCATAATCCCAACAACATCCTCGCCAAAAACAACAGGGGAATCAGTGTAAGCAGAATGCACCCAAAAGACGATTTACCGAAATCAACATATCATTGGCTCAAGCATTGCAACACATGTTGAATGCTATACTGATAACATTGAGGGATCCCTATCAAAAGCCCAATACTTCTTCTTCCCGTCACAATCCTAATGTAAGGTACGCATACCACTCCAACAGTCTTGGGCATGACACTGACATCTGTTGTGCATTGAAAAATAAGATTCAGGACCTGATTGACGAATGAGTGGTCGAGTTCATGAAAGATTGTTAGATCGATTTCTTCTGATATACCCCAAATGCTGACTCTGCAAGGCACACCATCTAAAGTGACAAGTTTAGGCTGAAAAGCTTTTTGTTCATTCGAATTTTCATTTGTAATTTCTATAGTTTGATTCAAACATTTGTCTTTATTTCAGACATTTGGTCGTCCTCATTAATTCATTACATATGTTTGTCTTGAATTAGTCCATTCGTTTTCACTATACGTAACTATGCTTTTACTTCCTTTTGTGATATTAAACTCTCGATTAAAAGTTATAAGCCTTTAGAGCGAGGATGAAGAAAAATACCGTAATATCTACAGTATGCTTTAGAATAGACCTTGCTAACGATGTACAAGCGTTGTTTCAAATCCTTAATAGTGGAGTTATAAGGAAGATAATCCCTAGTCAACCCCTTTGAGCTTAAGAAGTAGGAGTTTTCTTTTTCGTATAAATTAAAACCTTTAATCAAAATATGGGGTAGGGTAGTTTCTTAGTTAAATTCAAATGTGTGTTTAGTCGCAAGCTTTCACTTCGTACACAACAAATAGCATCGAAGACGTTCTTCCAAATCAAAAGACAATGATGGTTCCCCGTAAAATAGGGAGTCATTATCTTTCAAAAGAGAGAGTCCGCTAAGTCAAAACCTATAAGGATACTTAAGAGAAACTGGGGCATCCCACTGACTGTAATCACAAAAGAAATAGTTCAGGCAAAGGTAGGGATGATAAAGTAAAAAAAGGGTCGCTACAAATCCTTGACAACAAAAAATGTCTACCTTCTTAAATAAACTTCCAGTATCCGAACCATCACCAAAATATCATTCCAGACTCAGTTGGAATCCAAACGCGCAATTAACTGAGTATAGGTTGAAAAACATCACGAAGAACGGGTTGGGTACAAATAAGTTTTGAGCCTTATCCTTTGTTTCTTAAATTGTGAACCAGGCCACCTCATAACCCTTAAAAGTCCTAGATGATAGGTTAGTTCGAAAGCATGCAGTAACAAAAAGGTATCCTGACTCCTATAAGGTTTACTATAAATCTTGAGTTAAATTCATATTCTTAAAGAATTATGTTGTTTACTAAAATTTTGCATTTTGAATTTATGATACCACTGTTTGCATATAACTATTTGTTTGACAGCAGATAAATTTGCACGACGAATATCCAATGAATGGAAATCCTCTCAGTAAACAAAATCACTTCAGATGGAAAAACACTTCCAATGACAAACCTTCCATAATATAGAGGCATGACATGTTATTGTCCAAACTCCTCTATGACAGTCAAGTCGAGGTTCAAAGAATCTCTCAAAAATGCTGAATAGCCAGGGGCATATCTCCCTCTGAACCACTTGGGGGATGTTACATTGATCAAGGGTTCAATCAAAAACCACTTTAAAATTTGAATCTTCGGTATCATCAAATTGTTTATTTGTGCTAGTAGTATCATATGGTGTAAGTATCATGTCTTTGGATCTTTCCTTGACAGTTCTTAGAAAAATACTGAGGAAGGTTAAGACTATCAGAAAGTTATTGTGCAACTCATTTGTGGTAGTCGATTCGAGATTCAAAGAATCTCTCAAAAATGTTGAATAGCCAGGGGAAGATCTCCATCTGAATCACTTGGGGCATGTTACATGATCAGGGGTTCCAACAAAAACTACTTTGAAATTTGAATCTTCGGTATCATCAAATTTCTTATTTGTGCTAGTAGTATCAGATGGTGTCAATATCATGTCTTCAGAATCCTTCCATAATAGTTCTTAGAAAAATATTGAGGAAGGTCAAGACTATCAAGAAACTTGATCAAAAAACTTCAAACATCAGGTACACCAGACTAACCCCAGGAGCAAACAGGCTCCCACATATGAAAGGTCATGTGTGATCAAGCAAACATTTCCTGGAATTACTACAACACTTACTACCATATACATTGACAATTCTCCACACCTCGTGAATGAGGATATAGTCGAAAGATATTACGCATAAGAGAGACCCACTAGGTTGACATGCCTAGGTAAAAGTAAGGGCATCCCAGCGAACCAAAAGGGTTCGGGAAAAAACTAGGGATATATATACATGAAGATGGTACACCCGGCAAGTCGAAAACCTGAAAAGATGGCTTAGGAAAAAAAGGGTATCCCGGTGGACTGAAAATCTGAAAAGACGGTCCAGACAAAAGTTAGGGATTAAATTGCACGGGTATGTCCCGTTATCTCATCACTTATCTATTAGTAAAAGACTTATCACTCTGATCAGCATTTACCAAGGACTCTAGAAGATAGGACAATGTTTAAGTCATCCCCACAAAGCAATCTCAACGGGATTATCCCCACAGAGTTATCTTCACAAGTTCATCTTCAACAAAGATACATTCCCTGACTGGTCTAAAATGCCTTCAAACTGAAAGTGGGGCATCTTCTAGCTGATAACATAGTCATACTCGCCAGCAGATCCCCCTAGCAGATAAAGGAGCATGATCTTGTCCCCAGCAATATCACCAACCCATAGAGTTCCAAGCCAGTACATCTCATGGAAATACTCTTCCCCAACTGAGTTCGGTCCTCCAAAATTTAAAAAGAAACTTTGCAAAAGTTCATCTCTCTAGCAAAATTCAATTCCCCCAAGAGAGTTGGTTTCCTCAGCAGGGCACTTCTTCATCAACAAGGGTTTATTTCCCCAACAGGGTTTATGTCCCCAACAACCTACAAATTCCCCAGCTAATCACTGACAAGATTCTTCCCCCCATTAAAGTTGCCACTATCCCCCAGATACTTGTTGCAAAACCTAGAGTCGAACTTGATGTCAGTTAGGAATCACCTTCCCCAGACGAATCAGAAGGTTATCCTTCTCTTTTATCCCAAGATAAGGTATATAAGAATTATCTTCCTCAAAGGCTATCCATCTCTTTTATCCCCAGTCAGGGTATATAAGAATTATATTCCCCAAACGAGTCGGAAGTTTAACCATCTCTTTTATCCCCAGTTAGTGTATATAAGAAATAAATTCCCCAGTAAAGTAACAGACGACCGATGTTCCTAAACTCTATTCCCTAAGAAGAAATCAACATCCCCAGTAGAGTTTCCTCAAACAGGAAGCAAGAATCCCTAGCGGAAGCATTCTATACAAAATTGAAGATACACATACTCTTCATCTCCCAACAATAGTCAAGGATTTATTTTCCCAGATAAATATACAATTTATTACATTTCACATCATTTACAAATATCATGGCATATGCATACGAAACACATATAACACAATCTCATCTATTTTGAGAACATTATTACGCAATGCATTTCATACATCATGGAATTGCATACAACAAAATTTTATCTTTTCAGGAAAAAGATCAATCAATAGACAAACGTCACAAACTACTTATTCGACCCAACAGTCTTCTCAAAGGCTACGTCTGACAAATGGCTATTTAAGAAATTTTATCAGAGGGTCATTCCAAAACAAGACATCTGCTGGTTCAGTTTCAATCGCCCA
Source organism: Vicia faba (assembly GCA_948472305.1). Taxonomy (NCBI): domain Eukaryota; kingdom Viridiplantae; phylum Streptophyta; class Magnoliopsida; order Fabales; family Fabaceae; genus Vicia; species Vicia faba. Next base: position 178,786,397 of record OX451740.1, read on the forward strand.
AAGATTTATTCTGATTCTTTTCCTGTAGACACTTTTTCTAGTTCAGATTTTTTCTGATTCTTATCCAGTCAAAGACAAAGATAGACACCTGTTGGTTCAGTTTAAATCACCCAAAGATTTATTCTGATTATTTTATGGTAGACACTTTTTATGGTTTATATTTATTCTGATTCTTATCCAGTAAAAGACAAAGATGAACATCTTGTAGTTCAGTTTAAATTGCCCAAAGATTTATTCTGATTCTTTTCCGGTAGACACTTTTCTGGTTCAGATTTATTCTGATTCTTATCCAGTCAAAGAGAAAAACAAGGCATCTGTTGGTTCAGTTTAAATCTCCCAAAGACTTATTCTAATTCTTTCCTGGTAGACACTTTTTCTGGTTCAGTTTAAGTCACCTAAAGATTTATTCTGACTCTTATCCAGTCAAAGACAAAAACGAGGCATATGTTGGTTCAGTTTAAATCGCCCAAAGATTTATTTTGATTCTTTTCTGATAGACATTTTTTCTGGTTCAGTTTAAGTCACCTAAAGATTTATTCTGATTCTTATCCAGTCAAAGACAAAGACAGACATCTGCTGGTTCAGTTTAAATCGCCAAAATATTTATTCTGATTCTTTTCCCGTAGACCATTTTTCTGGTTTGGATTTATTTTGATTCTTATCCAGTCAAAGACAAAAACGAGGCATCTGCTGGTTTAGTTTAAGTCGCCCAAAGATTTATTCTGATTCTTTTCTGGTAGACACTTTTTCTGGTTCAGTTTAATTCACCTAAAGATTTATTATGATTCTTATCCAATCAAAGACAAAAATGAGGCATCTTCTAGTTCAGTTTGAATCTCCCAAAGATTTATTCTGATTATTTTCTAGTAGACATTTTTTCTGGTTCAGTTTAGGTCACCTAAAGATTTATTCTGATTCTTATCCAGTAAAAGACAAAAACGAGGCATCTGCTGCTTCAGTTTAAATCGTCCAAAGATTTATTCTGATTCTTTTTTGGTAGACACTTCTTTTGGTTCAGTTTAAGTCGCCTAAAGATTTATTCTAATTCTTGTCCAATCAAAGACAAAAACGAGGCATCTGCTTGTTCAGTTTAAACCGCCCAAAGATTTATTCTGATTCTTTTTCCATTAGACACTTTTTTGGTTCAATTTAAGTCGCCTGAAGATTTATTCTTATTCTTATCCAGTTAAAGACAATTATACACATCTGTTGGTTCAATTTAAATCGACCAAAGATTTATTCTGATACTTTTCTAGTAGATACTTTTTCTGGTTCAGTTTGAATCGACTAAAGATTTATTCTGATTCTTTTCTAGTTAAAGATAGACGTAGACATCTTCTGGCTTAGTTTAAATCAAGCATAGATTTATTCTGATACTCCTCAGATACAGTCGAGCGTAGACTCATTCTGATATTTCTATCAACAGTTACTTTGGATGGCATCTTTAAGCCCATCTCCGACAACTCTCCAAATGGCATCTTTAAGCCCATTCCTAGTATAGTCAACAAACAATTTTACTTCATGCACAAATGAGTGCAAATTTCTGGGCACTTAAGTGCTCAATGATCTTCCACCTTCAAGTCACGAATGGCGGACAAGTCAATCTAACTCTTCAGTTTTAAGGAGATTGAACAGGGGCAACTGTTGTACCCCAAAATTTTCCCTCTCTTTCCTCAAGACATTTCTCACCAAAGATCTCAAACGCTCAAGGGTTCTCAAGGTTTTGATCAGATAAGCTCACCTTCTAAGCACTGAGCCTCCAAATTAGGATTTTGACTAAGAAGGAGTGATCAGTGAGTTTTGACCTAGTGCATGACCTAATGGCTTGAAACATGATCTCAAGGACTCAAATAACATGTTGACCTAATTTCATGGCTCAAATCATCTCTCGAGATCAATGGATTGATAGTTAAAATTTGATTAACGGATGAAAAGTCAACTAATACACAAAAAGTCAAACTTTGACTTTTTGGTCAACATTAAATTTCAAAGATCAAAATTCATCAAGACATTTAAAAATATGAAACTTGATCATCAAGAATTAAGAAAGTTAAAAAGTCAATAAAAAAGTCAAGATTTCAAAGACTCGGGAAAATTCTAAGTGTTTTTAACCTTGATAATTTCAATACTTCATGACAAATTTTCACCAAAATACAAGATGATTCAAGGGAAACTTTCAACATGAAAGTTGTAGATCTTGATGAATTCTACATTTTTTTCCCTTAAGGTTGATGTCCAAAAAAATGCTTAGATTTGAAGATATAAGCTCATAAAGACATGACATTTTTCATAAAACACTTGGTGAAAATTTTAGCAAGTTTAGGCAGATTTTTTACCTAACTTCTTGACCAATTTTCACCTAGTTCCAAGATGATTTAGCCAAAGTGGTCAACATGAAGGTTGTAGACAATGTTTCAAGCTCTCCAAAATGTCCAATAGAATGAATTTATCATGATTGAGCTAGGAGATTTGAAGAGATGAAGTTGGGCATCCATACTTGAATTATAGGTCATTTCTATGATAACCATGAGACAAAATCTTCATGCCATGCTGCATAATATCACTTTTCAGTCCTCTTAAATTCCAAATCAGTCCATAATTTAATGTTTACACAATTGATTAAACCATTATCCAAGTGTGTGAGCCATTGTCCAAATGATTTTTCTATTTTTGCCACAAAGTTAACATTGCCATTCTTGTAAAGTAGCTTTAATCACAAAGTCGGCTCTTCTTGAGCCTCTAACTTGTTTTTTCTACACACAATCAACATACAAGATCATATAAGCATGCTTAAAGTATCCAACAATTCTATGAAGAAAAGTACAAAGCATTGGAACTATGATCTTCAAGCTGGCTTCATTTATAATCCAACCTAGTCATAACATGTGATCTTGCAAATCTGATCAACCCTTGTCTTAAAACCTATTTCCTATAAATAGAGAGATTATTTGCAAGATAAAAAAATAAATAAAAGAGAAAAACATAAGTTCACAAGCCCTCAAAACCCCTTATACTCTCAAAAACCAAAATTGTCCATAAAACCTCCATTTTTGAGTTTTGAAGTCCAAATCTTTGAATCTCTCAAACCTTACATGTTTTTGTCCAAACAAATCATCCAAACACTTCAAATACATCATATAGAAGTTTTCCAAACACAAGAACGACTTCTATAATATCATTATCACCATCTTCTAAACTCAAAAATAGTACCTTGCAACTTGACTTGGTTGGGGGTGATTCAGCAACTTTCAGCACAATGTTAGGATTGGCATAGCTTCAAGAATGTCCAAGGGAGCTTAATCAATCATAATATTTCACCTTGTACAGCTAGAAGAGGCTTCAGACTTTTCTCCAAGATATGTAAGTTTCCTTAAACTGTGATATCTTTATCCATACATTATTTGTTTTTGTTTTCAAATGAATAAAACAGGACAAATCAAAGCATAAGAGTGCAAATATCCAAAATTAAAATAAATAAAAAAGCTTCAGGAGCCCTGACACGGATGGCCGTTTCACCTGACACGGGCCGTTTCAGGGAGAAGATGTGCAAAAAAGGCAAGGCGGGTGTTGACACTGGTGCCTGTGTCTGGTGACACGGCCTGTGTCAATTCAGCTGAGGTTGAAAACTTGGAAAAGAGGCAAGGCAGAAGGCGACATGGGTGCTCGTGCCACACAACACAGCCCTTGCCAACTTAGTTGGGACTAAGAACGTGTAGAAGACATTGGGCAGATTCTGACACGGGTGCCTGTGTCCGGTGACACGGCCCGTGTTGGCCTAGGCGCTAGAAATCCTAATTTTTGAGATTTTTGCTATAATTTTGGATCATTAAGGGTACATTGGAAATTTTGCATTGATGTGAATTGACATTAACATCCAAATTATTTTCTAAACAATTAAAAATCATTTGACTTAGGTTTTATTTTAATTTCAATTAACTTATATTTTGTAGGTTTTGTTTAAAATAATTGTTAACCTCTCTTTTAATTAAAACTAATTAATTTTCTTAGGTTAATGATCAAACTTTGTTTTCTATCAAAAAACCCTAAAAAACAAATTCTTTCTTCCTCTTTACATTTTGTACATTCAATTATTATTCATATTAAATGGTCTGTAATAGTAATTAGGGCTTTATTTCTTTTCTTCCCCCTATTCACAAAATTGTACCCTCCATTCCCAAAGCATTATAATAGCGTAGGATGTTTAAATTCCGCAATTTATCGCTTTCCCTATTATTGCTAGTAATTATGGTTTGTATGACAAGACTTAAAATCAAACTTAGCAAAACCCTAATTCAAAGGTAAATACATGAAATCAAACACCTTGCACACATGCACCTCTAGGGTAACCCACACTTGCTGCCTCGGATAAAAAACAGTCATGTACCTCGAACGTGAGATATTTTTAGAAAAAGACCCTCGATTAAAAGATCGTAGTCCCTCGATAACCCTTCAATGTTTCCTTCGGTAAGTGATCTTAGTCCCTTACGACAATTTCTAAAATATCTTACAAGTTGCCTTCTATGAATGTACGATGACCCACACCCATCCCACACATCCAATGATATGGCTTTCTACTAGATAATGGTAGACATGCACTATCTAAAGGAGGAGGAAGAGAATAAAGACTTTTTTTGAGTAGGTAGATTGCTTGTAGTTTCTTTCTCACAAACAAAACCATTTACACCTCACACTTTCAAAACACTTGACAAAACAAATATTTTGTATACATTCTCAACTATACGAGAATCATTACAAAATTGCTTTACATTGGCATTTTCAAACATCTTTCAAACATTACTTTTCAAAAAATATTTTTAAGACCAACACTTTGTATACATTCTCAACGATACGAGAATCATTGCAAAGTTTTTCAAACAAAGGCGTTTTCAAAATATTTTCCAACTTACACAAACACAAAAGCATTTCAAAGTGATCAAGCAATTAAGATCTCATAGATAACTACAGATGAAAAGGGTGTTAACACCTTCCCTTTTCATAACCTACCCCCGAAACTCAAGAAAATTCTTAAAAGGCCTTTCCTATTCTTTTCACCCTTTCCTTTATTGGAAAAAAGAAAAGTCGGTGGCGACTCTTGCTATCCGCAACATTTGTGATCAAACACAAAACACCCAAGTCAGTTCACCCATCGTATCACAGAAGGTAAGGCCATGCTAGAATGAGAAGAATCTCAAAACTAAACAAGTTGAACCTAGTTATGGGCCTTCCAAATATAAAGTTTTCTTCAAATTCTCTTTATGAAGCATGTCAGAAAAGCAAGTTCTCAAATACCTCTTTAAGAGTTAAAAACATTGTATCTACCTCTAGGATTTTGGAGCTCTTACACATCGACCTGTTTGGGCCTGTGAAAACAACCTCTGTCAGTGGTAAGAAGTATGGGTTAGTCATTATTGATGACTACAACATATGAACATGGGTAAAATTCTTAAGACACAAGGATGAGCCACATTTTGTGTGCGCTACCTTCTGCTCACAAGTGAAAAATGAAAAGGATGTTAAAATTATTAAAGTCGGAAGTGATCATGGTGGAGAATTTGAAAATATTTTTGATGAAAAAGACATTTCTCATGATTTCTATTACCATATAACTACTCAACAAAATGGATTTATAGAGAGGAAAAATCATACCCTACAAGAAATGGCCAGAACCATGATCAACGAGGCTGACATGGCAAAGCACTTCTGGACAAAGGCAGTTAACACAACATGTTATATTTATAACATGATCTCTATAAGATCAATTCTGAATAAGAATCCTTATGAATTGTGGAAGAATAGAACACCCAACATCTCTTACTTTCATCCTTTTGGGTTTGTCTATTTTATTCTCAACCCCAAAGATAATCTTAAAAAGTTTGATTCTAAGGCACAAAAGTGTATCATGTTAGGTTACTATGAATGCTCAAAAGGCTATAGAGTGTACAACACTGAAACACGAATTGTTGAAGAATCAATTCATGTTAAGTTTGATGATAAGCTTGACTCTGAAAAGTCAGAGCTATCTAAAAAAATTGGAGATCTTGAAATCACGTATTCAGATTCTAAAGATAAAGACTCTGAAGATTAATACTCTAAGGTCAAAGACTTTGTATGTCCTCAACCTGAAGTAACTAAAACTCCAGCTCCACTGAGAAAGCACGTGCAAAAAATTCTACATCCTGAGTGTGATACGGTGGCAGAACCGACTGTTATACTGGCTTTGCATTTTGTATTTGCAAATGTTGCGGTAAGCAAGAGTCATCACCGACTTTTCTTTTATCCAACAAAGGAAAGGGTGAAAAGAATAGAAAAATACCTATCGAGAGTTTTCTGAGTAAGGGAGTAGATTATGAAAAGCGAAGGTGTTAGTACCCTTTCCATCTGTAGTTATCTATGGGCTCTTAGATGCTTAGCTCATTTGAAAGGTACCTTACGCTTTTTGTGTGTTTTTGAAAAGTATTTTGAAAGGCCATAGTGTGGAGATTCGCTTTATGATAACTCTTGTATCAGTCCTCAAGAGTGTTGATAAAGTGAATGTTTTTGAAAGTGTTTTTGAAAGAAGTTTTGTGTAAGTGGGAAAGTTTTGTTGAGCATAGCATCTAGGAACTATCTACTTATACTTAAAAGGTTGTTTCTTTTCCTCCTACCCTTTAGACAGTGTTATCCTACTATTAGTGAGTAGGTAGCCCTATCGTTGGATGTTTGAGGGACATTCGAAGGGACGTTTTTATAGTCCCAAAGGCAACTAGGAAAGAAGCTTTAGTAACTACCCTAGGGTTCTAAGATCATATTTTTATCGAGGCAACATCGAGAGGGTCATCTAGGGACTTATGATCTTTTTGAACTAGAGGGTAGCCGCTAAAACCTCTCACATTTAGAAGGTTGTGACTATTTTCTGAAGGCAACCAGAGTGGGGTACCCTAGAGGTGTATATGTGCAAGCGATTTAGTTCGGTTCATTTATCTTTGTTATTAGGTTTGCTAGCGCCTTGTTTTCTGTCTTTCCATACAAGCCTAATTACTATCAGTTAATGTTTTGTAGAAATTTAAAGTGTGGGAATTGTAAATCCTACGTTATTACAAAGCTTTGGGGAGGGGGATATTTATATGTCCAAAAATTGCGAAAAATAAAGAAAGCGATAAAGTAAATGCCCTAATTTAAGCTATTACATACTGTCAGCAGATACATTTGTATAAAAAATGCAAAAATAAATAACGCGTGCGAAATGGAAGGAGACGTCTAAAAAACCTAAAAAATAAAAATATTTTTGATGATTTTCTTTATTTTTATGATTAAGAAAATAAATAGCAAAATAAAATTAGACCTACATTCTAATTTATTTTAGTTTTTTTTAAAAGAGGGTGTTAAAATTGATTAATTAATTTTTCAGAAATCAATTTAATTAGTAAAAATCAAATCCTAATTTTTTGTGATGATTTTCTTTATTTTTACGTTTTAAAGAGAAAAAAAACTAATAAAGAAATGAAAAAAAACACAAAAAAACGAAATACAAAGAAGAACGGTCTTTCGATCCAGAGGAAGGGGGTTTTCGATTTAGAGGAGGGTGGCTATCCTTCTATCTAATGAAGGAAGTTGTCCTTCGATCCAACAAAGGGTGTTGTTTTTGATCCAGAGGGCATTGTTGAAAGTGCCTGATGGATCACCTGTGAGGGTACTTGTGATACGGTGGCAGAACCAACTGTTATACTGGTTTTGCGTTTGTGTTCATAAATGTTGCGGTAAGCAAGAGTAGCCACCGACTTTTCTTTTATCCAAATTAAGGAAAGGGTGAAAAGAACAGAAAAAGACCTTTCAAGAATTTTCTGAGTAAGGGGGTAGATTATGGAAAGGGGAGGTGTTAGCACCCTTTCCATCCGTAGTTTTCTACGGGCTCTTAGATGCTTAGCTCATTTGGAAATACCTTGTGCTTTGTGTGTTTTGGAAAATGTTTTGAAATGCCTTAGTGCGGAGATTTACTTTATGATAACTCTTGTATCAGTCCTCAAGAGTGTTGATAAAGAAAATGTCTTTGAAAGTTGTTTTTAAAATGTGTAAGTGTAGAAAGTTTTGTTTTCTTTGAGAAAGCATCTAACAACTATCTATTTTTACTCGAAAAAGGTTTATTCTTTTCCTCCCATCCTTTAGACAGTGTTATCCTACTATTAGTGAGTAGGTAGCCCTATCGAAGGGACATTTTTTATAGTCACAAAGGTAACTGGGCAAGAAGCTTTAGTAACTACCCCATAGTTCTAAGATCATATTTTTACCAAGGCAACGTCGAGAGGGTCATCGAGGGACTTATGATCTTTTGAACCAGAAGGTAGCCACTAAAACCTCTCACGTTTCGAGAGTTGTGACTATTTTTTCTTAAGGCAAACAAAGTGGGGTACCCTAGAGGTGTACGTGTGCGATTGTGTTGTTTTCAATTATGTTAATCTTTGGATTAGGTTTTCTAGCGTTTGGTTTTATGTTCTTTCCATACAATCCTATTAGTCATGCATCTAGACAGTTAATGGTTTATAGTAATTAAAACTGCAGGAAGAAAAATCCTAAACTATTACAAGGCTTCGGGGAGGGGGATTAATTACATATCTAAAATTGGGGGAAGAGAAAATAAAGAAAGCAGTAAAGCCCTAGTTAATTATCTATTACATACCATCATCAGGTACAAAAATATGAAAAAGAATAGAAAGGAAATATTGAATGCACGCTAATTGGGAAAGATACGCCTAAAAACCTAAAAAAATTACTAAGTAAATTTAATCCTAATTAATTAAACAAATACAAGAAAACTAATTCTAATATTTTTTATATTTTTGTTATGAAAGATTTGAATGAAATAAATCTAATTCTAATTGATTTTAAATTAAATAAAGGTCAAAATAATTAATTTAATTAATTTATGAAAATTAAATTAATTTAAGAAAACCTAAGTCTAGAAAGATGTTAAAGTAATTAAATTAATTAGTTAATAATTTTAATTAATAAAAAAAACAAACTAGCCATAATTTTTTGTGATTTTCTTTTAATGTTAATAAAAGGAAATAAGAAATAAAAGAAATAAGCAAAACCAAAAATAAGACAATGAATAGAGGTCCTTCGATCCAGGGGAGGAACGGTCTTCTTTGATCCGGGGAAGGAAGTTGTCTTCTCCGATCCAAGGAAAGAAGTTGTCTTCTTTGATCCATGGAAGGAACCGTCTTCTTCAATCCAGGGGAGGAAGCTGTCTTCTTCGATCTAGACCTGGTGTCAAACCCTAGGCTCTCCAAGCTTACACACGCATCCTTCACCACTGGGCCATATGTTCAATCAATAATACAAACAACAAGAAAGCAATATATTTGAAATATCATAAAACACTAAGGTGTTAAAACCATGGCATTAGTTTGGAATAAGGTATTTGTATAGGGAGATACGACCAAAATGTCGCAGGCTGCCCTAACAATGGTGTTTCTTGATTCCTGCCTTAAACCTTGCACTTGCTATATCAAAACAAATCTAAACAACAATATGAGTATGGATCTAATGCATCAAATCCATTTAAATTGCATGAACTAAAAGATTAGAGCATGAGAATTTTAACCTACCGGAGCAACGAGATCTGCTTGTTTTAAGATGCTTTAAGCGCCAAGGAGGGCTGGTATGCACTCCTGGGTCCTCAAGGTGATGATGGAATTCCTAGAACAGACTGAGTATGGCTGAAATTGGTGGTTCGAATTTCACAACTTTGTTGGATTTTTGGCAATTTTCTGTGGCTCTCTAGGCAGTGTATATGCGTGTATGAGGAAATATCTATGTCCCTTTGCATATGAGATTGTTGGTCTATATAGGCAAAGATTTAGGTCAACATTTGTGTATCAAATATTTGCTCATCATGAGGGGGAGATTTGATTTGATTTTTGCATGAAAACTTGCCATATTTGATCCAACCATGCGTTTCTGTCAGCTTTCTCTGAGTTATTTTGGGCCTCCAACTTGATGGGAATCAAAAGCCTGGGATGCCTTTGCTCTTTTAGGTAGCCATTCGAAGTGACTTTGGGGTTGGTCGAAGCTTCACTCTTCCTTCTTCGATTTCCCTCAATCTGGGCCAATCAAAATGTCAACTTATTGATATACTTATCAAGAGACATCTTGTTCTGATATGCCAATCGAAGGACACCTTGTTGACATGCCTTCGAAGTACACTTTATCTTTTCTCTTCGATTGGCTATGACTTTGTCCTCATGGTTCCTTCGATTGGACACATCTATTTGCCTTAGTTGCTTGATTCTGGAAAACTCAAATAGCCCAAACGAGAACTTCATTCTGGCCATTCGAAACCTCTTTTGTCAACTTCCTTAGAATGCCATTGTGCAGGAGGCATGGGCCTGTCAACATATAGGACCAAGACTCATCATAAGACAAACTTTCTTTCAATAATTATGTGTCTCCTTTGAATAGTCCATATGTATGTCTTGTGCCTTCTTCGAATGGGCCACCAATGTGTGTCCTTCGAATGGATGACATAGTAGCTAGCGCGTCCACTAGTTAATTTTCCTCTCGTGGAAAATGCTCAAAGGTGACTTCTTCAAAGTATGGAATCAATGTCAACACATGCTCTTTGAAAGGTATGAGATTAGGATGCTTCGTGTCCCATTCTCCCTTGATTTGACTGATTACTAAAGCCAAGTCTCCAAATACACTCAAGAATTTGATCATCAGGTCGATAGCAGCTTTGAGACCCATAATGCATGCTTCATATTCAGCCATATTGTTGGTGCAATTGAAACATAATCTGGCAGTGAAAGGAGTATGACAACCTTCGGGAGATATGATCACAACCCGATGCCATTGCAAAGAGTGTTGGAAGCTTCGTCAAAAACCATAGTCCATCGGGATCCTTTTTCAGGTCCTTCATCCGATCCAGGTTCTTCATAATCAGTTACTAACATGATGTTCTCGTTCAGGAACTCAAAATTCATGGATTGGTAGTCATCCACAGCCTGATGAGCCAAATGACCAATTAATACACTTCCCTTAATTGCTTTCTAGGTTGTGTATTGAATGTCGTATTCGGTCAGGATCATTTGCTATCTTGCTATTCTTCCGGAGAGAGCGGGCTTCTCAAAGATGTACTTGATAGGGTCCATTTTAGATATCAGCAAGGTAGTGTGAGTCAACATATACTATCTCAGTCAGCGGGAAGCCTATACCAAAGCACAACAAGTTTTCTTGAGTAGTGAGTATCTTGCCTCACAGTCGGTAAACTTTTTGCTAAGGTAGTATATTGCATGCTCTTTTCGACCAGACTCGTCATGCTGCCCCAGCACACACCCCATTGAGTTCTCTAACAATGTTAAGTACATGATCATAGGTCTTTCTTTGAATGGAGGCATTAAAATTGGAGGCTCTTGAAGGCATTCCTTTATTTTGTCAAAGGCATTCTGGCAGTCGTCATTCCACTTCACTGCTTGATCTTTCTTTAGTAATTTGAAGATTGGCTCATAAGTAGCAGTCAAATGTGAAATGAATCTGGCAATGTAGTTCAGGCGTCCCAATAATCCCCTAAATTCCTTCTCAGTGCAAAGATTTGGCATTTCTTATATAGCTTTAACCTTTACAGGGTCTACCTCAATACCTTTCCTGCTGATAACGAAGCCTAAGAGCTTACCAGATCTTACTCCAAAGGTGCATTTATTCGGGTTCAACCTTAATTTGTACTTTTTCAGCCTTTCAAACAGTTTCTGCAGGTGATCAAGGTTTTCCTCTTCAGTGTGAGACCTGACTATCATGTCATCAACATAGACTTCTATCTCGTGGTGGATCATATCATGAAACAAAGCTACCATGGCACATTGATAGGTTGCCCCAGCATTCTTTAGCCCAAATGGCATAACTTTGTAACAGAAAGTTCCCCACTGTGTGACGAAGGTCATTTTCTCCATGTCTTCGGGTGCCATTTTGATCTGATTGTACCCAGAGAAGCCATCCATGAAAGAGAATACTTTATGTTATGTAGTGTTATCAACCAGAACATCAATATGGGGAAGCGGGAAGTCATCCTTGGGGCTTGCCCTATTCAAGTCTCTGTAATCCACACACATACGTACCTTACCATCCTTCTTAGGTACTGGAACAACGCTAGCAACCCACTGTGGATAATAGGGAATGGCTAAGAAACCAGCATTTAATTGTTTCATGACTTCAGCCTTGATCTTTTCTGACATCTCAGGCCGCATGCGACGAACCTTCTGTTTCACTGGAGGGCAATCCTCTTTTGTCGGGAGGCGATGAACCACAATATCAGTGTCAAGTCCTGGCATGTCTTCATATGACCAGGAAAAGACCTTAACATAGTCATGTAACATCTGTATTAACCTATCTTTGACACTATGCTCCAGATCGGCACCTATCTTGACTTCTTTCTTGTCCTCTTCAGTACCCAAGTTAATTGTCTCAACCGGCTCTTCATGAGGCTGTATTTCCCTTTCTTCCTGTTGTAACAGTCTAGAAATTTCTCCTGGTACCTCATAATCTTCCTCACCTTCGTCCTCAGTGTTATACCCCAAAATTTTCCCTCTCATTTTACTTAACACATGCCCATTGAGGTCCTCAACTTGCTCAAGGATGCCCAAGAGTTGATCAGACAAACTCCCTCCTAAGGCAATGTACCTCAAATTAGGGTTTCCATTTTCATCAGGGTGGGGGAGCTCCAAAGGTCCCATATGCCCTCCATGGTCCTAATATGTTCTAAAGATCATCCATGTCAAGTTTCATGCCTTGCACAAGAAGTTTGCTCAGTCAATTTCTTAGATGCCTGAAAATCAACTGTATTAGGTCAAAAGTCAACTGTGGCCCACATACAGTCAAACTTCAAGATTTTTGGTCAAAATTAACATTTTTAAGTGATATCCATTATTTGATCAAGGGTTGATCATGAATCCTCAAGGAATGCCCCAAATTCATCAAAACTCAAAAGTTGTTAAATTAGGGTTTCTTGGGAAAAGTCAACCAAACTTTTACCAAGCATAACTTCTTCATACTTTATCAGAAATTTTCCATCCAAGGGTCATTTTGAAGATGATGCAATTCCCTACAATTCATATTCAGCCCCCAAGTTCAAAATATGCACTCATAAAAAGATATGAATTTCTACATTATAGGTCCTTTTGAAAAGTCAACAAAAACACTTTTTGGGTCAAAGCTTCTTACATAAAAATGGAAGACCCAATTGAGATGAAACCAAAAGGGTTGTTTAGGGGACATCCTAATATTTCTAAAAAGTCCAAGAAAACCCTCTTAGGGTTAAAATTGAGGGAGATATATATTGTCAAAATTGACCAATTTTTGGAAATGTGCATGAAGTCAACATTTATCAAAATGACTTTTTTTCCAAATGGGCCCATGTTTTCTTGTTTAAAACTTGTTCCTAAGATGGCCCACGACCCCTGAGCTTATCCACCTATTATTTTATTATTTTTATTTTTTATTTTGATTTTTTATCCATTTAAATCAAAATAAATCTATTTAAATAGTAGAATAATCAAATAAAATCAAAGATTTGATTTTATGAGCATATTATGAGTCAATGAACAGCTATAAAATCAAAAAATTCGTGAAAGAACTAATTGATTGAAAAAGATCTTAATTTAGTCTATTTTGGAAACAAATCATACAAGGCAAAGAATGAAATCAAATCTCCATAATTTGCAAAGATATGATTAGTTTTTGTTGACCTAAATCATTCTATGATATATACACAACATTTCCAAAGCATAAAAAAGGTTTCTTGGTCGTGAAAACAAAGGAGTCAGCTTCAATTTTTTGTCAAAAAAAGTGCTGATCACATATTCCTCCAAAAACTGATTCAAGCAATTAGAAGGCCAGCAATTCGTTCCTGGACATTTTCTGAAGCCATTCCAATCATCCTCAGGCCTTAAAACCTTCATAAATCACGCCTCACAGTGCCACGGTTTGCATCTTTTTTCAAGATTCTTTTTCAATAATTTATCCATCATAAACATGTTTTGATTATATATCCATGATTGCTATCATATTTGCAATGTTTTTGATTGGTTTGATTGAAGTTTAAGTGTAGGAATGGCACGATGCCATTGTTAGGGTTTTGAAGTCCCAAATTGGGAATTACATATAGAGGCAAAATTGGACAAAATCAGGGGTACTATCATGCTTAGAAGATGATTGCAATTGATCTGTGTCTTTGGTTTGAATTTATTCTGCTTGTGCTGCGTTTTTGAATTTTACAGGTTTATGGCTACGAACAAAATATGTCACTATAGCTTTTAGTGACGGAAATGACTGTAGGTAAAAGTGTGGCAAAAAACAACTGTTATGGGGAAGAAGACAATTAGGTGGCAGGATCCCATTGGATGATTTGAATCATGCGCGCATTTGGGAAAGACCCCTTTATTTCCTTTATATTTTATTTATGTTATTATATTTACAACTAACCATCCAGCCATTGGATTCATCATCAATCCAAATCCAATGCTCAAGTCATTCCATGGACCGTCAGAAAGAGCATCACACTGGGTCTAGCGCGTTGACTGGGCTGAGCAAGGAATGGGCCTAACAAATTCAGTACTACACCCCCTGAATTTCTCAACAATACATGCCCAATTTGTTTTCTTTTTTTATTTTATTTCCTTTATTTTAATTATTTGATTAATTATTTCCTTTTACAAAAATAACACAAAAATATCATTTTTTTTATTTAATCATAAAATCAAGAAAACCACAAAAATGTAGAATTAGGTTTTTTATTAATTTTTTTTTGGAAAATAATTAATTTAATGATATTGACTTGATTGTTTTCATAATTAAAATTAATTAGACAAATTAAGTTTAATTCACAAATATTTAACTTTCTCAATAAAATACCAAAAAATATTTTTCTTTAATTAATTAGATTAGGTTAAGATTTCAAATATTTTTCTCAACAATAAAATACAAAAAAATATTTTCTCTTTAATTGATTAGATTTTAGAATTTAAACTTTGATTCCCGTACTTAATTCTCGCGCGCAATAATTTATTTTCCAATTATTGTATTTGCTTCGGGTTTGTAATAGTTTTTAATTAGAGTTTACTGCATATTATTTAATGTTTAATCCCCGATTGTTGGTCATGTAACCCCCTCCCCGAAGCCTTGTAATAGCGTAGATTTACTTTTTCGCTTTTAATTTCCGCAACTATGAACTGTCTAGATGTATGGATAATAGGCTTGCATGCAAAAGATAAATAAAATTAAAATAGTAGATCACCTTAATTGTGCAAAGATTAAATAACTAAAATCAAACACTGCTTCACACTTGCACCCTTAGGGTATGCCTCACTTGGTTGCCTCGGAAAACAATGGTCATGTCGCTCGAACATAGGGATATCTTAGCAAAAGACCCTCAATCTAAAAATCATCATAAAGATCATAGTCCCTTAAAGTCCCTCGAGTTGCCTACGAGAAATGATTTTGTCCCTCGATGTTGCCTATGAATATATGATGACAGTCCCTTCGAACGGCTAGGTATCCCTACATGTTGCCTTCAATGACCATTACGTCCCTTTCGATAGTCCCTCAAACATCCAACGACTAGTGCTACCTACTCACTAATAGTAGGATAACACGGTTTAAAGGATAGGAGGAAAAGAACGCCTTTTTTCGAGTAGGTAGATAACAGTTAGGTACTTGCTCAAAACAAGCAGACTTTTTCACACCAAACACTTTTCAAACAAAGTTTTAAAAAACAACTTCGTAACACTCTTGAGGACAAAAACAAGGGTTAAAACGAAGTAAAACAAAATTTTTCAAAACAAAGCACACACAAGCAATTTAAAAATGAGCAAGTACCTAAGAGCCCATGGAAAACCATGGTTAGAAAGGGTGCTAACACCTTCCCTTTCTATAATCTACCCCCCGTACTCAAAAACATTCTCGAAAAAGGTTTTTTTGTTCTTTTTCCTTTTCCTGATTGGATAAAATAAAAGTCGGTGGCGATTCTTGCTTACCGCGACATTTTACGAACAAAAAATACAAACCAGTATAACAGTCAGTTCTGCCACCGTCTCACAGACTTGGCGAATCTGCTGGAGACATAAAGTGGGGTTTACCTTAGGATCTAGGTCATTTTAAAATTTCTTCCTTGTTTTGTCTTGCCTGCTTTAAATTCAAGGGTTTTGTTTGGGTATTATTAAATATCCTACACCCGGATTTGGGGACACTTTTTAGGTAAACAGCAATAGATCGTGGAGACTGTACGGCGTAGACCGATATGGTTTAAGCGATGGCTGTGTTGGTGTGACACTTTGGTTGGTACCGGTATCCTTAGTGGGGAAACGAGGAGAATACGGGGCCTCCGTGTGGTGTCCTGAAGCACTAACGGGCCTTAGAACCTTAGTTGAACCAACTTGGCCATTAGAAAGTAGTGAGATAGTCGGCCTCGGTATAAAGCTGAGGATTGGTTGATACTCGATGCTACACTCATTGAGATCAGACTTTTGGAATATTTTAGCCGCAAGAAAAGATTGCTTGAGCTGAAACAATGCCTGATAAAGGATGGTCAGTGATATTGAGAATCTTTAGAGCCCGGTTACTTTTCTAAGACAGGTTGAACCAATCCAGCTTCAAGAGGGTATGACCTTAAAACTCAAGCAGTCCTTAAACCTAAGGACTTGGTGTGATTTGTCTATGTTTGCTATACCTGTGATTTCTCATGACATCATAAACATCATACCATAGCATATCATAACTAACCATTTCAAGGATCTCGAGGGCCTGTGATGCAGGTTATGATAAATCAGACGTCTAGCAAGGGGGAAGGGGATTTATTTTCCTCTAGCCAATGTCATCAAAAGATCAAAACTCAACAACTTGAGTCAGGGGCTATGACCCACTTGATATGGTGAGCTTGAATCTCGTAGAAAGACTCTCAACGATACAAAGTTCTTCAATCAAAGCTGCAAAATTTAACTTCTGACACTTTCTTGTTTACCCCGCGAGATCCTTGAAAACATTGCATACATATCATACCTATAATTACATAAGCAGGTTTCAAAGCAGGTCTCTCATGTTCTCGCTGTTTATTTCAACAATGGATCTCCAACAAGACAACATAGATCTCCAAGCTCAAGATGCCCAGTTCAAGGAATTTCTCCTGAATCTATCCAAGGGGCAAGAAGATCTGAAAACACTCTTCGCCGGGAATCTGACCAAGGAACGTCCTGACAACAACAAGGATGAACAATTGGAACAACTGCAAGCCGAGGTAGAAGCAATGAGAATCCAGATGCTGGGGAAGATGGCTCTTATCCAAAACTTAGCTCGAGGACAAGAAGGGCTAAGAGCCTTCCTCAACAAGCTTCACCAAGATGGGTGCAAATCCATGAAACAAATAGTTAAAATTGTGGATCAAGGAATTAATCAGCTCCCAGTGAGAGAAGAGGTTGGTTTGGTTAGGAACAGAGCTTTCTAGATTTCTACTACATCACAAGCCCAACCATAACCTCGCCAACGACCACGGGGCAATTGGCATAAGAAGAATACATCTGAAAGATGCTTCACCAAAATCAACATGTCATTGGCTCAAGCATTGCAATGCATGTTGAAGGCCAAGTTGGTTATGTTAAGGGACCCTCCTCAGAATCCCAACATAGCCTCCCCAAGGTACAATCCAAATGCAAGATGTGCGTACCACTCCTACAGTCATGGACATGACACCAACAGCTGTTGGGTGTTGAGAAATAAAATTCAAGACCCGATTAATGAAGGAGCGCTAGAATTCGCACAAGACGGTCAGGTTGTGTTCTTCTGCCATCCCTCCAAGGAATACCATCTGAAGTGACAAGTTCTCACAAGAAGACTTTTCGTTCATTAGAATTTTCAATGTGTAATTTTCTTTTGATTTTTTTGAACATTTATTCATATCAAACCTCATTATTTCATCAATGCATTGCACATGTTTGTCTTGAATCAATTCATTCGTATTCACTATTTCAAAAATGCATGCTTATTTCCTTTTGTGATATTCAACTCTCGATTAAAAACTCTAAGCCTTAGATGGAGGATGACGAAAATGATACCACAATCTCTACAGTATACTTTGAACAGACCCCGCTGACGATGTACAGGCGTTGTTTCAAATCCTAAACAATTGAGTTATAAGGAAGATAATCCCTACTCAACCCCTTCCAGCCAAAGAAGTAGGAGTTTTTCTTTTCACACAAATTAAAACCCTTAATCATAACCTAGGCCAGGGTAGTTTTCTCAGTTAATTCAGAGGCGCATTCAGTCACAATCTTCCGCTTCGTACACAATGAATGGCATCGAAGACGTCCTTCCAAAAAAAAAGACGATGATGGTTCCGTGTAATTGTCAAGACAGGCAGTCATTATCTCTCGAAATAAAAGCCCATTAAGTCAAAACCTATGAAGGAGACTTAAGAGAAAAATTGGGGCATCCTGCTGACTATAATCATAAAAGAAACAGTTCATGAAAAAGAAAGGATAATAATAATAAAAAAAGAGGTTACTACAAATCCTCGACAAAAAGAAGATTACAAAAAGGACTGCCTTTTCAAAACAAATCATCACCAAGTATCAGAGCAAAGATTCCAGACTCAATCGGGATCTAAACGCGCAATTAACTGAGCGTAGGACTGGAGAACATCACGAAGAGCGGGTTGGGTACAAATAAAATTTGAGCCTTTATCTTTTGTTTCTTGAACCGTGAACCAGGCCATGTTATAACCCTTAAAAGTCCTAGCTGAAGCATGGGTTAGTTTGAGAGCATACTGTTACAAAGGTATCCTGACTCCTGTAGGCTTTGTTACGAATCCTGAGTTGATATCACATTCTTGCAAATTTCATTTTACTACACAAAACACATTTTCAAAAAAATTTCAAGACAGACATGAGTTTTGCATTCTTTAAATGACATTGTTTGACAGCAGAGAAATCCGCACAATGGATATTTAATAAACAGACATCCTCTCAATGGACAGAATCACCTCAGCGGGAAAGACACTTCCAATAACAGGTCTTCCATGAGCAAGGGGTATGACATGATGTCTAAACACACTTGGGGCAGTTTATCCAAAAGTGCCAAATAACCAGGGGTAGATCTCCATCAGAATCGCTTGAGGCATTACGCACGCATTCCAGCAACGAATCATGTGCCATCAAGAAAACATTTTTGACAGTACTATAACACAACACTACGAACAGTAACAACTCTCTACATCCTAAAAGCGTGGACATAGTCGGAAAATACTACGCATGAAGAAAAAAAAGACCCGCTAGGTTGACACACCTAGGCAAAAATAAGGGAATCCCGAAAAACCAAAAGGGTTCGGGAAAAAGTTAGGGATATACATAAAAAAAATTGTACACCCGACAAGTCGAAAACTTGAAAATACGGCTTGGGCAAAAAGGTATCTCGGTGGAATGAAAACCCGAAAGGGCGGTCCAGGAAAAAGTTAGGGATTTAAAATGTACGACTATGTCCCGTCACCTGTCTATCAGTGGAAGACTTATACCTTGATCAACATTCATCAAGAGCACCAGAATCAAGAAACGGTTCAGATACGATCCATATATGAATGTCATTCTGCTACTTATTCAAGATTTTCATGCATTGAGAAATAGTTCAGGTGCGATCCAGAGGTGGATGTTATCCTGGTACTTATTCCAGACTTCTCTTCTAGAAACAGTTCAGGTACGATCCAGAGACAGATGTTATCCTGGTACTTATTCCAGATTTCTCTTCAGATACAGTTCATATACGCTCCAGATACGGATGCCATTCTGATACTCATTCAGATTCAGCTTTCAGATACAGTTCAGGTACGCTCCAGATACGGATGCCATTCTGATACTCATTCAGATTCAGCTTTCAGATACAGTTCAGATACGCTCTAGATACGAATGTCATTCTGATACTCATTCAGATTCAGCTTTCAGATAAAATTCAGATACGCTCCAGATACGGATACCATCCTGATACTCATTCAGATTCAGCTTCTAGATACAGTTCAGATACGCTCCAGATACGGATGCCATCCTGATACTCATTCAGATTCAGCTTCTAGATACAGTTCAAATATGCTCCAGATACGGATGCCATCCTGGTACTCGTTCAGATTCAGCTTTCAGATGCAATTCAGATACGCTCCAGATACGGATGCCATTCTGATACTCATTTAGACTCAGCTTTCAGATTCAGCTTTCAGATACAGTTCAGATACGCTCCAGATACGGATGCCATTCTGATACTCATTCAGATTCAGATTTCAGATATGGTTCAGATACAATCTAGATGCGAATGTTATTCTGCTACTTATTCAAGATTTTCATACATCGAGAAACGGTTCAGATACGATCCAGATACGGATGTCATTCTGCTACTTATTTAAGATTTGCATACATTGAGAAACATTTTAGGTACGATCCAGAGATGGATGTTATCCTGGTACCTATTCCAGATTTCTCTTCTAGAAATAGTTCAGGTACGATCCAGAGACGGATGTTATCCTGATACTTACTCCAAATTCTCCTCTAAGTACAGTTCAGATACGATCCAGAGACGGATGTCATTCTGACACTCATTCGACACATGTTTCAAAGTACAGTTCAGATACGATCAAGAGACGGATGTCATTCTGACACTCATTCAACACATGTTTCAAGTACAGTTCAGATACGATCCAGAGAGGGATGTCATCCTGACACTCATTAAATACATGTTCAAGTATAATCACGACATAGATCCATCCATAAAATCTCCGCATGTACTTTTTCCAGCATGGTACAAGGGGCAGAGACAGTTGGAAGTGAAGTCACTATCACATACAAGCCAGTGATACCTACATTCCCCACAGAGCCGAGACAACCAAGGTCCGACCTCCGTGTCCCCAAGCAGGAATTCCTTCCCCAGTAGGCTCTTTTAGAAAGCTAATATCTGTATTCCCCAACCGAGCTTTATAATCAATTTATAAAGTTTTTCTCCCGAGCAGAGTTTATTTCTCTGACAGCGGAAGCTCAATCTCCAACAGAGCTCTTCTCTCCTGCAATGGAAGTTCATCCCCAACTGAGTTTATATCTCCAAATCTGCAGATTTTCCAACAGAGTACCTCTCTTCCCCCACAGAGTCATTCCCCCGCAGGGTTATCCTCAGAAAGAGTCTCTCTCGGCAGAATATTCTCAAGCAGAATGGATGTTAATCTCCAGCTAATCATCTTCGGTCACTATCCCCAGCGGGAACGAAGAACTCAACTCCTCATACTCTCCAGCAGCAGTCCAGGATTTATTCTCCCCAGCCATAGAATATCACAAGAACATTGCATATCCATACATCATGGCATGTTCATACGCATTATACAGCACAATCTCATTTATTTTGAGAACATCATTACTCAATGCATTTCATACATCATGACATTACCTACGAATAACTCTTTACCTTTCAGGGAAAGATGCAATCAAGTTCCCATGAGTTCTCTCTGGTTTAGTCAAACCGACACTAAGGTTTCTATTCCAGTTGAAGATATTCCAACATTTTTTCTGGTTCAGTCAAACCGACACTAAGGTTTCTATTCTAGTTGAAGATGTTAAGACTTTCGTCTGGGTCATCCGAATCACCGCTAAGATTCCCCTGATTTCTATGGCGGTCAAAGTTAATCCGAGACCTCTCCCAGGATCAGTCAAATCGATACTAAGATTTATCTCCCAGTTGAAGTTATCATAAGTTTTCCCTGGTTCAGTCGAATCGATACTAAGATTTCTATTCCAGTTCAAGCTATAAAGCCCGGAAATCAACCGGATAACAGCTTAATTCCACCACCATACCGTGAAGCCTGGAAATCGACCGGATAACAGTATAAGAGACTATGAAGCCTGGACCCGACCAGATAGTGGTATATCTCAGATTCAAGCTGTGAAGCCTGGAAATCGACCAGATAATATCTTGATTTCTCCAAAATACTATGAAGCTTGGAATCGACCAGATAGTGGTATAAGACACCGTGAAGCCTGACGCACAAGAAGATAATGGTATAAGATACTGTGAAGACTGGAGCACAACCAGATAGCGGCAAGAGACACTGTGAAACCTGAAAATTGACCAGATAACAGTATGTGGTACTGCGAAGCTTGGAATTAGACCAAATAGCAGTTTACTTGGCCAATTACTATGAAGCCCGGAAATCGATTGGATGTTAGTATGCCTTAAATTCAAGTGGAAACCCAGATTCGACCGGATAACCACTTAATTCCTTCTGAAGTCTGGAACACGACCAGATAAGAATTGAGAAATTGCAAAGCCTGGATTAGAACCAGATAACAAGTTTAAATCTCATCTCCCCAGTAAGTCACTGTGAAACTGGAGCACAACCAGATAACAGTTAATCTTATCATCCTCAGCAAATCACTGTAAAGCCTGGAGCACAACCAGATAGCAATTCACTTTCACCTCCTCGATTAAGAGATGATTCCCCAGTAGAGTTACGGACAACTGAAGCTCCTAAAATTCCTTTTCTTCCAGGACAAATACTAACATTCCTCGATAGATCCCTCCTCGACGACAGGAACAGGAATTCTCATCGAAGGAATATCTCATAAAATCAACATTCTTCTGGATGGCATCTTTAAGCCTATCTCCGATGAATCTTCGTCATCATCCTGGATAGCATCCTGAAGCCCATCTCCAATGATCTTCCGTCATATTTTCCAAATGGCATCTGTAAGCCCATTCCCGATACTACCTACACATTCCAGCACCATCTCAGACGAGTGCAAATTTATGGGCACTTAGTGTTCAATCATCTTCAACCTTCAGACTACGAAAGGCAGACAGCCAATCTACATCCTCAGATTTAAGAAGATTGAACAGGGTCAGCTGTTGTACCCCAAAATTTTCCCTCTCATTTTACTCAACACATGCCCATTGAGGTCCTCAACTTGCTCAAGGATGCCCAAGAGTTGATCAGACAAACTCCCTCCTTAGGCAATGTACCTCAAATTAGAATTTCCATTTTCATCAGGATGGGGGAGATCCAAAGGTCCTAGATGCCCTCCATGGTCCTTATATGTTCTCAAGATCACCCATGTCCAGTTTCATGCCTTGCACAAGAAGTTTGCTCAGTCAATTTCCCAGATGCCTAAAAATCAACAATAATAGGTCAAAAGTCCACTGTGGCCCACATACAGTCAAACTTCAATATTTTTGGTCAACATCAACATTTTGAAGTGATATCCATCATTTTATCAAGGGTTGATCATTATTCCTCAAGGAATGCCCCAAATTCATTAAAACCCAAAAGTTGTTAAATTAGGGTTTCCTAGGAAAAGTCAACCAAACTTTGACCAAGCATAACTTCTTCATACTTTATCAGAAATTTTCCGTCCAAGGCTCATTTTGAAGATGATGCAATTCCATACAATTAATATTCAGCCCCAAGTTCAAAATACGCACTCATCAAAAGATATGAATTTCTACATTATAGGTCCTTTTGAAAAGTCAACAAAAATACTTTTTGGGTCAAAGCTTCTTACATGAACATGGAAGACCCAATTGAGGTGAAACCAAAAAGGTTGTTTAGGGGACATCCTAATATTTCTAAAAAGTCCAAGAAAACCCTCTTAGGGTTAAAGTTGAGGGAGATATGTATTGTCAAAATTGACCAATTTTTAGAAATGTGCATGAAGTCAACATTGATCAAAATGACTTTTTTTTCCAAATGGGCGCATGTTTTCTTGTTTGAAACTTGTTCCTAAGATGGCCCACGAACCCTGAGCTTATCCACCTATTATTTTATTATTTTTATTATTTATTTTGATTTTTTATCCATTTAAATCAAAATAAATCAATTTAAATAGTAGAATAATCAAATAAAATCAAAGATTTGATTTTATGAGCATATTATGAGTCCATGAACAGCTAGCAAATCAAAAAATTCGTGCAAGAGCTAATTGATTGGAAAAGATCTTAATTTGGTCTATTTTGGAAACAAATCTTACAAGGCAAAGAATGAAATCAAATCTCCATAATTTGCAAAGATATAATCAATTTTTGTTGACCTAAATCATTCTATGATATATGCACAACAATTCCAAAGCATTAAAAAGGGTTCTTGGTTGTGAAAACAAAGGAGTCAACTTCAAATTTTTGTCAAAAAAAGTGTTGATCACATATTCCTCCATAGACTGATTCAAGCAATTCCAAGGCCAACAATCTGTTCCTGGACATTTTTTGAAGCCATTCCAATCATTCTCAAGCCTTAAAACCTTCAGAAATCACGCCTCACAGTGCCACGGTTTACATCTTTTTTCAAGATTCGTTTTCAATAATTTATCCATCATAAACATGTTTTGATCATATATCCATGCTTGCTATCATATTTGCAATGTTTTTGATTGGTTTGATTGAATTTTAAGTGCAAGAATGGCACGATGCCATTGTTAGGGTTTTGAGCTCCCAAATTGGGAATTACATATAGAGGCAAAATTGGACAAAATCAGGGGTACTATCATGCTTAGAAGATGATTTGTAATTGATCCATGTCTTTGGTTTAAATTTATTCTGCTTGTGCTGCGTTTTTGAATTTTACAGGTTTATGGCTACGAACAAAATCCGTCACTATAGCTTTTAGTGACGGAAACGACTGTAGGTAAAAGTGTGGCCAAAAACAATTGTTATGGGGAAGAAGACAATTAGGTGGCAGAATCCCATTGGGTGATTTGAATCACGCACGCGTTTGGGAAAGACCACTTTATTTCCTTTATATTTTATTTATGTTATTATATTTACAACTAACCATCCAGCCATTGGATTAATCATCAATCCAGATCCAACGCTCAAGTCATTCCATGGACCGTCAGAAAGAGCATCACACTGGATCTAGCGTGTTGACTGGGTTGAGTAAAAAATGAGCCTAACAAATTCGATACTACACCCCCTGAATTGCTCAACAATACAGGCCCGATTTGTTTTCTTTTTTTTATTTTATTTCCTTTATTTTAATTATTTCCTTTTACAAAAATAACACAAAAAATCATTTTTTTAATTAATCATAAAATCAAGAAAACCACAAAAATGTAGAATTAGGTTTTTTATTAAAATTATTTATTTATTTTGGAAAATAATTAATTTAATGATATTGACTTGATTGTTTTCATAATTAAAATTAATTAGACAAATTAGGTTTAATTCACAAATATTTAATTTTCTCAATAAAATACCAAAAAATATTTTTCTTTAATTTATTAGATTTAGGTTAAGATTTTAAATATTTTTCTCAACAATAAAATACAAAAAAATATTTTCTCTTTAATTGATTAGATTTTAGAATTTAAACTTTGATTCCCGTACTTAATTCTCGCGCGTAATATTTTATTTTCCAATTATTGTATTTGCTTTGGGTTTGTAATAGTTTTTAATTAGAGCTTACCGCATATTATTTACTATTTAATCCCAGGTTTTTGGTCATGTAACCCCCTCCCCGAAGTCTTGTAATAGCGTATATTTACTTTTTCGCTTTTAATTTCCACAACTATGAACTGTCTAGATGTATGGATAATAAGCTTGTATGTAAAAGACAAATAAAATTAAAACAGTAGATCACCTTAATTGTGCAAAGATTAAATAACTGAAATCAAACACTGCTTCACACTTGCACCCTTAGGGTATGCCTCACTTGGTTGCCTCGGAAAACAATGGTCATGTCCCTCGAACATAGGGATATCTTAGCAAAAGACCCTCAATCTAAAAATCATCATAAAGATCATAGTCCCTTAACGTCCCTCGAGTTGCCTACGAGAAATGATCTTGTCCCTCGATGATGCCTATGAATATATGATGGCAGTCCCTTCGAACTGCTAAGGTATCCCTACATGTTGCCTTCAATGACCATTACATCCCTTTCGATAGTCCCTCAAACATACAACGACTAGGGTTACCTACTCACTAATAGTAGGATAACACGGTCTAAAGGATAGGATGAAAAGAACGCCTTTTTTCGAGTAGGTAGATAACTGTTAGGTACTTGCTCAAAACAAGCAGACTTTTTCACACCAAACACTTTTCAAACAAAGTTTTCAAAAACAACTTCGTAACACTCTCGAGGAAAGAAACAAGGGTTAAAACGAAGTAAAACAAAACTTTTCAAAACAAAGCACACACAAGAAATTTAAAAATGAGCAAGTACCTAAGAGCCCATGGAAAACCATGGATAGAAAGGGTGCTAACACCTTCCCTTTCTATAATCTACCCCCGTACTCAAAACATTCTCGAAAAAGTTTTTTTTGTTCTTTTTCCTTTTCCTGATTGGATAAAATAAAATTCGGTGGTGACTCTTGCTTACCGCGACATTTTGCAAAAAAAAAACGCAAATCAGTATAACCGTCGGTTCTGCCACCGTATCACACTCGGCTTGGTAGATCGGATTTTCAAAGTCATAATGAGCAATAGTAGAACCGTTATCAATGGGATCTAGAGTGGATGTGGATCTGCAGTTTGATATGTGGGTGTGTGTAAGAGCATATCTATATATTTTTTGATAAATTAAAAGTAGAAAAGAAAAAACAAAGAGCGCAAAATTTGCATGCAAAACATCCAATGTTTTATTTATGACATATGAAAATGAAGCAATAACCCTTAAAAAATAGACCATTATGCCTCGGGTAAGACACAAGGCTTTAATGTTTCAATTGTTCAAATATTACATATCCTTAAAACAAAAAGTCAAATTACTCTTGAATAAAAGTAACGGGCACAAAATCTTTGGCCTTCCAATTGCTTAGTCCATCGCTGATGGTTGGGAGGATCCACTTGTCCAGGTCATGATCACTATCACTGTCTTCCAGGGCATTGACTCCATGTTTGTTGATCCGTCAAGGTGGTCCCCCGACGCTAGCACGGCGAACAACTCTCTGGGCTTCTGAAGTAAAATCTAAACCAAATTTGTCAAATTTGTAGGGAATATCCAGAAGTTTACCCCAAATTGTACACCTATATTCTTCGGCTACTGCCTTGGAATCCTTCAAAGAAGCCATCTTTAACAGAGGTCTAGTAGTCTTTGGAACACTGGTAGTGGTCTTGGTCGCAACAACAGTCTGCGGAACCTCCTCAATGTTTTGACAAGGGGTCTCAATGAATTTGCCGTCCATTTCAATGTACCTAAAAGAGTTCAGGTGGCTCAGCATGTACTCCTCCTCCCCATGGACTGTGATAATTTTCCCATTGACTGGGTACTTCAGCATCTGATGTAGGGTGGAAGTAACAACACCAGCCCCATGGATCCAAGGTCGACCCAATAAACAGGAGTAAGATGGGAGGATGTCCATCACATAGAAAGTGGAATTAAAAGTCTGAGTACCCACTTTGATAGGGATGTCCACCTCCATGTGCACCATTCTTTTAGATCCGTCAAATACCCTCACCACAATGTTACTGGGTTTTAGTGTGAGTCCTTCACAATCTAACATGTCTAGAGCCTTCTTGGGCAATACATTTAGCGATGAACCTGTATCCACCAGAACATGGGCTAATGTAGTGCCCCTGCACTCAATGGAGACATGCAGGGCATCATTGTGTTTCCTTCCCTTGGGAGTTAGGTCTGCATCAGAGAATCCCAAGCCATTTTTAGTTGTCAAACTAGCCACGCAATTCTCGAATTGGTCAACGGAGGTCTCTTGAGGCACATGGGAAGACTTCAGGAATTTTACTAAAGCCTTAGCATGGGCTTCAGAGCACAGCAGTAGGGCCGACATTGATATTTTTGAAGGGGTCTGCCCCAATTGCTCCACGACATTATAATCACTTTTCTTGATTATCTTTAATATCTCTCCCATCTCCTTTTTAGAAGCCTCAGGAATGGCTTCTGGATGCGCCTTCATCTGGACAGGCTCAACAAATACCTCTTTGCCCTGAGTCTCGGCCGACTCGGTAGCAGGGACAACAGCAAGACTAACAGTAGGAATAGAAATTGGAATACTGACAGGAGCAGCAGCAGGAATAATCACAGGGGTAGCAATAGGAGTACTAGTAGTAGTAGTAGAAGCAGGAATGATCATAGGAGTAGCAACAGTTTTTGGAGAGATCTCGGGAGAGAAAACCCTTCCACTTCTTGTTACTTTACTGGTCCCAACGATATTGTCGACGTCAAGATCAGTATCTTCAGCAAATTTGTCTTCAATAGCCAACATGTCTTGCTTGACACCATGGTAATAGGCGTCAGCCCCATAGTTCCAGGAAACAGCTTTATCTGAGGAATATGGTATTGGCCCCAGCATGGTGATTATCAGGGGAACAAACTTTGGAACAGATGTAATCCTGAAGGGTCTTTTAGTGGAGACCCTGGGAGGATTGTCGGAAATGGTGATTATCGAAACATCTTTACATGAACTTCTTGCAAGAGGAACTTTCTCGAATAGGATTTCTTTGTTAACCATCAGGTGCTGGACGCCCATCTTCAGCAACAAACAACCATCTAGTAGAGTCATACATAAGTGGAAACCTTCACCACAACCTAGAAATAAACCGACACTCAATAGATTCTCTTTAATGGTCAGAAGAGGAGTAGTTGATTCATCCACGGAGGAAACAAAATGGTCACTATCAATAGCATTGACACCTTGGCCATGCTTGGGCATTAGCGCTGTTATTACAATAAGTGTCTCTGGAAGGTCAAACTCGATCTCCTTCACCTCGATGAGATCCTGTACCTTATTATTTAAATCCCAACAGTAGTTTGTATCATGCCCTTGAGTTTCAGAGTGGTAGGAACATCGTGCATTTGGGTTGTAGCGGGAGATGCAGTATTGTGATTTTTAGGGGCCTCCTTCAGAGTTACCAAATTGGACTTCAGCAGGTGTGGAAAAACTTAGGATAGGGTCATGCTGATCTGGGTAAACTGTCTTCTGGGCACATCTGGTCTGCGCTGATTGTTTTGTTGTTGGTTTAAGATAGGATTGGAAATCATAACAGCCCCTACTGTCGAACGACGCTCAGTTTTGTTGTGATTTCTTTGGCCATAAACAACACTGAACTCCTTCTTTCCAATAAAAGGCTTCTTTTCAACACTAGAGGATGCATCTCTCTGTATTTTACCACTTTTAATGCCAGCCTCTACCTGTTCACTAGTCAGTAACAATTCAGTAAACCCAACAGAAGAACTTCCAATCAGGTGGTTAAAGAATGACCCGAATAACGTGCCCAAGAACATGTCCACTAGCTCTCTATCAGACAACAGAGGCTGGACTCTTCCCGTAAGGTCTCTCCATTTTTGGGCATAATCTTTAAAACATTCACTGGTACCCATAGACATACTTTTTAATTGCGTACAAGTCGGGGCGAGGTCAGCGTTATATTGGTACTACTTATAGAAGGCAGCGGCCAAATCTTCCCAATTACGAACATTGGTTCTCTCCAGTTGATAGAAGCATTCCAATTGAGTCCCTTCCAAGTTTTCCTGCAAGAAATGGACCCACAGATTCTGTCAGTAGTGTGGGGTTAAATCTTCTTGACATACGACCTTAAATGAAGCTTCAGACTGGAGACACTATCGTACTTAGAAAATGTAGGGACCTTGAATTTTTGCGGGATAACTAGCCCTGAAATTAGCCTTAGCTTTTCAAAATCCAACCCGGGTATCCTCTGGATCTCCATAGAATTGAGACGATCCTCCGGTTGTTTGTATTTGTCATCAGCTGGAGGATACTGCTCCTCGGAATAGTCAGGTTCATCTTCCTCAGACCCTGGGTTTTTGTTTTCTTCCACTGGCTTCTCTTCTTGATTGTCCCCCTCATTTGACGGGGTTGCGAAATATATAGCTTGCTTAACCGGTCCTCTGGACCTTCTTCCCAAATTCAATACACCAGCTGGTTTCTTTGCCTTCTTGGTCTTCTCTTTGACGACCAGAGCTTTCAGATCTTCTTGCCCCTGGGCCAGAGCCAAGAACATCTGCTGAAACTGAGCGTTTTAAGCTTGAAGATCCTTTACTGTTTGTTCGAGAGCCATTTCTTTTGCTGAAATAAACAACGAAAAGAATAAGAAACCTGTCTTGAAATACCTTCTTATGCAATGAAATGCATGATAATGTTTATGCAATGTTTTCAAGGACTTTTGAGATCTTAAATTTGCTTAGTCAAAATGAAGAATAAACATTAATTGCATTCATAAGTTTAAATGAGTACAACGATGCCCCTTGGGCTTACAATGGAAAAGAAAAAAGTGAAAATAAACTCCTAAATCTAATAGGACTCAAGCTTCCCATGAGCACATCCTCTTTGGTGCAATGTAGGCATTCAAACTTTGTTCTTCATGCAATTGTCTTGTAAGCTCCAAAACCCTTTTCTCACTTGCATAGAGCTGGGCTTCAAAGGTATCTCGTTCCTCTTTGAGTTGAATTCAAGACCTTTGTAATTCTTCGAGAGTAGTTGGCATGTCAGGATGGAGAATAGTATGAGGCACATATGTATCTGCAATGGGTTCCATGATGATGGGTAGAATGGAGGGGTAAGACATCATGAGATTTTGAGCATGAGCTCGCATCCACTTAAAGTAAGGCTCTAAAGGGATGGAGTTCTTATGCCCATATGTCTTACTATCCACTTTGTTTACCATGCCCCAAGCTCGGCTGAACCTCTAACGGTACCCTTGAATATCATCCTTGTAGTTGAACACAATGCCTTTAACCAATATGTGATACGATGACAGAACTTACTGTTATACTGGTTTTGTGTTTGTGTTTGCAAAATGTTATGGTAAGCAAGAGTCGCCACCGACTTTTCTTTTATCCAAATTAAGAAAAGGGTGAAAAGAACAGAAAAAGACCTTTTCGAGATTTTTCTGAGTAAGGGGGTAGATTATGGAAAGGGAAGGTGTTATCACCCTTTCCATTAGTAGTTTTCTACGGGCTCTTAGATGCTTAGATCATTTGAAAAACTACCTTGTGCTTTTGTGTGTTTTTGAAAAGTATTTTGAAATTTCCTTAGTGCGGCGATTTTCTTTATGATAACTCTTGTATCAGTCCTCAAGAGTGTTGACAAAGAAAATATTTTTAAAGTTTTTTTTGAAATGTGTAAGTGTAAAATATTTTTTTTGAGCATAGCATCTAAGAACTATCTACTTATACTCGAAAAGTTTGTTCTTTTCCTCATATCCTTTAGACAATGCTATCCCACTATTAGTGATTAGGTAGCCCTATCGTTGGATGTATGAGGGATATTCGAAGGGACGTTTTTATAGTTACAAAGGTAACTGAAAGAAACTTTAGTAACTACTCTAAGGTTCTAAGATCATGTTTTTACCGAAGCAACGTCGAACGGGTCATCAAGGGACTTATTATCTTTTTTGAACCAGAGGGTAGCCACTAAAACCTCTCACGTTTCGAGGACTGTGACTATTTTCCAAAGGCAGACAAAGTGGGCATACCATAAAGGTGTATATATGCAAGTATGCTTGTTTCAGTTATTTGTCTTTTTTGTTAGGTTTGCTAGCGTTTGATTTTAGTCTTTACCATACAATCTTATCAGTCATACATCTAGAAGTTAATATGAAAAGCAATAAAAAATGCAGAAAGTAAGGGTCCTACGCTATTACAACCAAATCGAAAGGCAAGAAAATGTAAAAACAAAGAACAAAATAAATAAGAGAAATGAGTCCTTCGATCCAGGCAATAGTCTCCTTCAATTCACCCTTCTTTTACCTTCTTTCGATTGAGCTTGAGAGTTGACGTGAGTAACCTTCGATTGCACCTTTTCCTGCCTCTTTCCATTGAGTTTGGGAGTTGGTATGAGTAACCTTCGATTGCACCCTTTCCTGCTTCTTTCGATTTAGACTATGAAGTAATATGGACCTGTAAAGCAGCATGAGTGTATATCGTTCGTTCACACCCTTTTTGTCTTTCGTTTGAATCTGTACAAGTTAGTTCCAACATATATGTGGACAAGAAAAGCAAACAAACCAAGAGGTAAGAAACGAAGAATATAACTAAGAGGCTATTTACATATTATGCTGAAACGAAAAGTAAGTAAAAGGCTATTTACATATTATGCTGAAACGAAAAGTAAGTCAAAGGCTATTTACATATTATGCTGAAACGAAAAGATGCAAGGTCAAGAGGACTTGCCTTGACTGAAACTGGAACTTGTGTGTGGACTGGAGTTATTGGATACTCCTGGACTCGAAAGGAGAGAGGCAAGTGTGGTGTGATCTTGTTGAGTTTTGAGAGTTTTTGGTGTGCTTCTCTTAGGCTGTGTATGCGTGTAACGTAATAGATGTGTATGGTTCCTGGGCTTATCTCTCCAGTGTACGTGCGTATGTATGTGGTGTCCCCCTCTTTTGCAATGTGTTTTAGGCATGTATTTATAGGGATGTGAGGGTGTATGAAAATGGCAAGGGACAACCATTTAACTAGGCTTTGAAAGCCATGAGACAAGAATCCAACACATTGAAAGTTGGCCATTTTGGGATAATTCTTGCCATTTTGAAATCTTAGGATGAACCTAGACACATTTGACTTTCGAATGCCTTCAGGCCATGCCCTTCGATTGGCCTTAAGGTTCCTCCTTTGAATGGCTCTGATTTAATCCTTATAGCTCCTTCGATTGAGTCTGTCTACTTCAATTTGAATTGCTCAGATCTTGACTCGAATTGCACAAGGCCTCGACATCCTGGCTTCTTTGATCAGTCCCTAAGTTTGCTCTCTTCGATTGCTATGACACTACTCAACTAGCCCAATCCAAAGACTTCATTATGGCCAGTCGAAGTTTCCTTTGGCAGGAACGTACTTGTACAGGGGGCTTGGGCTTGACAGCATGCGGGATTTTGGCCAGCAAGCATCTTGGACCAAGACTCACCACAAATCTAACTTGTTTTCAATAATGATGTATCCTCCGAATGAACCAATGAATGCTTCTTCGAAGGGACCACATGAATGCGCCTTCGAAGGGACTATCATGCGTGTCGAAGTGTGAAAAATTGTGCGTCCTTTGATTCACTGAATTGAAACTGTTTCAAAGGGGACCATTGCCCAGTCGAAGCTGGCACAAAGGTATCCAATGCCTTGTGGCCGCTAGCATGAGGGTGGCCAAAGAAAGTATAAAAGGGGCCATTCCCTAGTGAATCGAATCAGGCATGAAGGAGGTATTTGTCTTGTAGATCGAAGGAAGTTTTCTGCCTAGTGGGTTAAAGGAAAATCTGAAGAAGTCTTCGCCTTATGTTCCTTGCGAAGGACACTTTGCTCTGATATGCCAATCGAAGGACACTTTGCTCTGATATGACAATTGAAGGGCATTACTCAGATTCCAATCGAAAGACATTGTTGACATTCCAATCGAAGGACATTGTTCGCCTGCCAATCGAAAGACATTTTTCTAGCATTCAAAAAATTTCATTTTTCTTTAGGCAAGTGTTTGTAACCACCCATGTAAGCGAAAACCATGGGAAACATGAGAGGGCAAATTTTGGGGTACAACACAATACATCATTAGGACTATCCCTCCTAGCATACCTGTGATACGGTGGCAGAACCAGACTGTTTTAGGAAAATGCTGGTTTGCGTTTTGCGTTTGTGTTTGCAAAATGTCGCGGTAAGCAAGAGTCGCCACTGACTTTTATTTTATCCAACTGGAAAGGAAAAAAGCACAGAAAAATTCTTTTTTTCGAGATATTCTAATTATGGGGGATAGATTATAGAAAGGGAAGGTATTAGCACCCTTTCTATCTGTGGTTTTCCATGGGCTCTTAGGTACTTGCTCATCATTTTAAAAATTAATTACGTGTTTGTGTGTTTTGAAAAGTTTTTGTTTTACTTCGTTTTAACCCTTTCTTCTGTCTTCAAGAGTGTTACGAAGCTGTTTTGAAAAAACTTTGTTTGAAAAAGTGTAAGTGTAGAAAAATTTGATTTTGAGCAAGTACCTACTAGCATCTATCTACTCGAAAAAAAGAATGTTTCTGTTCTTGTTTCCTTTAGACAATTCTATCCCACTATTGAGAAATAGGTAGCACCATCGTTGGAGTTGTAAGGGTTAATTCGAAAAGGGACGTACGATCACTAAAGCAATGTTAGGACGTCTTAGTAATAACCCTAATGTCTTAAGATCATATTCGAGGAAATATTTCTGAGGCAACATTTCCGAACAAGACGTTTGATCTTTGTTTAGACAAGAGAGCGACCACTAAAACACCCTATACTTAATGATCGTTTACCGAAGGCAACCGAAGTGAGAGCATACCCTAGGAGTGCGCATGTGCGAGTGATTTGATTTCAAGTTATTATCTTTGCACATTTAGGGTTTGCTAACCATTTTAAAATTAACATACATTCTTGTCATGCAATCCTATTATCATACATCTAACAGTTAATATTTGCGAAAATTAAAATGCGAGAAATAAAACTACGCTATTACAAGGCTTCGGGGAGGGGAATTAAATTCATAGCCAAAAACCCGTAAAACGATAAATAAAAGAAAAATCCTAATTAAACTATTACAACCCATGAGCAATAACATTAATATCTTAAAAGTAAATAAACGCGCACGATGAATTAAGAACGAGAGAAATTAGGGTTTTGACCCCGTCTAAACCTAATTAAAAGAAAAATCATTTTTGTTGTTTTTGATTATTTTTTGAGAAAATAAGGTTTTCATGAATAAATGCAAACCTAATTACTAATTGGAATTTTTTTTATTAATAACCATGTATTAAAAAAATATTTCGCAAATAACCGGGTTTCGGAAAAAATTACGCAAATAACCATGTTTCAGATGGCTCCACAAAGGAGGAGCCATCTCAATTGGCGCATGCACCTAGGGTTTTGCCCTAGGCGCCATCTCACTTGGCGCCTCCCTTGGCTTTTAGCCAAGTGAGATGGCGCATGCTCCTTAAAAATGAGAGGAGGCGCCATCTCACTTGGCGCCTAGGGCAAAACTAGGGCAAAATGCTGTTTTATAAATAATTCGTCCGTTTCTTCGAAATTTCTCACACTTTCTCGCACTGTATTTTTATTTTGTACTCCATTATTTGCGTAATGACGTCGCCTATGATTTTTAGCAGAGATGGTTACGTTATATTCTCTGCCATGAAACCTGCGATGAAAATGAAATTCTGGCACATTCACTCCATGGAGCGTCTGAAGCGGGAGTTGATGCGGTGGCTAGATGGAGACATCGCGGAGGGGGAAAAAATTCGAAGGATCCAGCGAAAACGAACAACAACCTCGCATGCGACAGGAAGACCTAATGTGTGGTTGGAGGAAGTCAAAATAGACAGTGATGTAATGTTGATGATGCATGGGTCAGATGAAATTGTGTTAACAGTTGTAATTTCCTAGATTGAATATCGTTAATCATTGTTGTACGCGAAAACCCTAATGCAATTTCCTATATTGAATTTCCTAAATTGTGTTAACAGTTTTATTAACGGAAAACCCTAATGTTTACAACACAAATATTGAAAAGATTTATTGTATTACAATATTTATGTGGTCAAGCCAGACGCCCGATTCAGACAGTTTTTGCGATTGTGTCCGACCTGACGGCATCATTCACACTTTCTTTCCAACCTGTCAAGATCGTCCATTTCTGTTGTGATGCGCCTACTTTTGGGACGACCCTTCTTGTTCCTTCGCATTTGGTCATTATGCCAAACTATATCGCCGTTGTATTCAGGCCAATAATCCGGTTTTGCCACCAAAGGAAAGTTGTTGTTGTAAACAGTGAGCAACGTTTCAGATTTATAAACGTTTGAGAGCAGTTGAAGCGCGTCTTGATGGGTATGAGCACAAGCGGCAATGACATGAGAACAAGGCATACGAAATGCTTGAAACCTGCCACAATCGCACCATTGAGAAGGTAAAATGACCCTGTATTCTTGTCTTGCCAGGCCTTCATTGTGGTCGATTGTCTCTTTCACAATGAAGTTGTGGCTGTGTCGGTCAAACCGTGTAACCATGTGAGTGTTGGCTTTAGCACTTTCAGCCTTAATGTATTTCATGCAGCTTTCACTCCATAGTTGTCCTGATTGCAACACCGCATACCACATTTCACCTCTTTTGGCAAATAACGCAGCCATCCTAAAATACGTGGATTTTACCAAGGCAGTGATTGGGAGGTTTCGTATGCCCTTGAATACCCCATTCATTGATTCAATAAGATTCGTTGTCATATGCCCCCATCTTTGGCCATTGTTGTATGACCTAGTCCACTTTTCGACCGGTATATTGTCGATCCACGTACTGGCTTCTGGATTAGACAAACGGATCTCGTTGTGGTAATATTTGAATGTGGGTTGTGTCAATGCATATCCCGCATTCATCACCGCTTTCCTCAATGTTTTGTCCTTGACCTCCCTCGAGAAATTCTGGACGATATGCCTGACACAATAGACATGCGTAGAAGGAGGGTCATGCCAACCATTTGCTGGATTATTATAGGCACTTTCAATGGAGGCATGTCTGTCCGAGATCAAACAGAGATCTGGTTGAGGAGCCACGTGTGTACGAAGATTTTTAAGGAAAAAGCTCCAAGCACCACCGGTCTCCCCCTCGACAAGGGCAAACGCAACGGGGAAAATGTTATTGTTGCCATCTTGTGCAACTGCCATCAATAGCGTGCCTTTGTACTTCCCATACAACCAAGTCCCGTCAATTTGTAGAATTGGTTTGCATGATGCAAACCCTGTGATGCATGGTTGAAATGCCCAAAACACGCGACTGAATATTCCGTTGCCATGCAGTAGACTACCATCTTGGGCGTACGCTGGCAATGTTTCTACCGTTGCCAAGAGTGACACCTTACATTTTTTGTAAATGCATGCATGCATATGTGTAACCCCCTAAGCATACAAATGTGACACTTCGCAGGCATGCAAGCACAAGCAACCACTACATCAAACTTATTTTCCTATAAATACATACCTTATGAAACATCTCTCACACCCACACAACTCTCACTCTCTGCTACGAAATATTTCTTAAGTCTAGCATACTCTCTATCTCTTCCTAAGTCTTTCATACTCTCAAGCATTCTGAACAATGGCTCTTCTAACAATGGGCGATACTCACAGAGGCACAAGGGAAAACATTGCTGCATTTGTAAGTCTCTTCTTTGGTTATACATTTTTCATACTTCAAATAACGTGTTGTTCATCTTAATTAATCTTACACTTGTTAAATTATGATCTCAGGACACAAAAAGATTCAGAATCCGTTCGCACAACTACCTGGCTCCCGACCCATTTATCGTCCCTTATCTGGAATATGCAGGTTTTGGACATGTGATAAAGATCTCCAACTGCACCATTGACTCAAAGTTCATTCTTGCAATGTTGGAAAGGTGGAGACCGGAGACCCATACATTTCACCTACCAATAGGTGAATGTACCATCACGCTCGAGGATGTGTACATGCTACTGGGCCTCCCTATCGAAGGTAAGGCGGTGAACGGGTCGGTTCAACAACCCAACTCACAGTATGAAGAACTGTTGGGTAGGGATATGGTAGAAGGTGGTGGAGCAAGAGGGCAGGGAATACTACTCACTGACCTGAAACATCATTATGCAAGTATGGAATTAAATGAAAATTCCTCAGAGAATGACCGAGTAGTAAAAGCCAGAACGTATCTTATGATACTTTTTGGTACATTTTTATTTCCCGAAAGTACGGGAAATAGTGTAAATTTTATGTACTTACATTTACTAACAAATTTTGAAAAAACTAGAAAATATAGTTGGGGTTCTGCAGTATTATCCCACCTATACAGTTCCTTGTGCAAAAACACAGTCAAGGAAAAATGTACATTTTATGGGTGCGCATTTTTACTACAAGCCTGGGGTTGATGGAGGATGGAGTCCTTAAACCCCATCATAAACAACACTTTTGGTTTCCCGTACGCAACAAAGTAAGTCATTAAGTTATAGCATTTATAACTATTCTGCTCTTTCCAAAATATATGCTAAAAATAACACGTTTCTCATTTCCTTTAGGTACTGCGTGAGGGGTATGGATTACGGCAAGAATCCAAGATTCAATGTCGCACTCTACTGGAATCTGTTGGATCACTTAGGCCCAGATGACGTACATCGTAGCTTTTAACTTTTGTTCATTTTAATTATTTATACATTACTTTTGCGCTAACCTGATTTAAATTTTATCGCAGTTCGTCTGGAGACCATATTTGGGTTTGGGCCATGCTCCAAACCCAGAGGATACAGCAACTTGGACTGCAAAGACTGCACTCATTCGGTTCAAAATTATGGAGATGCACCACAGCAACCGTGTGAAGATGCAGTTCGGAATGCATCAAGAGATACCAAGTGATCCAACAGATTTGTCCCCCTGGCATCTTAAAAGGGTCGACGCCCAGTGGGGTCTTACCAACTGGAAAGACTTTGCTCCGGAATGGTGTAAAATGTGGCAAAGGCGTCACCGCTACATCTTGAAATCCCTGGTTTTCCTTACTCAAGGTAACATGCGACACACGGATCAATATATGTCGTGGTACAGGTCGGTTAGTAACCCAGAAATGCACGTGTCTCATCCGAGGTACTTGGTTGACCCACGCACACAATGGGCACAACCCTCGATTCCCCATCAACAAACCCAAAACCCATCAACCTCCAACCAACCCCCAAGAAGAAACAGACCCACAAACACCCAACCACATTCCCCACCACAACACAACTACAATCAAATTCCGTACTACCAACCACAATCACCACCAAACTACCAATACCCGGATATGCCTCAAACCCAACCACAATACCAACCCCAATACCAGCACACCCACATACCCCAGACACAATTTCAGTCTTCCACATATCCCAATATGGCGCCCTCAATATCCAGCCTTAGCCCTGATATGGGAATGTCGGAAGATTATGACCAAGCCGACCAAACCTACCATCAACCACCATATCACCAAACAACCCAACATCCACAATACCAAACACCCCCAAGATCCATTTCCTTTCTACCCCCCATACTCAGACGACCAATGCTACCGACCAACCATGGAACCCCACCCATCTCCAACACGACCAAACTTTGAGGGTATGGGTAACCGACTGTACCAGAGCGGATCTTCGAGATATGGAGATCTTACTGATTTTATGGATTCGGACCGCATTGACTTCGTTGGGCCATTGACCTTGCCGCAGCAGGAAACGCGACGGCACCCAGCAAGAGAATGGCGAGGACGGGGATGCGGAACCGGGGGTCATTACCGGGTTCCGGGGGATCACTGATGTATCTTTTTTTTTCCCAGTATTTTTTGTATCCATTTTTTTTACTGTTCTTTTAATGTAATACAGTTGAATGTAATTATTTTTTTTTTAATAAAAAGTCCATTTTGTTGATCTCTGTCCAATAGGCAACGCACAGGAAAAAAAATAAAAAAAAATTTTTTTTGCCCTAAATTTATACATAGGCGCCATCTCACTTGGCTTAGGGCATGCCCTAAGCACTTAGGCTCCAAGTGAGATGGCGCCTCCCTTAAAAAAGGAGGTGCATGCGCCAATTGAGATGGCTCCTCCTTTGTGGAGCCATCTCAAACATGGTTATTTGCATAATTTTTTCCGAAACCCGGTTATTTGTGAAATATTTTTTTAATACATGGTTATTAATAAAAAAAATTCTACTAATTGATTTAAATTAATAAAAATAATTAATTTTGACATATTTTTGTATTTTGGTTATTTTAAGAAAAAGAAAATAAAAATTAAATTAAACAAAACCCTAATTTTCTAATTTATTTGAAGTTATTTACAAAAAAAAAGATTAAATTTACCCTAAAATTAAATTAAACTAATTAAATTAATTTTGATAAAAAAAACCTAAATTTGATGAAATTGATTTTTATGAGTTTTTTTGTAAAAAAGAATTAATTTTTATGTTAGAAAACTATTTAAATAAATAAATAAATAAGTAAAAGAAAATATATAAAAGAAAATAAAGAGAGAATTGGGCCTGGTAACCAGCAAACAGGGGGGGTGTCCATAGCAATTTTTGGGCCCAAAAAAGCCTTGGTCCACGTTGACCTTTCAGATGCCATGTTTCAAGTTGACTAGGGTGCATCATGGACCTCAAAGGATGGGCGTTAGATCTGGCCTTCTGGAGATCTAGTGATTGAACATTGAGGGCATATGGTGAGACGCTTGGGCCAAGGGTGCATTGAATCTGTAACAAGAAAAATAAGAAAATAGCGTTTTGTTGGGACCTGGGGTCGAACCCACGGCCTCATGCTTCAAACCATCACCTTGTTGCCATTTGTGCCACGCTGCTTATTTGTATATGTAATAATAATCAAACATTATATTAGAAAAAACAAGTTAATATATCAAAACGCGCAAAATTTAAATGGATGAATCACACCACGCCATGCCATCATCTTCCCCAGCGTCCGTCGTCTTAGGTAAAACAACTTTTACCTACACACATTCTCTGTAGGTATAGCCTCTATGATTTTCCAAAATCCACTGCACGCATGATAAATCAATTCTAGTGGTACCAATCAACTCGTGGCAACCTCACGAGCATCATGGTACCACTCTTCATGGCTAATTGTACCTGTAATCAAAATCCCTAAAAATGAAACCTAAACCCTAATCATGGCAGATCTCTGTATGGCTAACAAAAACGCAATTGAATATTATCATTAGCTTGCAAATGTTTCACTGAGCAAGAATATGTAAAGAAATCATGCTACAAATGCCAGGATAGTAATATTGAATTTCAAGAAAGTAAGGATATCGTGAGGTGCTTACAGTGAGTTTTTGTGCATGAAAACGCTTGCTAATGATTGGGATGGACTCCTTGAATGCCCAGCAAGCGAATAAGATAGCTGGGAAGGCTTGAGATGACCTGGAACTATGAAATTAGATTGCCACTTTTGTTTAGTTTTTTCAAGTTCTCTCTCAGCCTCTTACGTCTCCAACCCCTGTGCTTTTGGTCTGCAAATGTTCTATATGTATCCTTGGATGGATTAGGGTTACAAATTTGCTCCAAATCTTTTTCAATTAAGGTGATTGAATCATGATTTGATTCTTATTCAAATCTTTCTAAATCAAGCAAAACTCAATCTTTTTGTGTACAAACAAGCCTTGCACGACTTGATCTCATTTCCAGCTATTCATGGACCTGAAATATGCACAAAATCTCAAGGTTTAAATGATTTTGATATTTTCATGACTTTATTTTGATTTAATTTGATTTAATTGAAATAAAAATAAAAGACGAAAATAAAATAAAGGCAAGTGGGAAGGATCATGGGTCGTGGATCATGTTACAAACTCAATGCAAGGACAAAACGTTTGGCCCATTTGACAAAAATTGCAATTTTGGCCACTTTTGACTTTTGGCAATTTTACAAAAAAGGTCAACTTCACCAATGCATAAATCTTTCAATTTTTACCCTAGAGATGTGTTCTTTGACTTTTTAGAAAGCTCAAGATGTCCTCTAAGAAACCCTTTTGGTCTCATCTCAATTTATTCTTCCATGTTCATGTATGATGCTTTGACAAAAAAGGTGTTTTTGTTGACTTTTCAAAATGACCTATAATGTCCAAATTTGTAACTTCTTGTGAGTGCATATTTTGAACTTGGGAGATGAAGATTAATTGTAGGGCATTTCATCCTATTAAAAATGAGCTTTGTATGGGTCATTTCTAATAAAGTATGAGAAAGTTATGCTTGGTCAAAATTGGGTTGACTTTTCCTACAAAACCCTAATTTAGCAACTTTTGGGTTTTGATGAATTGTGAGAAATACTTGATGAATCATGATCAACCCTTGATAAAATGATGAATAATACTTCAAAATGAGTATGTTGACCAAAAATCTTGAGGTTTGACTGTATGGGGACCACAGTTGACTTTTGCCCTAGCACAGTCGATTTTTAGGTTTTTTGAGCAATTTACTGAGCAAACTTTCTCTGTAGGGATTGAAACTTTACATAGATGATCTTGAGAAAATATTAGGACAATGGTGAGAATTTGGGATCCCTTGGACTCAAGTATATTAATGCAACATGAAACCCTAATCTGAGGTAGACTGCCTTAGGAGAGGGTTTGTCTGGTAAACCCTTAGACTTCCTTGAGTTATTTGAGGATCTCACTTGAAATGAATTGAGAAATATGGGAGGGCAAATTTTTGGGTACAACAGCTTCCCATGTTCAATCTTCTTAAACCTGAGGATGTAGATTGGCTTGCTTGCCTTTCGTGATCCAAAGGTGGAAAATGATTGAACACTGGAGTGCCCAAGAAATTTGCACTCGCATGAAGTGGTACTTGTCTTGTGATGCCGGGAATGGGCTTATAGATGCCATTCGGAGATTGATGATGGAATATGGGCTTAAAGATGTCATCCGAAGGAGTGTCGATCGCCTAAGAGATTCCTTAGCGAGAACCCGTATACCTGTTGTTGAGGAAGATTTTGATGGGGAATGCTAATCTCTATTTTGAGGGAAATAGAATTTTAGGAGCTTCAGTCATCTGTTATTCTACTGGGGAATCGTCTCTTGGTTGAAGAGGTGAAAATGAACTACTATCTGGTCGCGATCCAGGCTCCATAGTGATAAGATCGACTGCTATCAGGTCGTGCTCCTGGCTTTATAGTGAATTACTGGGGAGATGAGATTAAACTTGCTATCCGGTCATAATCCAGGCTTTGCAATTTCTCAATTCTTATCTGGTCGTACTCCAGGCTTCAGAAGGAATTAAGTTGTTATCCGGTCGCATCCGGGCTTCAACTTGAATTTAGGGCATACTAATATCTGGTCGACTTCGGGATTCTTAGTAATTGTCCAGGTAAACTGATATTTGGTCGAAATCCAAGCTTCGCATTGTCTCATACTGTTATCTGGTCGATTCCAGGCTTCAGTGTATTTTACCGCTATTTGGTCGTAATCTAGGCTTCACGATGTCTTATACCTTTATCTGGTCGAATCCAGGCTTCATGGTGTTCTTGTACTTCTATCTGGTCGCTTTCCAGGCTTCACAATACTTACTTCTTATCTGGTCGTATTCCAGGCTTCAGAAGAAATCAAGTGGTTATCCAATCGCATCCGGGCTTCCATTTGATTTTAAGACCCACTAATATCCGGTCGATTTCCGGGCTTCATAGTAATTGGTCGGGTAAACTTCTATTTGGTCGAAATCTAAGCTTCACAGTATCCCTTACTGTTATCTGGTCGTAATCCAGGCTTCAGTGCCTTTTACCGCTATCTGGTCGTAATCCAGGCTTCACGATGTCTCATACCATTATCTGGTCGAATCCAGGCTTCATGGTGTTTGGAGAAATCAAGATACTATCCGGTCAAACCCGGGCTTCATAACTTGCATTAAAGATATACCACTATCTGGTCGACTCCAGGCTTCGTAGTATTCTTGGCTGCTATCTGGTCGTAATCCAGACTTCACGTCTTATACCATTATCTGGTCGAGTCCAGGATTCATGGTGTCTTGTATTGCTATCTGGTCGTTCTCCAGGCTTCACAATAACTTGCTGGGGATTAAACTATTATCCGGTCGAATCCGGGCTTCATAGCTTAAATTTAAGATAAACCACTATCTGGTCGATTCCAGGCTTCGCGGTTTTTGATACTGTTATCCGGTCGTTCTCTGGGCTTCATAATATGATGGAGAAATCAAGATACTATCCGGTCAGATCCGGGATTCATAGCTTGAACTGGAATAGAAATCTTAGCATCGATTTGACTAAACCAGAGAAAACTTATAAGTATTTTGATTACATCTTTCCCTGAAAGGTAAAGAGTTAGTCATATGTAATGTCATGATGTATGAAATGCATTGAGCAAATGATGTTCTCAAAATAAATGAGATTGTGCTGTATGATGCGTATACACATGTCATGATGTATGGATATGCAATGTTTTTATGATATTCTCTAATTGGGGAAAATAAATCCTGGACTGCTGCTGGAGAATATAAAGAGCTGAATTCTTTGTTCCTGCTAGGGATGACAGTTGAAGATGATTTGAGAATAAATTGGTCGGATAATAACTCTGCTGGAGAATAAACTGGCAAGGTAATGACTTTGTGGGGAAGAGAGACTCCGCTAGAAGATCTGCTGATTTGGAGAAATAACCTCGGCTGGGGATGAATTACTGTTGTTGGCAATAATGAACCTTTGTTGGGGATTGAGTCTCTGCTTGTGGAAGAAATAAACTCTACTGGGGATATTCTTCCATTGCTGGCGATACATGAATTCTGCTTGGGGAGAATTAACACTAATGTCTTCAGACATTTTCTACTCTGCGGGGAATGTATACACTTTTAGTCACATTCTCAGGCTGGCTCTGTCCTTG
Organism: Vicia faba; assembly: GCA_948472305.1. Taxonomy (NCBI): domain Eukaryota; kingdom Viridiplantae; phylum Streptophyta; class Magnoliopsida; order Fabales; family Fabaceae; genus Vicia; species Vicia faba. The sequence goes on from OX451740.1 coordinate 178,830,701, forward strand.
TACCTGGTGGGTAGAGCAACTGTAAGGTTTGGACACTTATTGCTTGTCCTTGTTCCTGAAATTACCAGTAATCATTTTTTGTTTCGTATGTAAATATTTATGAGCAGCAATTATTGTCAAATGCATATATCAAAATGAAACATTGGACGTTCTTGCAAAACAAAACAGAAAAATAAAAACAATTTTGAAATTTCTTTGTGAAAATGAATTGTATTGATTTTGAAGTTGGCCTGTAATAGGCATTTTGTACAAGAGGCTGACGTCCCAGTAAGAGAACACCTTCGAAATAACAGAGTTTAAACAATTTGTGTAAAAAGAAAGAAAAATAGCTATGTGAAACAATCCCATTGGGTTCCAAGTCTGCTATTGCCCTTATATCTTCGAGCGTCTCATCACTTTGCTACTTGGTTGAAGGTAAATCAGATTGATCAGCGCCGTCCGAGCTTGATAGTCGATACTGAAGTCTGGTTGCAAGATGATCCAATGAGACATAGTGTTACGCTTTAATCCATAATTTTTGCCTGGACCGCCCTATCGGGTTTTCAGTCCACCGGGATACCCTTTTTTGCCCAAGCTGCCTTTTTAGGTTTTCGACTTGCCGAGTGTACAGATTTTTTTACATTTTCATCCCTTACTTTTTCCCGAACCCTTTTGGTTTGCCGGGAAGCCCTTATTTTTGCCTAGGCTAGTCAACCTAGCAGGTATTTGATTATGCGTAGTATTTTTTCACTATGTCTGCATTGACGGGGTGAGGAAGGTCGTCACCACCCATGGTTGTTAGGATCATAGCTCCTCCTGAGAAAATGTTCTTAACCACAAATGGCCCTGCGTACGTGGGGGTCCATTTGCCCCTGGGATCAGCTTGCGGCAGTATGATGTGTTTGATTACTAGATCCACGAATTGATACTCTTATCGTCTAACTTTCTTGTTAAATGCCTTGATCATTCGTTTTTGATACGTCTGACCATGACAAATAGCAGCAAGTCTTTTTTCATTGATTAAGTTCAGCTGATCAAGCTGGATCTGGATCCAATCGTCTTTACTCAAACCTGCATCTTTCATAATCCGGAGAGAGGGTATCTGGACTTCGATGGGTAGGACCGCCTCCATGCCATACACCAAAGAGTAGGGTGTTGCTCCTATCGACGTCCGTGCTGAGGTACGGTATCCATGAAGAGAGAATGGTAACATCTCGTGCCAGTCTTTGTATGTCATCGTCATCTTCTGCACAATCTTCTTGATATTCTTATTAGCCGCTTGAACAACCCCATTCATCTTCGGCTGGTAAGGAGAAGAGTTGTGATGCTGTATCTTAAACTGTTTGCAGATCTCGGTGATCATTATATTATTGAGATTTGTACCATTGTCCGTAATGATCCTCTTTGGTACACCGTATCGACAGATCAAGTTGTGTCGGATAAACCGCACCACGACGTTCTTGGTTACTGTAGCTAAGGAAGCTGCCTCAACCCACTTCATGAAATAATCAATTGATACCAGGATGAAACAATGCCCGTTAGACGCGGTAGGTCTGATCTCGCCAATCATATCGATGCCCCACATTGCAAAGGGCCAAGGAGCTGTCAAGACGTTCAGAGGAACTGGAGGTACATGCACCTTATCAGCATAGACTTGGCACTTATGACAGGTCCGAGAATGCTGATAACAATCGGCTTCCATAGTAGACCAATAATATCCTGCCCGTAGGATTTTCTTTGCCATGGTATGTCCACTGGAATGAGTTCCGAAGGTACCTTCATGTAACTCTGCCATAATCCTTTCTGCCTCGTTCTTGTCCACACACCGCAGTAAGGTTGAATCATAGTTACGCTTATAAAGAATACCTTACTGATGAAGAATTTCACACCGAATCTCCTCAGAAACTTCTTATCATTAACAAATGCACCCTCGGGGTAATCCTGAGCCTCAAGATAACTTTTTACCTCGTGAAACCAGGGTTTATCTGCTACCTCTTCAGTCTCAATGTCACAGCAATGTGCGGGTTCATCCAACCTCTCTATGGTAATCTGGGGAGCTTCATTGTCCCACCTGACCTTGAACATAGAAGACATGGTACTAGCGCGTCCGCCAGCTGATTCTCCTCTCTTGGGAAGTGTTCAAAGGTTATCTCCTCAAAATGTGGAAGCAATGTCAACACGTACTCTTTGTAAGGAATAAGATTTGGGTGCTTCATATCCCACTCGCCTTTGATCTGACTGATCACTAGAGCGGAATCTCTGAATACACTCAAGAACTTAATCCTTAGGTCAATAGCTGCTCGAAGACCCATGATGCACGCTTCATACTCCGCTATATTGTTGGTGCAGTTAAAACATAATCGGGCGGTGAATGGAGTATGACAGCCCTTAGCAGATATGATCACAGCACCAATGCCATTACCCAATGCGTTTGAGGCTCCGTCAAAAAACATATACCATCGGGATCCTTCCTCAAGTCCTTCATCCAGTCCAGGTTTTTCACAGTCGGTCACCAACATGATGTTCTCATCCGGAAACTCGAAATTCATAGACTGGTAATCATCCACGGCCTGATGCGCCAAATGATCTGCCAACACACTCCCCTTGATTGCTTTTTGGGTTGTGTATTGGATGTCATACTCAGTTAAGATCATCTGCCATCTTGCTATTCTTTCGGATAAGGCAGGCTTTTCAAAGATATACTTGATTGGGTCCATCTTTGATATCAATAAGGTGGTGTGAGTCAGCATATACTGTCTTAGCCGGCGAGCAGCCCATGCCAAAGCGCAACAAGTTTTCTCGAGTAGTGAGTATCGGGTCTCACAGTCGGTAAACTTTTTGCTAAGGTAGTAAATAGCATGCTCTTTTCGGCCGGACTCGTCATGCTGCCCCAACACGCACCCCATTGAATTGTCTAGTACTGTCAAGCATAAAATCAAAGGCCTTCTTTCAACTGGAGGCATCAAAATTGGCGTTTCTTGAAGATATTCCTTGATCTTTTCGAAAGCGGACTGACATTCATCATTCCATTTTACTACTTGATCTTTCTTCAGCAGATTGAAGATAGGCTCACAAGTAGCAGTTAGATGTGAAATGAATCGGGAAATATAGTTCAGGCGTCCCAAAAAACCTTTAACTTCCTTTTCTATGCGGGGAGCCGGCATCTCCTGTATGGCTTTCACCTTTGCGGGATCCACTGGAATACCTTTATCACTAACAACGAAACCCAGCAGCTTACCAGACCTTACCCCGAAGATGCACTTGTTCGGGTTCAATCTTAGCTTATACATCTTCAACCTGTCAAACAGTTTATGGAGATGGTCAAGATGTTCTTCTTCAGTCTGGGACCTTGCAATCAAGTCATCGACATACACCTCAATCTCATGGTGAATCATGTCGTGGAACAAAGAGACCATGGCGCGCTGATAAGTTGCCCCAGCATTCTTCAATCCGAATGGCATGACCTTATAGAAAAAGGTTCCTCACTGTGTAACGAAAGTTGTCTTCTCCATGTCTTTGAGAGCCATCTTAATCTGATTGTAACCAGAAAAACCATCCATAAAGGAGAAGATCTTATGTTGCGCAGTGTTGTCGACCAGAACATCAATGTGAGGGAGTGGGAAATCATCCTTGGGGCTTGCCCAGTTCATATCTCTATAGTCCACACACATCCGCACCTTACCATCCTTCTTGGGCACTGGAACAACGTTGGCTACCCACTATGGGTAAGAAGTGACAGCTATAAAACCGACATCAAACTGTTTCATGACCTCATCTTTGATTTTCTAAGACATCTCGGGGCGCATACGGCGAACCTTCTGCTTTACTAGAGGACAGTCTTATTTAATTGGCAAGCGGTGAACCACAATGTCAGTGTCCAAACCAGGCATATCTTCATAGGACCAGGAGAAGATCTTAACATAGTCGCGTAGCATCTGTATCAACCGTTGCTTAACACTAGGCTCCAGATTTGCACCTATCTTGACCTCTTTCCTGTCTTCTTCTATACCCAAATTCACTGATTCCACTGGCTCTTCATGAGGCTGTATGGCCCTCTCTTCTTGTAGTAATAGTCTAGCAAGCTCCCCAGGCACTTCACAATCATCCTCACCTTCGTCCTCGGCTTGGTTGATCATATTTTCGAAGTCATAACTGGAAGTAGCAAAGTTGTTATCAATGGGATCCAGAGTGGATGTGGATCTGCATTATGATATGTGAGTGTGTGTAAGACGATAGCTGTTTTGATAAAGTGCAAGATAGAAAAGAAAAAACAGGCAGCATAAAATTTGTAATGCAAGAAACGTCTAATGCTTTATTAATGATATATGAAAATGACAAATAATAAGCCCTCACAAACAAAGTCAAGGTGCCTCAGGCAAGGCACCGGGCCATAAAGTTTCAAATTGTTTGTTACAAATCTCAAAACAAAAGTCTATTACTGTGTAATAAAAGAAACGGGCACGAAGTCCTTCGCCGTCCAATTGTTCAATCCACCGTTGGTAGTCGGGTAGATCCAGCTGTCGATATCTGACTCTTCTTCATCATCCTCAATTGCATTAACTCCTGAGTGATGCTTGGGCATGGGTGCAGTTATGATGTTGGGTTTCTCCGTAGCGTCAAACTCAATCTCCTTATCTTCGATCAAATCTTTCACCTTATTCTTCAAGGCCCAACAATTATTTGTATCATAACCTGGGCTATCGGAGTGATAGGCACAGCGGGCGTTCAGGTTATATAGCGGAGATGTGGTGTTGGGATTTTTCGGGGCTTCCCTCAGAGTTACCAGGTTGGTCTTCAACAATTATGGTAGAATTTGAGACAAGTTCATATTAAGCCGAGTGTAATGTCTTTGCGGTCTCTCTATTCTTTGTTGATTGTTGCGTTATAGGGCAACAATGGGTCTTGATATTACTACCGCATTCACTGCTTGACAGCGTTCAGGTCAGTTTTGGTTCCTCGAGCTGTAAACTGCACTAGCTTCTTTATTACCGATGAAAGGCTTCTTTTCTGCACTTGATGAAGTATTTTTATGTAACTTACCACTTCGGATACCAACTTCTACTCTCTCCCCAGTCAAGATCAATTCAGTAAACCCATATGACGAACTGCCGATCAGATGATTGAAAAATGGACCAGACAATGTCCCTAGAAACATATCCACCAACTTCCTATTAGACATAGGGGGTTGGACTCTTCCAGCCAAATCTCTCCACTTTTGAGCACAGTCTTTAAAACCTTCACTTGCACCCATAGACATACCCTGAAGCTGAGTACGAGTGGGAGCAAGGTCGGCGTTATATTGATACTGCCTGTAAAAAGCAGCAGCAAGGTCCTCTCAGTTGCGGACATTAGCTCCTTCCAATTGATAAAACCATTCAAGCTGAGTCTCTAACAGACTATCTTGAAAGAAATGTTCCCACAAATTTCTATCAGCAGTGTAAGGTTGGATTTTTCGGACATACGAGCGGAGATGGAGTTTTGGACAGGATGCTCTATCGTACTTGGCGAAAACTGGAGCTTTGAATTTACGAGGGATCACCACCCCAAATGCTAGTCCCAGATCTCCGAAGTCCAAACCAGGTATCTTCTGAGTCTCCATAGCGCTCAGACGGTTTTCAAGTTGTTTGTACCTATCCTTAGCAGGAGGATACTGCTCATCATCAAAATCAGTATCATTATCAGAAACTACAGGACTGGGGCCCTTTTCTTCCTCTTGGTCCTCCTCTCCTTTGGATGAAAGATACAGACCAGCTTCCTGTCGCAACCTATTCCCAAATCTGTTACCCATATTCAGAAGAACCACCTTCTTCTTCTTCTTCTTCTTCTTCTTCTTCTTCTTCTCCTTCTCCTTCGGGATGAGAGTCTTCAAATCCTCTTGCCCTTTAGCCAAGTTCAAGAACATCTCTTGGAATTGGGCATTCTGTTCCTGAAGAGCTTTGATGGCTTGATCGGTAGGTATTTCAGAAGACATTTCGTGCTGAAATAAACAGCGAAGGAGATGAGAAACCTGTAATGATACTTGTAATGATGTGCATGATAATGGGATGCGTATGTAATGATTTCAAAGAATTTAGGAGATTTAAATTTGCAAACCAAGAAATAAACAAACTTTATTAGATTAAACTTGTAAAAAAATGTTTAACAATGCCTTTAAGGCGTTTACAAAGAAGTAAATGAAAAACAAATCTAAACTAGAAAAAGCAAAAATCAGAAATCCCATGGACGCTTCCCCTTGGTGCTGACGTAGTCATTGATTGTCCTTTCATTCTCAAGTTGCCTGGTGAGCTTCAAGATCTTCCTTTATTGCTCATGATACTTTTCCCGGTATGTATCCCTTTCATCCTTCAACTGAATCCAGGATCTCTTCAATGCCCCAAGATCAGTGGGCATGTAGGGATAAAGGACAATATAAGGAATTACCTCTTCATTGGTAGGCTCCACAATTACTGGAAATACAACTTCATAGGGCATCCTAAGCTTCTGGGCTCAGGCTCGGACCCACTGGAGATAAGGTTGCATAGGGAGAGAATTTTTTGGTCCTAGTTCTTGAGGGTCAGGCCTGTTCACCATGCCCCAGTCTCGTATAAACCTTCGGCGATGCTCGTCAACGTCCTCCTTATAGTAAAAGGCAATATATGTAAGAAGTAACTCATGAGGACCGTCTCTCAGAGCACGACCAAACTGTCACAAAGCCAAGCAAGGACTGTAGGTTATTCCCCCTCTGATTCCAAGCAACGGGACATTAGGGTATCCCTCACAATGATGAATGACAGAAGTGTTTTCCATAGCCTTAGAACTCCAAAGAATGTCTGTATGGGCAAGGGATATTATCCTGTAAGACCATCCTAAACCTTTCTCATTCTTCAACACGGACTTGGGGAGGTGCGAAATAAACCACCTCGCCAGCAGCGGCATACAACACATAAGGGTTCCACTTCTACGCACAGTACGAGTATAGAGGGAATGCAAGATATCGCCCAGAAGAGTAGGCACAAGATTGCGAGATAAGAAGATCTTAACCGCATTCACATCTATGAAGGAATCAGGATTTGGGAAGAGAACCAAACCGTAGATAAGGAGAGCCAAGATGTCTTCGAAAGCCTGAAAGTCCAAATTATCCCAAAACAGTTGAGCTTGATCCATCAGAAACTTAGCTAAGAAACCTTTAACCCCGCTTCGTGTCTCCCAGTTGGATACTACATCAGCCCTTTTCAAATGTAAAGCTGAAGCAATGTCCTCTGGTCTAGGAGCCTCTTCCAAACCCGTGAAAGGCATCTGCTCGAGGATGGATATACCCAATAAGTGAGAAAACTCTTCCAAAGTAGGAACTAGATGATAATCCGGGAAAGTGAAGAAATGATGCACCGGATCGAAGAACTGGAAAAGCACACTCATCATCTGCTCATCAAACTTTGAGGTAACCAAACTAAGAAGTTGACCATGTCTTCTAATGAATTAATAAGTATCAGAAACTCTCGAGGCTAAATGTTTTAGTTGAGCAGGTATTTTCACAAAGTTAACTAGGATGGTGTTTCTGCGCATGGAAGCCATAATCTGCAAAACAGAACAAAGATAAATCCCCTCGGTCTTTGAAATGGTTAGTATAATGAAGTGTGCATGATATGTTATGATGCATGATGTCATGGTAAAACAGACAACAAGTATAGCAGATAACAGACATGGTAAAGGCAAACAAGTCACACAAGATCCCTTAAGTTTCAGGCTTGCATGTGGTCTAGGTACTACCCTCTTGAAGTTTAGTTGGTTTCAACCTGTCCTAATAATAGTAACCAGGTTCTAGAGGATCTCAATATCACTGACCATCCTCCATCGATCATGGTTTCAGCTCACGCAATCTTTTCTTGCGACCGGAACTATCTCGAGATTATGGTCTCAATGAGTGTAGCATCGAGTATCAACCAGTTCTCAGCTTTACACTGAGGCCGGCTATCTCACTACTTCCTATGGCCAAGTTGGTCAATTATAGGTTCTAAGGTCAGTTGATGCTTAACGACACACATAGCAGCCCCGTATTCTCCTCGTGTCTCCATAAAGGATACCGGTACCAACAAATGTGCCACATCAACGTAGCTACTTCTTCAACCGTATCGGTCTACGCTGTACAGTTCCCTCACAGTTTATTTCTACTTACCTAAAAGGTGTCCCCATATCCGGGTTAGGATCTATAGTAACTCTCAAAGCAAAACCCGTAAAAGTAAAGCAATCAAATCAAACAAGAGAAGCAATTGATGATGAATTAATCCTAAGGTATACCCTACTTATTAATCCCCAGCAGAGTCGCCAGTTTTGTGATACGGTGGCAGAACCAGACTGTTTTAGGAAAATGCTGGTTTGCGTTTTGCGTTTGTGTTTGCAAAATGTCGCGGTAAGCAAGAGTCGCCACCGACTTTTATTTTATCCAACTGGAAAGGAAAAAAGCACAGAAAAATTCCTTTTTTCGAGATATTCTAAGTACGGGGGATAGATTATAGAAAGGGAAGGTATTAGCACCCTTTCTATCCGTGGTTTTCCACGGGCTCTTAGGTACTTGCTCATCATTTTAAAAATTGCTTCTGTGTTTTTGTGTTTTGAAATTTTTTTGTTTTACTTCATTTTAACCCTTGCTTCTGTCTTCAAGAGTGTTACGAAGTTGTTTTGAAAACTTTGTTTGAAAAAGTGTAAGTGTAGAAAATTTTGATTTTGAGTAAGTACCTACTAGCATCTACCTACTCGAAAAAAGAATGTTTCTGTTCTTGTTTCCTTTAGACAATGCTATCCCACTATTGAGAAATAGGTAGCACCGTCGTTGGAGTTGTAAGGGTCAATTCGAAAAGGGACGTACGATCACTAAAGCAATGTTAGGACGTCTTAGTAATAACCCTAATGTCTTAAGATCATATTCGAGGCAATATTTCCAAGGCAACATTTCAGAACGGGCCGTTTAATCTTTTTTTAGACAAGAGAGCGACCATTAAAACACACTATACTTAATGATCGTTTACCGAAGGCAACCGAAGTGAGAGCATACCCTAGGAGTGCGCATGTGCGAGTGATTTGATTTCAAGTTATTATCTTTGCACATTTAGGGTTTCCTAACCATTTTAAAATTAACATACATTCTTGTCATGCAATCCTATTATCATACATCTAAAAGTTAATATTTGCGAAAATTAAAATGCGAGAAATAAAACTACGCTATTACAAGGCTTCGGGGAGGGGGATTAAATTCATAGCCAAAAACCCGTAAAATGATAAATAAAAGAAAAATCCTAATTAAGCTATTACAACCCATGAGCAATTACATTAATATCGTAAAAGTAAATAAACGCGCGTGATGAATTAAGAACGAGAGAAATTAGGGTTTGGACCCCGTCTAAACCTAATTAAAAGAAAAATCATTTTTGTTGTTTTTGATTATTTTTTGAGAAAATAAGGTTTTCATGAATAAATGCAAACCTAATTACTAATTGATTTAAATTAATAAAAATAATTAATTTTGACCTATTTTTGTATTTTGGTTATTTTAAGAAAAAGAAAATAAAAATCAAATTAAACAAAACCCTAATTTTCTAATATATTTTAAGTTATTTACAAAAAAAAAATTAAAGTTACCCTAAAATTAAATTAAACTAATTAAATTAATTTTGATAAAAAAAAACCTAAATTTGATGAAATTGATTTTTATGAGTTTTTTTGTAAAAAAGAATTAATTTTTATGTTAGAAAGTAATTTAAACAAATAAATAAATAAATAAAAGAAAATATATAAAAGAAAAGAAAGAGAGAATTGGCCCTGGTAACCAGCAAACAGGGGGTGTCCATAGCAATTTTTGGGCCCAAAAAAGCCTTGGTCCACGTTAACCTTTCAGATGCCATGTTGCAAGTTGACCAGGGTGCATCATGGACCTCAAAGGATGGGTGTTAGATCTGGCCTTCTGAAGATCTAGTGATTGAACGTTGAGGGCATATGGTGAGATGCTTGGGCCAAGGGTGCATTGAATCTGTAACAAGAAAATAAGAAAACAGTGTTTTGTTGGGACCTGGGGTCGAACCCAGGTCCTCATGCTTCAAACCATCACCTTGTTGCCATCTGTGCCACGCTGCTTATTTGTATATGTAATAATAATCAAACATTATATTAGAAAAAGCAAGTTAATATATCAAAACGCGCAAAATTTAAATGGATGAATCACACCACGCCACGCTATCATCTTCCCCAACATCCGTCGTCTTAGGTAAAACAACTTTTACCTACAAACGTTCTCTGTAGGTATAGCCTCTGTGATTTTCCAAAATCCACTGCGCGCATGATAAATCAATTCTAGTGGTACCAATCAACACGTGGCAACTTCACGAGCATAATGGTACCACTCTTCATGTCCAATTGTACATGTAATCAAAATCCCTAAAAATGAAACTTAAACCCTAATCATGGCAGATCTCTGTATGGCTAACAAAATTGCAATTGAATATTATCACTAGCTTGCAAATGTTTCACTGAGCAAGAATATGTAAATAAATCATGCTACAAATGCCAGGGTAGTAATATTGAATTTCAAGAAAGTAAGGATATCGTGAGGTGCTTACAGTGAGTTTTTGTGCACGAAAACGCTTGCTAATGATTGGGATGGACTCCTTGAATGCCCAGCAAGCGAATGAGATAGTTGGGAAGGCTTGAGATGGCCTGGAACTATGAAATCAGATTTCCACTTTTGTTGAGTTTTTCAAGTTCTCTCTCAGCTTCTTACGTCTCCAACCCCTGTGCTTTTGGTATTCAAATGTTCTATATGTATCCTTGAATGGATTAGGGTTACAAATTTGATCCAAATATTTTTCAATTAAGGTGATTGAATCATGATTTGATTATTATTCAAATCTTTCTAAATCAAGCAAAACTCAATATTTTTTTGTACAAACCTTGCATGATTTGATCTCATTTCCAGCTATTCATAGACCTGAAATATGCACAAAATCTCAAGGTTAAAATGATTTTGATATTTTCCTGATTTTATTTTGATTTAATTTTATTTAATTGAAATAAAAATCAAAATAAATGACAAAAATAAAATAAAGGCAAGTGGGAAGGATCACGGGTCATGAATCATGTTACAAACTCAATGCAAGAACAAAAAGTTGGGCCCATTTGACAAAAATTGCAATTTTGGCCACTTTTGACTTTTGATAATTTTTCAAAAAAGGTCAACTTCACCAATGCATAACTCTTTCAATTTTGACCCTAGAGATGTGTTCTTGGACTTTTTAGAAAGATTAGGATGTCATCTAAGCAACCCTTTTTGTCTCATCTTAATTTAGTCTTCCATGTTCATGTATGAAGCTTTGACAAACAATGTGTTTTTGTTGACTTTTCAAAATGACCTATAATGTCCAAATTTGTAACTTCTTGTGAGTGCATATTTTCAACTTGGGAGATGAAGATGAATTGTAGGGAATTGTATTCTCTTAAAAATGAGATTTGGATGGGTCATTTATAATAAATTATGAGAATGTTATGCTTGGTCAAAGTTGGGGTGACTTTTCCTACAAAGCCCTAATTTAGCAACTTTTGGGTTTTGATGAATTGTGAGCAATCCTTGATGAATCATGATCAACCCTTGATCAAATGATGAATAATACTTCAAAATGAGGATGTTGACCAAAAATCTTGAGATTTGACTATATGGGGACCACAGTTGACTTTTGCCCTATCGCAATTGATTTTCAGGTTTTTTGAGCAATTGACTGAGCAAACTTTCTCTGTAGGGCTTGAAACTTGACATGGAGGATCTTGAGAAAATATTAGGACAATGGTGAGAATTTGGGATCCCTTGGACTCAAGTATCTTGATGCAACATGAAACCCTAATCTGAGGTAGACTGCTTTAGGAGAGGGTTTGTCTGGTCAACCCTTGGACTTCCTTGAGCAATTTGAGGATCTCACTTGAAATGCATTGAGAAAAATGGGAGGGGAAATTTTGGGGTACAACAATACCCAAACTGTCTTAATGCCAAACAAGGGTTATAAGTGATTCCTCCCCTAATGCCTAGGAGAGGGACATTATGGAATTCCCTGCAGCGAACAATGATGGTAATGCCTTCCACATACCGAGGACACCAGTGAATATTCAAATGTGTGAGATACATTAACCTGTTAGACTATATTAAGCCTTGTTCGTTCTTCATAATATACCGGGGTAGGTGAAAAATAAACCACCTAGCCAATAGAGGAGTACAACACATAAGGGTCCCTCTTCTCTTTATAGTGCGAGTGTGAAAAGAGTGCAGAATGTCTCCCAGTAAAGTAGGCATCGGGTTATGAAACATGAAGATTTTAACCACATTCACGTCTATGAGTTGGTCCGAATTAGGAAACAGTACCATGCCATAGACGAGAAGGGCCAATACCTCCTCAAAGGCTTATAAGTCCAAAGTATCCCGGAAACAATGAGCTTTCTCTAACAAGAACTTAGCTAGAAACCCTTTGATACCGCTTCTTGCTTCCCAATTTACCACGATGTCGGACCATTGTAAATACAGGGCTTGAGCAATTTCTTGAGGCTTTGGGTCTCTTTCCATATCGTTGAAGGGTAATTGATTGAGGATAGGCATACCCAATAACTGAGAAAACTCTTCCATGGTAGGCACCAACTGGTAGTCGGGAAATGTAAAGCAGTGATGTAATGGGTCAAAGAACTGGAAGAGAACTTTCACCATATCCTCATCAGGGCTTGAGGTGACCAAAATAAGGAGTCGACCATGTCTTTTAGTGAATGAGGAATTCTCAGGAACCCTTGATGCTAACTCTTTGAGTTGAGGAGGTACCCTTACAAGGTTGACTTGGATATCATTTCTGCGATTGGGAGCCATATCCTACAAAACAGACACAAAGATAAGTCCTAAAAGTCCTTGAAATGGTTAGTGTGATATGCCATGTTATGATGTTATGATGTTTATGTACAAACATATATATATATATATATATATATATATATATATATATATATATATATATATATATATATATATATATATATATATATATATATATATATATATATATATATATATATATATATATATATATATATATATATATATATATATATATATATATATATATATATATATATATATATATATATATATATATATATATATATATATATATATATCAATCACACAAACAGATCCTTAGGTTTAGGCTTGCATGGATTCCGTAGGTAAGTAACCTATTGAAGTATGGTTGGTTTAACATGTCCTATTAATAGTAATTGGGTTCTAGGGAATCTCAATATCACTGATCTTTCTTCACCGGGCATTATTTTAGCGCAATCCTCTTTATTGGCGACCGAAATATCCCAGAAGTCAGATCTCAATGAGTGTAGTATCGAGTATCAACCAACTTCAGACTGCACCAAAGCTGGTTATCTCACTACTTACTAATGGCTAAGTTTGTTCAATTAAAGGTTCTAAGGTTAGTTGATGCTTCATGACATCACACAGCGGCCTCGTATTCTCCTTTACCACTCAAGGGCTACCAGTACCAACAAATGTGTCACATCAATGTAGCTATCGTTTCAACCGTGTCGGTATACCCCACATAGTCCCCACAATCTATTGCTACTTACCTAAAAGGTGTCCCATATTTGGGTATAGGATCCTTACAAGTAAACCCAAGCAAAACCCTCAAAGATAAAGCAAGCAAAGCATACAAGGAAAGCAATTTAAAAATGAACTAAACTCTAGGTAACCTCACTTTTTATTTATTCTTCAGCAGAGTCGTCGGTTCTATGATACGGTGGAACAACCGACTATTATACTAGTTTTTCATTTGTGTTTGCAAATGTTGTGGTAAGCAAGAGTCGCCACCGACTTTTCTTTTATCCAAATTAAGGAAATGGTGAAAAGAACAGAAAAAGACCTTTCGAGAATTTTCTGAGTAAGGGGGTAGATTATGGAAAGGGAAGGTGTTAACACCCTTTCCATCTGTAGTTTTCTATGGGATCTTAGATTCTTAGCTCATTTGGAAATACCTCGTGCTTTGTGTGTTTTAGAAAATGTTTTGAAATGCCTTAGTGCGGCGATTTACTTTATGATAAGTCTTGTATCAGTCCCCAAGAGTGTTGATAAAGAAAATGTCTTTGAAAGTTGTTTTTGAAATGTGTAAGTGAAGAAAGTTTTGTTTTCTTTGAGCAAGCATCTAACATATATCTATTTTTACTCGAAAAAGGTTGGTTTCTTTCCTCCTATCCTTTAGACAGTGCTATCCTACTATTAGTGAATAGGTAGCCCTATCATTGGATGTTTGAGGGACATTCGAAGGGACGTTTTTTTATAGTGACAAAGGCAACTGGGCAAGAAGCTTTAGTAACTACCCTAGGGTTCTAAGATCATATTTTTACCAAGGAAACATTGAGAGGGTCATCGAGGGACTTATGATCTTTTGAACCGTAGGATAGCTACTAAAACCTCACACGTTTCGAGAGTTATGACTATTTTTTCCGAAGGCAACCGAAGTGGGGTACCTAGAGGTGTGCATGTGCAATTGTGTTGTTTTCAATTATGTTAATATTTGGATTAGGTTTGCTAGTGTTTTGTTTTATGTTCTTGCCATACAATCCTATTAGTCATGCATCTAGACAGTTAATAGTTTACAGTAATTAAAAATGCGGGAAGATAAATCCTAAACTATTACAAGGCTTCGGGGATGGGGCTTAATTACATATCCAAAACTGGGGAAAGAGAAAATAAAGAAAGCAGTAAAGCCTTAGTTAATTATCTATTACATCCCATCAACAGGTACAAAAATATGAAAAATAATAGAAAGGAAATATTGAACGCGCGCGAATTAGGAAAGATACGTCTAAAAACCTAAAAAAATTACTAAGTAAATTTAATCCTAATTAATTAAACAAATACAAGCAAACTAATTCTAATATTTTTTGTATTTTTGTTAAGAAAGATTTGAATGAAATAAATCTAAGTCTAATTGATTTTAAATTAAATAAAGGTCAAAATAATTAATTTAATTAATTTATGAAAATTAAATTAATTTAAGAAAACCTGAGTCTATTATTTTTTATTTTAAGAAAGATGTTAAAGTAATTAAATTAATTAGTTAATAATTTAATTAAGAAAAAAAAACTACCCCTAATTCTTTGTGATTTTGTTTTAATGTTAATAAAAGGAAATAAGAAATAAAAGAAATAAGCAAAACCAAAAATAAGACAATGAATAGAGGTCCTTCGATCCAGGGAAGGAACGGTCTTCTTTGATCCAAGGAAGGAAGCTTTCTTCTCTGATCCAGGGAAAGAAGCTGTCTACTTCGATCCAGGGAAGGAACCGTCTTCTCGATCCAGGGGAGGAAGCTATCTTCTTCGATCTCGACCTGGTGTCGAACCCCAGGCTCTCCAAGCTTACACACGCATTCTTCACCATTGGGCCATCTGTTTAATCAATAATACAAACAATAAGAAAGCAATATATTTGAAATATAATAAAACACTTAGGTGTTAAAACCATGACATTGGTTTGGACTGAAGGCGTTTGTACCGGGAGGTACGACAAAAACGTCGCAGGCTTCCCTAACAATGGTGTTTCTTGATTACTGCCTTAAACCTTGCACTTGCTACGTCAAAACAAATCTAAACAACAACATGAGTATGGATCTAATGCATCAAATCCATTTAAATTGCATGAACTAAAATATTAGAGCATGAGAATTTTACCCTACCAGAGCAACGAGATCTGCTTGTTTTAAGATTCTTTAAGCGTCAAGGAGGGCTGGTATGCACTCCTGGGATCCTCAAGGTGATGATGGAATGCTTGGAACAGACTGAGTATGGTTGGAATTAGCTGTTCGAATTTCATAACTTTGTAGGATTTTTGGAAATTTTGTGTGGCTCTCAAGGCAGTGTATATGCGTGTATGAGGCAATATCTCCATCCCTTTACATATGAGATTATTGGTTTATATAGGCAAAGGTTTAGGTTAACATTCATGTATCAAATATTTTCTCATCGGGAGGGGGAGATTTAATTTTATTTTTGCATGAAAACTTGCCATATTTGATCCAACCATGCGTTTCTGCTCGCTTGTTCTGAGTTGTTTTGGGCCTCCAACTTGATGGGAATCGAAATCCTGGGATGCCTTTGCTCTTTTAGGTAGCCATTCAAAGTGACTTTGGGGCTGGTCGAAGCTTCATTCTTCCTTCTTCGATTTCCCTCAATTTGGGCCAATCGAAATGTCAACTTATTGATATACTTATCAAGAGACATATTGTTCTGATATGCCAATTGAAGGACACCTTGTTGACATGCCTTCGAAGTACACTTTATTTATGCTATTCGATTGGCTATAACTTTCTTCTCATGGTTCCTTTGATTGGACCCATCTATTTGCCTTAGCTGCTTGATTCTGGAAAACTCAAATAGCCCAAACGAGAACTTCATTCTAGCCAGCTGAAACCTCTTTTGTCAACTTCCTTCGAATGCCATTGCGCATGAGGCTTGGGCCTGGCAACATATAGGACTAAGACTCATCATAAGATAAACTTGATATTAATAATTATGTGTCTCCTTCGAATGGACCATGTATATATTCTTCGAATGGACTTTTTGTGTGTCTTTCAAATAGTCCATATGTATGTCTTGTGTCTTCTTCGAATGGGCCACCAATGTGTGTCCTTCGAATGGACCTTTTGAGTTCTCTTTCGAAGGGGTCATATTGTGTGTCATAGTGAAGAAACTGTGTTGAGGGGTCTTGGCCTCGTGGATTGAAAGCAAGCACAGAAGAAGTCTTTGCCTTTGTGAATTTAAGACAAGTCTGAGGAAGCCTCTGCCTTGTGGATCGAAGGCCAATTGCAAGGAGTCTTTGACTTAGTGAATCCAAGGCAAGAATGAAGATGCCTTTGCCTTAGTGAGTCAAAGGTTTCCTGTAGAGGCCTTTTGCCATGTGAATCGAAGGTTACATGTGGAGGCCTTTTGCCTTGTGAATCTAAGGGGACTTGTAGGGGGTTCTTACCTAAATGAAACTTGGACCAAGGCTTGCTCAAAGGGGTACCAATGTGCAATCAAAGATGATGGGCCAATGTTTGGTCGAAGGGTTTTAGATGCCCAATCGAAGCTTGTGAGACAAATATCACTGGAAGGGTTTTAAAATCCCAGTCGAAGCTCTTTGTCCAGATTCCAATGGAAGACCCTTTTGTTCACCTGCCAATCAAAGGATATTGTTGACATGCCAATCGAAGGACATTGTTCAGATGTCAATCGAAGGACACTATTTACATTCCAATCGAAAGACCCTTAACCATCATTCAAAAAATTTCATTTTCTTTAGGCAAGTCTTTGTAACCACCCATGTAAGAGAAAATTTTGGGGAACATGAGAGGGAAAATTTTGGGGTACAACAATACTGAATCTGCAAAGATATGTTAGCAAAAATGAAAGCATGACCTGGATGCAAAACCCAGGTTCTTCGATTCTGTGTGCATTGGCCTTATTTAGGCTGGATCTACAACATAAATGCTAGAGACAAAAAGGAACAAATAAGAACTTGGGTATCACACCCAAGTCCTTCGATCGTGGACGAAAATCGAATGACTATGATATCTAAAGAAAATATAGAACTTGATTCTTTATATTTTCCTTACCAACCGTGGTGTATGAATTTGTGGTGTTGGAGATTCTTAGTGCTTAGGCACGCTCTCTGCAAACTTTAGGGAGTGGATTGGGCGTTTGTTGAAGATTGCTTCGATTTGGACCACCTATGAGTTTTTATGATAACTTTGGTATAGCTTATGAGGAACTGTGTGCGTGTAGTATGTATGTTGTGTGTAGTGTCTCTGTCTCCTGACCAATGTCCTTTGTGTATGTGTCTGGCTTTGTATTTATAGGGATGTGAGGGTGCATGGAAATGGCAAGGGATATCCATTAATTGGGTTTTGACGGAAAAAATCAGACACATTAAAAGACTTCCATTTTTGAAATATTCATACCTCTTTGAGCCTTGGGATCAATCTGGACATGCTTCACTCTTTTGAATACCTTCAGGCCATGCCCTTCGATTGGCCTTGATTTTCCTCCTTCGAATGGATCTGGTTTCATCCTTATAGCTCCTTCGATTGAGTCTATCTACATCAATTCGAATTGCTCAGATATTTGATGACTCTGAATTCCAATTGTTCAGAGTTTTCCCTTATCAGAGTTTCTTCAATTAAGTCACCATCGGCATCAATTCAAATTGCTCAGAATTCTCTTTGTCAGAGCATTGTTCTTTTTTATGATTATGAATTCGAATATGTTCAAAGTTTCCCTTATCAGGGCTTCTTCGAAAGCCCCTCAGATCTTTTCTCTTATATTGGCTTTGACTTGCTCCTCATGGCCCCTTCGATTGGACTCATCTATTTGCCTTAGCTGCTTTATTATGGAAAACTCGGATAGCCCAAACGAGAACTTCATTCTGGCCAGTTGAAGCCTCTTTTGTCACTTCCTTCGAATGCCATTACGCGGGAGGCTTGGGCCTGGAAACATGTAGGACCAAGACTCATCATAAGACAAACTTGCTTTCAATAATTATGTGTCTTCTTTGAATGGACCACCTATATATCCTTCGAATGGACTTTTTATGTGTCTTTCGAATAATCCATATGTATACCTTGTGCCTTCTTCGAATGGGCCATAAATGTGTGTTCTTCGGATGGACCTTTGGAGTGCTCTTTCGAAGGGGTCATATTGTGTGTCATAGTGCAGAAACTGTGTTGAGGAGTCTTGGCCTTATGCATTGAAAACAAACACAGAGGAATTTTTTGCCTTGTGCATTGAAGGCAATCATAGAAGAAGCCTTTGCCTTTGTAAATCCAAGATAAGTCTGAAGAAGCCTCTGCCTTGTGGATTCGAAGGGAACTTGTAGGGGGTTCTTGTCTAAATGAAACTTGGACCAAGGTTTGCTCGAAGGGGAACCAACTCTCAATCGAAGCTGGTGGGCTAATGCTTAATCAAAGGTTTTTAGATGCCTAATCGAAGCTTGTGAGACAAATATTGCTTGAAGGGTTTTAAAAGCCCAGACGAAGCTCCTTATCCAAATGCCAATCGAAGACCCTTTTGTTCACCTGCCAATCGAAGGATATTATTGACATGCCTTCAAAGTACACTTTATTAAGATGCCAGTCAAAATACATATGACCATCATTCAAAAGATTTCATTTTCTTCAAACAAGTGTTTGTAAACCGCCCATGTAAGAGAAAACCTTGGAAGACATGAGAGGGCAAATTTTGGGGTACAACAATGAGGAATTGATTTTGGGAGATAAAACTGAACCTATCAGAACTAGATATTCATTCAGAAAAGATGAAGAAACTCTTTTGGGTCTATTGTCTGTCACAAAACCATCATCTATCAATGAAGCTCTTCTCAACTCTGAGTGGATTCTAGCTATGTAGGAAGAATTGAATCAATTCTCCAGAAAAGATGTATGAGATCTTAATCCAAGACCCAAGGTAAAGCACATCATTGGGACCAAATGGGTATTCAGAAACAAGTTGAATGAGAAAGGAGATATGGTAAGAAACAAAGCCAAACTTATTGCACAAGGCTATAGCCAGCAAGAAGGAATTAACTATACTAAAACCTTTGCACCATTGGTCAGGTTAAAATCTATTTGTCTTCTCATTTCATTTGTTGTTAATCATGACATTATTTTATATCAAATGGATGTTAAGAGTGAGTTCTTGAAAGGTTATTGTTGTATGCCAAAATTTTCCCTCCCATTTTACTTCATACATGCCCATTGAGGTCCTCAATTGCTCAAGGATGACTAAGAATTGACCATGCAAATTCTCCTCCTAAGGCAATAAACCTCAAACTAGGGTTTTAATTTTAAGAAATATGTGTGAGTCCCAAGGATCCCAAATGTTCTCCATTGTCCTAATAGGTCCTCAAGATCATCCATGCCAAATTTCGTGCCTTGAACAACAAGTTTTCTCAGTCAACTGCTCAATTGCCTGGAAATCAACTATACTAGGTCAAAAGTCAATTGCGGCCCAAATACAGTCAAACTTTAAGATTTTTGGTCAACATAAACATTTTGAAGTAATATCCATCATTTTATTAAGGGTTGATCATGATTCCTCAAGAAATGCTCCTAACTTATCAAAAGTCAAAAATGGCAAATTAGGGTTTCTATAGGAAAAGTCAACCAAACTTTGACCAGGCATAACTTTCTCATACTTTATCAGAAATTTTTCCAAAAAGGATCATTTTGAATATAATAAAATTACCTACAACTTCTATTCAGCCCTCAAATTCAATAAATGCCCCAATCAAAAGATACAAGCTCATACATTATAGGTCCTTTCAAAAAGTCAACAAAAACACTTTTTGGGTCAAAGCTCCTTACATGAACATGGAAGATCCAATTGAGATGAAACCAAAAGGGTTGTTTAGAGGACATCCTAAGCTCTCTAAAAAGTCAAAGAAAACCCTCTTATGGTTAAAAATGAGAGAGATATGCATTGCAAAAGTTGACCAATTTTTGGAAATATGCATGAAGCCAATATTGACCAAACTTGATTTTTTTCCAAATGGGCCCATGTTTTCATGCTTGAAACTTGTTTCCAACCTGGCCCACGACCCCTAAGCTCACTCATACAATATTTCATTATTTTTATTATTTATTTTGATTTTTATTCATTAAAAGTCAAAATTAAATAAAGAAATAATAGAAAATATGCAAGATATGATTGGAGAATCTTTTTCTCATCAAATGAAGAGTAAAATATGCTGGCAAATCAAAGAAGAATCACGGAGAGAAGGAAGATTGGATTTGTTTCAAAATAAGCCAAAAATTAAATATTTGGAAAGAAGATATTTCTCATCAAGGCATTGATATTTTGCTACGAATATAAACCTAATGAGATTCACTACATATAGAGAACAACCCTAGACCTAATGCGCATGCGCAACAGCCACAAAAGAACCATAGCAAAGTGCCAAAATTTCAAGCAAATCGTGAAAATCAAAAGCATTAGTTCCAGCCTTTGTTGATCAAAACAAAAGAGCCAATCTTCCTCCTGAAGGTCCCAGGAAGCCATATCAACCTTCATCCACGATAGAAGCAGCCTGAAACCGACCAACCGAGTTACATCCTTTTGGTAAAAAAATTATATTTGAATCTTTTAACGCACGCGATTTAAATGGATCTAAAGCATACATTTGCATTCATATGATTATTTTTGAATAGTTCTAACGTGCCACATGAAAAGCTAGAAGCATAGAATGCAGGTTGCCATTGTTAGTGCTTTGAAACAGCCAAGACACAAACAGGATGATACAGGCCTCCTCAGGCCAAATTTCCATCACCATTGAACTCGTATATCCCAAAATAGGGGGGTTGCTAGAATTTGGGGCTTTGATTCTGCATATTTTGGCAGATCTAATTTTTGCAGGGGCCGGAGAAGATGACCAGAGATCTACTCCGGCGTCTTTGACTTGTATTGACTCTGTTGGGAGTCTGCGTGGCAAGATTGCACATTTTGATTGGTCCACTTAAATCCTACAGTGAGCGTGTTTTGCTGACTGGATCTTGTTGCTTGATTTTCCATTATATTGTTTTTGTTTCATTACACTAACAATTGAATCAAATGGCCCAACGGTGATGAGTAAGCGTGCAAAGGTATTCCCTCCTAAGGGGCCTGGGTTCGATCCCAGGAGTTGATATTTTGCATTTTTCTAACAATTTTATTCCAGATCTAATGCACTTGAGAAGAAACAAGTGTATGATGGGCCTCACACTTGGGCCATCCAATCCTTAGATGGTAGATCCAATGTTCCAGGTGACTGGAGACCATGGTGGACCTCCCTACCACAACAACATTGGATCCAGCATAGCTATGGGCCAACAGATCTGGGCCCTTAGCAAAAATTCCAGCCTGCACCCCCAGTTTGCTTTCTCAACCCCCAGGCCCATTTTTAATTTCTTTATGCTTTTTATTTAATTTATATTTTCTATTTATTCATTCATTTTTTTTCTAAAATCATAAAATCAGAAAATCATCAAAAAAATATGATTTAGAGTTTTTTAAGAAAAAATTAATTTTTGCAAATTAATTTTATTTAATCAACTTTAATTTGTTTTTTTCTTTAATTTAAAATTAATTAGAGATTAGGTTAAATTTCAAATCTTGTTTTCATAAAAATACCAAAAACATTTTTAATAAACAATTAGACTTTTAGGGTTTCGAACGTAAGCCAGTTTTGATTTTCACGCTTTATTATTTTTCATACGATTATTTTTATTATGTAATTGCGCCTGGTTTGTAATAGTTAATTAGGGTTTTCAATTTTTGCATTTTACTTTTCATTTATTACTTATGTAACTACACCAAAACCTTGTAATAGTTGTAGGAACTTTATTTCTCACTTTTATATTTCTTATATGCTTGTATATGAACTGTTAGAAATTAGGCAAGATTAAGTAAATTAATCATTAGGTCATTAACTTCAAGATAAATATCTGAAAAAATCACACTGTTGCACACTTGCACCCCAAAGGTATAACCTCACTTGGTCGCCTTCGGAAATGGTCATGTCCCTCGAACGTAGGGATACCCTTAACAAAGACCCTCGATTAAAAGTCATCATAAAAGATCATGGTCCCTTAGTGTCCCTCGAGTTGCCTACGAGAAATGATCTTGTCCCTCGATGTTGCCTATATGATGACAGTCCCTTCGAAATGCTAAGGTATCCCTACATGTTGCCTTCAATGACCATAAGCGTCCCTTTTGATAGTCCTTCGACATCCAACGATAGGGCTACCTACTCACTAATAGTAGGATAGCACTATCTAAAGGAAAGGGGGAAAAGAATTCCCTTTTTCGAGTAGGTAGACTGTTCTTAAGTACTTGCTCAAAATCTTATTCCTTTTTTACACTTAAACACTTTCAAACTTCTTTTTCAAAAACGCTTTATCACACTCTTGAGGACTGATACAAGAGTTATTATAAAGCAAACAAAATCTTTCAAAACACACAAACACGAAAACAATTTTCAAAAAATGAGCAACTACCTAAGAGCCCGTGGAAAACCACGGATGGAAAGGGTGCTAACACCTTCCCTTTCCATAATCTACCCCCCTTACTCAGAAAATCTAGAGAAAGGTCTTTTTTTGTTCTTTTTATCCTTTCCTTTGTTGAATAAAATAAAATTTGTTGGCGACTCTTGCTTACCACGACATTTGCAAATGAAAAACGCAAATCAGTATTAACAGTCGGTTCTGCCACCGTATCACAGAACTGGCGACTCTGCTGGGAAAAAATAATAAAAGTGGGATTTACCTTAGGGACTAGATCATTTCTAAACTGTTTTCTTTGTCTGTCTTGATTGCTTTATTTTTAAGGGTACTGTTTGGGTTACTATAGATCCTACACCCGGATCTGGGGAAAAGGTAAGTAGCAATAGATCGTGGAAAGTGTGTGAGGTATATCGATACGGTTGAAGCGATGGCTACATTGATGCGAAACTTTGGTTGGTATCGGTAGCCCTTGAGTTAATCAAGGAGAATATGGGGCCGTTGCATGGTGTCATGAAGCGTCAACTGACCTTAGAACCTTTAATTGAACAACTTGGCCATTAGGACGTAGCGAGATGGTCGTCTTTGGTGTATTCCCAATGTCGGCAGATACTCGATGCTACACTCATTGAGATTTGACTCCCGAGTTTTGTTTGGTTGCAAGTCAGTTTCCCATCGGAATGAAACTTATGGGAAAGATCAGTGATATTGAGATCCCTTAGAACCTAGTTACTATTCATAGGACAGGTTGAACCAATCCAAACTTCAAGAGGGTATTACCTTAAAACCCATGCAAGCCTTGAACCTAAGTTCCTGGTGTGATTTGCTTGTGCTTGCTATATATGTTATTTCTTAGCATAATCATGACATCATAACATAGAATATCATACTAACCATTTCAAGGATTTTCTAGGGCTTATCTTTGTCTTGTTTTGTAGGACATGACATTCGCTCACAGGAACACTATCCAAATCAACCTTGTGAAGGTAAATCCTCAACTCAAGGAATTAGCATCAAGGATTCCTAAAAGCTCTCCCTTCACTGAAAAACATGGTCGACTTCTCAACTTGGTCACTTCAAACCCTGATGAAGAAATGTTAAAGGTGCTTTTTCAGTTCTTTGACCCGTTGCACCACTGCTTCACTTTTCCTGATTACCAGCTAGTACCTAATATGGAGGAGTTTTTTTAGTTATTGGGGGTACCTATCCTTAATCAGCTACCATTCAACAGTATGGAAAGAGACCTGAAGCCTAAAGAGATTGCTCAAGCTCTGTATTTACAACAGTTTGATGTAGTGGAAAATTGGGAAACCAAAAGAGGTGTTCAAGGATTTCCAGTTAAGTTTTTATTTGAGAAAGCTCGTTATTTTTTGGATAACCTGGATTTAAAAGATTTTGAAGAAGTGTTGGCCCTTCTCATCTATGGGATGGTACTATTCGCTAACACAGACCAACTCATAAATGTGAATGTGGTTAAAGTTTTTTGTCGCATAATCCGGTGCCTACTTTACTTGGGGATATTCTACACTCTCTGCATACTCGTACTATAAAGAGAAGAGGAACCCTTATGTGTTGCACTACTCTATTGGCTAGGTAGTTTATTTCGCACCTACCTCGGTCTATTTTGAGAAATGAGCAGGGTATGAGGTGGTCTCATAGGCTGATGTCCCTTACACATTCGGATATTCATTGGTGTTCGCGATCCTCGGAGAGTGTCACCATCATTGATCGCTGTGGGGAATTCCCTAATGTCCCTCTCTTAGGCATTAGGGGAGGAATCACTTATAATCCTTGTTTGGCATTGCGACAGTTTGGTTATGCTAGAAGGGATGGTCCTCACGACAAACTCATCCAAGGAATCACATTTGACTATGAGAATGATGTTCGCGGTTATCGTAAGAGGTTCATTCGAGCTTGGGGCATGATAAACAAAGTTGATAGCAAGACACTGGGGCACAAGAATTCAATCCCTCTTGAACCTTACCTCAAATGGGTGCAAGCTCGTGCTCAATGTCTTATGATGCCTTACCCCGCCATCTTACCTGTGATTATGGATCCAATTACTGAGGGAGACACTCCTTATATTGTTCTTCATCCTGACATGCCCACTGATTTTGAGGAGCTACAGAAATCCTGGATCCAACTCAAAGAAGAACGGGATACCTTTGAAACCTAATTCTACGCCAGCGAGAAGAAGGTCTTAGAGCTCACCAAGTTACTTCATGAAGAAAAGAGTATAAATGCTTACATTCCACCAAAGAGGATGTGCCTGTGGGAAGCTTGAGTCTTCCCTTGCTTGGAGAGTTTTATCTTTGGTTTGTTCCCTTGTGAGCCCAAGAGGCATTATTATGATCAATAAAACATCTTGATACAATTAACATTTGTTCTCTTTCTGTTTAAGCAAATTTAAGTCTTAGAAATCCTTGAAAACATTGCATACATATATCATACATATCATTGCATAAGCAGGTTTCAAAGCAGGTTTCTCATCTTCTTCGTTGTTTATTTCAGCAATGGCTCTAGAACAAATAGTGAAGGATCTACAGACTCAGAATGCTCCATTTCAATAGATGATTATGGCTCTGGCCAAGGGGCAAGAGGAACTGAAAGCCTTGATTGTTAAAGAGAAGACTAAGAAGCCAAGGAAGACAGCTGGTGTGGTGAATTTGGGAAGGAGGTTCAAAGGACCGCTAAGGCAAGTTGTAGAGCTGACATCTTCATCAAAAGAAGGATACAATCAAGAAGGGGATACAAGAGAGGAAGACCCCAATAAAAGGGAATCTGATAATGAGACTGATTATAATGAAGAGCAGTATCCTTTGGCCGACGAAAATACAAACAACTAGAAGAGCGTCTGAGTGCAATGGAAATCCAGAAGGTGCCTGGGATGGATTTTGATGAGTTGGGTTTGGTTTCTAGGGTTTTCATCCCGCAGAAGTTCAAGGTGCCGGTGTTCGCCAAATATGATGGGGTTTCATGTCCCAAGATGCACCTCTGATCTTATGTGAGGAAGATCCAGCCTTACACTGCTGACAAGGACTTATGGGTCAACTTCTTTCAAGATAGTCTGTTCGGGACTCAACTAGAATGGTTCTACCAGCTGGAAGAGACCAACATTCGTAATTGGGAAGACATGGTTACCGCTTTCTACAAGAAGTATCAGTATAATACAGACCTTTCTCCCACCCGTACACAACTCCAAAGTATGTTTATGGGTTCGAGCGAGGGCTTTAAAGACTATGCTCAGAAGTGGAGGGACTTAGCAGGAAGAGTCCAACCTCCTCTGTCTAATAGGGAGTTAGTGGATATGTTTTGGGGTACCTTATCTGGTCCATTTTTCAATCATCTGATTGGAAGTTCCTCAGTTGGCTTTACCGAATTGATTTGACAGGAGAAAGAGTGTAGCTGGGATTAGGAGTGGTAAGATTCAAAAGGTGTATCCTCCATTACAGCGAGGGAGCCATTTTATTGGAATAAGGAAGTCAATGCTATTTACAACCAACGAAATTAGAGCAGAATCGAGCGTCGTCCAATGGTAGGGGCTGTTATGATCTCTAAACCTGCACCTACTCAACAAAGGAACAATCAGCCTAGAACAGAAAGTCATGTAAGACAGTTTACCCAGATAAACATGACTATGTCTCAAGTCTTGTCACACTTGCTGAAATCTAATCTGGTGACTTTGCGGGAAGCTCCTAAGAATCCCAACACCGCGTCTCCTCTCTATAATCCAAATGCTCGTTGTGCTTACCATTCAGACAGTCTAGGTCATGATACAAATGACTGTTGGGCTTTGAAAAACAAAGTGTAAGACCTGATCGAGACAAAGGAGATTGAATTTTATCCTCTTGAGATTCCCAATGTTATCACTGCTCCTATGCCCAAGCACGGCCGTGGTGTTAATGCTATTGAAGATGATATGTCTGTTACTTCTGTTGAGGAACTTTTTACTCCTCTCATGACCGTTAAGAGGAACTTGTTGAAAGTCGGTTTATTTCCGGGCTGTGGTGAAGGTTGCCACTTATGTTTATCTCTACCGACTGGTTGTTATTTATTGAAGGCAGGTGTTCAGTGCCTGATGGATGATAGAGATATTTTTTTTAGAAGACTCCCGTTCCGACTGTTTCTTGCAAGGATGTTTCAATCATAACCATTTCCGCCAATCCTCCCAGGGTCTCCACCAAAAGACCCGTCAGGATTACATCTGCTCTGAAGTTGGCTCCACTGATTATCACCATGCCAGGGCCAATCCCATACTCCTCAGACAAAGCTGTTCCCTGGAACTATGGGGCTGACGTCTACTACCACGGCGTCAAGCAAGACCTGCTGGCTGTTGAAGACTAGGTTTCTGAAAATGATGATCCCGACATTGACAAAATTGTTGGAACCAGCAAAATAACAAGTGGAAGAGTGTTCTCCCCTGAGATTTCTCCTCCAAAATTTGTTACTAGTCCTGTGATCATTCCTACTGTTGTTCCTGTTGATACTACTAATGCAATTCCCGTGATTACCCCAGTTGCCACCCCTATCACCGAGTCGGGCGAGACTGGGAGAAAAGACATATTGATTGAGCCTGTCCAGACGAAGGCGCATTCAGAATCTATCCCAGAGGCTTCCAGGAAGGAAATGGAAGAAATTTTGAAGATTATAAAGAAGAGTGACTACAGTATGGTCGAATAGCTGGGGCAGACCCTTTCCAAGATTTCTATGTTAGCCTTACTGTTATGCTCTGAAGCTCATGCAAAGGCTTTGGTGAAGTTCCTTAAAACTGCCCATGTGCCACAGGAAACCTCCGCTGACCAATTTGAAGATTGTGTGGCCAGTTTGACGACTGATAACAGTTTGGGTTTTTCTGATGTTGATCTGACACCCAGAGGGAGAAAACATAATAATGCGCTACATGTTTTTGTCAAATGAAGGGGAACTACTTTCGCCCATGTTCTAGTAGATACTGGTTCATCATTGAGCAGGCTTCCTAAGAAGGCTTTGGATAGGTTAGACTGTGAAGGTTTGACCCTGAAACCCAGCAACATTGTAGTGAGGGCTTTCGATGGATCAAAGAGAATGGTGCACGGGGAGGCGGACATCCCCATCAAGGTTGGTTCTTAGAAATTTGACTCCACCTTCTACGTGATGGATATCAGACCATCTTATTCTTGTTTGTTAGGTCGCCCTTGGATCCATGAGGGCGGGAGCTATCACGTCCACTCTGCATCAGATGATGAAATACCCGGTAAAAGGAAATATTGTCACGGTACATGGCGAAGAAAAATACATGGTGAGTCACCTAAGTTCCTTCAGATATGTGGAAATGGATGGAGATTTCATCGAGAATCCGTGTCAAAACTTCGAAGAGGTGCCTTAGACTATGGCTACAACTGAAACTGTCACCAATATGCCAAAGATCACCAGACCTCCCTTGAAGATGGCTTCTCTAAAGGACACCAAAGCGGTTATTGAAGAAGGTGGGTGTACCATATGGGGCCAATTCCCTGATATTTCGTACAAATATGATAAGTTTGGTTTGGGTTTCTCTTCAGGGGCTCAAAGGGCTGTTCGCCGTGCTCGGGCTGGAAGACATCCCCTACGCATCAACAATCATGGGGTCAACGCTCTACAAGACAGTGATGGTGACAATGACGTGGATAGCTGGATCTTCCCTACTACCAACGGTGGACCCAATATCTGGACAGCAAAGGACTTTGTACCGATTACTTTTATTCAGAAGTAATTGTCTTTCTTTTTTTTGGATATGTAATAAACAATATAAACTCTATGGCCATGTGTCTTACCCGAGGCACAATGGTTTATTTGTGAGGGTTATCATGTTTTTCAAATGGCATTAATAAAGCATTGGACGTTTTGCATACAAATTTTGTGCTCTCTGTTTTTCTTTTCTTGCTTTTACTTTGTCTATACAGCTATGCTCTTACACACACTCACGTATCAAATTGCAGATCCATATCCACTATGGATCCCATTGATAACAGTTCTGCTATTGCCGGTTATGACTTTGAAAATCCGATCAACCAAGCCGAGGATGAAGGTGAGGAAGATTGTGAGGTACCCGCAGAACTTGCTAGACTATTACAGCAGGAAGAAAGGGTTATAGAGCCTCATGAAGAGCCAGTTGAGACAATAAACTTAGGCACATAAGAGGACAAAAAAGAAGTCAAGATATGTGAAAATTTGGAGCTTAGTGTTAAACAGCGGTTGATACAGATGTTGCATGATTATGTCGAGATCTTTTCCTGGTCATACGAAGACATGCCCGGACTAGACAACGACATTGTGGTTCATCGTCTTCCAACTAAAGGAGATTGCCCTCCAGTAAAGCAGAAGGTCCATCGTATGTGCCCTGAAATGTCAGAGAAGATCAATGTTGGGTTCTTGGCTATCACCTCTTATCTATAATGGGTCGCCAACATAGTCCCGGTATCTAAGAAGGACGGTAAGGTATGGATTTGTATGGATTACCGAGATTTGAACAGGGCAAGCCCCAAGGTTGACTTTCCGCTTCCCCACATTGACGTTTTAGTTGACAACATCGCACAGCACAAGATATTTTCCTTCATGGACGGTTTTTATGGTTACAATCAGATCAAGATGGCACCCGAAGACATGGAGAAGACAGCCTCCGTTATGCAATGGGGCACTTTCTGTTACAAAGTGATACCGCTTGGATTGAAGAACGCTGGGGCAACCTATCAGTGAGCCATGGTAGCTTTGTTTCATGCCATGATTCACCATGAGATAGAGGTCTACGTTGATGACATGATATCCAAGTCTCAAACTGAGGAAGAGTACCTTGATCATCTACAAAAGTTGTTTGATAGGTTGAAGAAGTACAAGCTGAGGTTAAATCCGAACAAGTGCACCTTCGGGGTAAGGTCTGGTAATCTTCTAGGTTTCATTGTCAGTGACAAAGGTATTCAGGTAGACCCTACAAAGGTGAATTCTATACAAGAGATGCCAGCTCCTCACACTGAGAAGGAGGTTAGAGGCTTCTTGGGACGCTTAAATTACATTTCCAGGTTCATTTCCCATTTAACTGCTACTTATGAGCCCATCTTCAAACTCCTGAAGAAAGATCAAGTAGTAAAATGGAATGACGAATGCCAGACCGCCTTCGAGAGAATCAAGGAATACCTTCAAGAGCCTCTAATTCAGATGCCTCCGATTGAAGGAAGACATTTGATAATGTACTTAATAGTGTTAGATAATTCAATGGGGTGTGTGTTGGGGCAGCATGACGAGTCTGGTCGAAAAGAGCATGAAATATACTACCTTAGCAAAAAGTTTACCGATTGTGAAACAAGATACTCTCTACTCGAGAAAACTTGTTGTGCTTTGGCATGGGCTGCTCGCCGATTGAGACAGTATATGTTGACCTACACTACTTTGTTGATATATAAGATGGATCTGATCAAGTACATCTTTGAGAAGCCCACTCTCTCCAGAAGAATAGCAAGATGGCAAATGATCCTGACCGAATACGATATCCAATACACGACCCAGAAAGCAATCAAGGGAAGTTTACTAGCTGATCATTTGGCTCATCAGGCTGTGGATAACTACCAGTCCATGAATTTTGAGTTCCCATATGAGAATATTATGTTAGTGACTGACTATGAAAAACCTGGACCGGATGAAGGACCTGAGGAAGGATCCCAATGGACTATGGTTTTTGATGGAGCCTCCAACGCACTCAGCAATTGCATTGGTGTTGTAATCATATCCCCCGAGGGCTGTCATACTCCTTTCACCGCCATATTATGTTTCAACTATACCAACAATATGGCGGAGTATGAAGCATGCATCATGGGTCTCAAAGCTGTTATTGCTTCCACACTTTGAAGAAGTCACCTTTGAACATTTTCCACGAGAAGAGAATTAGTTAGTGGACGCGCTATCTACCATGTAATCCATGTTCAAGTTCAAGTGGGACAACGAGGCTCCTCAAATCACTATTGAGAGGTTGGAAGAACCAGCATACTGCTATGAGATTGACACTGAAGAAGTAGCAGACAAACCTTGGTTTCATGAAGTGAAAAGGTATCTCGAGGCTCAAGAATACCCCGAGGGGGAATTTGTCAATGATAAGAAGTTTCTGAGAAGGTTCTTCGCAAAGTTCTTCCTCTGTAATGGAATCCTCTACAGGCGCAACCATGATTCTACTTTACTTCGGTACGTAGACAAGAGAGAAGCAGAGAGAATTATGGCAGATCTACACGAAGGTACCTTTGGCACCCATTTTAGTGGACATACCATGGCTAAAAAGATCTTACGGGCAGGATATTGTTGGTCCACTATGGAAGCAGACTGTTATCAGCATTCCCAAACTTGTCACAAATGTCAGATCTATTCTGATAAAGTATATGTACCTCTGGTTCCCTTGAATGTCTTGACGGCTCCTTGGCCCTTTTCAATGTGGGGCATTGACATGATCGAAGAAATTAGACCTACCTCGTCCAATAGGCATAATTTCATCCTAGTGGCCATTGATTACTACATAAAGTGGGTTGAGGCTGCCTCTTTTTCTACTGTTACCAAGAATGTTGTGGGGCAGTTTATCAAGCATAATCTGATTTGTCGGTATGGTGTTCCAGAGAATATCATCACAGAAAATGTTACAAATCTCAACAATACAATGATCACCGAACTCTATAAACAATTCAAGATCCAGCATCATAATTCTTCCCCTTATCGGTGAAGATGAATGGCGTTGTGGAGGCTGCTAACAAGAACATTAAGAAAATCATATAGAAGATAATGGTGACATATAAAGACTGGCATGAGACGTTACCATTTTCTATTCATGGTTACCGCACCTCAGCACGTATGTCAACGGGGGCAACACCTTATTCTCTGGTGTATGGAGGCTGTCTTACCTATTGAGGTCCAGATCCCTTCTTTGAGGATAATGAAGGATGCGGGTTTGAACAAAGATGATTTGATCTAGACCCGACTTGATCAACTGAATTTGATTGATGAGAAAAGGCTTATTGTTGTCTGTCATGGTCAAATATACCAAAAGCGAATGATCAAGGCTTTCAACAAAAAGGTCAGACGTCAAGTATATCAAGTGGGTGATCTAGTAATCAAACGTATCATACTGCCACAAGGTGATCCTAGGGGCAAATGGACTCCCATGTACGAAGGGCCATTTGTGATCGAAAGCATATTTTCCGGTGGAGCCATGATTCTGACCACCAGGGATGGTGACGGCCTTCCTCACCCTGTTAATGTGGACATAGTGAAAAAATACTACGCATGATTAAGGACCCTCTAAGTTGACTGGCCTAGGCAAAAATAAGGGTATCCCGGCGAACCAAAAGTGTTCGGGCAAAAATTAGGGATAAATACAAAAAAATATGTACACCCGGCAAGTCGAAAACTTGAAAGGGCGGTTTGGGAAAAAAAGGGTATCCCGGTGGACTGAAAACCCGAAAGGGAGATCCAGGAAAAAGTTAGGGATTTGAAGCGTACAACTATGTTCCATTGGATCACCTTGCGACTAGACTTCATTATCAACTATAAAGCTCAAATGGTACCCATCAATCCAGTCAGCTTCGGACAAGTAACAAAGTGATGAGACGCTCAAGGACATAGGGGCAATAGCATAATTGAAACTCAATGGTATTATTACACATAGTTGTTTTCTCTTTGTACATGATTTTGTGTAGTTTTCATTTCTTACGATGGAGTTCTCCTACTAGAACGTCAGTATCTTTGTACAAAATGCCTGTTATAGGCGAACTTCAAAAACTCAATACAAATGGTTCCTTGAAAGTACCAAAACTATTTGTTTTATTTTTTTTGTTTTATTTTGCAAAAACGTCCAATGATTATTCTTGACATATGCATTTGAATATGATTACTGTTTACAAATACTTGCATAAGAAATAGAAAGACAGTTGCTAATGACTTTAAGAAATAGGGCAAAGTCTAAAAAACAATTTGTAGTCTCGATAGTTAGTCTTTCCAACATGGTACAGGGACGGAGATAGTTTGAGAAAAAGTCACCATTACATATGACCCCATGACGTCTATGTTCCCCACAGAGTAGAACCAACCCAAAGTTTTGACTTCTTCTTCCCCATGTAGGATTACTTCCTCCAGCAAAGTTCCTTCAGAGAGCTGAAATCAGTATTCCCCAGCCAAATTTTATAATTTCAAACAGTTTATAAAACCACCTACTGAGTAGAGTTTATTTCTCTAACCGCGGAAGTTTATTCCCCAATGGAGTTTACTTCTCTACATCGGCAAAATCTTTCAACAGAGCATTATCTCTCTCCACAAAGTCAACCCCCAGTAGAATATCCTCCAAACGGAAAAAGGAAATCCTCGACAAATCATCTCCATTCATCATCTCCAGCGGAAATGAAGGGTCCAGTTTCCCAATACTCTGTAGCAGTAGTCTGGTATTTATTTTCCCAGATTGGGAAATATCGCAATAGCATCCCATATTCATACATCATGGCATGCACATGCACATCGCATACATCATAATCTCATTTATTTTGAGAACATCATCACAATGCATTCCATACATCATGACATTGCAGACGACTAACTCTTTACCTTTTTTAGGGAAAGATCAAATCAACAAGCACCGTTGACTACTTACGTGGCCCGATAGTCTTCTCAAAAGTTACGTCTGACGAAGGGCTATTTCATCATTTTCCTCATAAAGACAATTCAAGACCTTCTCTGGTTCAGTTAGATCGATACTAAGATCTTTCTGATTTCTATTCCAGTTGAAGATATTCCAAGACTTTTGTCTGGTTCAGTTGAATCGATACTAAGATTCTTCTGATTTCCATTCCAGTCAAAGTTAATTCAAGACCTTCTTTGGTTCAGTTAGATCGACATTAAGATCTCTCTGATTTCTATTCCAACTAAAGATATCCCAAGACTTTTGTCTGGTTTAGTCGAATCGATACTAAGATTCTTCTGATTTCCATTCCAGTCAAAGTTAATCCAAGACCTTCTCTGGTTCAGTTAGATCGATACTAAGATATCTCTGATTTCTATTCCAGTTGAAGAAACTGCAAAGCCTGGAATATGACCAGATAGCATTTCACCATACTGTGAAGCCTAGACCCGACCAGATAACAGTTAACATCATGGCTGAAGCCCGGAATCCAATAGGATAATAGTCAATCTACAATTTAAGACACTGTGAAGCCTGGAATCTGATCGGATAACAGTATAAGGTGTTGTGAAGCCTGGAATCCGACCAAATAGCAGTTTACTCTGTCGATTACTATGAAGCCTGGACTCGACCAGATAGTAGTATACATCAAATTCAAGTTGAAGCTCGGATCCTACCAGATAACATCTTAATTTCTTCAATTCACTGAAGCTTGGATTTCGACCAAATAATAGTTTGAGAAGCTGCAAAATCCTGGAGTACGACCAGATAACAGTTTAATCTCATTTCCCCAGTAAGTCATTGTGAAGCCTGGAATACGACCAGATAGCAGTCAGCCTTATTATCCTCAGCAAGTCAATGTGAAGCCTGGATCCCGACGGGATAGCAGTTCATGTCCATCTCTTCAATCAAGAGATGACTCCCCGGTAGAGTAATGGACAACTGAAGCTCCTAAACTCTATTTCCCCAAAACAGAGACCGACATTCCTCAATAGAATCCTCCCCAACGACAGGCATAGGAATTCCCACAAAGGAATAGCTCATGAAATTAAAATTTTTCTAGATGGAATCTCTAAGCCCATCTCCGACGACTCTCCGTCATATTCTTTGGATGGCATCTTTAAGCCCATGTCTGGCGACTCTTCTGTCATCTTCTCCAAATGGCATCTATAAGCCCATTCCCGATATTATCTACACAGTCAAAGTATCATTTCAGACGAGTGCAAATTTCTGGGCACTTTAATGTTCAATCATATTCCACCTTCAGATCATGAAAGGCAGACAAGCCAATCTACATCCTCAGGTTTAAGAAGATTGAACATGGGAAGCTGTTGTACTCCAAAATTTTCCCTCTCATTTTAC
The DNA here is from genome assembly GCA_948472305.1 of Vicia faba. Classification (NCBI taxonomy): domain Eukaryota; kingdom Viridiplantae; phylum Streptophyta; class Magnoliopsida; order Fabales; family Fabaceae; genus Vicia; species Vicia faba. The sequence goes on from OX451740.1 coordinate 178,865,759, forward strand.
TTCACACATGCCCATTGAGGTCCTCAATTTCTCAAGGATGACTAAGAATTGACCATGAAAATTCTCCTCCTAAGGCAATAAACCTCAAACTAGGGTTTTAATTTTAAGCAAGATGTGTGAGTCCCAAGGATTAGTTCAAGCAAATCGTGAAAATCAAAAGCATTAGTTCCAGCCTTTGTTGGTCAAAACAAAAGAGCCAATCTTCCTCCTGAAGGTCCCAGGAAGCCATATCAACCTTCATCTACGCCATAAGCAGCCTGAAACCGGCCAACCGAGTCACATCCTTTTGGTAGAAAAATTGTATTTAAATCTCTTAACACACGCGATTTAAATGGATCTAAAGCATACATTTGCATTCATATGATTGTTTTGAATCATTCTAACGTGCTACATGAAAAGCTAGAAGCTTAGAATGCAGGTTGCCATTGTTAGGGCTTCGAAATGGCCAAGACACGAAAAGGATGATACAGGCCTCCTCAGGCCAAATAGCCATCACCATTGAACTCGTAGACCCCAAAATAGGGGGGGGTAGCCTGAATTTGGGGCTTTGATTCTGCGTATTTTGGAAGATCCCATTTTTGCAGGGGCCGGAGAAGACGATCGGAGATCTGCTCCGGTGTATTTGACTTGTATTGACTCCGTTGGGAGTCTGCGTGGCAAGATTGCACGTTTTGGTTGGTCCACTTAAATCCTACAGTGAGCGTGTTTTGCTCACTGGATCTTGTTGCTTGATTTTCCATTATATTGTTTTTGTTTCATTAAACTAACAATTGAATCAAATGGCCAAGCGGTGATGAGTAAGCATGCAAAGGTATTCCCTCCTAAGGAGCATGGGTTCGATCCCAAGAGTTGATATTTTGCATTTTTCTAACAATTATGTTCCAGATCTAATGCACTTGAGAAGCAGCAAGCGTATGATGGGCCTCACACATGGGCCATCCAATCCTGAGATGGTAGATCCAATGTTCCAGGTGACTGGAGACCATGGTGGACCTCCCTACCACAACAACACTGGATCCAGCGCAGCTATAGGCCAACAGATCTGGGCCCTTAGCAAAAATTCCAGCCTGCACCCCTAGTTTGCTTTCTCAACCCCCAGGCCCATTTTTAATAACTTTATGCTTTTTATTTAATTTATATTTTCTATTTATTCATTCATTTTTTTCTAAAATCATAAAATCATAAAATCATCAAAAAATAGGATTTAGAGTTTTTTAAGAAAAAAATTAATTTTTGCAAATTAATTTAATTTAATCAACTTTAATTTGTTTTTTTCTTTAATTTAAAATTAATTATAGATTAGGTTAAATTTCAAATCTTTTTTTCATAAAAATACCAAAAACATTTTTAATAAACAATTAGACTTTTAGGGTTTCGAACAAAAGCCAGTTTTACTTTTCGTGCGTTATTATTTTTCATACGATTTTTTTTATTATGTAACTGCGCCTGGTTTGTAATAGTTAATTAGGGTTTTCAATTTTCGCATTTTACTTTTCGTTCATTACTTATGTAACTACACCAAAGCCCTATAATAGTTGTAGGAACTTTACTTCTTGCTTTTATATTTCTTATATGCTTGTTGTTGTACCCCAAAATTTTCCCTCTCATTTTACTCAACACATGCCCATTGAGGTCCTGAACTTGCTCAAGGAAGCCCAAGAGTTGACCATACAAACTCTCTCCTAAGGCAATGTACCTCAAACTAGGGTTTCCATTTTCATCAGGGTGTGGGAAATCCAAAGGTCCTAAATACTTTCCATGGTCATAATATGTTCTCAAGATCATCCATGTCAAGTTTCATGCCTTGCACAAGAAGTTTGCTCAGTCAATTGCCCAGATGCTTGAAAATCAACTGTACTAGGTCAAAAGTCAATTGTGGCCCACATACAGTCAAAATTCAAGATTTTTGGTCAACATCAACATTTTGAAGTGATATCCATCATTTTATCAAGGGTTGATCATGATTCCTCAAGGAATGCCCCAAATTCATCAAAACCCAAAAGTTGCTAAATTAGGGTTTCATAGGAAAAGCCAACCAAACTTTGACCAAGCATAACTTCTTCATACTTTATCAGAAATTTTCCATCCAATGCTCATTTTTAAGAGGATGCAATTCCATACAATTCAAATTCATCCCACAAGTTCAAAATATGCACTCATCAAAAGATATGAAATTCTACATTATAGGTCCTTTTGAAAAGTCAACAAAAACACCTTTTGGGTCAAAACTTCTTACATGAACATGGAAGACCCAATTGAGATGAAACCAAAAGGGTGGTTTATGGGACATCCTAATATTTCGAAAAAGTCCAAGAACACCTCTCTAGGGTTAAAATTGACGGAGATATGTATTGTCAAAGTTGACCCATTTTTGGAAATGTGCATGAAGTCAACATTGATCAAAATGACTTTTTTTCTAAATGGGCCCATGTTTTCTTGTTTGAAACCTGTTCCTAAGATGGCCCACGACCCCTGATCTTATCCACCTATTATTTTATTATTTTTATTATTTATTTTGATTTTTTATTCATTTAAAGCAAAATAAATCAATTTAAATAGTAGAATAATCAAATAAAATCAAAGATTTGACTTTATGAGCATATTATGAGTCCATGGACAACTAGCAAATCAAAAAAATTCGTGCAAGAGTCAATTGATTGGAAAAGATCTTAATTTGGTCTATTTTGGAAACAAATCATACAAGACAAAGAATGAAATCAAATCTCCATAATTTGCAAAGATATGATTAGTTTTTATTGACCTAATTTATTCCAATATAAGGACATAACATTCTCAAGGAAAAAAAGATGATTGGGGTCGTGAAAGAAGGAGGACAAGTCTCAATTTTTTGTCAAAAAAGTGCAGGTCGATTTCGGTTCTACAGGCCGTTTCAAGAAATTCCAAGGCCATCAATCTGTTCCTGGACATCTTCTGATGTCATTCCAATCATCCTCAAGCCTTAAAACCTTCAAAAATCACGCCTCACAGTGCCACGGTTTGCACCCTTATAACTCAAACTCGTTTTCAGGGTTTTACGCATTTTACCTTTGATTTGCTTGCATAAATGTATTCATAATCATGTTTGTCATATTTTGGATAACCTGGATTTGATTTCTAGTACAGGAACAAGCTTACGCCATTACTAGGGTTTGGAAGCTTCAAATTAGGGATTCTCCCTAGAGGCAAAATTAGGACTGATTAATGATACCAATGAACTCAGGACAAGATTCTTAGTGGGTCTATGTTTATATTTCTGATTAATATTGCTTGGTTCGCATTTTGAGATATTGCAGGTCTATAGCAACGCACAAAAACCGTCACTAAAGCCTATAGTGACGAAAATTGCTGTTGGTAAAGGGATATTGTCTAAAACGATGAAACAGGGAAGAGGATGAAGGCGTGTAAATATCTGAATGGTGGATTTAAATCACACGCGTTTTTTTATTTTTTCAGTTACACACTTTGTTTTTATATAATATGCATTGTTATTATTATATTAACAACTAAAACATGTAGCTCAGTGGTGAAGCGTGTGTTAGAAAGTGGAGAGGACATGTGTTCGATCACAGGTCCCAGCATTTTGTTATTTTCTTAATATTTGAATGCAGATCTTGTACTTTACACAACCAAGCGCCTTCCATGCACTCCAACCATCCAGCCAATGGATCATTGCCTAGCCAGATCCAACACCCATCAAGGGATGACCATGGTGCACCATCGGCAAGGACCAACACAGAATCATGCGCGTTGACTGGGTTGACCAGCTATTGGGCCTAAACAAATTCAACATGCACCTCCCCCAACTACTTATACAGGCCCATTCTTTTCTTTTCTATTTTAATTTTTAATTGTTTTGCTAATTATTTTCCTTTATTAAAATAACACCAAAAATCAGTTTTTTATCATAAAATCAAAAATCACAAAAAAACATCAAAAATCATTTTTTTCATAAAAATATTTTATTTCCTTAATTAATTAGTTTAATTAAAATTAGGCCAATTTAATCCTTTTTTCGTAATTTAAATCAATTAGAAATTATGGTTTAATTTGGACATAACCTAATTTTTCCCCTCAAAAACTAACCTAAATCTTTCTTAATTAGTTTTATTATTATTGTAACTGCTCCGAGTTTGTAATAGTAGTTAGGGTTTCAATTTCGCATCTTTATTTTCAGTCATAATAATTATGTAACTGCGAAAGCCTTGTAATAGCTAGGATTTTAACTTTCTCGCTTTAATTTCCGCAAACTATAAACTGCCTAGATACTAATAGGATTGTATGGAAAGACTAATTGAAAATTAATATAGTAGAAAACCCTAAATATGCAAAGATAAATTAACTGAAAATTATACTCGCACATGCTCACTCCTAGGGTTTACTCCACTCTGGTTGCCTTCAGTAAACGGTCATGAAATATAGGGTTTATTAGTGGTTGTCCTCTAGCCCCGAAAGATCTAAAATGACCCATTCAGATGTTGCCTCAGAAAAAGATCTTTAAGGGTTTAGGATGATTACTAACATTTTCTAACATTGCTTTTGTGATCGTATTTGTCCCTTTGAATGTCCCTAAAAAACTCTAACGACGATGCTACCTATTTCTCAATAATGGGATAGAATTGTCTAAAAGGAAAACGAACAGATCTTTTTTGAGTAGGTAGATTAGTTCCTAGGTACTTGCTCAAACAAACAAAAACTTTTTCACATCAACACTTTCCAAACAAAGTTTTCAAAAACAACTTCGTAACACTCTTGAGGACAGAAACAAGGGTTAAAACAAAGTAAAACAAAGCTTTTCAAAACAAGAACACACAAGAAATTTCAAAATGAGCAAGTACCTAAGAGCCCGTGGAAAACCACAGATAAAAAGGGTGCTAACACCTTCCCTTTCTATAATCTACCCCTCGTACTCAGAAACATCTCGAAAAAGGTTTTTTCTGTTCTTTTTCCTTTTCCTGATTAGATAAAATAAAAGTCGGTGGCAACTCTTGCTTACCGCGACATTTGCAAACAAAAAATGCAAACCAGTATTAACAGTCGGTTCTGCCACCGTATCACCAGAACTGGCAACTCTGTTGGGGAATAAAATATAAAGTGGGGTAAACCTTAGGATCTAGGTTATATTTAATTGCTTTCTCTTGATTGTCTTGCTTGCTTTATATTTATGGGAACTATTTGGGTTATTTGATCCTACACTCGGATCGGGAAACACCTTTTAGGTAAGTAGAAATAAATTATGAGGGAGTTGTACTAGGGTATACCGACACCGTTGAAGCAGTAGCTACGTTGATGTGGCACTTTGGTTGGTACTCGTAACCCTTGAGTTAATCAGGGAGATGTACGGGGCCACCGCGTGGTGTCATAAAGCATCAACTGGCCTTAGAACCTTTAATTGCACAACTTGGCCAGTAGGACGTAGCGAGATGGCCGGCTTTGGTGTATGCCCAAGGTCGACAGATACTCGATGCTACACTCATTGAGGTTTGACTTCTGAGTTTTGTTTGATTATGAGTCAATTGTAGATTGAACAAGGCTTGGGGGAAAGATCGATGATATTGAGATCCCTTTAGAACCCGGTTACATATTTATAGGACAGGTTGAACCAATCCAGCTTCAAGAGGGTATGACCTTAAAACTCAAGCAGGCCTTAAACCTAAGGACTTGGTGTGAGTTGTGTATGTTTGCTATACCTGTGATTTATCATAACATCATAAACATCATACCATAACATATCATACTAACTATTTCAAGGGTTTATAGGGCTCATCTTTGACACACCTAAGAAAAACAAGGGTATCCCGGCAAACCAAAAAGGTTCGGGAAAAAATTAGGGATAAAACAAAAAATCTGTACACCCGGCAAGTTGAAAACCCGAAAGGGCGACTTGAAAAAAAAAGGGTCTCCCGGTGGACTGAAAACCCGAAAGGGCGGTCCAGGCAAAAGTTATGGAATTAAAGCGTATGACTATGTCCCGTTGGATCACCTTACGGACAACCTGCAAACTCGACAGTTCTGATCATTTCAATCAACTTCGGACAAGGCAACAAATAGACAAGATGCTCAGATACGAAGGCTATAGCAGAATGGGAACCCCATGGGATTATTACACATAGCTATCTTTTCTTTGTATCAAAATTTTCATTTTTTACGACAGCATTCTCTTACAAGAATGTTTGTCTCATTGTACAAAAATACTTACTCAAAGTCAATACAAAGATATCCCTTTGAAAGTGCAAAACTATCTGCTTTTCTTTACTCTATTTTGTTGTTTACAAAAAACGTCCAATGATTCATTTTTGAACATATGCATTTGAACATAATTATTGTTTACAAATAAACAAAATAGAAAGACAATCATTGATGGCTTTAAGAGGCAGGGGAATCTCTCTATGCTATTTCCATAATCCCCCGCAGTGTGCAGTTTAATCCCCAGCAGAATAGAGCTTCAGTTATCAATCCCCAGTAGAAGTCGTCAAATTTCTTAGGATTCCCCAATAGGATTTTACAAGCAGTACAAGGCATCTCCCTTACAACAGAGTTTATTTCTCCAAGCAGAAATTCATCAACACTTAGACTTCACAACATGAAGACTTATACTCCATATCCTCAGCAGCAGTTAGGGATTTATTTTCCCCAATCCAACAAACAGCGCAACAGATTAGCTCACATATACACACATTGCATCCATATATCATAAACATTGATAACACAAAGACATTATACCATGCATTTCATACAACATGACTTTGCATTTTTGCTAACATTTTACCTTTTTCACGAAAAGGTTAAGAGCTACCATTGACATTGTTCAAAGTTTTCAGATACAGTTCAGATACGCTCCAAGACATGGATGCCATTCTGATACTCATTCAGTTTTCAACTTCCAGATACAGTACAGATACGCTCCAGACACGAACGCTATTATGATACTCATTCAGATTCAGCTTTTAGATACAGTTCAGATACGCTCCCGACATGGACGCCATTCTGATACTCATTCAGATTCAGCTTTCAGATACAGTTCAGATACGCTCCCGACATGGATGCCATTCTGATGCTCATTCTGATTCAGCTCTCAGATACAGTTCATATACGCTATAGACACGGATTCCATTCTGATACTCATTCTGACACAATTCTAAAGATACAGTTCAGATACTCTCCAAACACGAATTCCATCCTGACACTCATTCAAAATTCAACTTTCAGATACAGTACAGATACGCTTTAGACACAGACGCCATTCTGATACTCATCCTTTCAGCTTACAAATTACAATTCAAAAATCACTCCTTGATGGTATCTACAAGCCCATCTCCAACAACTTTCTAGCACCTCTCCAAATGGCATCTTCAAGCCCATTCCCTCTACCATCACATCACCGAGTGCAAATTTCCGGGCACTCTAGTGTCCAATCATCTTCCACCTTCGAGTCACGAATGGCAAAACATGCCAATCTAACTCTTCAGGCTTAAGAAGATTGAACAGGGGCAGATGTTGTACCCCAAAATTTTCCCTCTCATTTCTCAAGACATTTCCTATAAAGATCTTCAATGCCTCAAGTTTGCACAAGTATCGACTAGGTCAAACAATTTTCCCAACACTGATACCTCAAATTAGGGTTTGGGTTTGTACAAAGGCAGTTGGATTTCTAAAGTTTCGAATGACTTTCATGAATCATTATGGACCCTCAGGATTATTTTTGTCAAGTTTCAAGTTTGGGATCACAATTTTCCAAAAAAAGTCATTCAAATTACCAAAAGGGGCAAAATGGGCAAAATTAGGGTTTTGACTGAAAAATGAACGAACTTTGATTTTTGACCTAATACATGGCTTATTGGTTGGAAGCATGATCTCAAGGATCCGAGCACGTCATTTTGACCTAATTGCATATTTCAATTCATCTCCTGAGATCATTAGATTGATAGACAAATTCAGTCAACTGGTGAGAAAAGTCAACTGTACACTAAAAAGTCGAACTTTGACTTTTTGACCAAAGTTGAGTCCCAAAAATCATATTTTCATCAATACATCCAAAATATGAAATTTGATCATCAAAATCAAGAAATTCAAAAATCCAATTTTTGCAAGACTTGGAAATTTTTCTAAGTTAAGTTCATTGCTTCATGACACCTTGTCACTACAATTTAAAATAGTTCAAGATGTTACAAATAATTCAAGTTATTACAAAGTGGCATTTTTTCAAGTTTACAGATCCTAAACTTTGTATTGCTTGGACTTTTCTCCTTTGTTTCAAAACCTTGCCACAATGCTTTGTCTTTGATACAATATGCATAAATTGCCCCACAAACCAAACTTGTTTCATGCTACAAACTATGCTGTCCAAGTTATTCTGAACAAAAAATGATATGCTACTTATATACATTGCCACAACACTCCAAACCCCTGCTCATTTTTTGTCCTACAAAACCTTATTCCATACTGCACCACAAACCTGTCACAAAACCTGCATTGTTGTCCTATACAATCCAAAATATGTCCGAAAAACCAGTCAAAAACTGCTCTATGCAGTCTGCTCCAACCTGCATCATAATAGCCACAAAATTTCACCAAAATGGCAAAAGAAATTTGTGTAGAAAAAGTATCAAAGGAGTAGGCAAAAACAGTTCAAAATAACTTATATTGTTTCCCTCCTAAACCTAAGTCAAGAAGCTACAAAAGGGACTGTTTCATAAGACATAGGGGATTTTTTTGGGGGAGAGGAAAAGAGAGATTAGAAAAAAGATAACTTTTGTTAAACTCAGCTCATTCATAAAACCCAACTCATTTTATAAAACTCAGTTCATCCATAAAAACTTTGCACATCTTCAACTCTGTTTTCACTCACAAAAACAAAAATCCTCAATCCATTGTTGTACAACCTTGCAAAATTTCCCCTAAACCAACTACCCAAACACCTCATATACATCACATGGAGATTATTCTAACATAAGAACAGTTTCTGTAACACCTTCATCATCACCTTCCAAGCATAAACAAAAAAAAAATAGTACTTTACACCTTTGACTGGGTTGGAGCGATTCTGGAACTTGGTCTAAAAAAAGGGCAAAGATTGGAGTAGCTCTAAAGAGGAGTTCGGTCATTCATCACTTTGCATCCGGAGATATCCATACATATTCTAAAGTTCCGCTTCGAGAGGTATATTCTTCTTAAAGCTGTAATATCTTTTTCCATACATCATGTTCTGTTTGTGTCCAAAAGATATGTAAAAGATAAATCAAAAAGGGAAAACTTAGTAAAAAAGAGCCAAAACAGGGGATGACACGGGTGCCCGTGTCACATGACACGGCTGTGTCAGCTCCTCTGTTTGAAAAAATCTCACAAAAATGCAGGTCAGGGGATGGCACGGGTGCCCGTGTCACAGGACACGGCCGTGTCAGCGATACTGGAATTTTACGCTAACAAAAATGTAGGTCAAGAGCTGACACGGGTGCCCGTGTCCCTGGACACGGCCCGTGTCATTTTAGCTGGTACAGAAAAGGAAAAAAAGGCACATGGACCATTACAGAAGCTGACACGGGTGCCCGTGTCATAGGACACGGCCCGTGTCAGACCAGACAACATAAATTTTGATTTTTCTTTTGATCTTTTGCTTTTATTTTCATTCAATTTGGTTGTAATAATTAGGAATTTTATTTTTTGCAACCCCCACTTGTACACTTGTATACCCCATCCCTCCAAAAGAATATAATAGCGTAGGACCTTTATTTTCTGCATTTTTGCTTTCATAAATGTTAGTAATTAAAGTGTATGGAAAGATAAAACCAACAAGTAGACTACCCTAATCAAAGACTAAATGCATTCAATCAAACACACCATTCACACATGCACCTCTAGGGTAATCTCGCTTTGTTTCCTCGGAAAACAGTCATGTCCCTCAAATATGGGACGCTTTAGCGAAGACCATCCGATAAAAAAAGGATCATAGTCCCTCGATGACCCTCGATGTTGCCTTCGGTAAAACGATCTAGTCCCTTACGAAAATTGCTAAAGCATCTCATAAGTTTCCTTCTATGACTGTACAAATGTCCCGTGCCTGTCCCTTCACATCCAACGATGGGGTTTCTTACCAAATCAATGGTAAGATAGCAACATCTAAAGGAGGAAGAAAAGAACATCTAAGACCTTTCGAGTAGGTAGATTCGCTCCTAGTTGTTCGCTTGCTCACGACAAAAACATTTTTACACCAACACTTTCATCTTGAAACATTTTCAAAAGACAAAACACTTTGTATACGTTCTTATAGAGACGAGAACCATTACAAAACATCTTTTCAAAATCACTTTCAAAAACACACTACACAAACACTTCTTTAAACTATTTTTTTCGAAACAACACTTTGTACGCGTTCTTATAGAAATGAGAACTATTATAAAGACATTTTCAAAATAATTTCAAGAACCACACCATAAGCACACTGTTAAACAAAAGCAAGTGATCTAGCGAGTAACTAAGAGCCCGTAGATAACTACAGATGAAAAGGGTGCTAATACCTTCCTTTTCATAATCTACCCCCCGAACCCGAGAAACAATCTCGAAAGGTCTTTCTTGTGCTTTTTCACCTTTCCTTTTGGATAAAAGAAAAGTCGGTGGCGACTCTTGCTAACCGCAACATTTGCAATAAAACGCAAAACCATCAAGTCAGTTCTCCCACCGTATCACAGAACTGGCGACTCTGCTGAGGAATATTCTAAAAGTGGGGTTACCTTAGGGATTATATCACATTTACTTGCTTACATTGTTTGACTTGTATGCTTTACATTTTGGTTCTTTGTTTGGGTTTAAATCCTCCACCGGAATTTGGGATACATTATAGGTAAGTAGAAATACGTTGTGGAAACTGTGCGGGGTATACCGACATGGTCTAAGCAATAGCTACGTTAGTGCGACATATTTTTGGGTACCAGTAGCCTTTGAGTTAATCAAAGAGAATACGGGGCTGCTGAGTGATGTCATGAAGCACTAATTAAATTTTAGAACCTTTACTTGACCAACTTGACCTTTAGGATGTAGTGAGATGACCGGCTTTGGTGCAGTCCGAAGTTGGTAGATACTCGATACTACACTCATTGAGGTTTGGTTTCTTGGGATATTTCGGTCGCCATTAAAGAGGCTTGAGCTGAAAAAATGACCAAGGAAACAACCCAGTGATATTGAGCTCCTTAGAACCCGGTTACTAGGACAGGTTTAAGCCAACTAAATTTCAAGAGGGTACTTTCCAATAAAACTCCATGCAAGCCTAAACCTAAGGATTTGTTTGTTTTGTTTGTATACGCATACTTGTACATAACATCATGAACATCATGAACATCATATACATCCACTAACCATTTCAAGGATTTTGGGGTTCATCTTTGTTCTTGTTTTGTAGGATATGGATTCACTTCGTAGGAAAACTATTCAAGTAAACCTTGTGAGGATCCCTCCACAACTTAAGGAGCTAGCTTCAAGGATTCCTGAAAACTCTCCATTCACCGAGAGACATGGTTGCCTACTCAACTTGGTCACCTCCAACACAGATGAGGATATGATAAAGGTGCTTTTTCAGTTCTTTGATCCTTTGCACCATTGCTTCACATTTCCCGACTATCAACTTGTGCCTACTTTGGAAGAAAAATCCCAACTCTTGAGGATTCCCATTCTCAATAAACTACCTTTCAACGGTACGAAAAGAGACCCAAAGCTAGAAGAGATTGCTCAAGCTCTACACTTGCACTCATCTGATGTCACAACTTATTAGGAAACAAGGAGTGGTGTCAAAAGCTTCCTAGCAAAGTTCTTGTTTGAGAAAGCCCAAAGCTGTTGGAATTCCTTAGACTTGCAAGCCTTTGAGGAAATTGTGGCTCTCCTCATCTATGGGATGGTTTTGTTTCCAAATTCTGACCAACTCATAGATGTGAACACCATCAAAATCTTCATATCCCGCAACCCGGTGCCTACATTGCTAGGAGATATCCTACACTCTTTTCACACTCGCATAATAAGGAAAAGAGGTGTCCTCATGTGTTGCACTCCTCTCTTGGCAAGATGGTTTATTTCTCATCTTCCCCAATCTATATTAAAGAATGAACAAGGTTCAAGGTGGTCACATAGGTTGATGACGCTCAAACATTCAGACATTCATTGGTTCTCCCGATCCAAAGAGAATGTTATCATTGTTGACTGTTATAGAGAATTCCATAATGTCCCCTTACTTGGCATTAGGGGAGGAATCACCTACAACCCCTGTTTAGCCTTAAGACAGTTTGGTTATGCCCGAAGGGATGGCATGTATGACATGCTGATTCAAGGTTTGGTATTTGACTACGACAACGATAATCAAGGTCTTCGCCAGAGATTTATCCGAGCTTGGAGGATGTTAAACAAGGTGGATAGCAAGACTTTGGGTCACAATAATTCCATCCCTCTTGAGCCTTACCTCAAATGGGTACGAACTCTTGCTCAGAGTCTTATGATGCCTTACCCCTCCATCCTCCCTATAATCATTGAGCCTGTCATAGAGGGAGATGTTCCATACACTATGCTACATCCTGACATGCCCATATCTCTTGAAGACTTACAAAGGGATTAGATACAACTCAAGGGAGAGAGAGATACTTTCGAAGCCCAATTCTACGCAAGCGAGAAGAAGGTTTTGGAAATCACTAGGCTAATTCATGAGGAGCAGACTCTGAATGCCTACATTGCACCAAAGAGGATGCGTACTACCTTTTTATCTTAGAGTTTTTGTATTATTTTGCCCAAGAAGCATTGATGTATTCAAGCCTTAACTTATTAATATAACGTGTGTTTCCTTTTTGTCTAAAATGAATTTGAATCTTAAAATCCTTGAAAACATTGCATATGCATATACCATTCATCATAACATAAGCAAGTGTTTTGCAATAAGTCTCCTCGTCTCTCTACTGTTTATTTCAGTAAGATGGATCTGGAGAAAATAGTGAAGGATCTCCAAGCTCAGAATACACAGTTTCAACAGTTTCTCTTGAACCTAGCCAAGGGACAATAAGAGTTGAAGACTTTGGTGGTTGGAGAAAGGAAAAGGAAGACAAAGAAAGTAAACGGAGTCCTGAACATGGGAAGAAGATTTCATGAGCAAACAAGAAGGACCCTAAACTTTGCAACAACATTTGGTGAAAAAGACAATCAGGAGGGGAAAGGAAAGGAAACAATTGTCCTGTCAGAATCGGAAGAGGAAGAGGAAGAAGAAGACTACTCTGAAGAAAATTACCCTCCAGCTGATGACAAGTATATACATCTCGAAGAGCGGTTGAGCGCGATGGAAATCCAAAAAGTGCCAGGCTTGGACTTTGAGGAATTAGGTTTAGTGTCGGGGATTATGATTCCTCCGAAATTCAAAGCACTTATGTTCACAAAATATGACGAAGTTTCATGCCCTAAAATGCATCTCTGGTCATATGTGAGGAAAATTCAACCCCATACCGCTGATAAAGACTTATGGGTGCACTTCTTCCAAGACAGTCTGTCCGGAACTCATCTTGACTGGTTTTACCAACTAGAAAGAGCCAACATTCATAATTGGGAAGATCTTGCTGCAGCTTTCTACAAGAAATACCAATACAATGTTGATCTTGCGCATACCCGTACTCAACTCTAGAGTATGGCCATGGTTTCCAATGAAGGTTTCAAGGACTATGCGCAAAAATGGAGATACTTGGCTGGAAGAGTTCAACCCCCTCTATTTGAGAGAGAGTTGGTAGACATATTCTTGGGCACCTTGTCTGGTCCTTTCTTCAACCATTTAATTGGAAGTTCATCTGCAGGCTTTACTGAACTAATATTGATCGAAGAAAGGGTAGAAGCCGGTATAAAGAGTGGAAAGATTCAGAAAGATTCATCTTCTGCTACAGTTGTAAGGAAGCCTTTCATCAGAAAGAAAGAGGTGGCTGTTGTATATCCGCAAAGAAACCAAGATAGAGCTGAATGGCGACTAATGATGGGGGATGTTATGATTCCTAAGCCTGCGTCTGATCAGCAAAGAAATAATCAACCAAGGATGGAAAGGCCAGTCAGGCAGTTCACCAGAATTAACATGACCCTGTCTCAAGTATTACCGCATATACTAAGGTCCAACTTGGTGACCTTAAAAGAAGCTCCGAAAAACCCCAATACAACATCTCCTCATTATCATCCCAATGCCCGTTGTGCATATCACTCTGAAAGTCCTGGTCATGATACTAATAAATGTTGGGCTCTAAAGAACAAAATACAAGACCTCATTGAAGCAAAAGAAATTGAGTTCGATGTGCCTGAAAAGCCAAATGTCATTTCTGTCCCTATGCCCAGACATGGCCACAATACCAATGCCATTGAAGAAGGTCTATTTGTTACCTCAATTGATGAACTCATGACCCCACTTCTGACTATTAAAATGAATTTGTTGAATGCCAGTGTGTTCCAGAGCTGTGATGAAGTTTTCCATCTCTGTTTGTCCTCACCAACTGAATGTCCTTTGTTGAAAATAGGCGTTCAGTGCCTAATAGATAACAAAGAAATTTTGTTTGAAAAGACTCTTGTTCCACCTATCCCTTTTGAAGATGTTTCTATCATTACCATTTACACTGATTCTTCCAGGGTCTCCACCAAAAGACCCGTTAGAATTACATCAGTTCCGAAAGCAACTCCTTTAATAATCACAATTCCTGGACCAGAACTATATGCGTCAGACAAAACTGTACCATGGAATTATGAAGGGGATGTCTACTACCATGGTATTAAGCCGGATTGGCCAACCACCAAAGATTCAAATTCCGAGAAAAAGGATTCTGACGTCAGTAATATTGCAGGGACTAGTAAGATTACCCGAAGCCGTAGGATCTTCTCTCCAGAAATTGCTCCCCCAAAGGCTGTTTCTTGATTCGTAATTATCCTTGTGGCTTTTCCAAAAGTTACTCCTATACCCATAATCATTTCTGAAAGTACTCCAACTGATAAAGCTGTTACAATCCATGTTATCATTCCTACTGACACTCCTGCTGCCGAGTTAATCGAGACTCGAGGAAAAAGTATTCTGGTTGAGCCTGTCCGGATGAAGGCTCAGTCATTGACCATCCCTGAGAGCTCCAAGAAGGAAATAGAGGAGATCCTAAGAATTATAAAGAGAAGCGACTGAGATGTAGTTGAACAAATGGGGAAAACTCCCTCTAAAATCTCCATGCTGGCATTACTACTATGTTCCGAGGCGCATGCAAAAGCCTTGGTAAAGTTCTTAAAAACCTCCCATGTACCTCAAGAGACATCTGTCGATCAGTTTCAAGACTGTGTAGCCAGCCTAACTGCGGACAATGGTTTAGGTTTTTCAGATGCTGATCTAACACCAAGGGGAAGAAAACATAATGAGGCATTGCATGTCTCAGTGGAATGTAGGGGCACAACTCTGGCTCATGTTTTGGTGGACACTGGCTCATCTCTAAATGTTTTACCTAAAAAAGCTCTTGATAGACTTGACTGTGAGGGACTGACATTAAAGCCAAGCAACATAGTAGTAAGGGCTTTTGACGGCTCGAAAAGGATGGTACATGGGGAAGTGGATATCCCCATAAAGGTTGGAACCCAAACTTTTAATTCAAATTTTTATGTAATGGACACCCGCCCTTCATACTCCTGTTTACTAGGCCGACCATGGATCCACAATGCTGGCGTTGTTACTTCTACGTTGCACCAAATGTTGAAGTAAGGGAAGATTATCACTGTTCATGAAGAGGAAGAATACATGATCAGCCATCTCAATTCCTTCAGATATATGGAATTAGATGGTGAATTTATTGAAACTCCATTTCAACACTTTGAAGAAGTCCCCTAGGATATAGCAGTGACCAAGGTTGTGTCTCAGGTTCCCAAGATTACAAGGCCTCCACTTCGGATGTCATCGCTGAAAGACGCCAAAGAAGTGGTAGAAGAAGGCGGCTGCACTATCTGGGGACAACTCCTAGATATTCCATATAAGTCTGACAAGTTTGGCATAGGTTTCACTTCAAGTGCTCAAAAGGTTGTACGTCGTGCTCGTGCTGGAGGACCACCCTTGAATATCAGCAACCATGAAGTCAACGCGGTATAAGATGATGAAGATGGTTGCAACCTAGAGGATTGGATCTTCCCAACTGTCAATGGAGGGCTCAGCAATTGGGAGGCTAGAGACTTTGTCCCGATCACTTTTATCCCACAGTAATTTGTCTTTACATTTTGTTGGATCTGTAATATTCAAAACAATTCGCACTCTTAAAACCTTGTGTCTTACCCGAGGCACAATGGTCCATTTGTAAGGATTGTTATCTCATTTTCATATGACATCAATGAATCATGAACTTTTTCGCATACAAACTTTTATGCTCATTGTTTTTCTTTTACATTTTATTTTCTTTCAAAGATAGCTATACCCTTACACACACCCACACTCACAATGCATGTATACATCCATTCGGGATCCCATGGGTAACGATACTGCTATGGCCTTTTGCGACTCTGAGAATCTAATCTACCAATCCAAAGATGAAGGTGAGGAAGATTTTGAAGTACCAGGGGAACTTGCCAGACTACTACAACAAGAAGAGAGAACCATCCAACCTCACGAGGAACCCGTGGATACAATCAACCTAGGTACCAAAGAAGACAAAAAAGAGGTAAAGGTGGGTGCCAATATGGAACCCAGGGTCAAGGGGCGTCTGATTCAATTGTTACACGATTATGTTGAAGTCTTTGCCTGGTCATATGACGACATGCCAGGACTTGATGCAGACATTATGGTACATCGTTTGCCTACAAGAGAAGATTGTCCGCCAGTAAATCAAAAGGTTCTCCGCATGAGACCTGATATGTCAGAAAAGATTAAAGCAGAAGTCATGAAGCAATTCAATGCTGGATTCTTGGCTGTCACCTCTTACCCTCAATGGGTTTCCAATATTGTTCCCGTACCCAAAAAAGACGGCAAAGTGCGAATATGTGTGGACTACAGAGATTTGAATAGGGCGAGCCCTAAGGATGATTTTCCACTCCCCCACATTGATATCCTAGTTGACAATACGGCACAACACAAGGTATTTTCCTTCATGGACGGATTCTCAGGTTACAACCAAATCAAAATGGCGCCTGAGGACATGGAGAAAACAACATTTGTCACACAATGGGGCATATTCTGCTATAAGGTAATGCCATTCGGACTAAAGAACGCAGGGGCAACCTATCAGCGTGCCATGGTAGCTTTATTTCATGACATGATACATCATGAAATAGAGGTCTACGTGGACGATATGATAGCCAAATATCACACAGAAGAAGAGCATCTTGATCACTTATAAAAACTGTTTGAGAGACTGAAGAAGTACAAGTTAAGGTTGAATCCAAACAAATGCACATTTGGAGTACGGTCTGGTAAACTCTTAGGCTTTGTCGTCAGCAATAAAGGTATCGAGGTCGATCCTGCCAAAATTAAAGCAATATAAGAGATGCCTTCTCCTCATACTGAAAAGGAAGTCAGAGGATTCTTGGGACGTTTGAACTATATTACCAGATTCATTTCTCACCTAACAGCTACTTGTGAGCCAATCTTCAAACTATTGAAGAAAGATCAAGTAGTCAAATGGAATGATGAATGCCAAGATGCTTTTGACAAAATCAAAGAATACTTACAAGAGCCTCCTGTGTTAATGCCACCAGTGGAGGGAAGACCATTGATCATGTATCTAACTGATCCGCTGTCGCGCGCGGATCAAAACGAGTTGTTTTATATAAAAGCAGTACAGCGACAATTGACTCGATATATCGTTCTCAAGGACTCTTAACTAATACAAACTGAAATCGAAATGGGGGGGGGTTTGGTTTAAGGTTCAATTTGACAAAATAAGTGATTATGAAAAAGTGATTATCAAATAAGCTGAAAAGTCGAATTACTGATTCGGTTCCTGTCTATCATCGATTAAGTAATATTAATCTCCTAAGCGGACAATCTATTCCTATTCGACTACAAACTCAGTGACAAGCGCGAAGAGTATTGTATGATGTATAATCCTAATATCTGAATTAAGCAAACAGAGTTTAAGCTTCACGAATTAAGCAAACGTGATAAATCATACACGGTAACGGATTAAGCAAACGGTAACGTGATTATTTGTTAGAATCATACAATCAATCGGATTGAATCAAAATACTCTATGCAATTCGAATTAAGCATTCAAGAACATAGAACAAAATTGAAAGGAATAAATAATAGATTAAAATTAAAATAACCTCAAGGTCGGAACCTGAATACAGCAATTCGACAGGATTTGGTTAGTTCTCCATAGAAATTGTCAAAAACTTCGATTTTTTTCGTGAATAGTGATTACATGAACAGTGTCGCGGCTGCTGCCCTAAGGGGGAAGAGAACGACCCGTCTTACAATCCAACTGGGTCAAACATACGACCCAGGCCCAAAACTAATTGACCCGAAATTAACTAAGAATAATGCTGCAACTTCAACGAATATTCTGGCCCTTCTACAGTCCGATTCTGACTTTGACTCCAACATAAGAATTGTAGCTCTTTCTCTTAGCTTTCCGGCGATTATTAGAACGCCTCAATCGGACTCCTGGAACTCCAGATATGATCGTTTCCGTGCAGACTGTTAAAGCTGAAAATTAATACGAAAAACAAATAAGTATAAAAATAAATTAAAATATAAAAACATAATAAAATAGAGAAATAAACAAACCAAACCATGGAAATGTATAAGTACAAACGTAGAGGAATGTGCATCCAAATGCACTGATCAAATTCCCCCACACTTGAACTTTTGCACTCCGAGCAAAATGAAAAGAAAGCAGAAATTCATCAACAATTACTCATCCTAGGCTACAAATCTTCTTCGGGTAAGTTTGCATCGACAGGTACTAATCTTGCACACTAAGGACATCGTAAGAACACTAACTACAAATATGCAGACAAAAGGCTCCTAAATACACAAACCAATTCAAATCATATTATTATACCATAGCCTAACTTACTCATCCTTTTTGCTCTTTTTCATTCAGGCGCAATCACATTAAGCCCGTTATCTCCACACACTTATAGCAGGCCAACCGGTTAGTGAATCTGATCCTTTTTCACGGGGTTCCGGTACTTGCGTGGCATAACCCTTTGCTTACTCAGATGTAGTTGCGGGGGATCGGACCGTAATCCTCCCTACCAAGTTCAGCACCAGAAACCGCTGAACCAACTAACAAAGAGTTTTGAAAATTTTTTTTTTTTTTTTGAAGATTACACAACCGTTGGGTTAAGTGACCGGGTGAGGATCACCAAGCTTAGAAGGTGTATTACCTTTTTCTTTTCTCTTTTTTTTTTTTCTTTTTGGAACATTCACTTATATTCATCGGCTTCCTGCGTAAAGTGTGTGAGAGATGGTGCCGACTGCTGAAATAAACTACTCAAGAGCTGTCAAAGAATGAGAAATTAAGGCTAAAACATAATAACAAATTCAAATAAATTTCCGTATGCAGGAGACTTACGGTGTTAGAACGATACCGATCTTGTGAATTTTTCCCAAGTCTCCGCAAACTCGACTCAAATCAGTCTGTAGCCCAAAACTTTCAAGAAGATGCATTTTTTATTGAAATTAAACAAAATACTAACAAGCAAAAACAAATAAAACACACGATTCCCTCCCCCACACTTAAACTAAGCATTGCCCTCAATGAAAGGACGTTACTAATAAAGTAGAGAGAAGGAAAGAAGGACTCCCTGATCAAGTCGCAGTGTAGTTAGGTGCTTCCAAAGAAAGCTCCTCTATGCTGACATCTTCAGGCACCGGACTTTCATGGAATAATTTCAGCCGCTGCCCGTTAACCTTGAAGACTTTGTCAGTACCTGCACTTTTTATTTCCACTGCACCATGAGGGAAAACATTAGTAACAACAAAGGGGCCAATCCATTTGGATCGAAGTTTCCCAGCCATAAGCTTAAGGCGGGAGTTAAACAGTAAAACCTGTTGGCCCACAGAAAATTCCTTCCTAGAAATCATTTTATCATGGAAGTGCTTAGTTTTTTCTTTATAAATCCTAGAGCTCTCATAAGCCTCTAATCTAAGCTCTTCCAACTGTTGCAATTGGAGTTTTCTTTCAATACCTACTTGTTGCATCTCCAAATTACAACTTTTCACCGCCCAAAAAGCACGGTGTTCTATCTCAACAGGAAGATGACATGCCTTACCAAAAACAAGTCGATAAGGAGACATCCCAATGGGTGTCTTGAAAGCTGTCCTTTGAGCCCAAAGTGCGTCTTCTAGACGACGGCTCCAGTCTTTCCTGTTTGGCTGCACCATTTTCTCTAAAACCTGTTTGATCTCCCTGTTGGAGATCTCAGCTTGCCCATTAGTCTGTGGGTGATATGCAGTAGAGACTCTGTGCACAACTCCATACTTTCGGAGTAAAGCTTCCATGGTACGGTTACAGAAATGAGTGCCTTGGTCACTTATGATAGCTCGCGGTATTCCAAACCTGCAAAAGATATTAGACCTGACAAAATCTGCAACAACTCGAGAATCATTAGTCCTAGTGGGGATAGCTTCCACCCACTTTGAAACATAATCAACAGCAAGCAAAATGTAAAGGAAACCAAATGATACAGGAAAGGGACCCATGAAATCGATCCCCCATACATCAAATACCTCACAGAAAAGCATAGGCTGCTGAGGCATTTCACTCTTACGAGTGATGTTTGTACCTGCTATCTGGCACTCTTTACAAGTGCGGTAAGTCTCAAAAGCATCCTTAAAAATAGTTGGCCAATAGAAACCTGAATCAAGGATTTTTCTCGCAGTCCTTTGAGGACCGAAATGTCCGCCAACTTGAGATGCATGAGAAAATTTTAAAATAGATTCAATCTCATTGTCGGGGACACATCTCCTGATTACCTGATCACTACCAAACTTCCATAGATATGGATCATCCCAAACATAATATTTGGCATCACTCTTGAGCTTGTGAACCTGTGATCTAGATGCACCTGTAGGAAAAACACCAGCAACAAGAAAATTAACAATGTCAGCAAACCAAGGTGTAATCCCATGCAAAAGAAACAGCTGCTCATCAGGAAAGTCATCCTTAAGAGGAAAAGGATCTTCATCTCTCTCTATCCTGCTCAAGTGGTCAGCCACTAAGTTCTCAGCTCCACTTTTGTCTTTAATCTCAACATTAAACTCTTGGAGCAACAACATCCACCGAATCAATCTCGGTTTTGCATCCGGCTTCTTCAGCAAGTACTTTAAAGCTGCATGGTCAGTAAAAACAACAACCTTGGAACCTAGCAAATAAGATCTGAATTTGTCAAGAGCAAAAACAATAGCTAGCAGTTCTTTTTCAGTAGTAGTGTAATTAGACTGTGCAGAATCTAAAGTCCTAGAAGCATAGTAAATAACATGGGCAGCCTTGTCAACTCTTTGTGCAAGGACAGCCCCAACTGCATAATTAGAAGCATCACACATAAGCTCAAATGGGAGGGTCCAGTCAGGGGGCTGAATGATGGGAGCGGAGGTCAATGCTTTCTTCAAGAAGTCAAACGCTTGTTTGCATTTGTCATCAAAATCGAAAGTGACATCATTCTTCAACAAGTTTGACAGCGGAAGAGCTATCTTGCTGAAATCCTTGATGAAACGCCTGTAAAAACCTGCATGACCAAGAAAAGAACGAATCTCGCGAATGCAAGAAGGGTAAGGCAGTGTAGAAATCACATCAATCTTAGCAGGGTCAACAGAAATTCCTTTTTCAGAAATAATGTGACCAAGAACAATTCCCTGCTCAACCATAAAATGACATTTTTCATAATTCAACACAAGGTTAGTCTCGATGCATCTTTCTAAAATCAAGTTTAAACTGTTCAAGCATGCATCAAAAGAAGAACCATAAACAGTAAAGTCATCCATAAACACTTCCATGCAATTTTCAATAAAATTAGAGAAAATACTCATCATGCATCGTTGGAAAGTGCCAGGAGCATTGCAAAGGCCAAAAGGCATCTTCCTGTAAGCAAATGTACCGAATGGGCACGTGAAAGTGGTCTTTTCTTGATCTTCAGGTGCAATATGAATCTGAAAGTAACCTGAAAAACCATCAAGAAAACAATAATGTGATTTACCAGCTAGCCGTTCAAGCATCTGATCAATGAACGGCAAAGGAAAGTGATCCTTTCTAGTAGCCTGGTTCAGTCTCCTGTAATCAATACAAACTCTCCAGCTGTTCTGGACTCTAGTGGGAACAAGTTCATTCTTTTCATTTTTTACCACTGTGAGTCCAGATTTCTTAGGTACAACCTGCACTGGACTTACCCACTTACTGTCAGAGATAGGATAAATGATACCTGCTTGCAAGAGTTTGGTTACCTCTTTCTTTACAACATCAAGAATCAAAGGATTAAGCCTCCTTTGGGGCTGCCTTACTGTTTTCGCTCCATCCTCAAGTAAAATCCTGTGCATGCACATCGAAGGACTAATACCTGGAAGGTCGGCTAATGTCCACCCGATTGCTTTCTTGTGCCTCTTCAATACCTGCAAAAGTTTGTCTTCTTGATTGAAATCAAGGTTAGAAGAGATAATAACAGGAAGTTTTTCATTATGCTCCAAGTAAGCATATTTCAGGTTCCCAGGGAGCTCTTTTAGCTCTAAGGACGGGGGCTGAATGATGGATGGAAGGCTTGGGGCAGCCGGGATGTCAAGAGCATCGACGGCAAAAACAGCCTCATCGGTAACAACTTCACCTGTAGGAAATGTATCAGGCTGCAAGGAAGCATCAATCTCAGCACAAAGGACACAAACGTTAGTGTCAGTGCAGTCAGGACATGAATAATTATCATCAAAATCAGAGAGAGATGGAAAATCAAGTGCAAATAATTCAGAACAACTCTCATCAACTAGCTCAGAAATCAACTCAATATTAAAAACCGAATGCTCCTCCACAGGGTGTTTCATGGCATCAAAGATATTAAATTTTGCGACGATGTCACCAAATTCCATGGACATGGTTCCATCATCAACATCAACTTTTGTCTTCGCCGTTTTCATGAACGGTCTGCCTAAAATGATGGGAGCTCTGCTTGACTTAGTTTCTCCTTCCATGTCTAGAATGTAAAAATCTGCAGGAAAAATTAAATCGTTAACTTGAACGAGGACGTCTTCCACTATGCCGGTGGGACGTGCATTGCTCCTATTCGCCAGTTGAACGATTAAACCTGTATGCTGCATGGGACCAAGGCAAAGGTTATTATAAATAGAAGTAGGCATAACATTAATGCCCGCTCCTAAATCAAGCAAACAATTATCAAATTTCTTATCCCCGATGGTACAAGGAATAGTAAAAGTTCCTGGGTCCTTGCACTTTTGTGGCAAGACCTGAGAGATAGCCGAAACACTTTGTTCGGGCTGAATGAAAGCAGAGATGCTTCTTCCCAAGTTGACTCTGTCACTTCCTTTTACTTTTCTCTTGTTTGTACACAGATCCTTCAGAAACTTTGCATACCTTGGAACTTGCTTAATCACATCAAGAAGCGGAATGTTTACCGCTACTTTCCTGAACATATCCAAAATTTCTTTTTCTTTGTCTCCTTCCTCAACTCTTTTATTTTTCAGAACTCTATGTGGGAAGGGAACTGGTGGTACATACTCCTTTTCTTTATTTTTTTCAGTTTCGACCACAACAGAAGAAGGAGAAGAAGGTTCAGCTGGAGGAGGTTCAGGAGAAGAAAGTTCAGAAGTTACCTCGATGATGTTTTTATTCTTTTCGGGGGCTGTTTCTGTAACTTTTCCGGATCTCAAAGAAATAGCACTCACATTAGCATTACCATTACCATTTGGATTGACAACCGTTTGTGCTGGAAGTTGGTTCGAACCTTGAGCTTGCATATTATTTATTTGAGTAGCAAGCTGTCCCATCTGTGTGGTCAAGGTCTGAATGCTAGTGTCGGTTCTTTGTTGAAACTGAAGGTTGTTCACGGCCATTTGCTTAACAAGATCTTCAAGGGATGGTCCGGAAGTAGTGGCTGGAGGAGTGTGATGTGGCTGGGGTAATGGAACGGTAAGCTGTTGTTGGGAAGGCTGTTGATTTCCATATCGAAGGTTGGGATGATTCCTCCAATTGGGATGATATTTGTTGGTGGACAAGTCAGGGGTGTTGTTGTACCTATTCTGGTTGTAAAGGTTGGCTGCATAAGCTTGAGGCAGCTCGGTAACAGTATCATCTTTTAGAAGAGGACAAGTATCAGTGGGATGATCATGAGCGGTACAAATGCCACATACAGTTGCTGTTTGAGGTTTCGCTACTGCAAGTTGTTTCACTAAAGCGGTCAGCTCATCAAGTCTGGTTTCTAAAGCTCTGTTTGAGGAACCTTGAATTTGATGTACACCCTTGGTTTGGACAGAATTGGTTCGAGTGGTGAACTGCTGGGAATTTAAGGACATGTTTTCAATGAGGGCCCTGGCAGCAGCTGGAGTTTTGTCAACAAGTGCTCCACCACTAGCAGCATCAAGAATGTTTCTATCCATAGGTAACAACCCCTCATAGAAGTACTGAATGAGAAGTTGTTCGGTAATCTGATGTTGAGGGCAGCTTGAAACCAACTTCTTGAACCTATCCCAGTACTCAGCCAATGACTCGTTATCTTGTCTAATACCACAAATCTCTTTTCGGATTGAAGCAGCTCTAGATGCAGGAAAATATCGCTCCAAGAACACTCTCTTCAGAGCATTCCAGCTTGTGATTGAATTCGGCTCGAGATCATATATCCAGTCCTTCGCTGCACCCTGCAAAGAAAAAGGAAAAGCACGAAGTTTGATATGATCTTCAGTGATCCCTTCAGGCTTCAATGGTGTAGAACACACCACCTGGAATTCCTTCAAATGTTTGTGCGGATCCTCACCTGCAAGACCATTAAACTTTGGCAACAAGTGTATTAAACCCGATTTTAATTCAAAAGGAACAGCAACAGCATCATATTCAATACACAAGCCATTATAATTAACATCAGGGGCTGCAAGTTGCCTTAGAGTTCTATTTTCAGCCATTTCAACAGCAAACTCAGAATCAGACTCAGCTATGGTCGGTGAAGGTGAACTATTGCTAGCCTGGCCTGCTCTACGAAGTGTGTGCAAGGTTCTCTCTACCTCAGGATCAAAAGCAATAAGTTCAGGACAGGAAGACCTAGTAGCCAGGACTAGTGCACAGCAATGCAGCAACAATCGTGAAAATGCCAACTATGTCCCTAAAACAACACAATGAAGCAAATCGATTAAAAACAATTCAAAAAAATAAACTGACACCGAATATAATCTAATGAAGTAAAAAGAAAATTTTGATATTTTTTTCGGAATTTTTCGACTCTATGAAAACAGAAAATAAATCATAAAAAATAGTAAAAAGGCTTTTTTCGCGATTTGAAAAATTTGTCACATAATTACTCCGTAATAAGTGACTTTTGATCAGAGAATTTTTCTACACCTAACTGTCGGGACAGATTTTCGAAACGGTGAAGTTTTCCCAAAAACCGATTTTTCCGACTCAAAAGGCGTTATGGCCCAAACCGTGAGGAACCTATGGCCAAAACGCACAAACACTATACCTAAGACTCTAATATCAGTTAATATTAAAAAGAGTCCCCGGCAACGGCGCCAATTTGATCCGCTGTCGCGCGCGGATCAAAACGAGTTGTTTTATATAAAAGCAGTACAGCGACAATTGACTCGATATATCGTTCTCAAGGACTCTTAACTAATACAAACTGAAATCGAAATGGGGGGGGGTTGGTTTAAGGTTCGATTTGACAAAATAAGTGATTATGAAAAAGTGATTATCAAATAAGCTGAAAAGTCGAATTACTGATTCGGTTCCTGTCTATCATCGATTAAGTAATATTAATCTCCTAAGCGGACAATCTATTCCTATTCGACTACAAACTCAGTGACAAGCGCGAAGAGTATTGTATGATGTATAATCCTAATATCTGAATTAAGCAAACAGAGTTTAAGCTTCACGAATTAAGCAAACGTGATAAATCATACACGGTAACGGATTAAGCAAACGGTAACGTGATTATTTGTTAGAATCATACAATCAATCGGATTGAATCAAAATACTCTATGCAATTCGAATTAAGCATTCAAGAACATAGAACAAAATTGAAAGGAATAAATAATAGATTAAAATTAAAATAACCTCAAGGTCGGAACCTGAATACAGCAATTCGACAGGATTTGGTTAGTTCTCCATAGAAATTGTCAAAAACTTCGATTTTTTTCGTGAATAGTGATTACATGAACAGTGTCGCGGCTGCTGCCCTAAGGGGGAAGAGAACGACCCGTCTTACAATCCAACTGGGTCAAACATACGACCCAGGCCCAAAACTAATTGACCCGAAATTAACTAAGAATAATGCTGCAACTTCAACGAATATTCTGGCCCTTCTACAGTCCGATTCTGACTTTGACTCCAACATAAGAATTGTAGCTCTTTCTCTTAGCTTTCCGGCGATTATTAGAACGCCTCAATCGGACTCCTGGAACTCCAGATATGATCGTTTCCGTGCAGACTGTTAAAGCTGAAAATTAATACGAAAAACAAATAAGTATAAAAATAAATTAAAATATAAAAACATAATAAAATAGAGAAATAAACAAACCAAACCATGGAAATGTATAAGTACAAACGTAGAGGAATGTGCATCCAAATGCACTGATCACTAACTGTTTTAGAAAACTCAATGGGGTGTGTATTAGGGCAGCATGACGAGTCTGGCGGAAAAGAGCACACTATTTATTACCTGAGCAAAAAGTTTACCGAATGTGAAACAAGATATTCACTACTCAAGAAAACTTGTTATGCTCTGGCATGGGCTGCTCTCCCGCTAAGACAGTATATGTTGACCCATACTACCTTGTTGATATCTAAAATGGATCCGATAAAATACATCTTCGATAAGCCTTCTCTTTCTGGGAGAATAGCGAGGTGGCAGATGATTCTGACGGAATATGACATACAGTATACTACCCAGAAATCAATAAAGGGCAGTGTATTAGCCGATCACCTTGCTCACCAAGCTGTAGAAGACTACCAGTCCATGAAATTTGAATTTTCGGATGAAGACATCATGACATTAGACAACTGTGAAGAATTCAGGCCATATGACAGACCTGAACAAGGATCCCGATGGACCCTGGTCTTTGATAGGGCATCCAACTCACTTGGCAATGGTATTGGTGTTGTAATCACATCTCTCGAATGGTGTCGTACTCCCTTCACCGCAAGACTCTGCTTCAATTGTACAAACAACATGGCAGAATACGAAGCGTGCATCTTTGGTCTCAGAGCTGCCATATACTTGGGGATCAAATCCTTGGATGTATTCGGAGATTCAGCTTTGGTTATCAGCCATATCAAAGGGGAATTGGACACCAAACAACCTAACCTTATCCCTTACAAAGAACATGTTTTGACATTTCTCCCACATTTTGAGAAGATTACCTTTGAGCATTTCCCGCGAGAAGAAAATCAGCTAGCAGACACACTAGCCACAATGCCATCTATGTTTAAACGTGATTGGGATAACGAGGCTCCCCAGATCACCATTGAACGAATGGATGAACCAGCACACTGTCACGAGATTAATACTGAAGAAGTAGTGGATCAACCATGGTTTTACGAAGTCAAGAGGTATCTCGAGGCTCAAGAATATCCAGAAGGAGCTTCAATCAATGATAAGAAGTTCTTAAGAAGATTCTCTGCCAAATTCTTCCTTAGTAACGACATACTGTACAAACGCAATCACGGCTATGTGTTGCTTCAGTGTGTAGATAAGGTTGAAGCTGAAAGGATCATGGCTGAATTGCATGAAGGCACTTTTTGCACCCATTCCAGTGGGCATACGATGGCAAAGAAAATCCTACGGGCAGGCTATTACTGGTCTACCATGGAAGCAGATTGTTATCAACACTCTCGAACCTGCCATAAGTGTCAAATTTATGCTGACAAGGTGCACGTACCTCTGGTTCCTCTGAATATCTTGATAGTTCCTTGTCCCTTTGCTATGTGGGGGATTGATATGATTGGGAAAATTAAGCTGACAGCCTCCAATGGACACCGCTTCATCCTAGTGGCCATTGACTATTTTACAAAGTGGGTTGAAGCAGCTTCCTTCTCTTCCGTGACCAAGAATGTTGTAGCCCGGTTCATTAAGAAAAATCTCATATGTCGTTATGGTATCCCGGAGAGGATCATTACAGACAATGGTACAAACTTGAACAATACTATGATCACCGCCTTGTGCGAGCAATTCAAGATTCAGCATCACAATTCTTCCCCTTACCGGCCAAAGATGAATGGTGTTGTCGAACCTCGAATAAGAACATTAAAAAGATCATACAGAAAATGACAGTCACATATAAAGACTGGCATAAAATGCTACCATTCGCTCTACACGGATATCGTACCACAGCTCGCACATCAAACGGGGCAACACACTATTCTCTGTTTTACGACATGGAAGTTGTCTTGCCTATTGAGGTCCAGATCCCCTCTCTTAGAATTATGAAGGATGCAGGGCTGAATGAATACGATTGGATCCAGACTCGACTTGATCAACTAAACTTGATTGATGAGAAAAGGCTTACTGCTGTCTGTCATGGTCAAATGTATCAAAAACGGATGATCAAGGCTTTCAACAAAAAGGTCAGACGACAAGTATATCAAGTTGGAGATCTGGTGATCAAGCGCATCATACTGCCGCAAGGTGATCCCAGGGGCAAATGGACTCCTACATACGAAGGACCATTTGTAATCAAAAACATATTCTCTGGTGGCGCAATGATCTTGACCACCATGGATGGTGACGACCTGCTGCACCCAGCAAACGCATACATAGTCAAAATATACTACACATAAGAGACCCGTTAGGTTGACACACCTAGGCAAAACAAGGGCATCCCGCGAACCAAAAATGTTAGGGCAAAAATTAGGGATAAAACAAAAAATATGTACACCCGGCAAGTTGAAAACCCGAAAGGGAGACTTGGGCAAAAAAAGGGTTTCCCGGTGGACTGAAAACTTGAAAGGGCGGTCCAGGAAAAAGTTATGGAATTAAAGTGTATGACTATGTCCCGTTGGATCACCTTACGGACAACCTGCAAACTCAACAGTTCTGGTCAATTCAATCAACTTCGGACAAGGCAACAAATAGACAAGACGCTCAGAGATACGAAGGCTATAGCAGAATGAGAACCCCATGGGATTATTACACATAGCTATATTTTCTTTGTATCAAAATTTCATTTTTTACGACAACATTCTCTTACTAGAATGTTTGTCTCATTGTAATAAAATACTTACTCAAAGTCAATACAAAGATATCCCTTTGAAAGTGCAAAACTATTTGTTTTTCTTTACTCTATTTTGTTGTTTACAAAAAACGTCCAATGATTCATTTTTGAACATATGCATTTGAACATAATTACTGTTTACAAATAAACAAAATAGAAAGACAATCATTGATGGCTTTAAGAGGTAGGGAAATCTCTCTATTCTATTTCAATGATCCCCCGTAGTGTGCAGTTTAATCCCCAGCGAAACAGAGTTTCCAGTTATCAATCTCCAGTAGAAGTCGTCAAATTTCTTAGGATTCCCCAATAGGATTTTACAAGCAGTACAAGGCATCTCCCTTACAACAGAGTTTATTTCTCCAAGCAGAAATTCATCAACACTTAGACTTCACAATATGAAGACTTATACTCCATATCCTCAGCAGCAATTAGGGATTTATTTTCCCCAATCCAACAAACAGCGCAAGAGATTAGCTCACATACACACACATTGGATCCATATATCATAAACATTGATAACACAAATACATTATACCATGCATTTCATACAACATGACTTTGCATTTTTGCTAACATTTTACCCTTTTCAGAATAAGGTTAAGAGCTACCATTGACATTATTCAAATTTTTCAGATACAGTTCAGATACACTCCAAGACACTGATGCCATTCTGATACTCATTCAGTTTTCAACTTCCAGATACAGTACAGATACGCTCCAGACACGGACGCCATTCTGATACTCATTTAGATTCAGCTTTTAGATATAGTCCAAATACGCTTCCGACATGGACGCCATTCTGATACTCATTCAGATTCAGCTTTCAGATACAGTTCAGATACGCTCCCGACATGGATGCCATTCTGATGGTCATTCCGATTCAGCTCTCAGATATAGTTCATATACGCTTCAGACACGGATTCCATTATGATACTCATTCTGACGCAATTCTAAAGATACAGTCTAGATACGCTCTAGACACGGATTCCATCCTGACACTCATTCAAAATTCAACTTTCAGATAAAGTACCGATACACTCTAGACACGGACGCCATTCTGATACTCATCCTTTTAACTTACAAATTACAATTCAACAATCACTCCTTGATGGCATCTAGAAGCCCATCTCCAACAACTTTCTAGCACCTCTCCAAATGGCATCTTCCAGCCCATTCCCTCTACCATCACATCACCGAGTGCAAATTTCTAGGCACTCTAGTTTCCAATCATCTTCCACCTTCGAGTCACGAATGGAAAAACATGCCAAACTAACTCTTCAGGCTTAAGAAGATTGAAAAGGGGCGGCTGTTGTACCCCAAAATTTTCCCTCTCATTTCTCAAGACATTTCCTATAAAGATCTTCAATGCCTCAAGTTTGCGCAAGTATCAACTAGGTCAAACAATTTTCCAAACACTGATACCTCAAATTAGGGTTTGAGTTTGTACAAAGGCAGTTGGATTTCTAAAGTTTCAAATGAATTTCATGAATCATTATGGACCCTCAGGATTATTTTTGTTAAGTTTCAAGTTTGGGATCACAATTTTCCAAAAAAGTCATTCAAATTACCAAAAGGGGCAAAATGGGCAAAATTAGGGTTTTGACTAAAAAATGACCGAACTTTGATTTTTGACCTAATACCTGGCTTATTGGTTGGAAGCATGATCTCAAGGATCCGAGTGCATCATTTTGACCTAATTGCATATTTCAATTCATCTCCTGAGATCAGTGGATTGATAGACAAATTCAGTCAACTGGTGAGAAAAGTCAACTGTACACTAAAAAGTCGAACTTTGACTTTTTGACCAAAGTTGAGTCCCAAAAATCATATTTTCATCAAGCATCCAAAATATGAAATTTGATTATCAAAAATTAAGTCAAAAATCCAATTTTTGCAAGACTTGGAAAATTTTCTAAGTTAAGTTCATTGCTTCATGACACCTTGTCACTACAATTTAAAATAGTTCAAGATGTTACAAATAATTCAAGTTATTATAAAGTGGAATTTTTGCAAGTTTACAAATCCTAAAATTTGTATTGCTTGGAATTTTCTTCTTTGTTTCAAAACCTTGGCAGAATGCTTTGTCTTTGATACAATATGCATAAATTGCTCCATAAACCAAACTTGTTTCATGCTACAAACTATGATGTCCAAGTTATTGCTGAACAAAAAATGATATACTACTTCTATACATTGCTACAACACTCCAAACCCCTGCTCATTTGCTGTCCTACAAAACCTTGTTCCATGGTGCACCACAAACCTGTCACAAAACATGCATTAATGTCCTATACAATCCAAAATATGTCCAGAAAACCAGTCAAAAACTGCTCTATGCAGTCTGCTCCAACCTGCATCATAACAGCCACAAAATTGCACCAAAATGGCAAAAGAAAATTGTGTGGAAAAAGTATCAAAGTAGTAGGCAAAAACAGTTCAAAATAACTTATTTTGTTTCCCTCTTAAACCTTAGTCAAGAAGCTACAAAAGGGATTATTTCATAAGACATTGGGGATTTTTTTGGAGGAGAGAAAAAGAGAGAGGAGAAAAAACAGAACTTTTGTTAAACTCTGATCATTCATAAAACCCAGCTCATTTCATAAAACTCAGTTCATCCATAAAAACTTTGCTCATCTTCAACTCTGTTTTCACTCACAAAAACAGAAAAATCCGCAATCCATTGTTGTACAACCTTGCAAACTTTCCCCTAAACCAACTACCCAAACACCTAATATACATCACATGGAGATTATTCTAACATAAGAATAATTTCTGTCACACCTTCATCATCACCTTCCAAGCATAAACAAAAAAAAACAGTACTTTACACCTTTGACTGGGTTGGAGTGATTCTGGAACTTGGTCACACAGAGCAAGGATTGGAGTAGCTCTAAAGAGGAGTTCGGTCATTCATCACTTTGCATCCGGAGATATCCATACATATTCTAAAGTTTTGCTTCAAGAGGTATATTCTTCTTCAAACTGTAATATCTTTTTCCATACATCATTTTCTTTTTGTGTCCAAAAGATGTGTAAAAAATAAATCAAAAAGGGAAAACTCAATGAAAAAGAGCCAAAACAGGGGCTGACACGGGTGCCCGTGTCATCTCCTCTGTTTGAAAAAATCTCACAAAAATGCAGGTCAGGGGCTGACACGGGTGCCTGTGTCACAGGACACGGCCGTGTCATCCATACTGGAATTTTATGCTAACAAAAATGTAGGTCAGGAGCTGACACGGGTGCCCGTGTCCCTGGAGACGGCCCGTGTCATTTTAGTTGGTACGAAAAATGAAAAAAGGCACGTGGACCATTACAGAAGCTGACACGGGTGCCCGTGTCATAGGACACGGCCCGTGTCAGACCAGACAACATAAATTTTGATTTTTCTTTTGATCTTTTGCTTTTATTTTCATTCAATTTGGTTGTAATAATTAGGAATTTATTTTTTGCAACCCCCACTTGTACACTTGTATACCCCATCCCTCAAAAAGCATGTAATAACGTAGGACCTTTATTTTCCGCATTTTTGCTTTCATAAATGTTAGTAATTAGAGTGTATGGCAAGATAAAACCAACAAATAGACTACCCTAATCAAAGACTAAATGCATGCAATCAAACACACCATTCACACATGCACCTCTAGGGTAATCTCGCTTTGTTGCCTCGGAAAACATTCATGTCCCTCGAATAGGGGACACTTTAGCGAAGCCCATCCGATAAAAAAAAGGACCGTAGTCCCTCGATGTTGCCTTCGGTAAAAGGATCTAGTCCCTTACGAAAATTTCTAAAGCGTCTCATAAGTTGCCTTCTATGACTATACAAACGTCCTGCGCCTGTCCTTTCACATCCAACGATGGGGTTTCTTACCAAATAAATGGTAAGATAGCAACATCTAAAGGAGGAAGAAAAGAACATCTAAGACCTTTCGAGTAGGTAGATTCGCTCCTAGTTGTTCGCTTGCTCACGATAAAAACATTTTTACACCAACACTTTCATCTTGAAACATTTTAAAAAGATAAAACACTTTGTATACATTCTTATAGAGACGAGAACCATTATAAAACATCTTTTCAAAATCACTTTCAAAAACACACTATACAAAAACTTCTTTGAACTATTTTTTTCGAAACAACACTTTGTACGCGTTCTTATAGAAACGAGAACCATTATAAAGATATTTTCAAAATACTTTCAAGAACCACACCACAAGCACACTGTCAAACAAAAGCAAGTGATCTAGCGAGTAACTAAGATCTCGTAGATAACTACGGATGAAAAGGGTGCTAATACCTTCCCTTTTCATAATCTACCCCCCGAACCCGAGAAACAATCTCGAAAGGGCTTTCCTGTGCTTTTTCACCTTTCCTTTTGGATAAAAGAAAAGTCGGTGGCAACTCTTGCTAACCGCAACATTTGCGATAAAATGCAAAACCATCAAGTCAGTTCTCCCACCGTATCACACTCCCCAATTAAGGGACTTGGCAGTAAGGATTCCCGAAATCTCTCCTTTCACTAAAAAGCATGGTCGGTTGCTCAACTTGGTCACTGCAAAACCTGACGAAGAAATGTTGAAAGTGATGTTTTAGTTCTTCGATCCTCTACATCACTGTTTCACATTCCCGGATTACCAGTTAGTGCCTACTATGGAGGAATTTTCTCAGTTATTAGGGATACCCATTCTTGATCAGCTACCTTTTAGCGGTACGGAAACACATCTTAAACCTGAAGAAATTGCTAAAGCTATATCCTTACAACGGTTCGACATAGTGACAAATTGGGAAACTAGAGGGAGTGTTCAAGGAATTCCGGTTAAATTTCTGTTCAAGAAGGCTTACTATTTTTGGGATACCCTGGATCTACAAGCTTTTGAAGAGGTTTTGGCGCTCCTTGTCTACGGGATGGTATTGTTCCCTAATGCGGATCAACTCGTAGATGTGAGCACAATCCAAGTTTTTCTGTCTCGGAATCCGGCACCTACATTACTCAAGGATATTCTACACTCTCTGTATGCTCGCACTCTAAAAAGAAGGGGGACCCTCTAGTGTTCCACTCCTGTATTGGCTAGGTGGTTTATTTCGCACCTACCTAGATCTACTTTGAAGAATGAAGATAGGAATATCAACGCCTACATCGCACCAAAGAGGATGCGCTCATGGGAAACCTAGTCTTCTTTTTATTTTATTTTGCTCAATTGTACTCTCAAAATACATTCTTTGTAACAATTCAAGTTTACTAATACAATTCGCGTTTGTTCCTTTTTGTTTAAGAAAATTTGAGCCTTTAAGAACCCTTGAAAACATTGCATACATATCATACATATCATTGCATAACAAGATTCATAACAGGTTTCTCATCTCGTCCACTGTTCATACGCAATGGCTCTTGAAAAAACTGTGAAAGATCTTCAGACTCAGAACATGCAATTCCAGCAAATGATTGTGGCTCTGGCCAAAGGACAGGAAGAGCTGAAGGTTCTAATTGTTAAGAAGAACACTAAGAAGACAAAGAGGACAGCCGGTGTGGCACATATGAGCAGAAGGTTCAGAGGGCCGCCAAGATGGGTTGTTGATTTAGCTTCTTCATCTAAAGAGGGAGACAATCAAGAAGGTGAAGCCATAGAAGAGGACCCTAATCCTAAAGAGTATGACAATGAAACTGATTATAATGAGGAGAAGTACCCTCCGGCTGATGAAAGGTATAACCAGTTAGAAGAGCTTCTGAGTGCTATGGAAATCCAAAAGGTTCCTGGATTGGATTTTGAAGAGTTGGGTCTGGTCTACGGGGTTGTCATCCCCCCAAAATTCAAGGCACCGGTATTTTCTAAGTATGATGGGGTCTCTTGTCCAAAAATACATCTTCGTTCCTATGTGAGGAAGATACAGCCTCCTACTGCTGACAAAGACTTGTGGGTTCACTTCTTCCAAGACAATCTGTCCGGAACATAACTGGATTGGTTCTATCAGCTGGAAATAGCCAATGTTTGTAACTGGGAAGACCTTGTTGCTGCATTTTATAAGCAATATCAGTATAATGCAGACCTCGCTCCCACCCGTACACAACTCTAAAATCTGTCTATGGGTTTGAACGAGGGTTTCAAGGATTATGCTCAGAAGTGGAGAGATTTGGCTGGAAGAGTTCAACCTCCCTTGGCTGACAGGGAGCTCGTGGATATGTTTCTGGGAACTTTGACTGGGCCATTCTTCAACCATCTGATTGGAAGTTCATCGGCGGGTTTTACTGAACTGATCTTAACAGGAGAAAGAGTGGAAGCTGGAATCCGAAGTGAAAAAATTTAGAAGGATGCCTCTTCTAGTGTTGCAAGGAAGCCATTTGCAGGTAAAAAGGAAATCATTGCCGTCTAGAACCAAAAGAATCAGAACTGAACCGGGTGCCATCCGGTGGTAGGGGCTGTTATGATTTTCAAACCTGCACCTGCTCAGCAAAGAAACAATTAGCCAAGAGCAGAAAGACCAACTAGACAGTTCACTCAGATCAACATGACGCTGTCTCAGGTTTTACCTCGTTTGCTAAAGTCCAATCTGGTTACTCTGAGGGAAGCTCCGAAGAATCCGAACACCACCTCTCCCTACTATAAACCGAATGCTCGTTGTGCTTACCATTTGGAAAGTCTAGGCCATGATACCAATGACTGATGGGCTTTGAAGAACAAAGTACAGGATCTGATTGATGCTAAAGAGATTAAATTCGACCCTCCAGAGACTCCCAATGTGATCACTGCTCCCCTGCCAAAATATGGCTAGGATCGAAAGCATTTTTGTTCATTTGAATTCTCAAGTTGTATTTTCTTTGTTTATTCGAACAATTATTGTCATGTCAAAACTTTGTTATTTCATCAATGCATTGCACATGTTTGTCTTGAATCAATTCATTCGTATTCACTATTTCAAAAACGCGTTCTTATTTCCTTTTGCGATATTCAACTCTCGATTAAAAACTCTAAGCCTTAGAGGGAGGATGACGAAAATGATACCATAATCTCTACAGTATGCTTTTGAACAGACCCCGCTGATGATGTATAGGAATTGTTTCAAATCCTAAACAGTGGAGTTATAAGGAAGATAATCCCTAGTCAACCCCTTCGAGCCAAAGAAGTAGGAGTTTTTCTTTTCACACAAATTAAAACCCTTAATCATAACCTGGGGAAGGATAGTTTTGTCAGTTAATTCAGAGGTGCATTCAGTCACAATCTGCCGCTTCGTACACAATGAATGGCATCAAAGACGTCCTTCTAAAACAAAAGACGGTGATGGTTCCGTATAATCGTCAAGACAGGAAGTCATTATTTCTCGAAATAAAAGCCCATTAAGTCAAAACCTATGAAGGAGACTTAAGAGAAAAATTGGGGCATCCCGTTGACTGTAATCACAAAAGAAACAGTTCAGGCAAAAAGAAGGGATAACGAAAACAAAAAAAAGAGGTTACTACAAATCCTCGACAAAAAGAAGATTACAAAAATGACTTCCTTTTCAAAACAAATCATCACCAAGTATAAGAGAAAAGATTCCAGACTCAATCGGGATCTAAACACGCAATTAACTGAGCATAGGACTGAAGAACATCACGAAGAGCGGGTTGGGTACAAATAAAATTTGAGCCTTTATCCTTTATTTCTTGAACCGTGAACCAGGCCATGTTATAACCCTTTAAAGTCCTAGCTGAAGCATGGGTTAGTTTGAGAGCATACTGTTACAAAGGTATCCTGACTCCTGTAGGCTTTTTTACGAATCCTGAGTTGATATCACATTCTTGCAAATTTTGTTTTACTACACAAAGCACATTTTCAAAAAATTTCAAGACAGACATGAGTTTTGCATTCTTTAAACGACATTGTTTGCATATGACTAATTGTTTGACAGCTGAGAAATCTGCACAATGGATATTCAATGAACAGACACCATCTCAATGGACAGAATCACCTCAGCGGGAAAGACACTTACAATAACAGGTCTTCCATAAGCAAGGGGCATGACATGATGTCTAAACACACCTGGGGCAGTCTCTCCAAAAGTGCCAAATAACCAGGGGCAGATCTCCATCTGAATCGCTTGGGGCATTACGCACGCATTCCAGCAACGAATCATGTGCCATCAAGAAAACATTTTTGACAGTACTACAACACAACACTATAGACAGTGACAACTCTCTACATCTTGAAAGAATGGACATAGTTAGAAAATACCACGCATGAAAAAAAATACCCGCTAGGTTGACACACCTAGGCAAAAATAAGGGAATCCCGGCGAACCAAAAGGGTTCGGGAAAAAGTTAGGGATATACATAAACAAAAATTTGTACACCCGACAAGTCGAAAACCTGAAAAGGCGGCTTGGGCAAAAAGGTATCCCGGTGGACTGAAAACCCGAACGGGCAGTCCAAGAAAAAGTTAGGGATTTAAAATGTACGACTATGTCCCGTCACCTGTTAATCAGTGGAAGACTTATACCTTTATCAGCATTCATCAAGAGCACCAGAATCGAGAAACAGTTCAGATACGATCCAGATGTGGATGCCATTCTGCTACTTATTCAAGATTTTCATACATCGAGAAACGGTTCAGATACGATCCGGATACATATGTCATTCTGCTACTTATTCAATATTTTCATGCATCGAGAAACGCTTCAGATATGATCCAGATACAGATGTCATTCTGCTATTTATTCAAGATTTTCATACATCGAGAAATAGTTCAGATACGATCCAGATACGGATGTCATTCTACTACTTATTCAAGATTTTCATACATTGAGAAACAGTTCAGGTACGATCCAGAGATGGATGTTATCCTGGTACTTATTCCAGATTTCTCTTCTAGAAACAATTCAGGTACGATCTAGAGACGGATGTCATCCTGATACTTAGTCCAGATTCTCCTCTAAATACAGTTCAAATACGATCTAGAGACGGATGTCATTCTGACACTTATCCAACACATGTTTCAAATACAGTTCAGATACGATCCAGAGACGGGTGTCATTCTGACACTCATTCGAAACATGTTTCAAGTACAGTTTAGATACGATCCAAAGATGGATGTCATCCTGACACTCATTAAATACATGTCCAAGTACAATCACGATATAGATTCATCCACAAAATCTCCTCATGTACTTTTTCCAGCATGGTACAAGGGGCAGAGACAGTTGGAAGTGAAGTCACTATCACATATAAGCCAATGATACCTATATTCCCCACAGAGCCGAGACAACCAAGGTCCGACCTCCTTATCCCCAAGCAGGAATTCCTTCCCCAGCAGGTTCCTTTAGAAAGCTGATATATGCATTTCCCAGTCGAGTTTTATAACCATGAGCAGTTTATAAAGCCATCTCCCGAGTAGAGTTTATTTCTCTGACTGCGGAGGCTCAATCCCCAAGAGAGTTCTCCTCTCCAGCAACGGAAGTTCATCCCCAACTTAGTTTATTTCTCCAAATCAACAGATCTTCCAACAGAGTATCTCTCTTCCCCACAGAGTCATTCCCCCGCAGGATTATTCTCAGACAGTCTCCTCCGGCAGAATGTTCTCAAGAAAAATGGATATAAATCCCCAGCTAATCATCTTCGGTCACTATCCTCAGCGGAAACGAAGAACTCAACTCCTTATACTCTCCAGCAGCATTCCAGGATTTATTTTTCCCGGCTAGAGAATATCACAATAGCATTGCATATCCATACATCATGGGAAAGATGAAATCAAGTTCTCGCAAGTTCTCTTTGGTTCAGTCAAACCGACACCAAGGTTTCTATTCCAGTTTAAGATATTCCAACACTTTTCAAGATTTTCTCTGGTTCAGTCAAATCGACACTAAGGTTTCTATTCTAGTTGAAGATGTTCTAAGACTTTCATCTGGGTCAGCCGAATCGCCGCTAAGATTCCCCTGATTTCTATGCCAGACAAAGTTAATCTGAGACCTCTCCTGGGTTTAGTAAAATCGATACTAATATTTCTCTCACAGTTGAAGACAACTCGAGACCTTTCCATGGTTCAGTTAAATCGATACTAAGATTTCTATTCCAGTTCAAAAGCTATGAAGCCCGAAAACTGACCGGATAATAGTCAACCAACAATACATCATACTATGAAGCCTAGAGCACGATTGGATAATAGAACAAAATACTACGAATCCTGGAACCGACCAGATAATGGTATATCTCAAATTCAAGCTATGAAGCCCGGAAATCAACCAGATAATATCTTAATTTCTCCAAATTATACAAGCCTGGGACACGTCCAGATAACGGTAAAAGACACTGTGAAACCTAGAGCACGACCAGGTAACAACATAAGGTACTGCGAAGCTTGGAATTCGACCAGATAGCAGTTTACTCGGCCAATTACTATTGAAGCCTGGAAATGACAAAATGTTAGTATGCCTTAAATTCAAGTTGAAACCCGGATGCGACCGGATAACCACTTAATTCCTTCTGAAGCCTGGAGCACGACCAAATAACAATTTTTGAGATTGCAAAGCCTGGAGCACGACCAGAGAGCAAGTTTAATCTCATCTCCCCAGTAAGTCACTGTGAAACCTGGAGCATGACCAGATAGCATTTAATCTTATTATCCTCAGCAAATCACTGTAAGACCTGGAGCATGACCAGATAGCAGTTCATTTTCATCTCCTCGACTAAGAGATGATTCCCCATTAGAGTAACGGACAACTGAAGTTCCTAAAATTCCATTTCTCCCAAGACAGAGACCAACATTCCTCAGCAGACTCCTCCTCAACGACAGGAACAGGAATTCTCATCAAAGGAATATCTCGGGAAATCAACATCCTCTAGATGGCATCTTTAAGCCCATCTCCGACGATTCTCCGTCATATCTTCCAGATGGCATCTTTAAGCCCATCTCCAGTGACCTTCCTTCATCTCCTCCAAATGGCATCTTTAAGCCCATTCCCGGTACTACCTACACAATCCAGCACCATCTCAGACGAGTGCAAATTTCTAGGCACTCTAGTGTTCAATCATCTTCCACCTTCAGATTACGAAAGGCAGACAACCAATCTATATCCTCAGGTTTAAGAAGATTGAATAGGGGCAGCTGTTGTACCCCAAAATTTTCCCTCTCATTTTACTCAACACATGCCCATTGAGGTCCTTAACTTGCTCAAGGATGCCCAAGAGTTGACCAGACAAACTCTCTCCTAAGGCAATGTACCTCAAACTAGGGTTTCCATTTTCATCAGGGTGTGGGAACTCCAAAGGTCCCAAATGCTTTTCATGGTCCTAATATTTTCTCAATATCATCCATGTCAAGTTTCATGCCTTGCACAAGAAGTTTGCTCAGTCAATTCCATGCCTCAAAAGTCAATTGTGGCCCACATACAGTCAAACTTCAAGATTTTTGGTCAACATCAACATTTTTAAGTGATATCCATCATTTGAACAAGGGTTGATCATGATTCCTCAAGGAATGCCCCAAATTCATCAAAACCCAAAAGTTGATAAAATAGGGTTTCATAAGAAAAGTCAACCAAACTTTGACCAAGCATAACTTCTTCATACCTTACCAGAAATTTTCCATCCAAGGCTCATTTTTAAGAAGATGCAATTCCCTACAATTCATATTCATCCCACAAGTTCAAAATATGCATCATCAAAAGATATGAATTTCTACATTATAGGTCCTTTTGAAAAGTCAACAAAAACACCTTTTGGGTCAAAGCTTCTTACATGAACATGAAAGACCAAATTGAGATTAAACCGAAAGGGTTGTTTAGGGTACATCCTAAGATTTCTAAAAAGTCCAAGAACACCTCTCTAGGGTTAAAATTGAGGGAGATATGTATTTTCAAAGTTGACCAATTTTTGGAAATGTGCATGAAGTCAACATTGATCAAAATGACTTTTTTTCTAAATGGGCCCATGCTTTCTTGTTTGAAACCTGTTCCTAAGATGGCCCACTACCCCTGATCTTATTCACCTATTATTTTATTATTTTTATTATTTATTTTGATTTTTTATTCATTTAAAGCAAAATAAATCAATTTAAATAGTAGAATAATCAAATAAAATCAAAGATTTGATTTTATGAGCCTCTTCATCTTTCAAATATTGTTTAACCCCATGATAATACACGTCAGCCCCATAGTTCCATGGGACAGCTTTATCTGATGTATAGGGGATAGACCCAGGAACAGTAATGATCAAGGGAGCGATTATCGGAACATATGTAATTCTAACAGGCTTTCTCGAGGAAGCCTTAGAGGAATTGTCGAAAATGGTGATTATAGAAATGTCTTCAAAAGGAACCAATGGAACAAAAGTCTTCTCAAACAGAATTTCTTTATTATCCATCAGGCGTTGGACACCTGACTTTAAAAGATGGCAACCGGTAGGTAGGACGAAACACAGACGGCAACCTTCGCCACAGCCCAGAAATAAACCACCTAACAGAAGGTTCTTCTTCACAGCCATCAATGGAGTAGAAATGTATTTCACAGAAACTACAAACGAGTCTTCATCTACAGCATTCACTCCATGCTTAGGCATCGGAGCAGTCATAACATTAGGCTTTTCGGGCGCTTCGAATTCAATTTCCTTAGTATCAATCAAATCATGTACCTTATTCTTCAGGACCCAGCAATCATTTGTATCATGCCCCGGGCTATCAGAATGAAAAGCATAGCAGGCGTTTGGATTGTACATCGGTGATGTTGTATTGGGATTCTTCGGGGCTTCCTTCGGAATCACCAAGTTGGTCTTTAGCAATTGCGGAAGAATCTGAGATAGGGTCATATGGAGCTGAGTGAATTGTCTTCGCGGCCTCTCGGCTCTTGGCTGATTGTTGCGTTGTGAGGCAACAACAGGTCTTGATATAACAACCGCATTGACTGCTTGGCAGCGCTCAGGTCTATTATGGCTCTTTGAACTGTAAACATCACTGGACTCCTTCTTAAAAGGCTTCTTTTCGGTACTTGACGAAGCACCCTTCTGTATCTTACCGCTCTTGATACCGGCTTTAATTCTCTCCCCAGTCATAATCAGCTCAGTAAACCCGGACGATGAACTTCCAATTAGATGGTTGAAATAAGGACCAGACAAGGTCCCCAGAAACATATCCACTAACTCCCTGTCAGCCAGCGGGGGTTGTACTCTTCCAGCAAGGTCCCTCCATTTCTGAGCGTA
This sequence comes from Vicia faba, assembly GCA_948472305.1. NCBI lineage: Eukaryota > Viridiplantae > Streptophyta > Magnoliopsida > Fabales > Fabaceae > Vicia > Vicia faba. Next base: position 178,908,271 of record OX451740.1, read on the forward strand.
GTCTTTGAAGCCTTCGCTCGTACCCATAGACATACCCTGAAGTTGGGTACGCGTGGGAGCAAGGTCGGCATTGTATTGGTACTGCTTGTAAAAAGTAGCAGCAAGGTCTTCCCAATCATGAATACTAGCTCCTTCCAGCTGGTAAAACCATTCAAGTTGAGTCCCTGAGAGGCTATCTTGAAAGAAGTGGATCCATAGGTTCTTATCAGCAGTGTATGGCTGGATCTTTCTAACATACGAGCGGAGGTGTAGCTTTGGACAAGAAACCCTGTCGTATTTAGCAAAGATTGGTGCCTTAAACTTGTGGGGAATCACCACCCCAGATGACAAACCCAGATCACCAAAGTCCAATCCAGGGACCTTCTGGATCTCCATCACACTTAACCGGTCTTCAAGCTGTTTATACCTATCCTCAGCCGGAGGATACTGGTCTTCATCAAAGTCAGTCTCGTTGTCAGATACCACAAGGCTAGGAGCCCTCCTTTCTTCTTTGTTTTCTCCCCCTCCAGATGAGTGGGATAAATTGACTTCATCTCGCAAATTGTTCCTGAATCTGCGACCCATATTCAGGAGGACCGTCTTCTTCTTCTTCTTCTTCTTCTTCTTCTTCTAATCCTTCAAGATAAGAGTCTTCAGATCTTGCTGACCCTTGGCCAAGTTCATGAACATTTCCTAGAACTGAGCGTTTTGAGCTTGTAGAGCCTTGATAGCTTGATCAGTTGATGTTTCAGAAGACATGATGTGCTGAAATAAACAGCGAAGAAGATGCGAAACCTGTAAGGGTACCTGTGATGAGGTGCATGGAATGAAATGCATATGATATGATCTCAAAGACTTTAAGGATTCAAATTCGTAAACCAAAATGAAACACACTTTTATTAGATAAACTTGAAACAATGTTTGATAAATGCCTTTAAGGCGTTACAAAAGGAAATACTGAAAAGTAAATCAAAACTAGAAATAACAAAAGACATCAGCGCTCCCATGGCCATTTCCCGTTGGTGCTGTCATAGTCATTGAGGACCTTCTCATTCTCCAGCTACCTTGTAAGCTTTAGAATCTTCTGCTCCTGCTCATGATACTTTTCTCTGTAAGTATCCCGCTCTTCTCTTAGCTGCATCCAAGACCTTTTTAATGCCCCAATGTCAGTAGGCATGTATGGATGGAGGATGGTATGAGGAACCCCTTCTTCATCAACAATCTCAACAATCACGGGCAAGACAACTTCGTACGGCATTCCCAGCTTTTGAGCACGTGTACGAACCCATCGGAGATATGGTTCCATCGGAAGAGAGGTCTTCATCCCTAACTCGTGTGGATCAGACCGGTGCACTTGTCCCAAGCTCGTATGAACCTGCGACGATGCTCCTCACTATCCCCTTGGAAGTCAAAGACAATGCTCGGCATTAACAACTCATGAGGTTCGTCCCTCCTGGCTCGCCCAAACTGACGTAAGACCAAACAAGGATTATAGGTAATCCCTCCTCGAATTCCCAGCAATGGAACATTGGGGTACTCCCCACAGCGATCAATAATAGCTACGTCTTCCATGTCTTTAGTGCTCTAGATAATGTTAGTGTGAGCGAGAGACATAACTATGTAGGCCCAACCCATGCCTTCCTTGTTCTTCAAAACTGATTTGGGGAGGTGAGAAATAAACCAACTCGCCAGCAATGGTGCATAACACATAAGGGTTCCCCGTTTCCGAGCAGTACGGGCATAAAGAGAGTGTAGAATGTCAACCAAGAGAGTGGGCACAGGATTACGGGACATGAAAATCCTTACCGCATTCACGTCAACAAAGGAATCTGAATTGGGAAACAAAACCAACCCATAAATAAGAAGAGCCAGAATGTCTTCAAATGCCTGAAAGTCTAGGCTGTCCCAGAACTGATTAGCCTGATCAACCAAGAATTTAGCCAAGAAGCCTTTTGTACCACTCCGAGTCTCCCAATTAGACATTACCTCAGCCTTTGTCAGATGGAGGGCTGAAGCAATCTCTTCCGGCCTAAGGACTTTCTCCCAACCGGTAAATGGCATCTGCTCTAGAATAGAAATACCAAGTAGATTAGAGAACTCTTCCAGGGTAGGGACCAACTGATAGTCCGGGAAGGTGAAGAAGTGGTACAATGGATCAAAGAACTGGCATAAGACACTCAACATCTGCTAATCCATTTTGGAAGTGACCAAACCAAGGAGGTGACCATGTCTTCTGATAAAGGAGGAAGTATCTAGAACTTTTGCAACCAAGTCTCTAAGTTGAGTAGGAATCTATACAAAGCTGATGCGAATAGTGTTTTTACGCATAGAGGCCATGACCTACAAAACAGAACAAAGATGAATCTCCTCTGTCTTTGAAATAAGTTAGTCTGATGCAAGATGCATGCAATGTCATGATGCATGATGTTATGATAGAAACACGCCACAAGTATTCACAGATAGAAAAAATGGTAAGGGAAAACAAGTTACATAGTAGCCCTTAGATGTCAGGCTGGCATGGAGTTTAGGTATTACCCTCTTTCAGTTTAGTTGGTTCAACCTGTTCTAGTAATAGTTACCGGGTTCTAGAGGATCTCAATATCACTGACCACCCTCGATCGGTCATAATTCCAGTTTGGCAACCTTTTCTTGCGGCCGGAATCATCGCGAGAGTTTGGTCTCAATGAGTGTAGCATACTGCTACTGTTCTATGGCCAAGTTGGTCAATTATAGGTTCTAAGGTCAGTTGGTGCTTAATGACCCCTTAGAAGACCCATATTCTCCTTGTTCCACCACAAGGGATATCGGTACAAACTAAAGTGCCACACCAACGTAGCTACTGCTTCAACCGTATCGGTCTACGCTGTACAGTTCCCTCATAGTCTATTGCTACTTACCTAAAAGGTATCCCCAGATCCAGGTTAGGATCTATAGTAACTCCGATTCAAACCCACAAAGATAAAGCATACAAATACGCAAATTGAAGACATTATGATGAACTATTCCTAAGCTACACCCCACTTATAAAATATCCCCAGCAGAGTCGCTAGTTCTGTGATACGGTGGGAAGAACTGATTGTTTTTGGAATGCTGGTTTGCGTTTTGCGTTTTGTATTCGCAAAATGTCGCGGTAAGCAAGATTCGCCACCGACTTTTATTTTATCCAACAAGGAAAGAAAAAAAAGCACAGAAAAATTCCTTTTTCGAGATTTTCTAGGTACGTGGGGTAGATTATAAAAAGGGAAGGTATTAGCACCCTTTCTATCCGTAGTTATCTACGGGCTCTTAGGTACTTGCTCATCATTTTCAAAATGTTTTCTTTGTGCTTGTGGGTTTGAAAAAGTTTTTGTTTTTAACTTCGATTTAACTCTTGCTTCTGTCCTCAAGAGTGTAATGAAGTGTTTTTGAAAACTTTGTTTGTAAAAGTGTTAGTGTGAAAAAGTTTTGTTTTTGGATGAGAAAGTATCTAAGAACTATCTACCTACTCGAAAAAGGAATCTTTCTATGCTAGCTTCCTTTAGACAATGTTATCCCACTATTAGTGAGTAGGTAGCACCGTCGTTGGAGTTTGAGGGTCAATTCGAATGAGGGACTTACGGTCACTAAAGCAATGTTAGGACGCTTTAGCGGTAACCCTAATGTCTTAAATCATGTATTCGAGGCAACAATATTTGAAGCAACCATTTTGAGGCAACTATGATCTTTTAGACAAGAGGGAGACCTCTAAAACAACCTATACTCAATGACCGCTTACGAAGGCAACCAAGCGGGGTGTATCCTAGGAGTGCGCATGTGCGAGTGTGTTATTTTCAATTATTTTTGTCTTTGCACATGTTTAGGGTGATCTAATTTGATTTTAGATTAAGCATTCATTCTTGTCATGCAAACCCTATTATCAAACATCTAACAGTTGTAATTTGCAGAATTAAAGGTGCGGAAATTAAATTACAAGGCGTCGGGTATTTACATCGCCAAAAGCAACCCTTTGAAAATAAAATAAAGCGGTAAAATAATTAAATGTCCTAATTAACTATTATATACCTGAAGCAGATACATTAATTGGATAAAGAAAATAAAGCACGACGCGAAATTAAATCGAATGCGAATTTTAGGGGTTTTGACCCTTTTAAAAGAAAATGCTTTTTTTTTGTTGTTTTTATTTATTTTAAGGAAATAAATTAAATCCTAAGTTAAATACTAAATTAATTGATGAAAAAATAATTAATGACATATTTTTTTGGAGTTTTTGTTAATTTAAGAAAGAAATTAAAATAATTAAATTATGTTAAAACCTAATGATTTCTAATTGATTTTATTTATTTACAAAAATAAATTAAAGTTTCCTAGAATTAAAAACCTAATTAATTAATTAAAATTTATTAAAGAAAAATAAAGTTCTTAATTTTAATTGGACAAAAAGATATTTTTTGTGATTTTTGATAAAAAAATTAAATTAATCTATTGGTTAGAAATTAATTAAAACCAAATAAAATAATTAAATTAAAAGAACAAAATGTAAGGGAAAGAGAAATTGGGCCTGATTTGGGTGGTGTTGAAAGCAATTTCGCTGGCCCATTAGCTGAATCATGTGACTTTTTTCTGATCCAGTACGCATGTGTTGACTGGCTTATGGTGTGACTTTTTGTCCATGCCATATAAACGCATTCTAATGGTTGTATTCGTCTCAACCTGCTGATCATAACCATAGCCATTATCATGGCCAATTTTCCCTGAAACAAAAAACCCCAAAAACAAGAACAAAACCCTAATAATGGTGGATCTTGCTACAGGTCAGATAAACAAAATCAAATGATGCCAAAAGCTTGTAAATGATGAGTGGATTCAGAATATGCAATTATTTTAATCAATGGATGCAAAAATAAAGATCTTCGATTTCAAGAACAAGGCGGATCCGCGAGGTACTTACAGTGCTCTAGGAAGCTTGAAAACGCGTGGTTTGGATTGTTTTTGCTTGTGGAGATGGCCAGGAGACGATTGAGACACTTGCCAAGTCCTGAAAATGCCTCTATGATTGAATTTGATCTCTAGCTTTTTTGGGTTTTTGCAACTTTGGTTCTCACCCTATAACTGCTCTCCAACCCTTATTCTTGTATGCTTCACTTCCTTATGTATTATACAATACATTAGGGTTGTTTTCTTTGTCCAAATCTTGCTCTATCAATGCTCTTGATGTGGATTTGATTTACTTTTACAAACTTTCCAAATTGGCTTGATTTTAATCTTTTTTGCACACAATTGATTTGATACGAATTTGATGACGGCAAGCTGTATAATGGAACCTGAAATCAACATAAAATCTTTGTTATCAATGCCTTTGGATTTTTATTTGATTTATTTTGATTTAAATAAAATTAATTCAAATGAAATCAAAATAATTAATAAAAAATGATATGGACACATGGCCAAGGCTGGAGCACGTGGTCTACAATGCAAACTTAAAACAAGTGAAAAAGAATGGTCCCATTTGGCAAAATTTGGAGTTTTGGGGATAGTTGACTTTTGGCAATTTTGCAAAAAAAGTCCAACTTCAACAATGCATAACTTCCTCAATTTTGAACTTTTGGAGGTGTTCTTGGAATTTTTAGAAAGCTTGATATGTCCTATAATCAACCATTTTGGTATCATCTCATTTTGATATTCCATGCTCAAGTTAGAAGCTTTGACAAAAAAGGTGTTTTTGTTGACTTTCCAAAATGACCTATAATGTCAAAATTCATAACTTCTTGTGAGTGCATATTTTGAACTTGGGGTATGAAGATGGATTGTAGGTAATTGCATCCTCTTCAAAATGAGCTTTGGATGGGTCATTTCTCATAAAGTATTAGAGAGTTATGCTTGGTCAAAGTTGGGTTGACTTTTCTTTTAAAACCCTAATTTAGCAACTTTTGAATCTTGATGAATTTTGAGCAATCCTTGATGAATCATGATCAAACCTTGATCAAATGATGAAATATCCTTCAAAATGAGAATTTTGACAAAAAATCTTGAAGTTTGACTGTATTTGGGTCACAGTTGACTTTTGCCCTGACACAGTCGATTTTTGGACCTTTGAGCAATTGACTGAGTAAACTTTCTCTGCAAGGCTTGAAACTTGTCATGGATGATCTTGAGAACATATTAGGACATTGGTGAGCACTTGGGGTCACTTGGACTCAAGGATCTTGATGCAACACAAAGCCCTAATTTGAGTAGACTGCCTTAGGAGAGAGCTTGTCTGGCCAACCCTTGGACTACCTTGAGTAACTTGGAGATCTTTCTTGCAATGTGTTGATAAATATGGGAGGGAAAATTTTGGGGTACAACAAAACCCTAATTTACAATTGTTGACTTTTTATGAGTTAGGAGCATTTCTTGAGGAATCATGATCAACCCTTGATCAAATGATGGATATCACTTCAAAATGTTGATGTTTACCAAAAATCTTGAAGTTTGACTGTATATAGGCCACAGTTGACTTTTGACCTAGTACAGTTGATTTTCAGGCATTTGAGCAGTTGACTTAGCAAACTTGTTATGCAAGGCATGAAATTTGTCATGGATAACCTTAAGGACATATTAGGACCATATACAACATTTGAGACCATTGGGGTTCACATATCTTGATGAAAATTGAAACCCTGGTTAGAGGTTCATTGCCTTAGGATGAGAGTTTGTCTGATCAATTCTTGGCCATCCTTGGGCCAGTTGGGGACCTCAATGGGCATGTGTTTAGTAAAATGAGAGGGAAAATTTCGGGGTACAATAGCTGCCCTTGTTCAATCTTCTTAAACCTGAGGATGTAGATTGGCTTGTCTGCCTTTCATGATCTGAAGGTGGAAGATGATTGAACACTAGAGTGCCCAGAAATTTGCACTCGTCTGAAGTGATACTGTTGGTGGATAATATCAGGAATGGGCTTAGAGATGCCATTTGGAAAATATGGCAGGATATTGTCGGAGATGGGCTTAAAGATGCCATCCAGATAATATGACGGAGAGTCATCAAAGATGGGCTTAAAGATGCCATCTAGAGAACAATGTTGATTTCATGAGATATTCCTTTGCGGGGATTCCTATTCATGTTGTCGAGGAGGACTCCGCTGAGGAATGTTAGTCTCAATTTTGGGAAATAGAGTCTAGGAGCTTCAATTGTCCATTACTCTACTAGGGGATTATCTCTTGGCTGGAGAGACGAAAGCGAACTGCTATCTGGTCTGGATCCAAGCTTTACAGCGGCTTACTGAGGATAATAAGGCTGGTTGCTATCTGGTTGTATTCCAGGCTTCACAGTGGCTTATTGGGGAATATGAAATTTTCTGCTATCTGGTCAGACTCCAGGATTTACAGTTTCTTTAACTGGGTAAGAATCATAATTATCTTCAACTGGAATAGAAATCGGAAAAATCTTAATATTAATTTAACTGAACCATAGGAAGGTCTTTTGAGAATGATCTTTCTGAGGAAAATGCTGAAAGAGCCCTTCATCAGACGTAGCCTTTGAAAAGACTGCCAGGTCATATAAGTAGTCACGGTATTTTTTTGATTTGATCTTTCCTGAAAAGGTAAAGAGTTAGTCGTATGCAATGTCATGATGTATGAAATGCATTGTGTAATGATGTTCTCAAAATAAATGACATTATGCTGTATGCAATATGTATACGCATGCCATGATGTATGAATATGGAATGTTGTTGCGATATCTCCTAGTCTGGGAAAATAGATCCCTGACTACTACTGGAGAGTACTGGGAAGCTGAATCTCGGACTGTTGTTTGGTAGATGAGGAAAGTGATTCTTTAATTTCTACTGGGGATGATGAATGGAGATGATTTGTCGGGGATTTCTTCTTTCCATTTGAGGATATTCTGCCGAGGATCTTTGACTCCTGCTTGAGAACGACTCTATGGGGAGAAAGATGCTCTGTTGGAAGATTTTACCAATGTAGAGAAATAAAATTTGTTGGGGGATAAACTTTCGTAGTTAGAGAAATAAACTCTATCGGGGATAAGGCTTTATAAACTGTTCGAGATTATAAAAACTTAGCTGGAAACATGGATTTCAGATCTCTGAGGAACTTTGCTGGAGGAGGTAATTCCTGCTTGGGGAAGAAGAGATTGAAACTTTGGTTGTTTCCACTCTATGGGGAACATAGACATCACTAGGTCGTATGCTAAGGATGTGACAGGAGGATGCTCATATGCCTGCTTGAAAGAGTAACTGTCGGGATTACAAATGGCTTTTTATACTTTTCCCCGTTTCTTAAAGTCATTAGCAATTGTCTTTTTGTTTCATATGCAAGTATTTGTAAACAGTAATCATCTTCAAATGCATATGTCAAAAATAGTCACTGGATGTTTTTGCAAAACAAAACAAAAATAGAAAACAAAATAACTTTATACTTTCAAAGAAATGATTTGCATTGATTTTTAAGTTTGCCTATAACAGGAATTTTTGTACAAAGAGACTGATGTTCTAGTAGGAGAATACCGTTGTGAAAATGAAAACTATACAAAATAGTGTAAAAAGAGAAAACAGATATGTGTAATAATCCCATTGAGTTTCAATTCTGCTATTGCCCTTATGTCCTTGAGCGTCTTATCACTTTGCTACTTGTCCGAAGCTGACTGGATTGGTCGGTACCATTTGAGCTTGATAGTTGATACTGAAGTCTGGTCACAAGGTGATCTAATGGGATATAGTTATATGCTTTAAATCCCTAACTTTTTCCTGGACCTCCCTTTCGGGTTTTCAGTCCACCAGGATACCCTTTTTTACCCAAGCCGCCTTTTCAGGTTTTCGACTTTCCAGGTGTACAGATTTTTGTATTTATCCCTAATTTTTTCCCGAACATTTTTGGTTCACAGGGATGCCCTTATTTTTGCCTAGGCCAGTCAACCTAGCGGGTCTTTATTCATGCGTAGTATCTTTTCACTATATCCGCATTCACAGGGTGAGGAAGGTCGTCACTATCCATGGTAGTTAGAATCATGGCTCCACCAGAAAATATGTTCTTGATTACAAATGGCCCTTCGTACGTGGGAGTCCACTTGCCCTTGGGATCTCCTTGTGGCAGGATGATGCGCTTGATTACTAGATCACCCACTTGATATACCAGACATCTAACCTTTTAGTTGAAAGCCTTGATCATTCGTTTTTGGTACATCTGACCATGACATACAACAGTAAGCCTTTTCTCATTAATCAGATTCAGTTGGTCAAGTCGAGTCTGGATCCAATCATCTTCGCTCAAACCTGCATCCTTCATGATTCTCAAAGAAGGGATATGGACCTCAATAGGTATGACATCCTCCATATCATACATCAGAGAATAAGGTGTTACCCTTGTTGATGTACGTGCTGAGGTGCAGTACCCATGAAGAGCAAATGGTAACATCTCATGCCAGCCTTTGTATGTCACTGTCATCTTCTGTATGATTTTTTTAATGTTCTTTTTAGCAGCCTCCACAATGCCATTCATCTTCGGCCGGTAAGGGGAAGAATTATGATGTTGGATCTTGAATTGCTTACAGAGTTCGATGATCATTGTATTGTTGAGATTTGTACCATTATCTATGATGATTCTTTCTGGAACACCATACCGACAGATAAGGTTATGCTTGATAAACCACGCCACAACATTCTTAGTAACAATAGAAAAAGAGGAAGCCTCAACCCACTTTATGAAGTAATCAATGGCAACTAGGATGAAGGGATGTCCATTGGAAGCGGTAGGTCTAATCTCTCCAATCATGTCAATGCCCCACATTGTGAAGGGCCAGGGAGCCGTCAATACGTTCAAAGGAACCGGCGGTACATGTACTTTATCAGCATAGATCTGGAATTTGTGACAAGTCGGGAATGCTGATAACAGTCTGCTTCCATAGTGGACCAGTATTATCCTTCCCGTAGGATATTTTTAGCCATGGTGTGTCCACTAGAATGGGTTCCAAAGGTACCTTCGTGTAAATCTGCCATAATCTTCTCTGATTCGCTCTTGTCTACACACCGAAGTAAAGTAGAGTCATGGTTGCACTTGTAGAGGATTACATTACTGAGGAAGAACTTTGTGGAGAACCTTCTCAGAAATTTCTTATCATTGACAGATGCCCCCTCAGGATATTCTTGAGCCTCGAGATACCTTTTCACTTCATGGAACCAAGGTTTGTCTGCTACTTCTTCAGTATCAATCTCATAGCAGTATGCTGGTTCTTCCAATCTCTCAATAGTAATATGAGGAGCCTCGTTGTCCCACGTGACCTTGAACATGTATGACATGGTAGCTAGCGCATCCTCTAACTGATTATCTTCTCGTGGAAAATGTTCAAAGGTGACTTCTTCAAAGTGTGGAAGCAACGTCAGCACATGTTCTTTGTATGGGATGAGATTAGGGTGCTTCGTGTCCCACTCTCCTTTGATTTGACTTATTACCAAAGCCGAATCTCCAAAAACACTCAAGAACTTGATCCTTAGGTCAATAGCAGCTTTGAGACCCATGATGCATGCTTCATACTCAGCCATATTGTTGGTGCAGTTGAAACATAATCTGGCGGTGAGAGGAGTATGACAGCCCTCGGGAGATATGATTATGGCACCGATACCATTGCCGAGTGTGTTGGAAGCTCCATCAAAAAACAAAGTCCATCAGGATCCTTTCTCAGGTCCTTTATCCGGTCCAGGTTCTTCACAGTCAGTCACTAACATAATATTCTCATCCGGGAATTCAAAGTTCATGGATTGGTAGTTATCCACAACCTGATGAGCTAAATGATCAGCTAATACACTTCCTTTGATTTCTTTCTGGATTGTGTATTGAATTTCATATTCGGTCAGGATCATTTGTATCTTGCTATTCTCCCATAGAGAGGGGCTTCTCGAAGATTTACTTGAACGGATCCATCTTAGATATCAACAAAGTAGTGTGAGTCAACATATACTGTCTCAATCGGTGAGCATCCCATGCCAAAGCGTAGCAAGTTTTCTCGAGCAGTGAATATCTTGTTTCACAATCGGTAAACTTTTTTCTAAGGTAGTATATTGTATGCTCTTTTTGACCAGACTCGTCATGTTGCCCCAGTACACACCCCATTGAATTATCTAACACTATTAAGTACATTATCAAAGGTCTTCCTTAAATTGGAGGAATCAAAAGTAGAGGCTCTTGAAGGTATTCCTTGATTCTATTGAAGGCATCCTGACATTCGTCATTCCACTTTACTACTTGATCTTTCTTCAGGAGTTTGAAGATTGGCTCACAAGTAGCAGTTAGATGGGAAAAGAACCTGGCAATGTAATTTAGGCATCCCAAGAAGCCTCTAACTTCCTTCTCAATTCAAGGAGCCAAAATCTCTTGTATAGCTTTCACCTTTGCAGGGTCTACCTGAATACCCTTGTCACTGACAATGAAGCCTAGGAGTTTACCAGACCTTACCCCAAAGGTGCACTTGTTCGGGTTTAACCTCAGCTTGTACGTCTTCAACCTATCAAAATGCTTTTGTAGAGGATCAAGGTGCTATTCTTCAGTTTGAGACTGGCTATCATGTCATCAACATAGACCTCTATCTCATGGTGAATAATGTCATGGAACAAAGCTACCATGGCTCGCTGATAGGTTGCCCCAGCATTCTTCAATCCAAATGGCATCACTTTGTAACAAAAAGTGCCTCATTGTGTGATGAAGGTTGTCTTCTCCATGTCCTCGGGTGCCATCTTGATCTTATTGTAACCCGAGAAACCGTCCATGAAGGAAAAGATCTTATGTTACGCGGTGTTATCAACCAGAACGTCAATGTGGGGAAGCGAGAAGTCATCCTTGGGGCTCGCCCTATTTAAATTTATGTAGTACACACACATCCATACCTTGCCATCTTTCTTAGGCATCGGGACTATGTTAGCAACTCATTATGGATAAGAGGTGACAGCTAAGAATCCAACATTGAATTGTTTCATAACTTCTGCTTTGATCTTCTCTGACATTTCAGGGCACATACGACGAACCTTCTGCTTTACTGGAGAGCAATCTTCTTTAGTGGGCAGACGGTGAACCATAATATCAGTGTCTAGCCGACATGTCTTTATATGACCAGGCAAAGATATCGACATAATCATTCATCATTTGTACCAACCACTGTTTGATACTAAGCTCCAAATTTGCACCTATCTTGACTTCTTTTTTGTCCTCTTCTGTGCCCAAATTCACTATCTCAACTAGCTTTTCATGAGGCTGTATAGCCCTTTCTTCCTGTTGTAACAGCCTAACAAGCTCTCTTGATACCTCACAATCTTCCTCACCTTCCTCCTCGGCCTGGTTGATCGGATTTTCAAAGTCATAACCAGCAATAACATAACTGTTATCAATGGGATCCATAGTGGATATGGATCTGCAGTTTGATACGTGAGTGTGTGTAAGAGTGTAGTTGTATTGACAAAGTAAAAAGCAGAAAAGAAATACAGAGAGAACAAAATTTGTATGCAAAATGTCCAATGCTTTATTAATGACATATGAGATTGAAACATGATAACCCTGACAAATAAACCATTGTGCCTCGGGTAAGACACATGGCCATAGAGTTTATATTGTTTAATTATTACATATCCGAAAATAAGAAAGACAATTGCTTATGAATAAAAGTAATTGGTACAAAGCCTTTAGCCGTCCAGTTACTGGGTCCACCATTGGTAGTAGGGAAGATCCATCTATCTATTTCATAGTCACCATCATTGTCTTCTAAAGCATTGACCCCATGATTGCTGATGCGTAGGGGAGGTCCTCCAGCACGAGCACAACGAACAACCCTTTGAGCCCCTTATTCAATAACTGCTTTGGCGTCCTTGAGAGAAGCCATTTTCAAGGGAGGTCTGGTGATCTTCTGCATATTGGTAACATTCTCAGTTGCAGCCATGATCTGGGGCACCTCTTTGAAGTTCTGACAAGGAGTCTCGATGAACTTGCCATCCATTTCCACATACCTTAAATAGTTCAGGTGACTTACCATGTACTCTTCTTCACCATGTACTGTGACAATTTTTCCTTTCACCGGGTACTTCAACATCTGATGCATAGTGGACGTGACAGCTCCTGCCCCATAGATCCAAGGGCGACCCAACAAACAAGAATAAGATGGTCTGATATCCATCACGTAGAAGCTAGAGCCAAAGGTCTGAAAATCAACTTTGATGGGGATGTCCACCTCCCCGTGAACCATTCTTTTCGAACCATCGGAAGCCCTTACTACAATGTTGCTGGGCTTCAGGGTCAAACCTTCGCAGTCTAATTTATCAAGAGCCTTCTTGGGCAGCATGTTCAACGATGAACCAGTATCTACTAGAACATGGGCCAAAGTATTTCCACTGCATTCGATGGAGACGTGCAGCGCATCATTATGTTTTCTTCCTCTGGGTGTTAGATCAGCATCAGAAAAACCCAAACTGTTATCAGCTGTTAAACTGGCCACACAATCTTCAAATTGGTCAGCGGAGGTTTCTTGTGGCACATGGGCAGTTTTGAGGAATTTCACCAAAGCTTTTGCACGAGCTTCGGAGCATAATAGTAGGGCTAACATTAAAATCTTAGAAGGGGTCTTCCCCAGCTGTTTGACCATGTTGTAGTCTCTCCTTTTAATCATCTTCAAGATTTCTTCCATTTCCTTCTTGGAAAAGCCTCTGGAATGGATTCTGAATGTGCCTTCGTCTGGACAGGCTCAATCAATATGTCTTTTCCCTGAGTCTCGACCGAATCAGTGATAGGGGTGGCAACATGGGTAATCACAGGAATTGTGGTGGTAGTATTAGCAGGAACAACAGTAAGAATGATCACAGGAATAGTAACGGCTTTTGGAGGAGAAATCTCAGGTGAGAACACTCTTCCAATTCTTGTTATTTTACTAGTCCCAACGATATTGCCAATGTCGGGATTAGTATTTCCAGAAACTTTGTCTTTAGCAGCCAACAGGTCTTGCTTGACGCCATGGTAATAGACGCCAGCCCCATAGTTCTAGGGGACAACCTTGTCCTAGGAGTATGGGATTGGCCCTGGCATAATGATGACCAGGGGAGCCGAATTTGGAGAAGATGTAATCCTGACGGGTCTTTTGGCGGAGACCCTGGGAGGATTGGCGGAAATGGTTATAATCGAAACATATTTACAAGAAACAGTTGTGATAGGAGTCTTTTCAAATAGAATCTCTTTATCATCCATCAGGTGTTGAACACATGCTTTCAACAAATAGCAACCATTCGGTAGAGATAAACATAAATGGCAATCTTCACCACATCCCGGAAATAAACCGGCTTGCAAAAAATTCCACTTAGCAGTCCTGAGAGGAGTAACAAGTTCCTCAACAGAAGTAACAAACGTATCATTGCCAACAACATTGAAACCACGACCGTGCTTAGGAATGGGAGCAGTTATAACATTGGGAATCTCAGGAGTGTCAAATTCAATCTCCTTCACCTCAATAAGGTCTTGCACCTTGTTTTTCAAAGCCCAACAGGCGTTTGTATCATGGCTTGGACTTTCTGAATGGTAAGCACAACGAGCATTTGGGTTGTAGCGAGGAGATACAGTGTTGGAATTCTTGGGAGCTTCCCTCAGGGTAACCATATTGGATTTTAGTAGGTGAGGCAAAACTTGAGACAAAGTCATATTTATCCGGGAGAATTGTCTTACAGGTCTTTCTGCTCTAGGATGATTATTTCGTTGTTGAATGGCAGCGGGCTTGGATATCATAACAGCCCCTACCGTTGGACGGAGCTCGGTTCTGCCCTGATTTTGTTGATTATAAATAGCACTGACCTCTTTTTTTCCTATGAAAGGCCTCTTTCCTACACTTGAAGAGGCATCCTTCTGAATCTTGCCACTTTTAATACCAGCTTCCACTCTTTCTCCAGTCAAGATCAACTCAGTAAAGCCAACTGAGGAGCTTCCAATCAGATGATTGAAAAATGGACCAGATAGGGTACCCAAAAACTTATCCATCAACTCCCTATCAGATAAAGGGGGTTGGAATCTCCCCTCTAGGTCTCTCCACTTCTGAGCATAGTATTTAAAACCCTCTCTAGAAACCATAGACATACTTTGGATTTGTGTACGGGTGGGAGCAAGGTCTGCATTATACTGATACTGCTTGTAGAAAGAAGTAGCTAGGTCTTCCCAGTTACGAATATTGGTCCCCTCCAGCTGGTAGAACCACTCTAGTTGAGTCCCAGATAGGCTGTCTTGAAAGAAGTGAACCCATGAGTCCTTGTCTGTAGTATGAGGTTGAATCTTCCTCACATAAGATCGGAGATGCATTTTGGGACATGAGACCCCATCATATTTATTGAACACCGAATACTTGAACTTCTGCGGGATGACAACCCCATAAACCAAACCCAGCTCTTCAAAATCCAGCCCAGGTACCTTCTGGATTTCCATTGCATTCAGACGATCCTCCAACTGTTTGTATTTTTCATCGGCCAGAGGATACTGCTCCTCATTATAGTCAGTCTCATTATTAGATTCCCTTGGACTGGGGTTTTCCTCTCTGGTTTCCCCTTCTTGGTTGTCTCCTTCTTTTGATGAAGACGCTAGTTCTACAACTTGCCTTAACGGTCCTCTGAACCTCATTCCCAAATTCACCACACCAGCTGGCTTCTTTGGCTTCTTGGTCTTTTCTTTGACAATTAGGGATTTCAGTTCCTCTTGCACCTTGGCCATAGCCGTGATCATTTGTTGAAACTGAGTATTTTGAGTTTGTAGATCCTTTACTGTTTGTTCGAGAACCATTTCTTTACTGCTGAAATAAATAGCGAAGAAGATGAGAAACCTGCTATGCAACCTGTTTATGCAATGATATGTATGATATATGTATGCAATATTTTCAAGGATTTCGGGAAATTTAAATTTGTGAACCAAAATGAAACAAAGATTTTATTAGTAGAATTCAAAATACAATTGCCTTTTAGGGGTTCAATTGAAAATTCTAAAAACTAAGAAATCAGGTTTCCCATGGGCGCTTCCTCTTCGTGCCGAGATAGACATTAAGACCTCTTTCCTCGTGAAGTTTCTTCACGAGCTCCAAAAATTTCCTCTCATGGGCATATAAATAATCTTTATAGGTATCCCGCTCTTTCTTCAGTTGAATCCAGGATCTCTGCAGTTCTTCAAGATCAGTGGGCATATCAGGATGAAGAATTGTATAGTGAACATCCCCTTAAGTAACGGGCTCCACAATCACTGGTAAGATGGATATATATGGCATCATAAGGTTCTGAGCATGAGCTCGTATCCATTGGAGATAAGGTTCCATAGGGATGGATGTCTTTAGCCCTAAAGTCTTGGTATCAAATCTATTTACCATGCCCCAAGCTCGTATGAACCTTTGACGATACCCTTGAACATCATCCTCATAGTTAAATATGATGCCCTGGATAAGCATATCGTGAGGACCATCCCTTTGAGCGTAACCAAATTGTCAGAGTCAGAGAAGGATTATAAGTTATGCCTCCCCTAATGTCGAGTAGTGGGACATTAGGGAATTCCCCACAGTGGTCAATAATAGAAATATCTCCCATATATCGGGAATACCAGAGAGTATACGCGTGAGAAAGTGACATTATCCTTTGCGACCAGCCCAAACCTTCTTCATTCTTCAGTACTGATTTAGGGAGGTGAGAAATAAACCACCTTGAGAGAAATGGCACACAACACATAAGAACCCCTCTTTTCTTCGTGGTGCGAGTGTGGAAGGTATGCAAGATATCTCCGAGTAAAGTGGGCACAGGGTTGCGAGAGAGGAAGACCTTGATAGTATTCACATCTATGAGCAAGTTTAGATTAGGGAACAGTACTAACCCATAGATTATAAGGGCCAAGACCTCCTCAAAAGCCTGGAAGTCCAAATCATCCCAAAACAGCTGATCCTTTTCTATTAGGAACTTGGCTAGAAAACCCTTAACTCTGCTTCTTGTTTCCCAATTGGATACAATATCGGACCGTTTCAGGTGCAAAGCTGCTGCAATGATCTCTGGTTTTAGAGCTTCTTCCAAACCGTGAAAAGCAACTGATCCAAAATAGGTATACCTAATATCTGAGAGAACTCTTCCATGGTGGGCACCAACTGATAGTCTGAAAAGGTGAAGCAATGGTTCTTAGGATCAAATAATTGAAAGAGCACACTCATCATCTTCTCATCAAAACCTGTGGTAACCACATTGAGAAGTCTACCATAATTCTTGGTGAACGAAGAAGTCTCAGGAACCCTTGATGCTAGCTCTTTTAGTTGAAGAGGTATTTTCACAAAGCTGATTCAGATGGTATTTCTATGAGCGTAGGCCATGATCTGCAAAACAGAACAAAGATAAATTCCCCTAATCCTTGAAATGGTTAGTGTAGTGAAGAATGAATGTTTATGATGCATGATGTCATGTTTAAGCAAATTAATCACACACAAGTAAAGCATACAATAGACCTTAGGTTCAAAGGCTTGCATGAGGTTTAAGGTAAGTACCCATTTGAAGTTTATTTGGTTTCAAACCTGCCCTAGAAATAGTAACTGGGTACTAAGGAGTCTCAATATCATTGATCTTTCTTTATCGGTATTATTTCAGCTTAGCAGTCTTTTCTTGCGCCCGAAACATCCCGAAAGTCCGGTCTCAATGAGTATAGTATCGAGTATCAATCGATTCCCATCTTTACACCGAGACCGGCTATCTCACTACTTTCTAATGGCCAAGTTTGTTCAACTAAGGTTCTAAGGTTCAAAGGTTCGTTAGTGCTTCACGATACCATGTGGCGGCCCTGTATTCTCCTCGATTCAACACAAGAGATATCGGTACCAACCAAAGTGTCACACCAATATAGCTATCGCTTCAACCATATCGGTCTATGTCATACAGTCTCCACGATCTATTGTTGTTTGCCTAAAAAGATGCCCTAGATCCGGGTATTGAATCTTTACAAGAATACTCCAACAAGCCCTCAAAGGTAAAGCAGTCAAGGAAGACAGAGAAATCAATTTTAAAATGATCTAGATCCTAAGGTAAACCCCACTTTATTATTATTCCCCACCAGAGTCGCCAGTTTTGTGATACGGTGGTAGAACCGACTGTTATATAGGTTTGTGTTTTGTATTCGCAAATGTGCGGTAAGCAAGAGTCGCCACGAACTTTTATTTTATCCAATAAAGGAAAGGGTGAAAATAATAGAAAAAGACCTTTTTCAAGATTTTGAGTAAGGGGGGTAGATTATGGAGAGGGAAGGTGTTAACACCCTTTCCATTCGTGGTTTTCCACGGGCTCTTAGGTACTTGCTCATTTTGAAAATTGCTTTTGTGTTTGTGTGTTTTGAAAAGTTTGTTTGCTTTATGATAACTCTTGTATTAGTCCTTAAGAGTGTGATAAAGTGTTTTTGAAAAGGTTTTGAAAGTGTGGTGTAAAAAGGAATTAGTTTTGAGCAAGTACTTAACAGCTATCTACCTACTCGAAAAAGGCGTTCTTTTCCTCCTTTCCTTTAGATGGTGCTATCCTACTATTAGTGAGTAGGTAGCCCTATCGTTGGATGTTGAGGGACTATCGAAGGGACGTTTACAGTCACTAAGGCAATTGGGGAAAGAACTCTTAGTAACTGTCCTAAAGTTCTAAGACCACTTTTTAACTGAGGCAACAGTCGAAAGGGTCATCGAGGGACTTGCGATCTCTTGAACTAAAGGACAGTCACTAAAAATTCTCACGTTTCGAGAATTGTGACCGTTTCAAAGGCAACTGAAGTGGGAGATACCCTAGGGGTGAGCATGTGAAAGTGTGCTTGATTCAGATATATTATCTTGTGCATTTAGGGTTATCTACTCGTTTTAATTTCAGTCTTTTTTCATACAATTCTATTAGCCATTCACCTAAGCAGTTTATAGTGCGAAAAATAAATTGCAGAAAATAAAAACTCCTAAGCTATTACATGGCCTCAGGGCAGTTACATAATCAGATGTGGAAATTTAAACCCTAATTAATCTATTAAAAACCGGAAAACAGTTACATAATTAAAAAGTAAAACAAAAAATGGTGAACGCTCGAAGAATAAAGAAGCGTCTAAACCCTAAAAAACTCCTAAATTAAAAGAAAACATCTTTTTTGTGTTTTATTTATTAATGAAAATATCCTAATAATATCCCATTAAATTAAAAAAAAATTAATTACAATAAATCCTAATGAAACTAATATTTTTGTTATTTTATTAAGAAAAATATTTGATGTTTTAACCTAGTTCTAACCAATTTTGAATTTAAATAAAAAAACAAGTTAAATTAATGATATTAAAGTAATTTACAAAAAAATAATTTTAATTAAAAAACCTAAATCTATTTTTGTTGTGATTTTTTCTGATTTGATGATTAAAATAATAAAAAAAAGGTGAATTTTAAAAAAGGTAAAATAACTAAACAAATTAAAATAAAGAAATAAAAAAAGGAAGAGAGAAAAGATATTGGGCCTGAAGTGCATTAGCAATCTGGGAGTGCTGGTTGAATTTTGCTAAGCCCAGATTTGTGCAAGCCCAAAGCCTGCGTAACATCCAGTGGGAGGCGTGCTTGAGGGTGCATGATGGGGACGCACGCTGGAAGCTCTTGGATTTATCTCTATGGACGTTGGATGGTGTTGATTTGATGCTACATGGTGGACGTGTTTTCCTTTGGGACATGAGATCTGCAATGAGTTTGTTAGAAAAATAAAACGCAAGACATGGGTATCGAACCCAGGTCCTCCCCTTTACAGCGTGTTGCTTTTACCATTTGTGCAAATTGTTCATTCGTGAATATAAACAAAACAAAATAATATAATATGAAACCAAAGTGCTTTCTAGGTCATCAAAAAAATGCGCGCGTCAGCAATTGAATGGACCAATCAAACTAAAGCAAAATGCCACGCATGGTCTTGGCCTGAATTAGAGAGTCAATGACGCCAGAGCTATACTCCGGTCGTCTTCTCTAGTCCTGCAAAAAACGCCATTAACAAAAATAGGTGGAACCAAGGTTCTAGGCTCCGGCTACCCCCGCCCCCCTTATTTCGTATGCTACGAATTCAATAGTGATGGTCTCTCATCTTGAAAGACCCTACATCACTGGGTACAAAGCTCGTCTGAAACTTTGCCCTAACAATGGCAAAGCTTCATCCCTGCGTCAAACTACTCATGCGATGGCTCTAAACATTCACAATCATCAGTGCAAACATGGACATGAACATAAAAATGATTTATATCATAGTATGTAATATTTTTGAATTCAAGAAATATACCAATCTGGTGATGTGTAATCTGGGCGTTTGAGAGTGCTACGAGCTTGGAGATTGACAGAGATGGACTCCTAGAGTCTTCAGGAATAGATTGGAGTCCTTAGTTTGCCTTGAAAAGGGTTGGGATTGGGTGTTTGGATTTTGACAACTTTGAATTTTTTTTTGAAAATTTGTGAGGGCTTTAGGAGGCAGCCACGTGTGTCCCATGGCTTGGCCTCTTGTTGTGCATATATAGTGAATCATATTAGGTCAACAAATATGGCCTAAATCAAATAGAATCAATGTCCTTTATTTTGCTTCCAAACTTTCCTATTTTTGAATATTTTTTCCTTTCATGGCTTGCACGATTTCCCTTGATATAATCAGCATATATTATCCATTATTTAATAGAAAAATGATTTCAAATCAAATTTTCCATTATTTCTATAATTTATTTATTTAATTTTGCATTTTAATGAATAAAATATCAAAATAAATAGCATAAATAATATAATAATGCATGGGTGGGCTTAGAGGTCGTGGACCATGCTAGAAACAAGTTTCAAACATGAAAATATGGGCCCATTTGGAAAAAATTCAAGTTTGGTCAATATTGGCTTCATGCACTTTTCCAAAAATTGGTCAACTTTAGAAATACATATCTCTCTCATTTTTAACCCTAAGAGGGTGTTCTTGGACTTTTTAGAGATCTTAATATGTCCTCTAAACAACCCTTTTGGTTTCATTTCAATTTTATTTTCCATGTTCATGTAAGGAGCTTTGACCCAAAAGGTATTTTTGTTGACTTTTTGAAAGGACCTATAATGTCTGAGCTTGTATCCTTTAACTGGGGCATTTCTTGAACTTGAGGGCTGAATAAAAGTTGTATGGAATTGGATTCTCTTCAAAAAGAGCTTTGGTGGAAAAATTTCTGATAAAGTATGAGAAAGTTATGCCTGGTCAAAGTTTGGTTGACTTTTTCCATAGAAACCCTAATTTACAATTTTTTATTTTTGATGAGTTAGGAGAATTTCTTGAGGAATCATGATCAACCCTTGATCAAATGATGGATATCATTTCAAAATGTTGATGTTGACCAAAAATCTGGAAGTTTGACTGTATATAGGCCACAATTGACTTTTTACCTAGTAAAGTTGATTTTCAAGCATTTGAGCAGTTGGCTGAGCAAACTTGTTATGCAAGGCATAAAATTTGTCATGGATAACCTTGAGGACATATTAGGACCATATAAAACATTTGATACCATTGGGGCCCGCACATCTTGATGAAAATTGAAACCCTAGTTAGAGGTTCATTGCCTTAGGAGGAGAGTTTGTCTGATCAATTCTTGGCCATCCTTGGGCAAGTTAGGGACCTCAATAGGCATGTGTTGAGTAAAATGAGAGGGAAAATTTTGGGGTGCAACAGACCTCCCTTTCGAGTTTTCAGTCCACTGGGATACCCTTTTTTGCCCAAGCCGCCTTTTCTGGTTTTCGACTTGTCGGGTGTATAGTCTTTATATATATATATATATATATATATATATATATATATATATATATATATATATATATATATATATATATATATATATATATATATATATATATATATATATATATATATATATATATATATATATATATATATATATATATATATATATATATATATATATATATATCCTTGATTTTTGCCCAAACCTTTTTGGTTCGTCGAGATGCCCTTATTTTTTCTTAGGCCAGTCAACCTAGCAGGTCGTTTTCATGCGTAGTATCTTTTGACTATGTCCACATTCACAGGATGCGGGAAATCTTCACCGTCCATGGTGGTCAGTATCATAGCTCCGCCAGAAAATATTTTCTTGATTACAAATGGCCCTTCATAAGTGGGAGTCCATTTTCCCCTGGGATCACCCTGCGGCGGAATGATGTGCTTTATTACCAAGTCACTAGCCTGATATACCTGGTGCTTGATCTTCTTATTGAATGCCTTGATCACACGTTTCTGATATATCTGACCATGAAAGACAGTCGTAAGCCTCTTCTCGTTGATTAGATTTAACTAATCCAACCTGGTCTGAATCCACTTGTCTTTTTCTAAGTCTGCCTCTTTCATGATCCTTAGAGAAGGAATCTGAACTTCGACTGGTAGGACAACTTCCATACGTAAACCAGAGAGAATGGGGTTGCCCCAGTTGATGTTCTAGACGAAGTGCGATATCTATGAAGAGCAAATGGTAACATCTCATGCCAATCTTTGTATGTTACAACCATCTTCTATATGATTTTCTTTATTTTCTTATTGGTGGCTTCCACTGCACCATTCATCTTAGATCGATACGGAGAAGAGTTGTGATGTTTAATCTTGAAATGTGTGCAAAGCTCATTGATCATTATGTTGTTGAGATTGGTACCGTTGTTTGTGATAATCCTCTCGAGGATGCCATACCGATAGATTAGGTTATATTTGATGAACCGGGCGACCACATTCTTGGTAACATAGGCAAATAAGGCTGCTTCAGCCCATTTTGTAAAGTAATCAATGGCGACAAGAATGAATTCATGTCCGTTAGAGGCAGTAGGCTTGATCTCTCCAATCATGTCAATACCCCACATTGTGAATGGCCAAGGAGCATTCATGACATTCAAAGGTACTGGAGGCACATGAACTTTATCGGCATAAATTTGGCCCTTATGACAAGTTCTCGAGTGGTGGTGACAGTCAGTTTCCATAGTCGACCAATAATAAACAGCTCTCAAAATATTTTTAGTCATAGTATGCCCACTGGAGTGAGTACCAAAGACACCCTCGTGCATATCTTGCATGATTTCTTCTTCTTCTTTCTTGTCCATACAATGAAGCATAGTCGAATCAGGATTGGCTTGTATATAATTCCATTGCTCAGGAAAAACTTAGTCGAGAACCTCTGTAGGAATTTTTTGTCATTGATTGATGCCCCTTCTGGGTATTCTTGAGCTTCAAGGTACCTTTTCATCTCAAAAAACCAAGGTTTTTCCTCTACTTTATCAGTGTCAATTTCATAGCAGTGTGCTGGTTCGTCAAACCTTTCAATGGTAATTCTTGGAGCCTCATTGTCCCATATGACTTTGAACATGGATGAGATGGTAGCCAATGCGTTTGCCAACCAATTCTCTTCTCTTGGTATGTGCTCAAAGGTGATCTCTTTGAAATACGTAATCAAGGTTAGCACATGCTCTCGGTAAGGGATAAGATTCAGATGCTTTGTATCCCATTCTCCCTTAACCCGACTAATTACTAGGGTTAGATCCCCATATACGCTCAAGAACTTGATTCTCAGGTCAATAGAAGCTTTAAGACACATGATGCATGCTTTGTATTCAGCCATATTGGTGCAGTCAAAGCAAAGTCTGGCGGTGAAGGGCGTGTGGCAACCTGCAGGGAAGATGATCACATCACTGATTCTGTTACCAAGTTCATTGGAAGCTCTATCAAAAACCATAGTCCATCGGGATCCTGGCTCAGGTCCTTTATACGGTCCAGGTTTTTCATAATCTGTTACTAGCATAATGTTCTCGTCTGGGAATTCGAAGGTCATAGACTGATAGTCATCTACAACCTGATGCGCCAAATGGTCGGCCAATACACTTCCTTTGATTTCCTTTTGAGTGGTGTACTGGATGTCATTCTCTATTAATACCATTTGCCATCGGGCTATTCTTTCGGAGAGAGCTGGTTTCTTAAATATGTACTTGATGGGGTCCATTTTAGAGATCAACAAGGTAGTATAGGTCAACATATACTGTCTTAGTCGGCGAGCAGCCTACGCCTAAGCACAACAATTTTTCTCAAGTAGTGAATATTGTGTTTCACATTCGGTAAACTTTTTTCTAAGGTAGTATATTACATGCTCTTTTCGACCATACTCGTCATGTTGCCCCAGTGCACACCCCATTGAATTCTCTAGCACTATTATGTACATGATTAGAGGTCTTCCTTCGACTGGTAGCATCATAATAGGAGGTTTTTGTAGGTACTCCTTAATTTTATCAAAGGCTATTTGACAGTCGTCGTTTCATTTTACTACTTGATCTTTCTTAAGCAGCTTAAAGATTGGCTCACAAGTAGTAGTCAAATGAGAGATAAAACGGGCAATGTAATTCAATCGTCCTAAGAAACCTCTGACTTCCTTCTCGTTATGGGGAGCCGGAATTTTTTAAATAAATTTAACTTTTGCAGGATCAACCACAATACCTTTACCACTAACGACCAAACCCAGGAGTTTACCGGACCTCACCCCAAAGATGCACTTGTTCGGGTTTAACCTTAGCTTATACTTTCTTAGTCTTTCAAACAATTTATGCAGATGATCACAATGCTCTTCTTTAGTTTGTGACCTGGCTATCATGTCGTCAACGTAGACCTCTATCTCGTGGTGAATCATATCATGAAATAAGGCTACCATGGCACGCTGATAAGTTGCCCCGGTGTTTTTCAACCCAAAAGGCATAACTTTACAGCAGAAAGTGCCCCACTGTGTGACGAAGGTAGTTTTATCCGTGTCTTCAGGCGCCATCTTGATCTGATTATAACTCGAGAAACCATCCATGAAAGATAATACCTTATGCTGAGCGGTGTTGTCGACTAGAACATTGATATGTGGAAGTGGGAAGTCATCTTTAGGGCTCACTTATTAATATCCCTGTAATCTACGCACATACGTACCTTTCCGTCTTTCTTTGGTACCAGAATAACATTAGCAACCCATTGAGGATATGACGTCACTGCTAAGAAACCTGGGCTAAATTGCTTCATAACCTCGGCTTTGATCTTTTATGACATTTCAGGACGCATGCGACAAACCTTCTGTTTTATCGGAGCACAACCCTCTTTCATTGGAAAACGGTGAACCACAATATCAGTGTCAAGCCCTGACATGTCTTTGTATGACCAAGCAAAGATTTCAACATATTCATGCAACATCTGGATTAACCTGCTCTTGACATTGCTTTCTAAATTGGCACCTATCTTGACCTCTTTTCTATCTTTCTCAGTGCCCAGGTTTACTACTTCGACAGGCTCTTCATGTGGTTGGATAACATTTTCTTCTTGTATTAAGATTCTTGCAAGTTCTCTAGATATTTCACAATCTTCCTCACCTTCGTCCTCGGCTTGGTAGATCGAATTTTCAAAGTCATAAGCAGCAATAGCAGAATCGTTATCAACGAGATCCAGAGTGGATGAGGATCTGCAATATAGTGTGTGGGTGTGTGTAAGAATACATAGCCATTTTGAAAATGAAAAAATAAAGACAGAGATCACAAAATTTGCATGCAAAACGTCTAATGTTTTTATTGAATGAACAAATGTTTTTGAATTATCAACCCTTAACAAATGAACCATTGGCCCCAGGTAAGACACAAGGTTTTAAAGTCAATGTTTTTTACATAACCAAAAACTTTTAAAAACAAAAAGATAGGAATGTAGCTATTACTCCTGACTAAAGGAGATGGCAAAGGTATCTTCCACCTTTCAATTATCTAGTCCATCACCAATGGTAGGTAATATCCAACTGTTGAAGTCGTAATCACTGTATGCATCCTCTATAACATTGACTTCATTGTTGCTAATACAGAACGGAGGTCTCCCAGCACGAGCGCGACGAACAACCCTCTGACCTTCTACAGTAAAGCCCAAACCAAACTTGTTAGATTTAAAAGGGATATCAGGTAGCTGACCCCAAATTGTACTACCACCTTCTTCTATAGTAGCCTTGGCATATTTCAAGGAGGCCATCTTGTGTGGAGTTTTGGTGATCTTTGGAATGGAAGAAACGTCTTCAACAACAACAGGGGGAATTACTTCAAAGGTTTGACAGGGTGTTTCAATAAATTCTTCGTCCATCTCTACGTATCAGAATAAATTGAGGCGGCTGACCATACACTCCTCTCCACAGACAGTAACAACCTTTCCTTTTACCATATACTTGAGTTTCTGGTGCAAGGTGGAGGTGACAACATCTGCCCCATGGATCCAGGGACGTCCCAATAGACAAGAATATGCCGGCCGGATGTCCATCACATATAAAGTGGATTTAAATATCTGTGAACCCACCTTGATTGGGAGGTCCACCTCTCTGTGTACCATTCTTTTCGATCCGTCAAAGGCTCGAACTATGATATTACTGGGCTTCGGCATAACCCCTTCACAATCTAGTCGGTCAAGAGCGTCCTTTGGCAGAAAATCCAGAGAAGATCATGTATCAATTAACACATGGGCCAACATAGTGCCCCTGCATTCAATAGAGACATACAGGGCCATATTGTGATTTCTCCTCTCTTAAGTCAAGTCAGCATCGGAGAAACCCAAACCATTGTTATGTTTCAGACTAGCCACATAGCTTCCAAATTGATCAGCCAAAATTTCTTGCGGCACATGGGTAGTTTTCAGGAGCTTTACTAAAGCCTCTGCATGGGCTTCAGAACACAACAGCAAAGATAACATGGAGATTTTAGACGGGGTCTTCCCCAACTGTTCCACAATTTTATAATTACTCCTACGAATGATCTTTAAGACCTCTTCCAAATCCTGTCCAGAGGTATCTTTGACCGAAGGTTCTTTTGGCGCCTCCGTCCAGGAAGGCTCTATCATTGGCTCTTTACCTCGATCCTCAGTAGTTGTCTTGGTAACCATAACTTGAGCAGGCAGATAGATTTATGGGGAGAAAATCCTTCTGCTTCTGGTAATTTTTCTAGTCCCCGCAATATTGACAATAATGGGACCAGCTTCTTCGTTATCTTCATCAGACAACTCTTGTTTAACACCATGATAATAGACGTCAGACCCACAATTCCATGGAATAGCCATCTCCGAGGAATATGGGATAGGCCCAGGCGTTGTAATAACCAAAGGAGCAACTTTCGTTTTGGCGGTAATCCTTATAGGACCTTTGGAAGGGAACCTAAAAGGGGTACCGAAGATAACAGACAAATCATGGCATAGATTCTCAATAGACAAAACTTTTTCAATCAAAATCATGTGTTCATCCATCAGGCATTGAACACCCTCCTTCAGCAACCTGCATCCGTTGGGTTGGATCGTACATCAATAGCATCCTTCAATACAGCTCGGAAATAAACCGGCCTATAACAGATTAATCTTGATTGTAGAGATGGAGTAACCACATCATTTACAGAGGTAATGTATAACACATCTTCAACATCACGTATGCCCTTGTCATGCTTGGGCATAGATGTGGTAATCACATTTGGAGTCTCTGGAGGATCAAACTCAATTTCCTTATTATCGATCATGTCCTGAATCTTGCTCTTCAGGGCCCTACAATTATTGGTGTCGTGCCCAGGACTGTTCGAATAATAAACACACCTTACGTTTGGATTATACATTGGAGAGGAGGTGTTTGGATTCTGAGGAGGATCCCATAGTGAAATGAGTTTAGCCTTCAGCAAATGTTGTAATGCTTGAGATAAAGGCATGCCAATTTTGGTAAACTACCTCAGCGGGGAATCTGGTCTCCGTCGGTTACTCTGTAGTTGTTGTACAGGCGGTGGATTAGAGATTAACATTGCTCCCACAGACTGATGAAGATTACTTTTACTATGGATCTTGTGGCCATAGACGGAATTGACTTCCTTTTTACCTCCAAATGGCTTCTTCACAACATTAGAAGATGTAGCCATCAGAATCCTCCCACTTTTAATGTCACTTTTAATTCTTTCCCCAGTCAAAATCATCTCTGTAAAACCAAATGACGAGCTTCCAATCAACATATTAAAGAACGGGCTTGTCAGAGTGCCCATGAACATATCCACCATTTCCTGATCAGTCAAGGGAGGTTGCACCCTTCCAGCCAAATCCCTCCATTTCTGTGCATATTCCTTGAACCCTTCATTAGAGCCCATGGACATATTCCTTCTGGCTCAAATTAAATCGACCATAGATTTATTCTGATACTTCTTCCAGTTGAAGACGGTCGTAGACATTTTCTATCTCAGATTAAATCATGCATGGATTTATCCAAATACTTCTTCCAGTTAAAGTCAACAATAAATATCTGTTGGCTCAGTTTAAATCAAGCGTGGATTTATTCTGATACTTCTTCCAATAAACATTCTTCTCGCTCAGCTTAGATCAAGCGTAGATCTATTCTGATACTTATTCCAGTTGAAGACATTTTCTAGCTCAGATTAAATAAACCATAAGATTTATTATGATACTTCTTCCAGCTAGAGTTAAACACACATGTTTTCTGGCTTAGATTAGATCGACCATAAGATTTATTTTGATACTTCTTCCAGTTAAAGTCGAAAATATACATCTTCTGGCTCAGATAGAACCAACCATAGGTCTATTCTGATACTTCTCCCAATTGAAATTAGTCATAAAAATCTTATGGCTCAGTTTAAATCAAGCGTGTATTTATTCTGATACTTCTTCCAACATATATTTTCTGGCTCCATTTAGATTAAGCTAGATTTATTCTGATACTTCTTCCAGATAAAAACAAGCACAAGTATCTTCTGGCTCAGCTTAGATCAAGCTAGATTTATTCTGATACTTCTTCCAGTTGAAAACATCTTCTGGCTAAGATTAAGTCAAGCATAAATCTATTATGATAATTCTTCCATTTGAAGACATTTTCTGGATCAGGTTAAATCAACCATAAGATTTATTCTGATATTTCTTCCAGCTAAAGTCAAACACATATGTTTTCTGGCTTAGATTAGATCGACCATAGATTTATTCTGATACTTCTGCTAGTTGAAGATAATGTTTACTTCGGATGGCATCTCTAAGCCCATCTTCCACGACTCTCTGTCACCTCTCAAAATGGCATCTATAAGCCCATTCTCGGTACAATCAATCGACAACATCACTTCTTGCAAAGGCGAGTGCAAATTTCTGGGCACTTAAGTGTTCAATCTTCTTCTACCTTCGAGTTGCAAATGGCGGACATGACAATCTAAATCTTCAGGTTTAAGAAGATTGGACAGGGGAAGCTGTTGTACCCCAAAATTTTCCCTCCCACTTTTCTTTAAGGCATTCTTTTAAGGCTTCTCAAATACTCAAGAATCTCAAGGGATGACCAGTCAAATGCACCTCCTAAGCAAAAGGTATACAACTAGGATTTTGAGTTTCTCAAGAAAATTTGGGTTGCAAAGGTCTCAAGTTATTTCCATGGTTCTCCATAGGTCCTCAACAATGTTCATTTGAAGTTTCAATTCTTGCATCACAAGTTTGCTCAGTCAATAGCTCAGATGATTGAAAATCAACTATATTGAGTAAAAAGTCAACATATAGTCAAACTTCAAGATTATTTTTGTCAACATCAATATTTTGAAGTGATATTCATCATTTGATCAAGGGTTTATCATGATTCCCCAAGGAAAGCTCTCAAAACATCAAAAGTCAAGAATTGTCAAATTAGGGTTTCCTTAGGAGAAGTCAACTGAACTTTGACCAAGCATAACTTTCACATGCTTCATCAACTTTTTCCCAACCAAAGCCCATTTTGAAGAAAATTCAATTCTCTACAACTTTAATTTATGATCAAGTCCAAAAAAAGTTTCATTTGAATGATATGAGATAATACATTATAGGTCATTTTCAAAAGTCAACAAAAGACACTTTTTGTCAAGGCAACTTACATCAAGATAATGTCTTCAAATGCAAAAATGATCAAAAGAGAAAATGTAGAGGACATATTGAGCTTTTCAAAAAGTCCAGGATCATCTTTAAAATATTATATTTGATCAAGTTGTGAGTTTCACAAGTTGGGAAATTTTGAATAAATTCATGAAGTACAAAATGAGCAAACTTGAAATTTTAAACTAGTGGGCCTAACTTTTGATGTTCAAACATGTTCATAAGATGTTAGAGGGCCTCTAAAAAGCACTCACAGATTTTTATGATTTTTATTTCTTTTGTTTGAATTTCTATTCATTTAAAAATAAATAAAATCAAATAACAATGAAAACTATGTATAAAGGCTTGGGCCTTTTGATTTCAATCCCTTTGCAAGTCCAACAAACTCATGACAGCCTGTTTACTCCTTCCAAATTCGTGCAAGGGGCTTAAGAAGGAAAGAATCATGCAAAATGAAAAGTTTTCAAATGGTTTGATTTTGGTATTGATTATGGCTTCATGACTTGATCACTTGCCATATATATTGGCTCATTCATCCCTCTATATAATGAAAGCAAGAACAAATCAAATGGACACGAAAACACTGCATAAGAGCCACTCGAAAATTCCACAAAATTAAAAAGAGTGTTCGAATCTGTAATTTAGGTTCCAGCCCTTCTCAATTGAAACTAAGGCTATAATCCACCTCCTAAAGATCAAAGGAGTTAATCTAGATCCATAGTTGTACTCCTCGAGCACCAGAGCATTGTTTCTTCATCCTGTCGGTTCTTAAATTGGTAAAAAATTGAAACTATAATTTATTGCATTTCTAATCATTTCTAATATGTTTGATCTGCTAATGTGCATCATTAGGACAAGTTTGACGTGCTACATGTGAGGTTTAACAATAAAATCACACTCTGCCATTGTTAGGGCTCAAAAATTCGTTGGGCTTCGATCTGGACAATACAAGTGTTTTTAGATCCCATAAACCAGGCCATTGGATTTCCAGGGTGCTAATTAATGGGTCTAGGTCGTTAAATATTTTTCTTTAATGTGTTTTTGCAGGTTTGAACTTTGGGACGGCCGAAGAAGACGATCGGAGGTTGACTCCGGCGTCCCTGAGTTTTGCTGACTACGACAAGGGCATGCGTGGAATAAAGAAGCTTTCAGACTGGTTCATTCAAATCCAGGGGGTCCACTTGGGGCGCGCTCATTTTCTTATCTGGCATCAGTATTTAATTTTACAATATAATATTTGATTTGTGTTCTACCACCAAATGTATAAGCCATCCCAGTGGAAGCTTGCGTGCTCTTAAGACATACCTCTGCCAAGTCCTGGGTTCGATCCAGGCGCGAGGTAGTTTTTATTTTTCTAACATTTTCTGCTTACAGATCTGGTACTAGCTGTCCAGGCACGCCTACCATGTATCCCTTCAATCAACACCATCCAACCAGATCCAACGCAGATCATTGATCACGCTCATGATACACTCCAAGAGATGATCTCACTGGATCTCCCAGGCGCCTGGGCCCTCTTGCTAATGGGATTAGCGATTTCTTTATTCACACCCTCTCAATTACTTTTGCAGCACAGGTCCACTAAGTTTTTTTAATTAACATTTCTTTTTTTAACTATCTTTATTTTAATCAATAAAAAAATCAGAAAATCATGAAAATATTAGATCTAAGTTTTTTTATTAATACATTTAGTTTTTGTTAATTTTAATTAATTTAATTTAAACCATATTTTAATTTTTATCAACTAATTAATTAATTATAATTAGGTTAAATTTTTATTAATCATTTCAATTATTTTTCCATCACAAAAACAACAAAAAATATTTTCTTAAACGTTTAGGAATTTTTAGGGTTTTGATATCTCTTCAATCTTCGTGCACTTATCTATTTTGGCATTTTTATGAATATTGTAACTGTCAGAAAGAATGTAATAGTTTAACCTAGGATTGCTTTACTTTTCCCCCCATTTTAGGTGTTGTACTCCCCATTCCGAAGCACTATAAAAGCGTAGATTCAATTTCCCGCATTTTTTTACTTTTTGCACTACTGTATGAATGCTTGTATATACTTAACTGTTAGCTTAATAGGATTGCATGGTAAGACTTAAAAGCAAACGTTAGAAAACCTAACATCCAAGATAAACATAAATGAAACACAACACACTTTGCACACGCGCACCTCTTAGGTACCCCCACTCGTTGCCTTCGGAAAACAACAGTCACGTCACGTCCCTTGACACAACTTAGCCATTAGAAGGTAGTGAAATAGTCGTCTTTGATGCAGACTGAAGTTGGTTGATACTCAATGCTACAATCATTGAGGTTGGACTCTCAGGATATTTCGGTCGCAAATCAGATGCTTGTGGTGAAACAATACCCGAGAGAAAGATCGGTGATATTGAGACTCCTAGAACCCAGTTACTTTCTTTTAGGGAAGGTTGAGCCAACTAAAACTTCAAGAGGGTACTTACCTACAACCCCGTGCAAGCTTTAACCTTAGGCCTTGAGTGTTTTTCTTGTTTATGATTAATTTGTTCGAACATAACATCATAGCATCATAATATCATGACATATAATTTTCTAACCATTTCAAGGATAAGGGAATTTATCTTTGTTCTGTTTTGCAGATTATGGCCTCCGCTCGCAGAAACACTATCCGGGTCAACTTTTTAAGGGTACCCCCTCAACTTAAAGAGTTAGTCTCAAGGGTTCCCAAAAGTTATTCATTTATAAAAAGGCATGGTCGACTGCTCAGTTTGGTTACTCAGGGTTTTGACGAAGATATGATGAGTGTCCTCTTCTAGTTCTTTGACCCTTCACATCACTGCTTCACTTTTCCCGATTATCAGTTGGTACCCACTATGGAGGAATTCTCTCAATTAATAGGAGTACTTGTTCTTGATCAGATGCCCTTCACAGGTTTAAAGGAAGCTCCAAGGCCAGAAGTTATTGCAACAACTTTACATCTGAAGCGGTCAGACATTGTATCCAACTGGGAAACGAGAAGTGGAGTCAAAGGTTTTCTGGCTAAATTCCTGTTGGATAAGGCTCAACTATTCCTAGATTCTATGAGTTTCAAGGCTTTTGAGGATATCTTGGCTCTTCTAATCTATGGGTTGGTACTATTCCCTAATCAAGACTGTTGTACCCCAAAATTTGCCCTCCCATATTCCTCAAGATATGTCAAGAATCATCTCCAAATGGTTCAAGATTACCTAGGGGGTTGTACAGTCAAATCACCTCTTAAGCCAGCTGAAATTAGGGTTTTGGTTCTTTCAAGGAATTTGGGGTTTTCAATGGCTCAATAAAGTCTCATAGGCCTATAAACATCCTCAAGCATCTACATGCCAAGTCTCAAGACTCACAGTGCCAAATTGCACAGTCAAAAGCTCACTTTGACCTACAGTCAACTACAAGGGCAAAATGGTCATTTTGCAGTCAAAAGTCAGAATTTTTGGTCAACATCTTATTTTGAGTCCACAATAATCATTTGATCAAGTCTTGATCATGATTCCACAAGAATGGCTCAAAAATCATCAAGATGCAAAAAGTTACTATTTTTGGACAGTAGGAAAGTCAACTGTATCTTGACCAGGGCATAACTTCTTCATGGTTTATCAGAAAAATCCCATCCAATTCTCATTTTTAAGGGGATGACATTTCCTACAATCCATCTTCACACTCCAAGTCCAAGAAATGCTCTCACAAAAAGTTATCAATTTCTACATTATAGGTCAAATTCAAAAGTCAACAAAAAGTGCACTTTAAGTCAAAGACCATAACTTGAGATTGGTAAATCCAAATGACATGGGACCAAAGGCATTGGTTAGAGGACTTCAAGACCTTTCCAAAATGTCCAAAAACATGTTCATATGATCAAAATTGAGCAAGATATGCATTGGAGAAGTTGGGAAATTTTTGTGAATTTGCAAAAGTCAACTTTGCTCAAAACACCTTATTTTTGCTAATGGGCCTCAAATTTCTTCTTGAAACTTTATCCATGGCCTATGCACGACCCATCAAGCTTATTTGAATTTATTTTCTTATTTTTATTAATTAATTGGATTTTTAATTGATTTTAATTCATTTAAATTAATTTAAATTGTAGGAAATACAAAGATTTGATTTTTCAATCTTTTTGTGAAGCAAATGTGGTCAAGATATGCTGGAAAATTCGTGCACAAATCAAATATGCCAAAATCTCCAAGTTTGGAAACTTTTTCCAATCATGAAGATTCAAAAATATATGATTTCCAATCAAATATTCAAATCATCATTCCATGGATTTTTGCTCAAAGATTTGACCTAATTTCAGTCCTCTATAAATATGCAAGCCAACCCTAATCATGCATACGTGAAATCTCTGCAGAAGAAGCCATAACCATATTGAAAAAATTCAAGAAAACTTGAAAACTGTTTTCTATATTCCAGGCCAATTCGAGGCGTTTTATTGACTCTAACACATTGCAGGGGTCTCCAGGAACGTGTAGGAATCAAAACCAAACATTGAAGCTCAAAGAATCATCAAGAACAGAACCACGGTTTGCTTGTTATTTTGAAAATCGAATAGCTTAATTCATGCATCATTAACATGATTTATTGTTTGTTTTGTGTTGCTAGAGACCACATGAAGCTATTGGCATAGTTTAATTGGATTATAATGCACAGAATTATAAATTGCCATGGATGAATTCTAGGGTTCCTGAGCTTGGAATTTGGGGACTCTTAATACAAGAAAAATTTAGCCTCAAAAGACCCATGACTGAATTCGTTAGGTCAAGACGAATCCAAAGCCACCATCGCGAAATATTTATGTAAACTGTAGAGCTATTCTCTATTTTTCGTCGTTACAGTTTGTGGGGGTTAAAAACCCCCGCTATCTAACGTTGCTTTTACAGGTTCAGCGAGGAAGACAAGGACGTGTAAGCGTATGGTTGGACAATTCAAAATACGCGCGTTTTATTTGTTTTTATAGCATATTGTTTGGCTTTTTAATATAATGATTGTGTAGTATTATAATATCAAAGCGTGTAAGTTGGTGGAGTGGTTGGCCAGGTGTTCAATAAGCGTTGGGACCTGGGTTCGAATCCCAGGTCCCCCAAAATATTTGATATTTCTTTTCTTAACATGTTCACGTGCAGGCATTCTAAAAGCGTTCCACCATGTACTTCAATCATCCAAACGCTATGTGTCTACATGCACAAATCCAGTGGTCAGAGGTGAATGATCACCATGCTCCCAGTCAACACGCACCATGGAGAATCTCACAAGTCAAAGCAGGCTTGATAATAATGGGCTTCAGATTGCCAAACGTACCTCCTTGTTAGGCCCAGCACCCCCTGGTTCATTCATTCTTTCCTTTTTATTTTCTTTTACTAATTATTATTATTAGTTATTATTATTATTAGTATTTAATTAACATAATTATTATTTTCATAATAAATTCAGAAAAACTTAAATAAAATATTTTTATTATTATTATTATTATTAATTTCACCTTTAATTTATTATTTTGTACATAAATACTAACAAATTAATTTAGTTAATTAGGGTTAATTTTAACTTTTTCTCAATAACTTAAAATAAACTAGAATTAAGGTTTTTACTAAGTTTTGACTATTTTTTATTTATTTCCTAAAAAACATAAAAAAACTTAAAAAATATTTCTTTTATTTAATTCATTAGAATTAGATTTAATTAAATGCAAAAAGGACCAAAATTTCTTTCTTTCACAACAAAGGGTCAAAATCCTAAGGACTTTCCCGATTCAATTTTTATTCGCGCATATTATTTTGATCATATTTATGTAATTGCTCCGAGGATGTAATAGATAATTAGGACCCCTTTTATCGCTTTCTTTATTTTCCCGCATTTACTTTTCAAGGGTTTGCTTTTGGCGATGTAAATACCCGACGCCTTGTAATAGCATAAATTTACTTTCCGCAATTTACTTTCCGCAACTATTAACTGCTATGCATGACAAGACTTGTATGAAATTAAAATCAACCCGTAGCTCACCATAACATGTGCAAAGATAATATTAACTGAATACTGGCACACTCGCACATGCCACTCCTAGGGTACGCCTCACCTGGTTGCCTCGACGTGGTCATTAAGTATAGGGTGTTTTAGAGGTCGCCCTCCTGTCTAAAAGATCCAAGTTGCCTCGAAACGGTTGCCTTGGATAAAAAAGGATCTAGGACATTAGGGTTACCGCTAAGGCGTCCTACTATTGCTTTGGTGACCACATGTCCCATTAATCGAATTGACCCGAAAACTCCAACGACGGTGCTACCTACTTCTCAATAGTGGGATAGTATTGTCTAAAGGACATTTACACAGCTTAATTTCCTTTGAGTAGGTAGATGGTTCTTAGATACTTGCTCTTTCAAAACAAAAACAACTTTTCGCACCTACACTTTTCTGACAAAAGTTTTCAAACAAACACTTCATACACTCTTGAGGACTGATACAAGAGTTAAAGCGAAGTTTTCAAAAACAAACTTTTTCAAAACCCACAAACACAAGAAAAGCAAACTCTTTTGAAAACATAGTGAGAAAGTACCTAAGAGCCCGTGGATAACCACGGATAGAAAGGGTGCTAACACCTTCCCTTTCTATAATCTACCTCCCGAACCGAGAAACATCTCGAAAAGGAATTTTGTTGTGCTTTTGTCCTTTCCATGTTGGAGAACATAAAATACGGTGGCGACTCTTGCTTACAGCGACATTTCGCGAACCAGCATTCCAAAACAGTCAGTTCTATTTCCATCGATCACAGAACTGGCGACTCTGCTGGGGACTCAATAAGTGAGGTGTACCTTAGGATTAGATCATTCTATGTTTCCAATTGTATGCCTTGTTTGCTTTAATATTGTGGGTTTGTATTGGAGTTTCATAGATCCTAACCCGGATCTAGGGAATACCCTTTAGGTAGCAATAAACTGTGAGGGACCTGTCCGACGTAGACCGACACGGGTGAAGCAGTAGCTACGTTGGTGTGACACCTTGGTCTGTACCGATATCCCTTGTGTTGGAACGAGGAGAATATGGGTCTTCTGAGGAGTCGTTAAGCACCAACTGATCTTAGCACCTTAAATTGACCAACTTGGCCATAGAACAGTAGCAGTATGCTACACTCATTGAGGCTAAACTCTCGCGATGGTTCCGGCCACAAGAAAAGGTTGCGAAGCTGGAGTTATGACCGATTGAGGGTAGTCAGTGATATTGAGATCCTCTAGAACCCGGTTACTATTTCTAGGACAGGTCTTAACCAACTGAAACTGAAAGAGGGTAGTACCTAAACTTCATGCCGGCCTGAACTCTAAGGGCTCTTGTGTGATTTGTGTGCCTTACCATGTTTGCCTTTTGTGAATACTTGCGGTGTGCCTTTATCATAACATCATAACATCATAACATTACATACATCCTGCATAAGGACTAACCCATTTCAAGGATCTCAAGGGTTTGTGATGCAGGTCATGATGAACCAAATGTCTAGCAAGGGGCAAAGGGGATTTATTTTCCTCTAGCCAAGGTTGTTCGGAGATCAAAACATGATAACTGGAGTCAGGGGCTATGACCCACTCGATACGGTGAGCTTCGACTCTTGAAGAAGGACTCTCAACAACATGAAGTTCCTTCAATCAAACCGCAAAATTCGAACTCTAACAAGTTCTTTGTCTACCCCGTGAGATCCTTGAAAACATTGCATGCATATCATACATATCATTGCATTACAGGTACCCTTTTTACAGGTCACTGATCTTCTTCGCTGTTTATTTCAGCAATCATCATGTCTATTGAACCTTCCACTGAGCAAGCTATCAAGGCCCTCCAGGCGCAGAATGCCCAGTTCCAAGAGTTGGTTATGAGCCTAGCCCAGGGTCAACAGGAGTTGAAGACTCTGATTCTGAAGAAGAAGAAGAAGAGGACTGTCTTGTTCAACACTAGACGCAGATTTGGGAATGGATTACAAAATGAGGTTGATCTGACTACTTCCTCTGTAGGGAAAGACAATCCCCAAGAAGGAAGGGTTCCTAGTCCCGCGGTCTCCGACAATGAGACAAATTATAATGATGAACAGTACCCTCCTGCTGAGGACAGGTACAAACAGCTGGAGGACCGCTTAAGTGCTGTGGAGATTCAGAATGTGCCCGGGTTGGACTTTGGAGACCTAGGCTTATCCTCTGGGGTGGTGATTCCCCATAAATTCAAGGCACCTGCCTTTGCCAATTATGACGGAGCTTCCTGCCCAAAGCTGCACCTCCGGTCGTATGTAAGGAAGATCCAACCTTATACAGCTGACAAGAATTTGTGGATCCATTTCTTCCAGGATAGTCTTTCAGGGACTCAACTCGAATGGTTCTATCATTTGGATGGGGCCATTATCCGCAACTGGGAAGATTTGGCTACTGCGTTCTATAAGCAGTATCAATATAATTCCGACCTCGCTCCTACGCGTACCCAACTCCAGGGTATGTCACTAGGGACGGGTGAAGGATTTAAAGAATATGCTCAAAAGTGGAGAGACCTTGCTGGAAGGGTGCAGCCACCTTTAACTGACCGTGAACTTGTGGATATATTCTTGGGGACCCTGTCTGGTCCGTTCTTCAACCATTTGATTGGAAATTCTTTTGTCGGGTTTACAGACCTTATCTTGACTGGTGAAAGAATTGAAGTTGGCATCAAAAGTGGGAAGATTCAAGAAGCTACACCTTCTGATGCTCATAAAAAACTTACAGTGGGAAGAAAGAGTCCAATGTTGCGTACAGTCAAAAGAGTCGTCGTGACCAATACATAGGGGCAGTCATGATCTCTGGTTCTGCGTCACGCCGACAACAACAAAAGGGAAATCAACAAAGGCCAGACGAGCCTAAAAGACAGTTCACCAACATCAACATGCCATTGTCACAAGCACTGCAGCACATGTTGAAGATAAACCTGATTGCGGTGATAAACCCTCCTGCGAACCCTAAGACTTCTTCTCCAAACTACAACCCAAATGCGAGGTGTGTTTATCATTCCGATAGCCCGGGGCATGATACTAACGACTGTTGGGCGCTGAAATACAAGATTCAGAATATGATTAACGCTAAGGAGATCGAATTCGAGCCTTCTGAGACTCCCAATGTGATCACTGCTCCCTTGCCAAAACATGGCTAGGATTGAGAGATTTTTGTTCATTTGAATTCTGAAGCTGTATTTTTCTTTGCTTATTCAAACAATTATCATGTCAAACTCTCTTATTTCATTAATACATTACACGTGTCTGTTTTGAAGTAATTGTGTTCACTGTGCTTAAAATTGCTTTCATTTTGATGTTCAACTCTCGACTAAAAAAATTCTAAGCCTTTTGAGGGAGGATGACGAAAACGACACCACGGTCTTTACAGTATGCTATTGAACAGACCCCGCTGATGAGGTACAGACATTGTTTCAAATCCTAAACAGTGGAGTTATAAGGAAGATAATCCCTAGTCAACCCCTTTGAGCCAAAGAAGTTGGAGTTTTTCTTTTCGAAAATTAAAACCCTTAATCATAACCTGGGGCAGGGTAGTTTTCTCAGTTGATCCAGGTGCACAATGAATGGCATCAAATGAGTCCTTCCAAAACAAAATACAGTGATGGTTCCGAATAATCATAAAGACAGGCAGTCATTATCTCTCAGAAATAAAAGCCCAATAAGTCAAAACCTATGAAGGAGACTTACAAAAAACGGGGGCATCCCGCTGACTGTAATCACAAAAGAAACAGTTCAGGCAAAAAGACAGGGATAATAAAATAAAAAAAAGAGGTCCTACAAACCCTCAACAACAAAAAGAAATGACTGCCTGGTCAAAATAAACTATCAGTATCTGAACCATCACTGGTATATTAGAGCCAAGACTCAAACAAGATCTAATGCACGATTAGCTGAGTTTAGGACCGAAGAACATCACGAAGAACGGGTGGGTATAAATAAAACTTGAGCCTTTATCCTTTGTTTCTTAAACCGTGAACCAGGCCATGTTATAACCCTTAAAAGTCCTAGCAGAAGCATGGGTTAGTTCGAAAGCATACTGTTACAAAAGGTATCCTGACTCCTGTAGGGCTTGCTGTAAAATCCTGAGTTAACATCACATTTTACAAAAATTCATTTGTTTTATCGAAAATGCATTTTCAAAAAACTTCAAGACAGACATAAGCTTTGCATTCTTAAAATAACATTGTTTGCATATGACTATTTGTTCGAACAGCAGAGAAATTCACACGACGAATATCTAGTGAACAAAAAATCTCCTCAGCAAAAAGGATCACCTCAAGTGGAAAGACACTTCCAACCAAGGGACAAACATGATCATTTTCTGGGGCAGTCAAGTCAAGATTCAAGGAATCTCTCAAGATACCAAATAGCCAGGGGCAAATCTCCGCCTGAGTCACTTGGGGCATTGGACATGAATTCCAGCAACGAATCTTGCATGATCAGACATCTTCTGGTAGTATGGCGACACAACACTACTGACAATGACAACTCCCTGCGCTCTGAGAACGTGGACATAGTCAAAAAAATACTACGCATAATCAAAGACCCGCTAGGTTGACTGGCCTAGGCAAAAATAAGGGCTTCCCGGCGAACCAAAAGGGTTCAGGCAAAAATAAGGGATGAAAATAAAAAAATCTGTACACCCGGCAAGTCGAAAACCTGAAAAGGCGGCTTGGGCAAAAAAAGGGTATCCCGGTGGACTGAAAACACGAAAGGGCGGTCCAGGCAAAAATTAGGGATCAAAGCGTACGACTATGTCCTGTCATCTCGTCACTTGCCTACCAGAAGAGGATTTGTCAATCGGCAGTTATCAAGAACCTCCACAGGTACCTTCTCCCACAGAAGCTGGGGCAATAAGAATTGTCCGAACTGTACAAGCCGCGCTATCCACCAAGGTACCAAGGTAGATTCAGCTGAAGAATATGACCAAGATACCTTCACTCCCCGTAGAGTAAGACAAGATTCAGCAATGCTCACCCCAAGCAGAGTTGGTCTCCCATCAGCCCTAAAAAAGGCACAATATCCCCAGCAAGTCAGCAATACTCTCCCCCGAGCAGAGTTGGTCTACCATCAGTCCTGAAAAAGTTGGGTATCCCCAGAAGATCTTAATATTCCCTAGCAGAATATATAGATATCCTCAGCAAGCATCCCCAGAAATCTTAATATTCCTCGACAGAATATAAGATTGTTCCCCGGCGGAAGACAGACACCCCAGTGGAGCCATTTCCCCAGTACAGTCCAAAAAGTTTCCCCAGGAGAGTTGAATCATCTCCCCAGTAGATTCTGGAAGCTTGTCCCCTACAGAGTACAAAAATCTCTCTCCAGCCATATTCAGAGGTTATCCCCCACCAGAGTCTAACTGGGTTATCCTCAGCAAATTGCAACGGAAAGATCGTCCTCAGCGAAGTTCTTCATATCCCCAGCGGAATTCATCATCGAAATCCCAACAGAGCTTATCAACGGAATCCCCAGCGGAGTTATCGTTAAAATCTCAGCAAAGCATCTCTTCCCACAGAGTCATTTCCCGCAGAGTAATCTCTTCATCAAGTTTATTCCCCAATGGAGTTATCTTCTCCTACAAGTTTATTCTTGCAACCATCTTCATTCATCATCCCCAGCGGAAACGAAGAACTCAACACTATTCTCCAGCAGCTCCGGGATTTATTTTCCCAGACGAAAATACATTCATAAACATCACATCTTCATACATCATGACATGCATACGCATCATACAAAACAAATCTCATTTATTCTTGAGAACATCTTGACATCATGCAGTTCATGCACATGACATTGCATACAACTAACGTTTTGCTTTTTCAGGAAAAGGTCAATCAAAAGATGATTACCATCTACCTTTGCAGTTCCAGATCAACACCTGTAACAAGCCAGGAAAATTCTGTGGACGACTGATCGTGGGTTGATACCTGAAACCAGACAGGACAATTATCTACTTGATCATCATGAAGCAACCCTACACCGGTTCCTTCTATAATTCAGATGTAGTTTTACACTGACTCATCATGAAGCAACCCTACACCGGTTCCTTCTCAATCTCAGATGAAGTTTTACACGGACTCATCATCAGGAAACCCTACACCGGTTCCTTCTCTCATACAGATGCAGTTTTACACGGACTCGTCCTCAGGCAACCCTACACCGGTTACCTCTCCTTCAGATGAAGTTTTACACGGACTCATCATCGGGAAACCCTACACCGGTTTCCTTCCTTCCAAGATGCAGTTTTACATGGACTCATCATCAGGAAACCCTACACCGGTTCCTCCTCAATTTCAGATGAAGTTTTACACAGACTCATCATCAGGAAACCCTACACTGGTTCCTTCTCAATTTTAGATGAAGTTTTACACGGGCTCATCATAAGGCAACCCCACACCGGTTCCTTCTCTTTCAGATGTAGTTTTACACGGGCTCATCATAAGGCAACCCCACACAGGTTCCTCCTCCCTTCCAAGATGAAGTTTTACACGGACTCGTCCTCAGGCAACCCTACACCGGTTCCTCCTCAGTTCCAAGACGAAGTTTTACACGAACTCATCGTCAAGATAACCTTACCCCGGTTCATCCTGAAGTTTCACATGAACTTATCACAAAGTAACCTTACCCCGGTTCATCCAAAAGTTTTACACGAACTTATCTCAAAGTAACCTTACCCCGGTTCATCCAGAAGTTTTACACGAACTTATCTCACAGTAACCTTACCCCGGTTCATCCCGAAGTTTTACACGAACTTATCTCAAAGTAACCTTACCCCGGTTCATCCAGAAGTTTTACATGAACTTATCTCAAAGTAACCTTACCCCGGTTCATCCAGAAGTTTTACACGAACTTATCTCACAGTAACCTTACCCCGGTTCATCCCGAAGTTTTACACGAACTTATCTCAAAGTAACCTTACCCCGGTTCATCCAGAAGTTTTACATGAACTTATCTCAAAGTAACCTTACCCAGGTTCATCCAGAAGTTTTACACGAACTTATCTCACAGTAACCTTACCCCGGTTCCTACAGAAGTTTTACATGAACTTATCTCAAAGTAACCTTACCCCGGTTCATCCAGAAGTTTCACACGAACTTATCTCACAGTAACCTTACCCCGGTTCCTCCTGAAGTTTCACACGAACTTATCTCAAAATAACCTTACCTCGGTTCATCCAGAAGTTTTACACGAACTTATCCCAAAGTAACCTTACACCGGTTCCTTCTCAACTCCAGACGTAGTTTTACACGGACTCGTCATCAAGAAACCCTACACAGGTTTCCTTCTCAATTCCAAATGCAGTTTTATACGGACTCGTCATCAAGAAACCCTACACAGGTTCGCTCTTTCCAAAGATGCAGTTTTACACGGACTCGTCATCAAGAAACCCTACACAGGTTTCCTTCTCAATTCCAGATGCAGTTTTACATGGACTCATCATCAGTCAACCCTACACAGGTTTCCTTCCTTCAAAGATGCAGTTTTACACAGGCTCATCATCAGTCAACCCTACACAGGTTTCCTTCCTTCAAAGATGTAGTTTCACACAGGCTCATCATCATTCAACCCTACACAGGTTTCCTTCCTTCAAAGATGCAGTTTACATGGACTCATCGTCAGGCAACCCTACACAGGTTCCTTCTTCCAACTTACAAAATTACAATCCAACGGACAATCTCCAGATGGCATCTATAAGCCCGTCCTTCTACCAACAATCTCCAGATGGCATCTATAAGCCCATCCTCCTATCCATCATCATTCCAAATGGCATCTATAAGCCCATTCCCGCCATCACATTGCTGATACTACACCATACGAGTGCAAATTTTTGGGCACTTTAGTGTTCAATCATCTTCCACCTTTGGATCACGAAAGGCACGCAAGCCAATCTACATCCTCAGGTTTAAGAAGATTGAACAGGGGCAACTGTTATACCCCAAAATTTGCCCTCCCATATTCCTCAAGATATGTCAAGAATCATCTCCAAATGGTTCAAGATTACCCAGGGGTTGTATAGTCAAATCACCTCCTAAGCCAACTGAAATTAGGGTTTTGGTTCTTTCAAGGAATTTGGGGTTTTCAATGGCTCAATCAAGTCTCATAGGCCTATAAACATCCTCAAGCATCTACATGCCAAGTCTCAAGACTCACAGTGCCAAATTGCACAGTCAAAAGCTCCATTTGACCTACAGTCAACTGCAAGGGCAAAATGGTCATTTTGCAGTCAAAAGTCAGAATTTTTGGTCAACATCTTATTTTGAGTCCACAATCATCATTTGATCAAGTCTTGATCATGATTCCACAAGAATGGCTCAAAAATCATCAAGGTGCAAAAAGTTACTATTTTTGGACAGTAGGAAAGTCAACTGTATCTTGACCAGGGCATAACTTCTTCATGTTTTGTCAGAAAAATCCCATCCAATGCTCATTTTGAAGGGGATGACATTTCCTACAATCCATCTTCACACTCCAAGTCCAAGAAATGCTCTCACAAAAAGTTATCAATTTCTACATTATAGGTCAAATTCAAAAGTCAACAAAAAGTGCACTTTAAGTCAAAGACCATAACTTGATATTGGTAAATCCAAATGACATGGGACCAAAGGCATTGGTTAGAGGACTTCAAGACCTTTCCAAAATGTCTAAAAACATGTTCATATGATCAAAATTTAGCAAGATATGCATTGGAGAAGTTGGGCAATTTTTGTGAATTTGCAAAAGTCAACTTTGCTCAAAACACCTTATTTTTGCTAATGGGCCTCAAATTTCTTCTTGAAACTTTATCCATGGCCTATGCACGACCCATGAAGCTTATTTGAATTTATTTTCTTATTTTTATTAATTAATTGGAATTTTAATTGATTTTAATTCATTTAATTAATTTAAATTGTAGGAAATACAAAGATTTGATTTTTCAATCTTTTTGTGAAGCAAATGTGGTCAAGATATGCTGGAAAATTCGTGCACAAATCAAATATGCCAAAATCTCCAAGTTTGGCAACTTTTTCCAATCATGAAGATTCAAAAATATATGATT
Source organism: Vicia faba (assembly GCA_948472305.1). Taxonomy (NCBI): domain Eukaryota; kingdom Viridiplantae; phylum Streptophyta; class Magnoliopsida; order Fabales; family Fabaceae; genus Vicia; species Vicia faba. Next base: position 178,953,192 of record OX451740.1, read on the forward strand.
TCCAATCAAATATTCAAATCATCATTCCATGGATTTTTGCTCAAAGATTTGACCTAATTTCAGTCCTCCATAAATATGCAAGCCAACCTTAATCATGCATACGTGAAATCTCTGCAGAAGAAGCCATAACCATATTGAAAAAATTCAAGAAAACTTGAAAACTGTTTTCTATATTCCAGGCCAATTCGAGGCGTTTTATTGACTCTAACACATTGCAGGGGTCTCCAGGAACGTGTAGGAATCAAAACCAAACATTGAAGCTCAAAGAATCATCAAGAACAGAACCACGGTTTGCTTGTTATTTTGAAAATCGAATAGCTTAATTCATGCATCATTAACATGATTTATTATTTGTTTTGTGTTGCTAGAGACCACATGAAGCTATTGGCATAGTTTAATTGGATTATAATGCACAGAATCATAAATTTCCATGGATGAATTCTAGGGTTCCTGAGCTTGGAATTTGGGGACTCTTAATACAAGAAAAATTGAGCCTCAAAAGACCCATGAATGAATTCGTTAGGTCAAGACGAATCCAAAGCCACCATCGCGAAATATTTATGTAAACTGTAGAGCTATTCGCTATTTTTCGTCGTTACAGTTTGTGGGGGTTAAAAACCCCTGCTATCTAACGTTGCTTTTACAGGTTCAGCGAGGAAGACAAGGACGTGTAAGCGTATGGTTGGACAATTCAAAATACGCGCGTTTTATTTGTTTTTATAGCATATTGTTTGGCTTTTTAATATAATGATTGTGTAGTATTATAATATCAAAGCGTGCAAGTTGGTGGAGTGGTTGGCCAGGTGTTCAATAGGCGTTGGGACCTGGGTTCGAATCCCAGATCCCCCAAAATACTTGATATTTCTTTTCTTAACATGTTCACGTGCAGGCATTCTAAAAGAGTTCCACCATGTACTACAATCATCCAAACGCCATGTGTCTACATGCACAAATCCAGTGGTCAGAGGTGAATGATCACCATGCTCCCAGTCAATACGCACCATGGAGAATCTCACAAGTCAAAGCAGGCTTGAGAATAATGGGCTTCAGATTGCTAAATGTACCTCCTTGTTAGGCCCAACACCCCCTGGTTCATTCATTCTTTCCTTTTTATTTTCTTTTACTAATTATTATTATTAGTTATTATTATTAGTATTTAATTAACATAATTATTATTTTCATAATAAATTCAGAAAAACTTAAATAAAATATTTTTATTATTATTATTATTATTATTATTATTATTATTAATTTCACCTTTAATTTATTATTTTGTACATAAATACTAACAAATTAATTTAGTTAATTAGGGTTAATTTTAACTTTTTCTCAATAACTTAAAATAAACTAGAATTAAGGTTTTTACTAACTTTTCACTAATTTTCATTTATTTCCTAAAAAACATAAAAAAACTTAAAAAATATTTCTTTTATTTAATTAATTAGAATTAGATTTAATTAAATGCAAAAAGGACCAAAATTTCTTTCTTTCACAACAAAGGGTCAAAACCCTAAGGACTTTCCCGATTCAATTTTTATTCGCGCATATTATTTTGATCATATTTATGTAATTTCTCCGAGGATGTAATAGATAATTAGGACCCCTTTTATCGCTTTCTTTATTTTCCCGCATTTACTTTTCAAGGGTTTGCTTTTGGCGATGTAAATACCCGACGCCTTGTAATAGCGTAGATTTACTTTCCGCAATTTACTTTCCGCAACTATTAACTGCTATGCATGACAAGACTTGTATGAAATTAAAATCAACCCGTAGCTCACCATAACATGTGCAAAGATAATATTAACTGAATACTGGAACACTCGCACATGCCACTCCTAGGGTACGCCTCACCTGGTTGCCTCGACGTGGTCATTAAGTATAGGGTGTTTTAGAGGTCGCCCTCCTGTCTAAAAGATCCAAGTTGCCTCGAAACGGTTGCCTCGGATAAAAAAGGATCTAGGACATTAGGGTTACCGCTAAGGCGTCCTACTATTGCTTTGGTGACCACATGTCCCATTAATCGAATTGACCCGAAAACTCCAACGACGGTGCTACCTACTTCTCAATAGTGGGATAGTACTTTCTAAAGGATATTTACACAGCTTAATTTCCTTTGAGTAGGTAGATGGTTCTTAGATACTTTCTCTTTCAAAACAAAAACAACTTTTCGCACCTACACTTTTCTGACAAAAGTTTTCAAACAAACACTTCATACACTCTTGAGGACTGATACAAGAGTTAAAGTGAAGTTTTCAAAAACAAACTTTTTCAAAACCCACAAACACAAGAAAAGCAAACTCTTTTGAAAACATAGTGAGCAAGTACCTAAGAGCCCGTGGATAACCACGGATAGAAAGGGTGCTAACACCTTCCCTTTCTATAATCTACCTCCCGAACCGAGAAACATCTCGAAAAGGAATTTTGTTGTGCTTTTGTCCTTTCCATGTTGGAGAACATAAAAGACGGTGGCGACTCTTGCTTACCGTGAAATTTCGCGAACCAGCATTCCAAAACAGTCAGTTCTATTTCCACCAACCATAAAGACCAACTCATAGATGTGAATACCGTCAAGATTTTTCTCGCTCGTAATCTTGCGCCTACTTTACTCGAAGACATTCTGCATTCTCTTCACACTCGTACTATGAAGAGGAGAGGAACTCTCATGTGTTATATTCCTTTGTTATCCAGGTGGTTTATTTTGCACCTTCCTCGCTTGGTAATGAATAATGAACAAGGTTTGAGATGTTCACAAAGGATAATATCACTTTCTCATAAAGACATCTACTGATGCTCCCGATCTCATGAGGATATCACTACCATTGATTGTTATGGGGAATTCCCTAATGTTCCACTCCTTGGCATTAGGGTAGGTATTACTTACAACCCTTCCTTGGCTCTACGTCAGTTTGGTTACGCTCGAAGAGATAGTCCTCATGACGCACTTATCCAGGGTGTTGCGTTCGATTATGAAAGTAATCTTCAAGATTATTGTCAGAGGTTTATACATGCTTAGGGCATGGTAAGAAATATTGATAGTAAGGATTTAGGGCAGGAGAATTCCATCCCTTTGGAGCCTTATCTCAAATGGGTACGAGCTCGTGCTCAAAACCTCATAATGCCATATCCAGCTATTTTACCAATGATCATGGAGCCTGTTGTCGAAGGAGACATTTCTCGCACCATCCTCCATCCAAACATGCTTACTGACCTTGAAGAATTGCAGAAGTCTTAGATTTAACTGAAGGAAGAACGGGAGACCTTTGAGACTCAATTCTATGCAAGTGAGAAGAAAGTGTTGGAGCTCACAAAGCAACTTCATGAGGAGCAGATTCTTAAGGCATACATCAGCATAAAGAGGAAGCGTCCATGGGAGACTTGAGTCTTAGATTTTAGGAGTTCATTATTTTTTTACCCCAAGGATGCCCAAGAGTTGACCAGACAAACTCTCTCCTAAAGCAATGAACCTCCAACTAGGGTTTCAATTTTCATCAAGATAGGGGAGCCCCAAAGGCCTCATATGTTCTCCATAGTCCTAATATGTTCTCAAGACCATCCATGTCAAGTTTCATGCGTTGCACAAGGAGTTTGCTCAGTCAATTGCTTAGATGCTCGAAAATCAACTGTATTAGATCAAAAGTCAACTGTGGCCCCCATACAGTAAAACTTCAAGATTTTTGGTCAACATCTACATTTTGAAGTGATATCCATCATTTGTTAAATGGTTGATCATGGTTCCCCAAGGAATGCTCCTAATTCATCAAAACACAAAAGTTGCTAAATTAGGGTTTCTTAGGAAAAAATCAACCAAACTTTGACCAAGCATAACTTTCTCATACTTTATCAGAAATTTCTCACACAAGGCTAATTTTGAAGAGAATTCAATTCCCCACAACTCATATTCAGTCCTCAAGTTCAAGAAATGCACTCATGAAAAGATATAAATCCAGACATTTTAGGTCATTCCAAAAAGTCAACAAAAACACCTTTTGGGTCAAAGCTTCTTACATGAGCATGGAAGATCCAATTGAAATGAAACCAAAAATGTTGTTTATGGGACATCCTAAGCTTTCTAAAAAGTCCAAGAACACCCTCTTATAGTCAAAATTGAAGGAGATATGCATTGTCAAAGTTGGCCATTTTTGGAGAATTGTCAAAAGTCAACAATGCCCAAAATTGCATTTTTTGGCGAATGGGCCTAACTTTTTATGCTTGCATCTTACTTTTATCAATGTCCACGACCCAAACACTCTTCCATATTTTATTGACTTTATTTATTTAATTTATTTTGATTTTAATCATTTAAAAATCAAATTAAATCAAATAAATGATATAAAATATGGAAGATTTGTTTTTTATCTGATTTTGAATGAAATGCAATCCATTTATGCTGCCAAAATAGAATGAAATTGTGCCAAGGTTGATTGGAGTGAGAATGGAATGATTTAGCTTGATTTGGAAAGAAATAATGAAAGGTTGGAATGAAATCAAAGCTTAATAATTGGCAAGGATTTGAAGCCTTTGGTTAACCTAATTCAAAGAGATACATATACAGAATAAATCCCAAGCACAAGGAGAGGGAGAAATCGTGTGAAACGACCAAGAACAAATTGCACTTTTGTCAAAACATCTCAATTGGAATTCCAGATTACAACCATTCTCAAGGAGGTTTAAAGATTGTAACACGTTCCTGGGCGCCTCTAGAAGCTTTTCTAACCCTTGCCAAGATCAGAAGCATCAAGAATCACACTCCATACACATCACGGTTTGACATTATTTTTTATTTTGGTTACGTGCATACATGCTTTTTCCATGAAATTTAATCATGTATTCTAGTTTGTCACAAAGGTTTGATGCTTGTTGAATGCTTTAATTGAGTTTTGAGTGCAGGGAGGAAAGATTTCCATTCTTAGGGTTTCCAAGCTTCGCTTTGGAGCTTCCCTATATAGGAAAAATTAGATCAAATCATGGGCACCATTGAACCCAGGGCATGATTTCTGACTGTCCTATACCTTTGGTTTAAATTTATTTGGCTTGTGTTGCGTTTTAAATGGTTGCAGGTTTGTAGCCATGGACGGAAAATGTCACTATAACCTTCAGTGACAGTTTTTCCTGTAGGTAAAAGATGGGCACCTAAAACAACAGTCCTGAGGAAAGAGACAATGGTGTGGATGACTCCCACTGACCCATTTGAATTCACACGCGCGTTTTGGGCATGAAGCATTATTTCCATTATATTATTATTCTGTCATGTATATCAATGAATGACAAGTTGGCCTGGTGGTAGGGAGGAATGTATGGGAGGTGAGAGTCCTGGGTTCGAGACCCAGGTTTGGCATTTTTATTTTCTAACAATCTGATTGCAGATCCGGTGTGTCTCACCTTCCAAACACCTGGTACGGGCCTCAGATCCTTCCATTGGATCATCACCATCACATATCCAAGGTCCCACGCAGGCGAGCCCCACGGTACACCCTCTGAAGGAGCCACCACTGAATCACATGCAAGACAATTGGGCCCATTCTTCTGGGCTTCAGCAATTGGCAATACACCCCCCTGGACTGCTAATTACATCAGGCCCATTTTCTGTTTCTTTCTATTTTTCTTTATTTGTTATTTTTTTAATTTGTTATTTTAATTATTTTCACAACAAAAATCATTTTTTAATTAAATCGTAAAATCACTAAAAAATTAGATTTAGTTTTTTTTCTCGTAAAATATTTAATTGCAATTAATTAATTAGTTTAATTAGATTAATTCAAATTCTTTTTTATATAATTAAAATTCAATAGAAAATTAGATTAATTCAAATTATGTTTTTACATAATTAAAAACAAATAGTTATTAGGTTAATTTGCGAGATTAATTGCGTTTCTCAAAAATCCCAAAAAATATATTTTCCTCATTCCCGTCTCAATTCTTCGCGCGCGTTTTTATTTATTTTCAGATTATTGTAACTGTTCTGAGTTTGTAATAGATTAATTAAGATTTTAAATTTCTGCATCTTTATTTTTCAATCAAATATTTGTGTATCTGTCCAAAAGCCCTGTAATAGCGTAGATTTTTCTTTTCTGCTTTTAATTTCCGCAACTGTTAAAATGCTAAATGTATGGATAATAGGATTGAATGACAAGACAAATAACTTTGAAATGGTAGATAACCCTAATTGTGCAAAGATAATTAACTGGAAAAATCACACTTGCACATGCTCACTCCTAGGGTTTACCTCACTTGGTTTCCTCGGAAATAATGGTCATGTCCCTCGAACATAGGGATACCATAGCAATGACCCGCAATTCAAAGTCGTCATAAAGATCATAGTCCCTACTTGTCCCTCGAGTTGCCTACGAATTGATCTTATGACGATAGTCCCTTTGAAATGCTAAGGTATCCTTACTTGTTGCCTTCAGAGACCATTTCGTCCCTTCAAACGTTCCTTAAAAATACAATGACAGAGCTACCTACTCCTTAATAGTAGGATAACACTGTCTAAAGGAAACAAAAATGAACAGACTTTTTTCGAGTAGGTAGAAAACTCTTAAGTACTTTCTCAAAACAAAAACTTTTCACACAAACAATTTTCAAAAACAGTTTTCAAAACAACTTCGTCACACTCTTGAGGACCGATACAAGGGTTATCACGAAGTAAACAAAACTTTTCAAAACAAGAACACACAAACAATTTTAAAAAATGAGCAAGTACCTAAGAGCCCGTGGAAAACCATGGATAGAAAGGGTTCTAACACCTTCCCTTTCTATAATCTACCCCCCGTACTTAGAAAACTCTCGAAAGGTCTTTTTCTGTTCTTTTCACCCTTTCCTTTGTTGGATAAAAGAAAAGTCGATGGCAACTCTTGCTTACCGCGACATTTGCGAATACAAAACATAAACCAGTATAACAGTTGGTTCTGCCACCATATCACAGAACTTGCGACTCTACTGGAGAAAATTATAAAATGGGGGTATACCTTAGGATCTAGGTCATTTCTAAAAATTGATTTCTTGTTTGTTTTGTCTGCTTTATCCTTAAAGGGTTTTGTTTGGGCATTGTTAAAGATCTTATACCTGGATCTGGGGCATCTTTTTAGGTAAACAACAATAGATCATGGAGACTGTACGACGTAGACCGATATGGTTTAAGCTATGGATGTGTTGGTGTGACACTTTGGTTGGTACCGGTATCCTTCGTGTGGAAACGAGGAGAATACGGGGCCGCTGTGGGGTGTCGTAAAGCACTAACGGACTTTAGAACCTTAGTTGAACAAACTTGGCCAATAGAAAGTAGTGAGATAGCCGGCCTCGGTATAAAGCTGGGGATTGGTTGATACTCGATGCTACACTCATTTAGGTCAGACTTTCAGGATATTTCGGCCACAAGAAAATATTTCCTGAGCTGAAACAATGCCCGACAAAGGATGATCAGTGATATCGAGAATCCTTAGAACCCGATTACTTTTCTAAGACAGGTTTGAAACCAACTAAACTTCAAGAGGGTGCTTACCTTTAACCTCATGCAAGCCTTTGAAACTAATGTCTATTGTGTGCTTCGCTTGTGTGTGATATACTCTGTTTGAACATAACATCATGCATCATAACATAGTATTGATTCTCATTACACTAACCATTTCAAGGACCGAGGGAATTTATCTTTGTTCTGTTTTGCAGATCATGGCTTCTGCTCGTAGAAACACTATCCGAATCAGCTTTGTGAGAATACCTCCCCAACTCAAGGAACTAGTATCAAGGGTTCCTGAAACTTCTTCGCTCATTAAGAGACATGGTCGACTTCTCAACCTGGTTACTTCGAGCTTTGATGAAAAGATAATGGGTGTACACTTTCAGTTCTTTGATCCCAAGAACCACTGCTTCACCTTTCCATACTATCAGTTGGTGCCTACCATGGAAGAGTTCTCTCAGTTATTGAATCTACCTATTCTGGACCAGGTTCCTTTCACAGGTTTAGAAGAGGTTCCTAAGCCAGAAGTCATTGCCTCAGCTTTGCATCTGAAACGGGCCGACGTGATATCCAATTGGGAAATAAGAAGCGGAGTCAAGGGTTTTCTAGCCAAGTTCCTAATAGACAAGGCCCAGCTGTTTTGGGATAATTTGGACTTTCAGGCTTTTGAGGAGGTCTTAGCCCTTCTAATCTATGGGTTAGTACTATTCCCTAATCCAGGCTTACTCGTAGATGTGAATGCTATTAAGATCTTCCTCTCTCGAAACCTTGTGCCTACCTTGCTAGGAGATATCTTGCATGCTCTCCATACTCATACCATGAAGAGAAGAGGGGTTCTTATGTGCTGTATTCCATTACGGTCGAGGTGGTCTATTTCTAACCTCCCTAAGTAAGTGCTGAAGAATGAAGAAGGTTTGGGTTGGTCGCAAAGGATAATGTCACTTTCTTACGCATATATTCTCTAGTATTCTCGATTTTTGAGAGATATTTCTATTATTGACCGCTGCAGGGAGTTCCCTAATGTCCCGCTACTTAGCATTAGGTGAGGCATAACTTACAATCCTTGTTTGGCTCTGTGACAATTTGGTTACGCTCGAAGGGGTGGTCCTCATGATATACTTATCCATGGCATTGCATTTAACTATGAGGATGATGTTCAAGGGTATCGCCAGAGATTCATACGAGCTTGAGGCATGGTAAACAGATCTAACGCCAAGACTTTGGGGCCAAAGAATTCCATTCCTATGGAACCTTATCTCCAATGGGTACGAGCTCGCGCTCAGAAACTTATGATGCCCTACATAGCCGTCTTACAGTCATTATGGAGCCCATTATTGAAGGGGATATTCCCTACACGGTTCTTCATCCTGATATGCCCACCGATCTTGAAGAACTACAAAGGTCCTGGATTCAGTTGAAGAAGGAGCGTGATACGTATAGGGACCAGTTCTATGCCCATGAGAAGAAAGTTTTAGAGCTCACAAAGCAGCTTCATGAGGAAAGAAGCCTTAATGTCTATCTCGGCACGAAGAGGAAGCATGCATGGGAAACTTGATTTCTTTTAGTTTTTAGAATTTTTCAATTGTAACGCCTAAAAAGCAATTGTATTTTGAATTCTACTAATAAAATCTTTGTTTCATTTTTTTTCGCAAATTTAAATTTCCCAAAGTCCTTGAAATCATTGCATACGCATCCTATCCATAGCATCGCATAAATAGGTACCATTATAGGTTTCTCATCTTCTTCACTGTTTATTTCAGCATAAATGTCTTCTGAACAAAGCATCAAGATCTTCAGGTACAAAATGCCCAATTTCAACAGATGTTCATAACTATAGAAAAAGGGCAGGAGGATCTGAAGGCCCTCATCTTGAAGGATAAGAAGAAAAAGAAGAAGGTCTCTGGCATTCTGAACTTGGGCATAAGGTTCAGGGGGCCGTTGAAGCAACCAATCGATCTGACCTCCTCGTCCAAGGAAGGGGAGAATCAAGAAAGGGAGACAAGGGAAAAGGACCCTAGCCTTGAAGTTTCTGACAATGATACAGATTATAATGATGAGCAGTATCCTCCCACTGAGGATAGATACAAGCAGTTAGAGGATCGGTTGAGCGATATGGAAGTCCAGAGAATACTTGGGTTGGATTTTTAAGAAATGGGATTGGTGTCGGGAGCGGTCATCCTGCAGAAATTTAAGGCTCCAGTTTTTGCAAAGTATGATGGAGTATCTTGCCCAAAGCTCCATCTCCGTTCCTATGTAAGGAAGATCCAGCCCCACACCGATGATAGAAACTTGTGGGTTGACTTCTTTCAAGACAGCCTGTCAGGGACTCAGCTTGAATGGTTCTACCAACTAGAAGGAACCAATGTCCAAAACTGGGAGGATTTGGTTGCTGCTTTTTATAAGCAGTATCAATACAACGCCGACCTTTCCCCTGCTCGTACTCAAATCCAGAGTATGTCCATGGGTGCAGGTGAAGGCTTTAAGGACTATGCGCAGAAATGGAGAGATTTGACTGGGAGAGTCCAACCCCCTTTATCAGACAGGGAGTTGGTTGACATGTTTCTTGGGACGTTGTCTGGTCCATTCTTTAATCATTTGATTGACAGCTCGTCAGCTGGTTTCACTGAGCTGATATTAACTGGAGAAAGGGTAGAAGCCGGGATCCAGAGAAGCAAAATATAGAAAGACACCTCTTCGAGTTCAATAAAGAAGCCCTTCACTGGTAAAAAGGAAGCCAGTGCTATCTATAGCCTAAGAGGTCAGAGCAGAGCTGAGCACCGCCCAACGGTAAGTGTTGTAATGATACCTAGGCTTGTGGCTACCCCATAACGAGGCAACCAACAAAGGATAGAAAGACCACAAAGGTAGTTTACATGGATTAACATGACATTGACAGAGGTTCTACCCCATATGCTGAGATCCAACTTGGCAACCTTGAAAGAGGCTCCCAAGAATCCTAATACCACATCTCCTCGATACAACCTAAACGCTTGGTGTGCCTACCACTCTGAGAGTCCTGGCCACAATACAAATGACTGATGGGCTCTGAGAAATAAAGTACAAGATCTGATTAAAGCCAAGGAGATTGAGTTTGATGCTTCAGAAAAGCTCAATGTCATAACTACTCCCATTCCTAAGCACAACCGTGGAGTTAATGTCGTTGATACCGATCTATTTGTGACCTCAGTTGATGAAGTTTCTACTCCTCTTATGACTAAGAAAAATTTGTTGTTGGCCGGTTTATTTCCGGGTTATGGTGAAGGTGTCCATATATGTTCATCTCTGCCTACTGGTTGTTATTTGCTGAAAACAGGTGTCCAACGCCTTATGGACAACAGAGAAATTTTGTTCGAGAAAACTTTTATTCCAACTGTTCCGTTCGAAGATGTTGCTATTATAACCATTTCCGCCAATCCTTCCAAGGTCTCCTCGAGAAGACCTGTTAGGATTACACTCGTTCCGAGAGTCGCTCCGTTAATAATCACTTTTCCTGGTCCTGTCATGTACGCCTCGAACAAAGTTGTCCCTTGGCATTACAGCGCCGATGTTTACTATCATGGCATTAAACAAGATCTGAAGAATGAAGAGGTTGATCCCGATGTCAGTAACATTGTCGGGACCAGTAGGATTACAAGAAGTGGAAGGGTTTTCTCTCCCGAGATTTCCCCAAAGACTGTCAATAAGCCTGTTGTTATTTCACCTTCTATTCCTACCCGTACTTCAACTACTACTCCTGTTCTTACTCCAATTGTTACTCCTGCCGTCGATTCATCTAGGATTCGAGGCAAAGAAGCTATAGGTGAGCCTTCCAGGACGGAGGCCCCTGAAAAGATTGTTGTAGAAGCCTCTAAGCAAGAGATAGAGGAAATATTAAAAATAATTAAAAAGAGCGACTACAATGTGGTCGAGCAGCTGGGGCAGACCCCCTCGAAGATATTAATGTTGTCTCTGTTGATGTGTTCTAAGGCCTATGCGAAGGCTCTGATTGCATTCCTAAAGACTGCGCATGTGCCACAGGAAACTTCAGCCGATCAATTCAAAGACTGTGTGGCCAGCTTGACTGCTGACAATGGGCTGGGTTTTTCAGATGCCAACTTAACACCGAAAGGTAGAAAGCATAATGATGCTCTACACGTCTCGATCAAATGCAGGGGCACCACCATGGCTCATGTGCTGGTGGATATTGGGTCTTCACTGAATGTCCTGCCTAAGAAGGCTCTCGACCGGCTGGATTGTGAAGGCTTGACCTTAAAGCCTAGTAACATTGTGGTAAGGGATTTTGAAGGGTCGAAGAGAATGGTGCATAGAGAGGTGGACATCCCTGTCAAGGTAGGCTCTCAGATCTTTGGGTCCACCTTCTATGTGATGGACATCAGGCCATCATACTCTTGTTTGTTGGGTCGTCCTTGAATCCATGAAGCTGGGGTCGTTACTTCTACACTACACCAAATGTTGAAGTATCCAGTGAAGGGAAAGATAGTCATTGTGCATGGAGAAGAGGAGTATATGGTAAGCCACCTGAACTCCTTCAGGTATGTGGAGATGGATGGGGAATTCATAGAAACACCTTGTCAAAACTTTGAAGAAGTTCCCCAGATTTTGGCGTCGAGAGAAACTACCACCAGCAACAAACCTCCTTTAAAGATGGCTTCCCTCAAAGACGCCAGAGCAGTGTTCGAAGAAGGTGGGTGTACCAACTGGGGATAACTCTATGATTTTACTCACAAAACTGACAAATTTGGTTCAGGCTTTACTTCAAGAGCTCAAAGGGTTGTTCAACACGCTCGGGCTGGAGGACCTCCCCTACGCATCAGCAATCGTGGGGTTAATGTTATTGAAGACAGTGGGGAAGACTCAGACATTGATAGCTGGATATACCCGACTACCAATGGTGGACTGAGTAATTGGACAGCTAGAGATTTTATACCAGTTTCTTTTATTCTGCAGTAATTGTCTTACTTGTGTTCTGAATTTGTAATAAACAATTTAAACTTTATGGCCTTGTGTCTTACCCGAAGCACAATGGTTCTCTCTGAGGGATATTATGTGTCATTTCATATATCATCAATAAACCATTGGACGTTTCTTTGCATTCATATTTTGCGCTCTCTGTTTTTCTTTTTTGCCTTTACTTTATCAATACAGCTATGCTCTTACACACACTCACGTATCAAACTACAGATCCATATCCATCCTGGATCCCATTGATAACAGTTCTGTTATTTCCAATCATGACTTTGAAAATACGATCAACCAAGACGAGGACGAAGGTGAGGACGATTGTGAGGTTCCTGGAGAACTTGCTAGACTATTACAGCGGGAAGAAAGGGCTATACAGCCTCACGAAGAGCCAGCTGAGACGATAAACTTGGGCAGGAAGGTGGACAGAAAAGAAGTGAAGATCGACGCAAATCTGGAGACTAAGATCAAACGGTGATTGATATAGATGTTGCACGACTACGTTGAGATCTTCTCCTGGTTATATGAAGACATGCCTGGTTTAGACACTGATATCGTGGTACACCGTCTGCCAACTAAAGAATATTGTCGTTCGGTTAAATAGAAGGTCCGCCGTATGCACCCTGAAATGTAATAGAAGATCAAGATAGAGGTTATGAAGTAGTTTGACGTAGGGTTCTTAGTTGTCACCTCCTATCCGCAGTGGGTTGCTAACGTCGTTCCGGTACCTAAGAAGGACGACAAGGTACTGATGTGTGTGGATTACAAAGACCTGAACAGGGCAAGCCCCAAGGATGACTTCCCGCTTCCCCACATTGATGTTCTGGTTGACAACACCGCGCAACACAAAATCTTCTCCTTCATGGATGGTTTCTCTGACTACAACCAGATCAAGATGGCTCTTGAAGACATGGAGAAGACAACCTTCGTCACACAGTGGGGCACCTTCTGTTACAAGGTGTTGCCTTTTGGGTTGAAGAAATTTGGGGCAACCTATCAGCGAGCCATGGTCGCTTTATTCCACGATATGACTCACCATGAGATCGAGGTTTATGTTGATGACATGATAGCCAGGTCTCAAACTGAAGAGGAACATCTTGATCATCTACAAAAGTTGTTCGACAGGTTGAAGATATACAAGTTGAGGTTGAATCCGAACAAGTACACCTTCGGGGTAAGGTCTGGTAAGCTTCTGGGTTTCGTTGTCAATGACAAAGGTATCCAGGTAGACCCCGCAGAGGTAAAGGCCATACAAGATATGTCGGCTCCCAGTACAGAGAAGGATGTTAGAGGTTTGTTGGGACGCCTAAATTATATTGCCAGGTTCATTTCACATTTGACTTCTACTTGTGATCCCATCTTCAAGCTTCTGAAGAAAGATCAGGTGGTAAAGTGGAATGACGAGTGCCAGATGGCTTTCAAAAGGATCAAAGAATATCTCTAAGAACCTCCAATTCTGATGCCTCCGGTTGAAGGAAGACCTTGGATATTATACTTAACAGTGCTAGAAAATTCAATGGGGTGTGTGCTGGGGCAGCATAACGAGTTTGGTCGAAAAGAGCACGCAATATACTACCTTAGCAAAAAGTTTACCGACTGTGAGACACGATACTCACTGCTCGAGAAAACTTGCTGCACTTTGGCATGGGCTGCTCGCCAACTAAGACAGTACATGTTGACTCACACTACTTTGTTGATATCTAAGATGGATCTAATCAAGTACATCTTCGAGAAGCCCGCTCTCTCCGGAAGAATAGCGAGATGGCAGATGATCTTAACTGAATATGATATACAATATACAACCCAGAAAGCAATCAAGGGAAGTGTATTGGCAGATCATTTGGCTCATTAGGCCGTAGATAACTACCAGTCTATGAATTTTGAGTTCCCGGACGAGAACATTATGCTGGTGACTGACTACGAAGAACCTGGACCAGATGAAGGACCTGAGAAGGGATCCCGATGGACTATTATTTTTGACGGAGCTTCAAACTCACTCGGTAATGGCATTGGCACCAAAATCATATCTCCTGAGGACTGTCATACTCCTTTCACTGCTCGATTATGTTTCAACTGCACTAACAACATGGCAGAGTATGAAGCCTGCATTATGGATCTCAAAGCCGCTATCGACCTCAGGATCAAGTTCTTAAATGTCTTCGGGGATTCAGCCTTCGTGATAAGTCAGATCAAAGGCAAATGAGATACGAAGCATCTGAATCTCATCTCATACAAAGAGCACGTACTGACATTTCTCCCACACTTTGAGGAGGTAACTGTGATCGGTGGATCTGGAACTGACTGTTTAACGCTGGTTCGCGAAATGTCGCGGAAGCATGAGTCGCCACCGTCTTTTATTTTCTCCAAATGGAAAGGACAAAAGCACAGAAAAATTCCTTTAAAGAGATTGCTCTCGGTTCGGGAGGTAGATTATAGAAAGGGAAGGTGTTAGCACCCTTTCTATCCATGGTTATCCATGGGCTCTTAGATACTTGCTCAATGTGTTTTCAAAATTGTTTGCTTGCTTTTCAATGTGGGTTTAAAAGTTTCTTTGAAAAATTTCAGTTCGACTCATACGTCAGAGTGTTTGAAAAGTTTTGCTTTTGAAAGCTTTTGAAAAGTGTTGGTGTGAAAAGTCTTTTTGAGTTTGTTTTGAGATTAGAGCAAGTATCTATAAGAACCTACCTACCCTAAGGAATTCGTCTGTGTAAATGTCCTTTAAAGTAGTGCCATCCCACCATTGAGAGGTAGGTAGCACCACCGTTGGAGGTGTTCGGGTCAATTCGATTTTTAGGGACATGGTGATCACCAGAGTAATGGGAAGACACCTTAGAAGCTACCCTCATGCCAGGTTCCCGGATCATGAGGACTTACTAAGACATCCTCTACTCGACGATCACCTTCCGAAAGGCAACAGTGAGGCGTACCCTAGGGGTGGTGTGTGCGAATTGTGTGTCATGTTCATTGATATTTGTTTTGTCATGTTTGTCGTGTTCTACGCTTGATTTTAATTATTGCCATACATTCTTTCATGCTTGATTAACAGTTAATATTTTGCGAGGAAATAAATCTAAGATTATTACAAAGGCGCGGGTCCACATCGCCAAAATTAAACCGGACCCGATTTAGCGGAAAAATAAATAATGCGAAGAAATAAATTGCGAAAAGTAAATTACATGGCTTAGGGACAATTACAAAATTATAGTAAGCGATAATAAAATAAATGCGCAATAAAAGAATTGAATAAAACTAGGGCGTTGGACCCTTTTGCAAAAATTAAATTACAAGAATTAATTAATTAGAATTAAATAGGAAATTAAAATTAAAATTCAAAAGGAGAATGTTTTTAGATTTTTATGAAAAAAAAAGAGTGTTAATTGAAATTAAATTAAACGGCAAACCCTAATTCTAATATTTTTTATTTATTAAGAAAAAATTAAATTAAAGATCTAAATTAAACCTAAAATTTATTATATACAATTTTAATTATGAAAATAATAAATAAATAATATTGTGAGAAATAAAAATTAAAAAAGGAAAATCAACAAAGATGTTAAACCTAATTCTACATGTTTTTTTGGATTTTTATAAAAAAAAGAATTGGAATTAAACCCTAATTGCACTAGTTTATTTACATGCTAGTTTATTTATGAAAATAATTGTAATAAAATAAATATTATATTTTTCTTGTGTTTTCTGATTTTTTATAATGTTTTCATATTTTATAGAAAAAATAAATTAATTAAAACAAATAATTAAAATAAACAATCAATTAAAATAAATAAAATAAATAAAGAAATCAAACCAGAGTGGGGTGTAGTCCCCAAATTAAGGAGGTGTTTTTGTGAAAGGCCTGGCCCAACAAGCTGGACGTTAGTTGACTTTCTGGATCATGGGTTAATGCATTGACCACGTTCACCATAGGCCTGGGATCTGAGCCCTTGGTCTGCTTCTCCTGGACACGTGTGTGATTGGATGGTGATGGTATATCATGATCTTTCATGTTGGCGCTGCACACGAATCCTTTATGAAAAATAATATGGCAAATATGCAAGACCTGGGACTTGAACCCAGGTCTTTGAGGTCACAAGCGTATTCCTTTGCCAACTGAGCTGTTCAATTTTATTTAATATATAACATAACACAAATAATATAAAGGAAACATGATATTAATTGGTTAAACACGCGCGAAGTTTAAATGGACCACTGGCTGATGGACACGTCTTCGTCTCCTTCCCTACCCTGTAAAACAAAACTAATAGGCAACGCTTTTTGCAGTGTGGTTTTAGGCAAGCAAAGGGAAAATAGCGACTAGCCCATATCCAAACATAAATTTATCGCGAGGCATGCATTTTGTTCAGAGGGACACGCTGAGTGCAACCATGGTGGTTTCAATGGCCAATTTTATGGTATTGACAAAGCCCCAATTTTGAGAACCTGAAAACCTAGTTTGTAACAATGGCAACTTCTCATATATGGCACAAAAACAAAATCAAACACGTTGGTTAGCTTTAGAACATGATTACAAGTATAAATACATGAAAAAAAATGCAAAATCGTGCTTGAATCATGCTATGCGAATTCAGAAATTTCTTGGTTCAGTTTGACTCGTGTGTACCAATTCTTGAGGTTTTTGCTGTTGTTAATGATTGGAAAAGGTTCTGAATGGTCCAAGGAAGCTATTGCAACAAAGATCCAAGCTTGAATCGTCCTAAAGGCTAAATTTCAGTGTTTGACTTTTTTAGAATTTTTGCAAATTGCAAGAGTGTGTTATGCGCAGCTTTTTCAGTCCTGTGCATTAGGGTTGTGATGTAGTACTTGTATGGAGTGATTAGGTTAAGAAAAGCTGTACAAAATCTTATGCTTTGATGAATTTTGGATATTTGATTTTGGCAAATCTTCTTCATATCTTTTTTCATGTTCTTTGTGTCAATTAGGTCCAAATCAATCCAAAACTTTCCTAAATGGGATATGCACGAAATATTGGGTCCAAACATGTAT
Source organism: Vicia faba (assembly GCA_948472305.1). NCBI lineage: Eukaryota > Viridiplantae > Streptophyta > Magnoliopsida > Fabales > Fabaceae > Vicia > Vicia faba. The sequence continues at coordinate 178,970,605 of OX451740.1, forward strand.
AAAAAGATTTGTTTTGCTTAAGATTATATTTTTCATGAATTAAAATCATTTAAATGAATATAAATTAATATTAATTCAAATAAATAATTAAAAAATATGAGAATACTTCCCTTTGGGCCTAGTGGTCGTGCATAGGCTTGGCATGAAGAAATTTGGAAGATAATTGGGCCCATTTGCATTTTTAGGCCTTTTGCATCAATGTTGACTTTCAAAAATTTCCAAAAATTTCCCAACTTCCACAAGGCATAACTTGGTCAATTTTTAAGCTTTTCACATGTTCTTGGACATTTTGGAAAGGTCTTTGAGTCCTTTAACCAATGCCTTTGGTCCCATGTCATTTTGATTTACCAATCTCAAGTTATGGCCTTTGACTTAAAGTCTCTTTTTGTTGACTTTTGAAAATGACCTATAATGTTGAAATTGATAACTTTTTGTGAGAGCATTTCTTGGACTTGGAACATGAAGATGAATTGTAGGAAATGTCTTTCTCTTCAAAATGAGCTTTGGATGGAAATTTTCTGATAATCCATGTGAAAGTTATGCCCTGGTCAATTTCAGTTGACTTTTCCAGCTGTCCAAATATAGCAACTTTTGCATCTTTGATGATTTCTGAGCCAAATTTTGAGAATCATGATCAAGCATTGATCAAATGATGTTTGTGGCTTCAAAATGATATATTGACCAAAAATTTGAACTTTTAACTGCCAAATGACCATTTTGCCCCTACAGTTGACTGTAGTGCAATCTAGGGTTTTGACTGTGCAATTTTGAGCTGAATGCCTTGAAACTTGATATGAGGATGCTTGACCATCTTTGTAGGCACATGAGACTTGATTGGGCCTTTGGAAAGTTCATTTGCTTGACCAGAACTCAAACCCTAGTTTTGACTGTATAGGAGACAGTTGAGCTGCACAACCCTTGGGGCATTTTGTGACCTTGACTTTGACAATTCTTGATGAATATGGGAGGGCAAATTTTGGGGTACAACAGTTGCCCCTGTTCAATCTTCTTAGACCTGAGGGTGCAGATTGGCTGACGTGCCTTTCGTAATCCGAGGGTAGAAGATGATTGAACACTAAAGTGCCCAGAAATTTGCGCTCACATAGTAACAGTGATGATGAGGGAATGGGCTTATAGATGCCATTTGGATGTTGCTTGGATAGGATGATGGGCTTATAGATGCCATCCGGATATTGATCGCGTAGGAAGTTCCTTAGCGAGAACCTGCGTACCTGCAAAACAGAAAAATGAGTACCTGACACGTCGCAGGAGCTGATTTTAGATGCTTGATATAGATATGTCCTGATTGGTTACAGGAGCTGAGTCTGGAGCTTCAAACGCTGATGAATGAACCAGGAATGATTACTGCCTTAATCATGAATGGTAGGAGAACCTTGGGTGATTTTAACTTCAACAACGCTCGTTGAGAAAAATCTTGGTGAGAACTACCATCTTTGTAGTGTCAGGAAGAGAACCACAGGATATTATAATCTCAAAGGAAGTCACCTCATTCACCGTTGGAGAGGGAACTATAGGAAATTATAATCTGAAAGGAGATATCACCTCACACTCATGCCGGAGAGGGAAACATCTGAAGAAGGAATTACCACCTCACGCGCCGTTGGAGAGGGGACCATAAAAGACTATCACCTCACGCTCATCGTCGGAGAGGAAAACATCTTGAAAAAGGAATTACCACCTCACGCGCCGTTGGAGAGGGGACCACAAAAGAATATCACCTCACGCTCATGCCGGAGAGGGAAACATCTGAAGAAGGAATTACCACCTCACTCGCCGTTGGAGAGGGGACCATAAGAGAATATCACCTCACGCTCATGCCGGAGAGGGAAACATCTGAAGAAGGAATTACCACCTCACTCGCCGTTGGAGAGGGGACCATAAGAGAATATCACCTCACGCTCATGCCGGAGAGGGAAACATCTGAAGAAGGAATTACCACCTCACTCGCCGTTGGAGAGGGGACCATAAGAGAATATCACCTCACGCTCATGCCGGAGAGGGAAACATCTGAAGAAGGAATTACCACCTCACTCGCCGTTGGAGAGGGGACCATAAGAGAATATCACCTCACGCTCATGCCGGAGAGGGAAACATCTGAAGAAGGAATTACCACCTCACTCGCCGTTGGAGAGGGGACCATAAGAGAATATCACCTCACGCTCATGCCGGAGAGGGAAACATCTGAAGAAGGAATTACCACCTCACTCGCCGTTGGAGAGGGGACCATAAGAGAATATCACCTTACGCTCATGCCGGAGAGGGAAACATCTGAAGAAGGAATTACCACCTCACTCGCCGTTGGAGAGGGGACCATAAGAGAATATCACCTCACGCTCATGCCGGAGAGGGAAACATTTGAAGAAGGAATTACCACCTCACTCGCCGTTGGAGAGGGGACCATAAGAGAATATCACCTCACGCTCATGCCGGAGAGGGAAACATCTGAAGAAGGAATTACCACCTCACTCGCCGTTGGAGAGGGGACCATAAGAGAATATCACCTCACGCTCATGCCGGAGAGGGAAACATCTGAAGGAGGAATTACCACCTCACTCGCCGTTGGAGAGGGGACCATCTTGAAAGGGAATTACCACCTCACTCGCCGTTGGAGAGGGGACCATAAGAGAATATCACCTCACGCTCATGCCGGAGAGGGGAACATCTGAAGAAGGAATTACCACCTCACTCGCCGTTGGAGAGGGGACCATAAGAGAATATCACCTCACGCTCATGCCGGAGAGGGAAACATCTGAAGAAGGAATTACCACCTCACTCGCCGTTGGAGAGGGGACCATAAGAGAATATCACCTCACGCTCATGCCGGAGAGGGAAACATCTGAAGGAGGAATTACCACCTCACTCGCCGTTGGAGAGGGGACCATAAGAGAATATCACCTCACGCTCATGCCGGAGAGGGAAACATCTGAAAAAGGGATTACTACCTCACACACCGTTGGAGAGGGAATCATAGGGATTTTTTGATGAAGGAATCTGAGACGATTGCTACTCCAAATATATGATGAAGGAATCTTTGACGATTACTACCTCAGCGGGACGATGAAGGAATCTGGGACGATTACTACCTCAACAGGACGATGAAGGAATCTGGGACGATTGCTACTCCAAATATATGATGAAGGAATCTGGGACGATTACTACCTCAGCGGGATGATGAAGGAATCTGGGACGATTACTACCTCAACAGGACGATGAAGGAATCTAGGACGATTACTACCTCAGCGGGTAAAGACTTTTATCTGTTGATCGTTCTCTCCTGAAAAAGTGACGAATTAGTTGTATGCAATGTCATAATGCATGAATTGTATGATTTTAAGATGTTCTCAAAAATAAATGAGATTGGGGTGATATGATGCGTCTATGCATGCTATAATGATGTATGCGACGTTTTATGAATGTATGTTTGTCTAAGAAAATAAATCCTTGACGGGTGCCGGGAAGTCGTATCCTGGGCTGGTGTTGAAGGATAGTTGCAAGAATTCCAATAGACGAAGACAACTCCGTTGGGGAATAAACTTGGCGAATGGAGGATTCTGCGGGGAGAAAAAAGATATTCTAGCGACCATGCTGGGAAGAAATACTCTGTGGGGAGATGCTTTTGCTGAATTGTTGAGGATGACTCGCTGAGGATACCTTGCTGTATTGGAAGTATGAATGGACTTCGCTGGGGATAGGAAGATTCTGTCGACGATGCTCTTTCCGTGGCTTTTGGCTGAGGATAACCCAGTTATATCCTGTTGAGGAAATAACTCTTTGAATAAAGCCGGGAGACGCGTTCGTGTTTTGCGGGGGTAAGCTTCCAGAATTTACTGGGGGTACGCTTATTGCTTGGGGGAGATGATTCCCACTTTCCTGGGGAACTAGATTAGACTCTCCTGGGGAAGTATTGAACTGTATTGGTTAAGTTCTTCACCGGAACATACCTTGATACCCTGGAGGATAGAACAATCAGATTGCTTAGACCACCCGTTATTGCCCCTGTTTCTGAGGTATGAGAGGAAGACCTGTGGGGTGCTGATAATTGTTGAGGGTCAAACCTTCTTCTGGTAGGCAGATGGCAGGACATAGTCGTACGCTTTAATCCCTAACTTTTGCCTGGACCGCCCTTTCGGGTTTTCAGTCCACCGGGATACCCCTTTTTGCCCAAGCCGCCTTTTCAGGTTTTCGACTTGCCGGGTGTACAGATTTTTTAATTTCATCCCTTGTTTTTGCCCGAACCCTTTTGGTTCGCCGGGAAGCCCTGATTTTTGCCTAGGTATGTCAACCTAGCGGGTCTTTGATTTCGCGTAGTATCTTTTCGACTATGTCCGTTCTCAGAATGTAGGGAGTTGCCCCTGTTAGAAGTATTTTGTCATACCCCCAAAAGATGTTTGATCAGGCAGGATTCGTTGTTGGAATGCCCCAAGTGACTCAGGCGGAGATTTGCCCCAGGCTGGTTGGCCTTTTGAGAGATTCTCCGAGTCTTGATTGGACTGCCCCAGATGACGGACAATGATCATGCTGTGCCCCTTGATTGGAAGCACTTTTGTTCACTAGGCATTCGTCATGCGAATTTCCCTGTTGTTCAAACAAAAAGTCATATGCAAACAAAGTTATGTTAAAAATGCAACGCTTATGTCTGTCTCGAAGATTTTGAAAATGCATTCCTCTCATAAAACAAGTGAATGTTTGTAAAACGTGATGTCAACTTGTTATTTTATTGCGAGCCTTCAGGAGTCAGGATACCTTTCGTAACAGTATGCTTTCGAACTAACCCATGCTTCAGCTAGGACTTTTAAGGGTTATAACGTGGCCTGGTTCACGGTTTAAGAAACAAAGGATAAAGGCTCAAATTTATTTGTACCCACCCGCTCTTCGTGATGTTCTTCAAACCTAAACTCAGTTGACCGTGCGTTAGACCTTGTTTGAGTTTTTCTTTGATATACCAGTGATGGTTCGGATATTGATGATTTATTCTGAATAGGCAGTCATTTTTGTTTTTGTTGAGGGTTTATATGACCTCTTTCTCTTTTTTTTATTATTATCCCTATTTCCCCTGAACTGTTTCCTTTTTGGAATTACAGTCAGCGGGATGCCCCAGTTTTGTAAGTCTCCTTCATAGGTTTTGACTTAATGGGCTTTTATTTTGAGAGATAATGACTGCCTTTCTTTATTGATTATTCGGAACCATCACTGTCTTTCTTTGTTTTGCAAGGACCTCCTTGGTGCCATTTGTTATGCACTTGGATCAACTGAGAGACTACCCTGCCCCAGGTTATGATTAAGGGTTTTGAATTTCGAAAAGAAAAAACTCTTACTTCTTTGGCTCAGAGGGGTTGACGAGGGATTATCATCCTTATAACTCCAGTGTTTAGGGATTGAAACAATGCCTGTACCTCATCAGCGGGGTCTGTTCAAAAGCATACTGTAATGATCGCGGTATCATTTTCGTCATCCTCCCTCGAGAGGCTTAGAATTTTAGATCAAGAGTTGACATCAGAAAAAATATGAAAATAATTTGCGTATAGTGAATACGAATATATTGCTTCAAAACAGACATATGCGATGCATTAATGGAATAACAATGTTTAACATGAATAAATGTTTGAACAATCAAAGCACAACACAACCTGAACATTCGAATGAACAAAAGTTTCCTAGTCTCAGAGCTTGTCACTTCAAAAGGTGAGCCTTGGAGGGATGGTAGAAAAATTCAGCCTGACCATCTTGTGTGAATTCTAGTGCTCCTTCATCAATCAGGTCCTGAATCTTATTCTTCAAAGCCCAACAATCCTCTGTAGCATGCCCCGGGCTATCAGAATGATAAGCGCAGCGAGTGTTGGGGTTATACTTTGGTGACGTTGTATTTTGAAACTTCGGAGCCTCTTTTAGAGTTACCAGCTTGGTCTCCAGCAACTGTGGCAATATCTGGGATAAGGTCATGCTGAGCCGAGTAAACTGCCTTCTCTCGCTCTTTTGTTGGTTGCGATGTTGAATTTGTGACATTGGAGCTGTTTGGGGAGCTCTCTCCTTGCCTCTTTGTCTCAAAGGTGGTCGAACGATGACTGGCTTTTTACCCTTAGACTTTTGCCCCAGTTGGTTACCCTGTAGCAGTTGGTTGACGAGAAACCAGAGCTCATCTTGTCTTTGAGCTAACCCTTGAATGGCAGTCACCTGCCCCAGCATCTGGACCTTCAATGCATCCACCTCAACTTGTAGGTGTTTTAGCCTTTCATCCTCAGCACTGTTCCTGACAAAGGTCTCCATGAGAAGTGTCCTTAGCTCCTCTTGCCCCTCGGATAGATTCAGGAGGATTTCCCTGAGCTGAGTTTCTTGAGCGAGAAGGTCCTGGTTATCTGGTTGGAAGGCCATTGCTGAAATAAACAGCGAGAAAGGTGAGTGACCTGCAAAAGGGATACCTGTAATGCAATGATGAGTATGACATGTATGCAATGTTTTCAAGGACCTCGCGGGGTAAATAAGAAAATTTGTTAGCATTGGAATTTATAGCTTGATTGAAGGACACCCATGTTGTTGAGAACTCTTCTTCAAGGGTCAAAGGCTCACCATATCCAGTGGGTCATAGCCTCTGACTTTAGTCATCATGTCTGGTTTTGATTTCCAAACAACCTTGGTTAGGGAACCTTCTTCAGGAGTCAGAGCTCACCATATCAAGTGGGTCATAGCCCCTGACAACCTTGGCTAGAGGAACATAAATCCTCTTTTCCCCTTGCTGGGATAGTTGATTCACCCTGACCTGCATCATAAGCCCTTGAGGTCCTTGAAATGGGTTAGGATGTATGCAATGGTATGATGTCATGATATGCATGGGGTAATGTGAGTAGCCCTGTTATGAGTCCCAACTAAGGACTGTAAACAAAACCTGCAAGAAACTTAGTAACCCTGTTATGAGTCCCAATTAAGGACTATAAACAAAACCTGCAAGAAACTTAGTAAACTTTGTTATGAGTCCCAATTAAGGACTATAGACAAACCCTGCAAGAAATTCAGTATACTTTGTTATGAGTCCCAATTAAGGACTATAAACAAAACCTGCAAGAAACTTAGTAAACCCTGTTATGAGTCCCAATTAAGGACTATAGACAAACCCTGCAAGAAATTCAGTATACTTTGTTATGAGTCCCAATTAAGGACTATAGACAAACCCTGCAAGAAATTCAGTATACTTTGTTATGAGTCCCAATTAAGGACTATAAACAAAACCTGCAAGAGACCTAGTAAACCCTGTTATGAGTCCCAGTTAAGGACTATAAACAAAACCTGCAAGTAGCTTATGTGTCAGATAACATGCATGCAATTAGTCAAGTACGAAGGCACACAAGTCACACAAGAGAAGCCCTTAGAGTTTAGGCCAGCATGAGGTCTAGGTGTTACCCTCTTTCAGTTGGTTGGTTCATACCTGTCCTATCAAAGTAACCGGGTTCTTAGAGGATCCCAATATCATTGACTACCCTCAATCGGTCATAACTCCAGCATCGCAATCTTTTCTTGCAGCCAGAACCATCACGAGAGTTTAGCCTCAATGGGCGTAGCATACTGCTACTGTTCTAATGGCCAAGTTGTGTCATTTAAGGTTCTAAGGTTGTTGGTGCTTAATGACTCCTCAGAAGACCCATATTCTCCTCGTTGCAACACAAGGGATATCGGTACAGACCAAGGTGCCACACCAACGTAGCCACTGCTTCACCCGTGTCGGTCTACGCCGGACAGGTCCCTCACAGCTTATGCTACCTAAACAGGGTATCCCCAGATCCGGGTTAGGATCTATGTAACTCCCATGCAACCCACAAATTTAAAGCAAGCAAAGAAGACAATTGAAAACATAGTGATCTTAATCCTAAGGTACACCTCACTTTAAGTTTAGTCCCCAGCAGAGTCGCCAGTTCTGTGATCGGTGGATCTGGAACTGACTGTTTAACGCTGGTTCGCGAAATGTCGCGGAAGCATGAGTCGCCACCGTCTTTTATTTTCTCCAAATGGAAAGGACAAAAGCACAGAAAAATTCCTTTAAAGAGATTGCTCTCGGTTCGGGAGGTAGATTATAGAAAGGGAAGGTGTTAGCACCCTTTCTATCCATGGTTATCCATGGGCTCTTAGATACTTGCTCAATGTGTTTTCAAAATTGTTTGCTTGCTTTTCAATGTGGGTTTAAAAGTTTCTTTGAAAAATTTCAGTTCGACTCATACGTCAGAGTGTTTGAAAAGTTTTGCTTTTGAAAGCTTTTGAAAAGTGTTGGTGTGAAAAGTCTTTTTGAGTTTGTTTTGAGATTAGAGCAAGTATCTATAAGAACCTACCTACCCTAAGGAATTCGTCTGTGTAAATGTCCTTTAAAGTAGTGCCATCCCACCATTGAGAGGTAGGTAGCACCACCGTTGGAGGTGTTCGGGTCAATTCGATTTTTAGGGACATGGTGATCACCAGAGTAATGGGAAGACACCTTAGAAGCTACCCTCATGCCAGGTTCCCGGATCATGAGGACTTACTAAGACATCCTCTACTCGACGATCACCTTCCGAAAGGCAACAGTGAGGCGTACCCTAGGGGTGGTGTGTGCGAATTGTGTGTCATGTTCATTGATATTTGTTTTGTCATGTTTGTCGTGTTCTACGCTTGATTTTAATTATTGCCATACATTCTTTCATGCTTGATTAACAGTTAATATTTTGCGAGGAAATAAATCTAAGATTATTACAAAGGCGCGGGTCCACATCGCCAAAATTAAACCGGACCCGATTTAGCGGAAAAATAAATAATGCGAAGAAATAAATTGCGAAAAGTAAATTACATGGCTTAGGGACAATTACAAAATTATAGTAAGCGATAATAAAATAAATGCGCAATAAAAGAATTGAATAAAACTAGGGCGTTGGACCCTTTTGCAAAAATTAAATTACAAGAATTAATTAATTAGAATTAAATAGGAAATTAAAATTAAAATTCAAAAGGAGAATGTTTTTAGATTTTTATGAAAAAAAAAGAGTGTTAATTGAAATTAAATTAAACGGCAAACCCTAATTCTAATATTTTTTATTTATTAAGAAAAAATTAAATTAAAGATCTAAATTAAACCTAAAATTTATTATATACAATTTTAATTATGAAAATAATAAATAAATAATATTGTGAGAAATAAAAATTAAAAAAGGAAAATCAACAAAGATGTTAAACCTAATTCTACATGTTTTTTTGGATTTTTATAAAAAAAAGAATTGGAATTAAACCCTAATTGCACTAGTTTATTTACATGCTAGTTTATTTATGAAAATAATTGTAATAAAATAAATATTATATTTTTCTTGTGTTTTCTGATTTTTTATAATGTTTTCATATTTTATAGAAAAAATAAATTAATTAAAACAAATAATTAAAATAAACAATCAATTAAAATAAATAAAATAAATAAAGAAATCAAACCAGAGTGGGGTGTAGTCCCCAAATTAAGGAGGTGTTTTTGTGAAAGGCCTGGCCCAACAAGCTGGACGTTAGTTGACTTTCTGGATCATGGGTTAATGCATTGACCACGTTCACCATAGGCCTGGGATCTGAGCCCTTGGTCTGCTTCTCCTGGACACGTGTGTGATTGGATGGTGATGGTATATCATGATCTTTCATGTTGGCGCTGCACACGAATCCTTTATGAAAAATAATATGGCAAATATGCAAGACCTGGGACTTGAACCCAGGTCTTTGAGGTCACAAGCGTATTCCTTTGCCAACTGAGCTGTTCAATTTTATTTAATATATAACATAACACAAATAATATAAAGGAAACATGATATTAATTGGTTAAACACGCGCGAAGTTTAAATGGACCACTGGCTGATGGACACGTCTTCGTCTCCTTCCCTACCCTGTAAAACAAAACTAATAGGCAACGCTTTTTGCAGTGTGGTTTTAGGCAAGCAAAGGGAAAATAGCGACTAGCCCATATCCAAACATAAATTTATCGCGAGGCATGCATTTTGTTCAGAGGGACACGCTGAGTGCAACCATGGTGGTTTCAATGGCCAATTTTATGGTATTGACAAAGCCCCAATTTTGAGAACCTGAAAACCTAGTTTGTAACAATGGCAACTTCTCATATATGGCACAAAAACAAAATCAAACACGTTGGTTAGCTTTAGAACATGATTACAAGTATAAATACATGAAAAAAAATGCAAAATCGTGCTTGAATCATGCTATGCGAATTCAGAAATTTCTTGGTTCAGTTTGACTCGTGTGTACCAATTCTTGAGGTTTTTGCTGTTGTTAATGATTGGAAAAGGTTCTGAATGGTCCAAGGAAGCTATTGCAACAAAGATCCAAGCTTGAATCGTCCTAAAGGCTAAATTTCAGTGTTTGACTTTTTTAGAATTTTTGCAAATTGCAAGAGTGTGTTATGCGCAGCTTTTTCAGTCCTGTGCATTAGGGTTGTGATGTAGTACTTGTATGGAGTGATTAGGTTAAGAAAAGCTGTACAAAATCTTATGCTTTGATGAATTTTGGATATTTGATTTTGGCAAATCTTCTTCATATCTTTTTTCATGTTCTTTGTGTCAATTAGGTCCAAATCAATCCAAAACTTTCCTAAATGGGATATGCACGAAATATTGGGTCCAAACATGTATAAAAAGATTTGTTTTGCTTAAGATTATATTTTTCATGAATTAAAATCATTTAAATGAATATAAATTAATATTAATTCAAATAAATAATTAAAAAATATGAGAATACTTCCCTTTGGGCCTAGTGGTCGTGCATAGGCTTGGCATGAAGAAATTTGGAAGATAATTGGGCCCATTTGCATTTTTAGGCCTTTTGCATCAATGTTGACTTTCAAAAATTTCCAAAAATTTCCCAACTTCCACAAGGCATAACTTGGTCAATTTTTAAGCTTTTCACATGTTCTTGGACATTTTGGAAAGGTCTTTGAGTCCTTTAACCAATGCCTTTGGTCCCATGTCATTTTGATTTACCAATCTCAAGTTATGGCCTTTGACTTAAAGTCTCTTTTTGTTGACTTTTGAAAATGACCTATAATGTTGAAATTGATAACTTTTTGTGAGAGCATTTCTTGGACTTGGAACATGAAGATGAATTGTAGGAAATGTCTTTCTCTTCAAAATGAGCTTTGGATGGAAATTTTCTGATAATCCATGTGAAAGTTATGCCCTGGTCAATTTCAGTTGACTTTTCCAGCTGTCCAAATATAGCAACTTTTGCATCTTTGATGATTTCTGAGCCAAATTTTGAGAATCATGATCAAGCATTGATCAAATGATGTTTGTGGCTTCAAAATGATATATTGACCAAAAATTTGAACTTTTGACTGCCAAATGACCATTTTGCCCCTACAGTTGACTGTAGTGCAATCTAGGGTTTTGACTGTGCAATTTTGAGCTGAATGCCTTGAAACTTGATATGAGGATGCTTGACCATCTTTGTAGGCACATGAGACTTGATTGGGCCTTTGGAAAGTTCATTTGCTTGACCAGAACTCAAACCCTAGTTTTGACTGTATAGGAGACAGTTGAGCTGCACAACCCTTGGGGCATTTTGTGACCTTGACTTTGACAATTCTTGATGAATATGGGAGGGCAAATTTTGGGGTACAACAGTAACCTTTGACCATTTCCCACGTGAGGAGAATCAGTTAGCGGACGCGTTATGTCTTCCATGTTCAAAGTCAAGTGGGACAACGAAGCTTCCCGAATCACAATTGAGAGGTTGGATGAACCAGCGCACTGTTGTGAGATTGATACCGAAGAAGTGGAAGACAAACCCTGGTTTCATGAAGTAAAAAGGTACCTCGAGACTCAAGAGTATCCCGAAGGGGCATCTGTCAATGATAAGAAGTTTCTGAGAAGGTTCGTTGCGAAATTCTTCCTCAGTAATGGAATCCTCTGCAAGTGCAACCATGACTCTACCTTACTACGGTGTGTAGACAAGAGCGAAGCAGAGAGGATTATGACAGATCTACATGAAGGTACCTTCGGAACCCATTCCAGTGGACATACCATGGCTAAGAAGATCCTACGGGCAAGATACTACTGGTCCACTATAGAAGCAGATTGTTATCAGCACTCCCGAACTTGTCATAAGTGCCAAATTTATGCTGATAAGGTGCATGTGCCTTCGGTTCCTTTGAATGTCTTGACAGCTCCGTGGCCCTTTGCAATGTGGGGCATTGACATGATCAGAGAAATCAGGCCTACCACTTCCAATGGGAATCGCTTCATTCTGGTAGCCATTGATTACTTCATGAAATGGGTTGAGGCTGCCTCCTTTGCTACCATTACCAAGAATGTTATGGCGCGGTTTATCAGGCATAACGTAATCTATCGGTATGGTGTGCCAGAGAGAATTATCACTGACAACGGTATGAATCTCAACAACACGATGATCACCAAGCTCTATAAGCAATTCAAGATACAATATCATAACTCTTCTCCCTATCAGCCGAAGATGAATGACGATGTTGAAGCGGCTAACAAAAACATTAAAAAAATCATACAGAAGATGACGGTGACATACAAAGACTAGCATGAGATGTTACCATTCGCTCTTCATGGGTACCGTACCTCGGCACGGACGTCGACAGGGGCAACACCCTACTCTCTGGTATATGGCATGGAGGTAGTCCTACCCATCGAGGTCCAGATTTCTTCTTTAAGTATTATGAAAGATACGGGTTTAAATGAAGACGACTGGATCCAGACCCGACTTGATCAACTAAATTTGATCGATGAGAAAAGGCTCACTGCTGTCTGTCATGGTCCGACGTATCAAAAACGAATGATCAAGGCTTTCAACAAAAAAGTCAGACGTCAAGAGTATCAAGTCCGAGATCTAGTAATAAAGCGGATCATACTGCCGCAACGTGATCCCAGGGGAAAATGGACCCCCACATACGAAGGTCCATTTGTGATTAAAAACATTTTCTCAGGTGGGGCCATGATTCTAACCACCATGGACGGTGACGACCTTCCTCACCCTGTCAATGCGGACTTAGTGAAAAGATACTATGCATGATAAAAGACCCGATAGGTTGACTGGCCTAGGAAAAAAATAAGGGCTTCCCGGCGAACCAAAAGGGTTCGGAAAAAAATAAGGGATGTGTTGTACCCCAAAATTTTCCCTCTCATTTTATTCAATACATGCCCATTAAGATCCTCAATTTGCTCAAGGTTGCCCAAGAGTTGACCAGACAAACTCTCTCCTAAGGCAGTATACCTCAAATTAGGGTTTCTATTTTCATCAATATGGGTGCACCAAAAAGGTCTCATATGCTCTCCATGGTCTTAATATGTTCTCAAGACCCTACATGTCAAGTTTCATGCCTTGCATAAGAAGTTTGCTTAGTCAACTGCTCAGATGCTTGAGAAATCGACTATATTAGGTCAAAAGTCAACTGTGACCCACATACAGTCAAACCTCAAGATTTTGGGTCAAAATCAACATTTTGAAGTTACTTCCATCATTTGATCAAGGGTTGATCATGATTCCTCAAGGAATGCTCCAAATTCATCAAAATCCAAAAGTTGCTAAATTAGGGTTTTGTAGGAAAAGTCAACCCAACTTTGACTAAGCATAACTTCTTCATACTTTATCAGAAATTTTCCATCCAAGGCTAATTTTTAATAGGATGCAATTATTTACAATTCATTTTCATCCCTCAAGTTCAAAATATGCACTCATCAAAAGATATGAATTTTTACATTATAGGTCCTTTTGAAAAGTCAACAAAAACACCTTTTGGGTCAAAGCTTCATACATGAACATGGAAGATCCAATTGAGATGAAACAAAAAGGGTTGTTTAGGGAACATCCTAAGCTTTATAAAAAATCCAAGAACATCCTCCTAGGGTCAAAATTGAGAGAGTTGTGCATTGTCAAAGTTGACAATTTTTAGAAAATTGTCAATAGTCAACATTGATCAAATTGGCATTTTTTCCAAATGGGCCCATGTTTTCTTGCTTGAAACATGTTTATAATAGGACCCACGATCCCTGAGCTTTTCCACCTATTATTTTATTACTTTTATCATTTATTTTGATTTTTTATTCATTTAAATCAAAATAAATCAAATTAAATGGTAAAATAATAAAAACAAATCAAATCTTGGGATTTTTGTGCACATTTGGAGTCCATGTACAACTAGCATGATGATCAATCCGTGCAAGACTCATTAGGGTTGGAAAATATTGGATTGAAGGTTGTTTTAGAAAGATATCATACATGAATCAAATCAAATCACATTTTCATAATTCTCAAAGATATGATACAATTTTATTGACCTAATTCAGTCTACTATATGTATATAACAATTGCAGATCAAGAAAAGAGGTTAAGCAGTCGTGAAAACACAAAACCAAATTCCAAAAAAGTGCAAAAAGTGCTGAATCATTTTTGCATTTAGAGATCAATTCAGACCATTCCAATGTTCTAATCGATTCTTGGAACTTCCCAGAAGCTAATTGGATCAGTTGCAAGGCTTGAAGCACCCAATAACACGCGTAATCGCTCTCACGGTTTGCCCTCAAACACAAAATTGATTACTGTATTCTTGGCATCTTTAGCACGTTTAAGTCATATATTTGTAATCCTCATCATGTTTTCAAGGTAACTGTATTATTCAATTGCATTTTTGAAGCCTATACACGATGTTGCCATTGTTAGGGTTTACATTTGCAATTTAGGGCTTCCTTACACAGGTGAAATTAGCCAAAAAGAAGGTAACAAGGTAGCGCAGCTGGCAATGCATTGTTGGAGGCGAGTATAAGGACCTGGGTTCGATCCCAGGTCCCAACAATTGCTTTGTATTATTTTTTCTTATGTAATCAGGTGTACCATGCACTCAACCATCCACCATGCGCTAGCAATTCCTGACCATTGGATGCACTTCTATCCAGATCCAACGCTTCCAGCCATGAAGGTCCATAATACTCCTCCAGGTCAACGCTGCACAAGATCTAGCGTGGTTGACTGGGCTTGATGCTTAATGGGCCAAGGAATTCAGATTCATACCCCCCCTTTCAGCTAGCATACAGACCCATTTGGTTATTTTTTTAATTATTTTCTTTAATTTCTTTTCTTTAGTTCTTTTCCTTTTTTTAATTAATACAGAAAATTATTTTTATTAAATTAACAAATCAAAAATCACAAAAAAGATCTCTTTTTCTTAATAAATATTTTTTGAATTAATTAGTTTAATTAATTTAGGGCAATTTAATTTTCTTTTTATAATGAAAAATAATTAGAATTAGGGTTTTAGGTTGTACATAATTTAATTAATTTCCTTTAAAATACATCAAAGATCATTTATTTTATAAATAGATATTTCTTTAATTAATTAATTTAATTATAAAATTAGGTTAATTTAATTTCTTTCATAATTTTAAAAACAATTAGAAATTAGGTTTAATTGATTTATAATTAAATTGTTTTCTTCAATAAAAATCCAAAAAATACTTTTTTCTCTCAAATTAGAGTTTTAGATTATTTCAATTATCCTCGCATTTAATTTGTCATGCGCTTGTTAATTATTTGTCCATTATTTTGTAACTGTTCAGGGTTTGTAATAGTTAATCTAGGGTTTTTATTTACTATTTAAATCCCCGATTTTTGGCTATGTAATTAATCCCCCTCCCCGAAGCCTTGTAATAGCTAGGTTTATTTTTTGCACTTTAAATTTCCGCAACCTTTAACTGTCTAGATGTATGGCTAATAGGATTGTATGGCAAGAATGTCTAGAAAATTAAAATGGTAGATCACCTAATGTGCAAAGATTAAATAACTGAAACAAATCATATACACATATTGACTCCTAGGGTTTACCTCACTTCGGTTGCCTTCGGTAAACAATCATTAACCATAGGAGATTTTAGTGGTTGCCCTCCAGTCTAAAGAGATCAAATTGTCCCATTCAAATGTTGCCTTGGAAATGTTGCCTCGGAAAGCTCTTAAGACTCTAGGGTTACTACTAAAGTTTTCTAACTATTGCTTTAAGTGATTATATTTGTCCCATCCGAATGTCCCTTCCAACTCCAACGACGGTGCTACCTACTCCTTAATAGTATGATAGCGCTATCTAAAGGAAATAGAACAAACAATCCTTTTTTTCGAGTAGGTAGAATCTTAAGTACTTGCTCAATAAAAACTTTTCACACAAACACCTTTCAAAACAAATTTTCAAAACAACTTCGTCACATCCTTGAGGACTGATACAAGGGTTATCACGAAGTAAAACATTTTCAAGACAAGCACACACAAGCAATTTTAAAAATGAGCAAGTACCTAAGAGCCCATGGAAAACCATGGATAGAAAGGGTTCTAACACCTTCCCTTTCTATAATCTACCCCCCGTACTCCGAATATCTCGAAAAAAGGTTTTTCTGTTCTTTTTCCTTTTCCATGATTGGATAAAATAAAATTCGGTGGCGACTCTTGCTTACCGCGACATTTTGCGAATAAAAAACGCAAAGCACAAACCAGTAAAAACAGTCGGTTCTGCCACCGTATCACAGAACTGGCGACTCTGCTGGGGATATAATAAGTGGAGTATACCTTAGGATCTAGGTCATTAAATTGCTTCTCCTGATTGTGTTGGTTGCTTTACTTTTGAGGTTTTGTTTGGGTTACTATAGATCCTACACCTGGATCTGGGGGCACTCATTAGGTAAACAGCAATAGATCGTGGAGACTGTACAGTGTAGACCGATATGATTTAAGAGATGGCTTTGTTGGTGTGGCACTTTGGTTGGTACCGGTATCCTTCGTGGGGAAACAAGGAGAATACGGGGCCGCCGCGTGGTCGTAAAGCACTAACGGACTTTAGAACCTTAGTTGAACAAACTTGGCCATTAGAAAGTAGTGAGATAGCCGGCCCCAGTGTAGAGCTGAGAACTGGTTGATACTCGATGCTACACTCATTGAGATCAGAATTTCGGGATATTTTGGCCACAAGAAAAGATTGAGAGCTGAAACAATGTCCAATAAAGGATGGTCAGTGATATTGAGAATATCTAGAACCTGGTTACTTTTTAAGACAGGTTTGAAACAAACTAAACTTCAAGAGGGTACTACATTTGACCTCATGCAAGCCTTAAACCTAAGGACTTTGTGTGACTTGACTGTGTGTGTTATACCTGTGTTTGCTATACCTGTGGTTTATCATAACATCATGCATCATAACATGGCATCCATGCTTATTGCACTAACCATTTCAAAGACCAGGGGAATTTATCTTTGTTATTTTTTGCGCATCATGGCTTTTGTTCGTAGAAACACTATCCGAATTAGCTTTGTGAAGATACCTTCCCAACTCAAAGAGCTAGCATCAAGGGTTTCTAAAACTTCTGCGTTCACTAAGAGACATGGTCAACTTCTTAACCTGGTTACTTCAAAATTTGATGAAAAGATTATGAGTTTACTCTTTCATTTCTTTGATCCCAAGCACCACTGCTTCACCTTTCCAGACTATCAGCTGGTGCCTACCTTGGAAGAATTTTCTCAGCTATTGTATATACCCATTCTTGAACAGGTACCCTTCACAGGTCTAGAAGAAGTTCCTAATCCAGAAGTCATTGCCTCAGCTTTACATCTGAAACGGGCCGACGTGGTATCCAATTGGGAAATGAGAAGCGAAGTCAAGGGTTTTCTAGCTAAGTTTCTGATAGACAAAGCCCAGCTGTTTTGGGATGATATGGATTTTATGGCTTTTGAGGAGGTCTTGGCTCTTCTTATCTATGGTTTAGTTCTCTTCCCTAATCCAGACTCATTTGTAGATGTGAATGCTATTAAGATCTTTCTCTCTCGCAACCCGGTACCTACTTTGCTCGGATATATTTTACACACTCTTCATACTCGTACCATGAGGAGAAGAGGGATTCTTGTGTGTTGCACGCCATTACTGTCGAGGTGGTTTATTTCTCACCTCCCTAAGTTCATACTAAAGAATGAAGAAGGTCTGGTCTGGTCACAAAGGATAATGTCACTCGCTCATATGGATATTCTTTGGTGTTCTCGATCTATGGAAAACATTGCTATCATTGACCGTTGCGGGGAGTACCCTAATGTCCCATTGATTGGTATCAGAGAGGGTATAACCTACAATCCTTGTTTAGATCTGTGACAATTTGGTCACGCTCGAAGGGATGGTCCCCATGAGTTACTAATTAAAGGCATTGTGTTCAACTAAGAGGAGGATATTCAGGAGTATCGTCGGAGGTTCATACGAGCTTGGGGCATGGTAAACAGATATGGTGTCAAGACTTTGGGGCCAAAAACTTCCATTCCTATGGAGCCTTACCTCCAATGGGTACAAGCTCGTGCCCAGAAGCTTATGATGCCCTATGTGGCCATTTTACCAGTGATTGTGGAACCCACTACTGAAGAAGGCATTCCTTACACAGTTCTCTATCCTTATATGCCCGCTGATCTTGGGGAATTACAGAGGTCTTAGATTCAGTTGATGAAGGAGCAGGATACTTACAGGGATCAGTTCCATGATCAGGAGAGGAAGGTCTTAGAGCTCACAAAGCAACTGCATGAGGAAAAAGGACTGAATGATTATCTCGATGCGAAGAGGAAGCATCCATGGGATTTTTGATTTTCTTTTCTAGTTTTAGATTTATTTTTTGTAACGCCTAAAAGGCATTTGAATTTCAAATTCAGCTAATAAAGTTTTTGTTTATTTTGGTTTTCAAATTTAAATTTCCTAAAGTCTTTGAAATCATTGCATACGCATACCATTATCATACACATCATTACAGGTACCATTACAGGTTTCTCATCTCCTTCATTGTTTATTTCAGCAGAAATGTCTTCCAAACAAAGCATTAAGGACTTGCAGGCACATAACTCCCAATTCCAACAAATGTTCATCAGTCTGGCCAAGGGGCAGGAGGATCTGAAAGCCCTCATTCTGAAAGAGAGGAAGAAAAATAAGAAGGCTGCTGGTATTCTGAACATGGGCCGAAGGTTTGGAGAGCAGTTGAAGTGACAAGTCGACCTGACCTCTTCATCTAAGGAAGGGGAGAACCAAGAAGAAGAGAAGGATCATAGTCCTGCAGTCTCTGACAATGATATCGATTATAATGATGAGCAGTACCCTTCTGCTAAGGATAGATACAAACAAACGGAAGATCGTCTAAGTGCCATGGAAATTTAGAGGATACCTGGATTGGATTTCGAAGAATTGGGTTTGGTGTCGGGAGTGGTCATCCCGCAGAAGTTCAAAGCTCCAGTTTTTTCCAAGTATGATGGGGTGTCCTACCCAAAGCTTCATCTCTACTCTTATGTCAGAAAGATCCAGCCCCACACCGCTGATAGAAATCTGTGGGTTCATTTCTTTCAAGATAGTCTGTTAGGGACTCAGCTTGAATGGTTCTACCAGCTGGAGGGAGCCAATATCCGAAACTGGGAAGATCTGGATGCTGCTTTCTACAAGAAGTATCAGTACAATGCCGACCTTGCTCCCACTCGTACTCAACTCCAGAGTATGTCCATGGGTGCAGGTGAAGGTTTTAAAGATTATGCACAAAAATGGAGAGACTTGGCTGGGAGAGTTCAACCCCCGTTGTCTGATAGGGAGTTGGTTGATATGTTTCTAGGGACGCTATCTGGTCCATTTTTCAATCATTTGATCGACAGCTCATCAGTTGGTTTCACTGAGCTGATCCTAACTGGGGAAATAGTAGAAGCTGGGATTCGAAGCGTCAAAATACAGAAGGATGCCTCTTCAAGTTCAGTAAAGAATCCTTTTGCTGGTAAGAATGAAGCCAGTGTCGTCTATAGCCTGAGGGGCCAGAACAAGTCTGAACAATGTCAGACAGTAAGTGTCATGATGATACCTAGACCTGCAGCTGCTCCACAATGCAACAATCAACAAAGGGTGGAAAGACCGCAACAACAGTTTACCCATATCAACATGACATTGGCTGAAGTTCTACCTCATCTACTGAGATCCAACTTGGCAAACTTGAGAGAGGCTCCTAAGAATCCAAATACTACATCTCCCCGATATAATCCAAATTCCTGGTGTTCCTATCATTCTGAGAGTCCTTTCCACGATACAAATGACTGATGGGCTCTGAGAAATAAAATACAAGACTTGATTGAAGCTAAGGAAATAGATTTTGATGCTCCGGAGAAGCCAAATGTCATAACTGCTCCCATGCCCAAACATGGTCGTGGAGTTAATGCTATTTATACTGATCTGTTTGTTACCTCTGTTGATGAAGTTTCTACTCCTCTCATGACCGTCAAGAAGAATTTATTGTTGGCCGGTTTATTTCTGGGTTGTGGGGAAGGTTGCCCCATGTGTTCGTTCCTACCTTCTGGTTGCCATTTGCTGAAGTTAGGTGTTCAACGCCTGATAGATAGCAAAGAGATTTTGTTCGAGAAAACTATGATTCCTGTTGTTCCAATTGAAGACGTTGCCATTATAACCATTTCTGCCAATCCTTCTAAGGTTTCCTCAAGAAGACCTGTTAGGATTACATCTTCTCCAAGAATTTCTCCACTGATAACCATTGTTCCTGGTCCTGTCCCGTATGTCTCGGACAAAGTTGTCCCATGGCTTTATGGTGCCGATGTATACTATCATGGCATCAAACAAGACTTGAAAGACGAAGAAGCTGATCCTGATATTGGTAACATTGTCGGAACCAACAAGGTTACTCGAAGTGGAAGGGTCTTCTCTCCTGAAATTTTCCCTAAGATTGTCAACAAGCCAATTGTCATTCCATCTGCTATTCCTGCTAGTACATCCACTACAGTTACTGTTCTTACTCAAGTTATTACCCCTGTCGGTGAATCATCTCATACCCACGGCAAAGAGGTTGTAGGTGAGCCTTCCCAGACGGAGGTGCCTAAGAAAATTATTGTGGAAGCCTCTAAGCAAGAAATGGAGGAAATATTGAAAATCATTAAGAAGAGCGACTACAATGTGGTCGAGCAGCTGGGGCAGACCCCATCAAAGATATCCATGTTGTCTCTGCTGTTGTGTTCTAAAGCCCATGCGAAGGCTTTGATTGCATTTCTCAAGACTATGCATGTTCCGCAAGAGACTTCAGCTGATCAGTTCAAAGATTGTGTGGCCATCCTGACTGCTGATAATGGGCTGGGTTTTTCAGATGCGGATTTGACACCAAAGGGAAGGAAGCATAATGATGCACTACATGTCTTGATTGAATGTAGGGGCACCACTATGGCTCATGTGCTGGTAGATACTGGGTCTTCACTGAATGTTCTACCGAAAAAGGCATTAGACCGGTTGGATTGCGAGGGTTTAACTCTAAAGCCTAGTAACATTATGGTAAGGGCTTTTGACGGATCAAAGAGAATGGTGCACGGGGAGGTGGAAATCCCTGTCAAAGTAGGTTCTCAGACTTTTGGGTCCACCTTCTATGTGATGGATATCAAGACGTCGTATTCTTGTTTGTTGGGTCGTCCTTAGATCCACGAGGCTGGGGCAGTCACCTCCACACTCCACCAAATGCTGAAATATCCGATAGAAGGAAAGATTGTCACAGTGCAGGGTGAAGAAGAGTATATGGTGAGCCGCCTCAATTCCTTCCACTATGTAGAGATGGATGGGGAATTCATCGAAACTCCTTGTCAGAACTTTGAAGAGGTCCCTCAGATCTTGGCATCTACTGAAACTATTAGCAACAAACCTCCTTTGAAGATGGCTTCTCTCAAGGACGCTAGGGCCGTGGTTAAAGAAGGTGGGTGTGCCAATTGGGGTCATCTCCCTGATTTCACTCATAAAACTAACAAATTTGGTTTGGGCTTTACTACAGGGGCTCAAAGGGCTGTTAGACACGCTCGGGCTGGAGGACCTCCCCTACGCATCAGCAATCGTGGGATTAACGCCATTGAAGACAGTGAAGAGGACTCAAACATTGACAGCTGGATCTACCCAACTACAAAGGGTGTACCGAGTAACTGGACGGCTAGGGACTTCTTACCTATTTCTTTTATTCCGCAGTAATTGACCTATTTGTTTTAATATTTGTAATAAACAATTTGAAACTTTACGGCCCGGTACCTTGCCCGAGGCACCTCGGCTTTGCTTGTGAGGGCTATTATTTGTCATTTCATAATCATTAATAAAGCATTGGACGTTTCTTGCATACAAATTTTGTGCTCTCTGTTTTTCTTTTCTATTTTCACTTTATCAAAACATCTATTCTCTTACACACACTCACGTATCATAATGCAGATCCATATCCACTCTGAATCACATTGATAGCAGCTCTGCTATTGCCAGTTATGACTTCAAAAATCCGATCAACCAAGCCAAGGACGAAGGTGAGGATGATTGTGAGGTTCCTGGAGAACTTGCTAGACTACTACAGCAGGAAGAAAGGGCCATACAACCCCATGAAAAGCCGGTTGAGACAGTGAATTTGGGTACAAAGGAAGACAGGAAGGAGGTTAAAATAGGTGCAAATCTGGAGCTTAGCATCAAATAAAGGCTGATACAGATGTTACACGACTACGTTGAGATTTTCGCCTGGTCCTATGAAGACATGCCTGGTTTGGACACTGATATTATGGTACATCTCCTGCCGACTAAAGAAGACTTTCTTTCGGTTAAACAGAAGGTTCGTCGTATGCACCCTGAAATGTCAGAGAAGATTAAGGCAGAAGTCATGAAACAGGTTTATGCAGGATTCTTTGCTGTCACTTCTTATCCGCAGTGGGTTGCCAACATCGTTCCGGTACCTAAGAAGGATGGTAAGGTAAGGATGTGTGTTGATTACAGAGATCTGAACAGGGCAAGCCCCAAGGATGACTTCCCACTTCCTCACATCGATGTTCTGGTCAACAACACTGTGCAGCACAAAATATTCTCCTTCATGGATGGTTTCTCTGGCTACAACCAGATCAAGATGGCTCCTAAAGACATGGAGAAGACAACCTTCATTACACAATGGGGAACCTTCTGCTACAAAGTGATGCCTTTTGGGTTGAAGAACGTTGGGGCAACCTATCAGCGTGCTATGGTCACTTTGTTCCACGACATGATTCACCATGAGATCGAAGTTTATGTTAATGATATGATAGCCAGGTCTCAGACTGAGGAAGAGCACTTTGATCATCTCCAGAAATTGTTTGACAGGTTGAAGACATACAAACTGAGATTGAATCCGAACAAGTGTACCTTCGGGGTAAGTTCTGGTAAGCTTCTGGGTTTCATCGTCAGTGACAAGGGTATTCAGGTAGACCCTACGAAGGTAAAGTCCATACAAGAGATGCTGGTTCCCAGCACAGAGAAAGAGGTTAGAGGTTTCTTGGGATGTCTGAATTACATCGCCAGGTTCATTTCACATCTATCTGCTACTTGTGAGCCAATCTTCAAGCTTTTGAAGAAAGATCAAGTGGTAAAGTGGAATGATGAATTCCAGACCACTTTCGAAAGAATCAAAGAATATCTTCAAGAACTGCCAATTCTGATGCCTCCAGTTGAAGGAAAACCTTTGATATTATACTTGATAGTGCTAGACAATTCAATGGGGTGTGTGCTAGGGCAGCATGACGAGTCTGGCCGAAAAAAGCACGCCATTTACTACCTTAGCAAAAAGTTTACGGACTGTGAGACCCGATACTCATTGCTCGAGAAAAACTGTTGCACTTTGGCATGGGCTGCTCGCCAGCTGAGACAGTATATGCTGACTCACACTACTTTGTTGATATCAAATATGGATCCGATCAAGTATATTTTCGAGAAGCCTGCTCTCTCCAGAAGGATAGCAAGGTGGCAAATGATCTTAACTGAGTACGACATATAATATACAACCCAAAAAGCTATAAAGGGGGTGTATTGGCTGATCATTTGGCTCATCAAGTCGTGGATGACTACCAGTCCATAAATTTTGAGTTCCCGGATGAGAATATCATGTTGGTGACTGACTACGAAGAACCTGGACCGAATGAAGGACCTGAAGAGGGATCCTGATGGTCTATGTATTTTGGTGGAGCCTCGAATGCACTGGGTAACGACATTGGCGCTGTAATCATATCTCCCGAGGACTGTCATACTCCGTTCACCGCCCGATTATGTTTCAATTGCACCAACAACATGGCGGAGTATGAAGCATGTATCATGGGTCTTCGAGCTTCTATTGACCCGAGGATTAAGTTCTTGAGTGTATTCAGAGATTCCGCTCTAGTGATAAGTTAGATCAAAGGCGAGTGGGATACGAAGCACCCAAATCTCATTCCTTACAGAGAGTATGTACTGACATTACTCCCACACTTTGAGGAGGTAACCTTTAAACATTTCCCACGAGAGGAGAACCAGTTGGAGGACGCGCTAGCTACCATGTTTTCTATGTTCAAGGTTCGGTGGGACAATGAAGCTCCCCAAATTACCATTGAGAGGTTGGATGAACCAGCACACTGCTATGAGATTGACACTGAATAAGTGGCAGACAAACCCTGGTTTCATGAAGTCAAAAGGTATCTCGAGGCTCAAGAGTATCCTGAAGGGGCATCTATCAACGATAAGAAGTTTCTGAGAAGGTTCGCTGCAAAGTTCTTCCTCAGTAATGGAATCCTCTATAAGCGCAACCATGACTCCACACTACTACAGTGTGTAGACAAGAGCGAAGCAGAGAGGATCATGACAGATCTGCATGAAGGCATTTTCGGAACCTATTCTAGTGGACATACCATGGCTAAAAATATCCTACGGGCGGGATATTATTGGTCCACCATGGAAGCCGATTGTTATCAGCACTCTGGAACTTGTCATAAGTGCCAAATATACGCTGATAAGGTGCATGTGCCTCCAGTTCCTTTCAATATCCTGACAGATCCTTGGCCCTTTGCAATGTGGGGCATCGACATGATCGGCGAGATCAGACCTAATGCATCCAACAGACATCGTTTCATTCTGGTGGCTATTGATTACTTCATGAAGTGGGTTAAGGCAGCTTCTTTTGCTACAGTAACCAAGAACGTCGTGGCGCGGTTTATCCGACATAATCTGATCTATCGATATGGTGCACCAGAGAGAATTATTACTGACAATGGTACGAATCTCAATAACACAATGATCACCGAGCTCTGTAAACAGTTCAAGATACAACGTCATAATTCTTCCCCCGACCGGCCGAAGATGAATGGCGTTGTTGAAGCGGCTAACAAGAACATCAAGAAGATTGTATAGAAGATGACGGTGACATGTAAAGACTGGCATGAGATGTTACCATTCGCTCTTCATAGGTACCGTACCTCAGCACGAACGTCGACAGGGGCAACACCCTACTCTCTGGTATATGGCATGGAGGCAGTCCTACCCATAGAAGTCCAGATACCTTATCTCAGGATTATGAAGGATGCGGGTTTGAACAAAGACGACTAGATCCAAACCCGACTTGATCAGCTAAATCTAATCGATGAAAAGAGGCTTGCTGCTATCTCCCATGGTCAGACGTATCAAAAGCGAATGATCAAGGCTTTTAACAAGAAAGTCAGGCGTCAAGAATACCAAGTCGGGGATCTAGTGATCAAACGCATCATACTGTCGCAAGGTGACCCCATGGGTAAATGGACTCCCACGTACGAAGGGCCATTCGTGGTTAAGAACATTTTCTCGGGAGGAGCTATGATTCTAACCAACATGGATGGTGACGACCTTCCTCACCCTGTCAATGCAGACATAATAAAAAGATACTACGCATAATCAAAGACCCGCTAGGTTGACTAGACTAGGCAAAAATAAGGGCTTCCCGGCGAACCAAAAGGGTTCGGGAAAAAGTTAGGGATGAAAATGAAAAAAATATGTACACCCGGCAAGTCGAAAACCCAAAAGGGAGGCTTGGGAAAAAAAAGGGTATCTCGGTGGACTGAAAACCCGAAAGGGCGGTCCAAAAAAAAGTTAGGGATATGAAGCGTATTACTATGTCTCATTGGATCATCTTGTGACCAGACTTCCGTATCGAATATCAAGCTCGGACGACACCAATCAATCTGATCAACCGTCGGCCAAGTAGCAAAGTGATGAGACGCTTGAAGATATAAAGGCAATAGCAGAGTTGGAACCCAATGGGGTTGTTTCACATAGCTGTTTTCTCTCTTTTACACAAATTGTATAATTTCTATATTTCGGTGGCGTTCTCTTACTAGGACGTCAGCCTCTTTGTTCAAAACGCCTATTATAGGCCAATTTCAAAATCAATACAAGTCATTTTTACTAAAATTCAATTTGTTTCTTTTTCTTTTTATGTTTTATTTTACAAGAACGTCCAATGATTTATTTTTGATATACGCATTTGAAAATGATTGCTGCTCATAAATATTTACATAAGAGACAAAAGACAATTACTCGTAATTCCAGAAACAGGGAAAATAAGGAGTGCCAAACCCGACGGTTCCTCCGTCCAGCAGGTATCAGGATAGAGCCAACTTGGGAATATAATTATTGGTATATACACTCCCCACAGAGTAAAAGTATCCAAAGGCATTGATGTCAGCTTTCCCCAAAACAGGATATAATTATCCCTAGTCGAGGTTCATAATCGCAGGCGAGTCAATAAATCTTATTCCCCAAGCAGAGTTTATTTCTCCAATAGAGCTCATCACTTCCAGCAACGGAATTTCATCCCCAGCTAAATTTGTTCCTTCAGATCAGCAGGTCTACCAAATAGAGTATCTCTTCCCCATAGTTTGGTCCCCACAAAGTTATTTCTCCAGCATCTCTTCCCGACAGAATATTCGCAAATCTCCAGCAATTGTCAGAGATTTATTTTCCCAGACACGAGCATACCCCGACAACATTTCATGAACATACATCATGACAGACGCATACATATCATATATAGCATAATCTCATTTATTTTGAGAACATCATCTAGCCCTGCATTTCATGCATCGCATATAACTAACCCTGATATTTTTTCAGGAAAAGACAATTAGCTTCAATGAATCCAGCAGTTATACAGATCACATCTACAAATAACTAATGGAAACTCAGTTCCCTAAACAAACGGGTCAACTAATCTACATTATCAGATCAAAGTAACCTTACCCCGGTTCATCCTGAAGTTTTACACAAACTTATAACCTTACCCCGGTTCATCCTGAAGTTTTACACAAACTTATAACCCTACCTCGGTTCATCCTGAAGTTTTACACAAACTTATAACCTTACCCCGGTCCGTCCTGAAGTTTTACACAAACTTATAACCTTACCCCGGTTCATTATGAAGTTTTACACAAACTTATCTCAAAGTAACCTTACCTAGGTTTTACACGGACTTTGCCCAAAGTAACCTTACCCAGGTTCCCGCTGCAGTTTTACCCAAACTCCTCACGAAACAACCTTACCCAGGCTGTCATATCAATATAACCTTACCCTGGTTCCTTTTGAAGTTTTACACGAACTTATCACAAAGTAACCTTACCCAGGTTCCTTTTGAAGTTTTACACGAACTTATCACGAAGTAACCCTACTACCTAGGTTCCTTCTCACAGCCCTACTATCCAGGCTCTCATATCGAAGTAACCCTACTATCCAGGTTCCTTCTCACAGCCCTATTATCCAGGCTCTCATATCGAAGTAACCCTATTATCCAGGTTCCTTCTCACAGTCCTACTATCCAGGATTTCATATCGAAGTAACCCCACTATCCAGGTTCCTTCTCAGAGCCTTACTATCCAGGCTCTCATATCAAAGTAACCCTACTATCCAGGTTCCTTCTCACAGCCCTACTATCCAGGCTCTCATATCGAAGTAACCCTACTATCCAGGTTCCTTCTCACAACCTTACTATCCAGGCTCTCATATCGAAGTAACCCTACTACCCAGGTTCCTTCTCACAGCCCTACTATCCAGGCTTTTCATATCGAAGTAACCCTACTATCCAGGTTCCTTCTCACAGCCCCACTATCCAGGATTTTCATATCGAAGCAACCCTACTATCCAGGTTCCTTCTCATAACCTTACTATCTAGGTTCCTCCTCTCTTATCTCCAAACAGCAGTCGACAACACTATAAGACTAGAACCTGATCAAACACGATTGGTTTCGCATTTCCCCAGTAAGTCGCGGTGTAGCTTGGACCCTGACCAGATATGCAAATCACTTCCACTTCCTCAAGCAGGAGTTATTTCCCCAGTAGAGTAACGGACAACTGAAGCTCCTAAAATTCTATTTCTCCCAAGACAGATATCAACATTCCTCAGCAGATTCCTCATCAACAACAGCAACAGGGACTCTCGTCAAAGGAATATATCAAGAAATCCACATTCTCTATATGGCATCTTTAAGCCCATCTCCGACAATTCTCCGTCGCATCCAGGATGGCATCTTTAAGCCCATCTCCGGCAATCTTCTATCATCAACCTCCAAATGGCATCTGTAAGCCCATTCCCGATGTCACAAGTCGAGTGCCACTTCATGCGAGTGAAAATTTCTGGGCACTTTAGTGTTTAATCATCTTCCACCTTCAGATTACGAAAGGCAGACAAGCCAATCTACATCCGCAGGTTTAAGAAGATTGAACAGGGGCAGCTGTTGTACCCCAAAATTTTCCCTCTTATTTTATTCAATACATGCCCATTAAGACCCTCAATTTGCTCAAGGTTGCCCAAGAGTTGACCAGACAAACTCTCTCCTAAGGCAGTATACCTCAAATTAGGGTTTCTATTTTCATCAAGATGGGTGGACCACAAAGGTCTCATATTCTCTCCATGGTCTTAATATGTCCCCAAGATCATCCATGCCAAGTTTCATGCCTTGCACAAGAAGTTTGCTCAATCAACTGCTCAGATGCTTGAGAATCGACTGTACTAGGTCAAAAGTCAATTGTGGCCCACATACAGTCAAACTTCAAGATTTTTGGTCAACATTATCATTTTGAAGTGATATACATCATTCAATCAAGGTTTGGTCATGATTCCTCAAGGAATGCTCCAAATTCATCAAAACCCAAAAGTTGCTAAATTAGGGTTTTGCAGGAAAATTCAACCCAACTTTGACCAAGCATAACTTCTTCATACTTTATCAGAAATTTTCCATCCAAGGCTCATTTTGAAGAGGATGCAATTCCCTACAATTCATATTCATCCCTCAAGTTCAAAATATGCACTCATCAAAAGATATGAATTTTTACATTATAGGTCCTTTTGAAAAGTCAACAAAAACACCTTTTGGGTCAAAGCTTCATACATGAACATGGAAGATCCAATTGAGATGAAAACAAAAGTGTTGTTTATGGGACATCCTAAGCTTTCTAAAAATTCAAAGAACACCCTCCTATGGTCAAAATTGAGAGAGTTGTGCATTGTCAAGGTTGGTAATTTTTGGAAAATTGTCAAAAGTCAACATTGATCAAATTGGCATTTTTTCCAAAGGGGCCCGTGTTTTCTTGATTGAAACATGGTTATAATAAGACCCACGACCCCTGAGCTTTTCCACCTATTATTTTATTATTTTATAATTTATTTTGATTTTTTATTCATTTAAATCAAAATAAATCAAATTAAATGGTAAAATAATAAAAACAAATCAAATCTTGGGATTTTTGTGCACATTTGGAGTCCATGTACAACTAGCATGATGATCAATTCGTGCAAGACTCATTAGGGTTGGAAAAGATTGGATTGAAGCTTGTTTTAGAAAGATATCATACATGAATCAAATCAAATCACATTTTCATAATTCTCAAAGATATGATACAATTTTATTGACCTAATTCAGTCTACTATATGTATAGAACAATTGCAGATCAAGAAAAGAGATTAAGCAGTCGTGAAAACACAAAACCAAATTCCAAAAAAGTGCAAAAAGTGCTGAATCATTTTTGCATTTAGAGATCAATTCAGACCATTACAATGTTGCTAATCGATTCTTGGACCTTCCCAGAAGATAATTGGATCAGTTGCAAGGTTTGAAGCACCCATAAACATGCGTAATCGCTCTCACGGTTTGCCCTCAAACTCAAAATCGATTACTGTATTCTTGGCATCTTTAGCACATTTAAGTCATATATTTGTAATCCTCATTATGTTTGCAAGCTAACTGTATTATTCAATTGCGTTTTTGAAGCCTATACACGATGTTGCCATTGTTAGGGTTTACGTTTGCAATTTAGGGCTTCCTTACACAGGTGAAATTAGCCAAAAAGAAGGATACCAGGGTGTTCATGAGATCATCACGAATGGAACTATGTATTTAGATATCATTTATCATGTGTTTTGTGCATTTTTGAAATTTGCAGGGGTTATAGCTACAGACTTGTGTCTGTAGGTAAAAGTACTTCACCTAATACGACAGTTGCAGCGAAGAAGATAGTATGTGGCAGTCCACCATTGGCTCATTTGAAATTTGCGCTTTTTTCTGAATTTATTGCTTTATTTTATTTATTATATTTTGTTCTCATTATACAAATAAGTTAACAAGGTAGCGCAGCTGGAAATACATCGTTGGAGGCGAGTATAAGGACCTGGGTTCGATCCCAGGTCCCAACAATTGCTTTGTATTATTTTTTCTTATGTAATCAGGTGTACCATGCACTCAACCATCCACCATGCGCTAGCAATTCCTGACCACTGGATGCACTTCTATCCAGATCCAACGCTTCCAGCCATGAAGGTCCATAATACTCCTCCAGGTCAACGCTGCACAAGATCCAGCGTGGTTGACTGGGCTTGATGCTTAATGGGCCAAGGAACTCAGATTCATACCTCCCTTTCAGCTAGCATACAGGCCCATTTGTTTTTTTTATTATTTTCTTTAATTTCTTTTCTTTAGTTCTTTTCCTTTTTTTAATTAATACAAAAAATTATTTTTATTAAATTAACAAATCAAAAATCACAAAAAAGATCTCTTTTGCTTAATAAATATTTTTTGAATTAATTAGTTTAATTAATTTAGGGAAATTTAATTTTCTTTTTATAATGAAAAATAATTAGAATTAGGGTTTTAGATTGTACATAATTTAATTAATTTCCTTTAAAATACATCAAAGATCATTTATTTTATAAATAGATATTTCTTTAATTAATTAATTTAATTAGAAAATTAGGTTAATTTAATTTCTTTCATAATTTTAAAAACAATTAGAAATTAGGTTTAATTGATTTATAATTAAATTTTTTTCTTCAATAAAAATCCAAAAAATACTTTTTTCTCTCAAATTAGGGTTTTAGATTATTTCAATTATCCTCGCATTTAATTTGTTGTGCGCTTGTTAATTATTTGTCCATTATTTTGTAACTGTTCAGGGTTTGTAATAATTAATCTAGGGTTTTTATTTACTGTTTAAATCCCCGATTTTTGGCTATGTAATTAATCCCCCTCCCCGAAGCCTTGTAATAGCTAGGTTAATTTTTCACACTTTAAATTTCCACATCCTTTAACTGTCTAGATGTATGGCTAATAGGATTGTATGGCAAAAATGTCTGGAAAATTAAAACGGTAGATCACCTAATGTGCAAAGATTAAATAACTGAAATAAATCATATGCACATATTCACTCCTAGTGTTTACCTCACTTCGGTTGCCTTCAATAAACAATCATTAAGCATAAGATATTTTAGTGGTTGCACTCTAGTCTAAAGAGATCAAATTGTCCCATTCAAATGTTGCCTCGGAAATGTTGCCTCAGAAAGATCTTAAGACTCTAGGGTTAATACTAAAGTTTTCTAACTATTTCTTTAAGTGATTGTATTTGTCCCTTTCGAATGTCCCTTCCAAATCCAACGACGGTGCTACCTACTCCTTAATAGTAGGATAGCACTGTCTAAAGGAAATAGAATGAACAATCCTTTTTTTCGAGTAGGTAGAATCTTAAGTACTTGCTCAATAAAAACTTTTCACACAAACACCTTTCAAAAAAAATTTTCAAAACAACTTCGTCATATCCTTGAGGACTGATATAAGGGTTATCACGAAGTAAAACATTTTCAAGACAAGCACACACAAACAATTTGAAAAATGAGAAAGTACCTAAGAGCCCATGGAAAACCATGGATAGAAAGGGTACTAACACCTTCCATTTCTATAATCTACCCTCCGTACTCAGAATATCTCGAAAAAAGGTTTTATCTGTTCTTTTTCCTTTTCCATGATTGGATAAAATAAAAGTCGGTGGCGACTCTTGCTTACCGCGACATTTTGCAAACAAAAAAAGCAAAGTGCAAACCAGTAAAAACAGTTGGTTCTGCCATCATATCACAGGATGAAAATGAAAAATTTGTACACCCGGCAAGTCGAAAACCTGAAAAGGCGGCTTGGGAAAAAAAGGGTATCCCGGTGGACTGAAAACCCGAAAGGGTGGTCCAGGAAAAAGTTAGGGATGTAAAGCGTATCACTATGTCCCATTAGATTACCTTGCAATCAGACCTCATTATCAATTATCAAGCTCGAACAACACCGATCAATCTAATCAGCTCCGGACAAGCAGCAAAGTGATGAGACGCTCGAAGACATAGGGGCAATAGCAGAGTTTGAACCCAATGGGATTGTTGCACATAGTTGTTTTCTTTTTACGCAATATTGTATAGCTTCTATTTGTACGGTGGCGTTCTCTTACTAGAGCGTCAGTCTCCTTGTACAAAAACGCCTATTACAGGCCAACTTCGAAAATCAATACAAATCATTTTTACAAAAAAAATATGAGTTTTTTCCTTTTCTGTTTTGTTTTGCAAAAATGTCCATTGACTTATTCTTGACATATGCATTGAATATGATTATTGCTCATAAATATTTACATAAGAAACAGAAAGACAATTGCTTGTAACTTAAGAAACAGGGGCAAAAAACCAGAAATGTCAAAACCCGATAGTTACTTTGTCCAACCGGTACCAGGGCAGAGACAACTTTGAAGGACAATCATCAGTGCATACGACCTTGTAACATCTGTACTCCCCACAGAGTAAAAAGTAATTAAAGCATTGATATCATCTTTCTCAAAATGGGAAGTAATCTCCCCGGTCAGGGTCTTTCAGAAACCTGACATCTATATCCCCCAGCCGAATTTCATAATCGCGAGTGAATCATCATAATTTTTATCTCCCCAAGCAGAGTTTATTTCTCTAAATACAGAAGCTCAATCCCCGACAGAGCTTATTATTTCAGCTACAAAAATTCACCTTTCAACAGAATTATTACCTGCAGAGCTACTCTCAAACAGAGTCTCTCCCTGATAGAATATTCACAAACAACAAGGAGTAAATCTCCAGCACAGTCATTTCCATTCACCATCCCCGGAGGAAGTAGAAGAACCACAGTCCTCTACAACAGTCAGGAATGTCATACTCTCCAGCAGCAGTCAGGGATTTATTTTCCCAGATCCGGACATGTCACAATAGCATTTCATGTTCATACATCATGACATGCGCATACATATCACATTCAGCATAATCTCATTTATTTTGAGAACATCATCTCAAAACGCATTGCATGCATCGCATATAATTAACCCTGGTATCTTTTCAGGAAAGACAATTATCTCCAATGATTCCAGCAGTTATACATGTCATATCTGCAGACAGATAATGGAAACTCAGTTCCCGAAACCCAACGTGTCAACTAATTTAAATGACCAAATGAAGAAACCATTATATCCAGCTTCCTTCCCACAAATCCTACTATCCAGGTTCCTTCCCACAAGCCCTACTATCCAGGATTTCATCTCGAAGTAACCCTACTATCCAGGTTCCTTCCCACAAGCCCTACTATTCAGGCTTTCATCTCGAAGTAACCCTACTATCTAGGTTCCTTCTCATAGCCCTACTATCCAGACTTTCATTTCGAAGTAACCCTACTATCCAGGTTCCTTCCCATAAGCCCTACTATCCTGCTCTCATCTCTAAGTAACCCTACTATCCAAGTTCCTTCCCACAAGCCCTACTATCCAAGATTTCATCTCGAAGTAATCATATTATCCAGGTTCCTTCTCATAGCCCTACTATCCAGGTTCCTTCCCACAAGCCCTACTATCCAGGCTTTCATCTCGAAGTAACCCTATTATCCAGGTTCCTTCTCATAGCCCTACTATCCAGGCTTTCATTTCGAAGTAACCCTACTATCCAGGTTCCTTCCCACAAGCCTTACTATCCATGCTCTCATCTCGAAGTAACCCTACTATCCAGGTTCCTTCCCACAAGCCCTACTATCTAGGCTTTCATCTCGAAGTAACCCTACTATCCAGGTTCCTTCTCATATCCCTACTATCCAGGCTTTCATTTCGAAGTAACCCTACTAACCAGGTTCCTTCCCATAAGCCCTACTATCCAGGCTTTCATCTCTAAGTAACCCTACTATCCAGGTTCCTTCCCACAAGCCCTACTATCCAGGCTTTCATCTCGAAGTAACCCTAATATCCAGGTTCCTTCTCATTTCCCTACTATCCAGGATTTCATTTTGAAGTAACCCTATTATCCAGGTTCCTTCCCATAAGCCCTACTATCCAGGCTTTCATATCGAAGTAACCCTACTATCCAAGTTCCTTCCCATAAGCCCTACTATTCAGGCTTTCATCTCGAAGTAACCTTACTATCCAGGTTCCTTCTCACAGCCCTACTACCCAGGCTTTCATTTCGAAGCAACCCTATTATCCAGGTTCCTTCTCTCTTATCTCTAGACAACAGTTTATAACACTGTGAGACCTGGACCCGACTAGATACGACTGATTTCACATTTCCCCAGTAAGTCATTGTACAGCCTGGACCCTGACCAGATATGCATTCTACTTTCACCTCCTCAATCAAGAGTTAATTCCCCAGTAGAGCAGAAGACAACCAAAGCTCCTAGCCTCTATTTCCCAAGATATAAATCAACATTCCCCAGTGAAGTTCCCCTTAACGGGAGTTACAGGAATTCTCGCAAAGGAATCTCTTATGCAATCAACATCTCCTCTGGATGACATCTTTAAGCCCGTATCTGAAGACTCTATGTCGACTACTAAATGGCATCTGTAAGCCCATTCCCGATATCACCAATCAGTATTACTTCATGTGAGCGCGAATTTCTGGGCACTCTAGTGTTCAATCATCTTCTACCTTCAGATCACGAAAGGCAGACTATCCAATCTACATCCTCAGGTTTAAGAAGATTGAACATGGGAAGCTGTTGTACCCCAAAATTTTCCCTCCCATTTTACTCAACATGTGTTCATTAAGATACTCAACTTCTCAAGGATGCCCAAGAGTTGACCAGACAAACTCTCTCCTAAAGCAATGAACCTCTTACTAGGGTTTCCATTTTCATCAAGATAGGGGAGACCCAAAGGCCTCATATGTTATCCATAGTCCTAATATGTTCCCAAGACCATCTATGTCAAGTTTTATGCCTTGCACAAGGAGTTTGCTCAGTCAATTGCTCAGATGCTTGAAAATCAATTGTATTAGGTCAAAAGTCAATTGTGGCCCCCATACAGTCAAACTTCAATATTTTTGGTCAACATCCACATTTTGAAGTGATATCCATCATTTGATCAAGGTTTGATCATGGTTCTCCAAGGAATTCTCCTAATTCATCAAAACTCAAAAGTTGATAAATTAGGGTTTCTTAGGAAAAAGTCAACCAAACTTTGACCAAGCATAACTTTATCATACTTTATCAGAAATTTCTCATACAAGGCTCATTTTGAAGAGAATTCAATTCCCTACAAATCATCTTCAATCCTCAAGTTCAAGAAATGCACTAATGAAAAGATAAAAATTCAGACATTATAGGTCATTCCAAAAAGTCAACAAAAACACCTTTTGGGTCAAAGCTTCTTACATGAGCATGGAAGATTCAATTGAAATGAAACCAAAAAGGTTGTTTAGGGGACATCCTAAGCTTTATAAAAAGTCAAAGAACACCCTCTTAGGGTCAAAATTGAAGGAGATATGCATTGTCAAAGTTAACCATTTTTGGAGAATTGTCAAAAGTCAACAATGCCCAAAATTGCATTTTTTTTGGCAAATGGGCCTAACGTTTTATGCTTGCATCTTACTTTTAATAATGTCCACGACCCAAACACTCTTCCATATTTTATTGACTTTATTTATTTAATTTATTTTGATTTTAATCATTTAAAAATTAAATTAAATCAAATAAATGATATAAAATATGGAAGATTTGTTTTTATCTGATTTTGAATGAAATGCAATCCATTTATGCTGCCAAAACAGAATCAAATCGTGCCAAGGTTGATTGGAGTGAGAATGGAATGATTTAGCTTGATTTGGAAAGAAATAATGCAAGGTTGGAATGAAAGAAAATCTTAATAATTGGAAAGGATTTGAAGCCTTTTTGTTAACCTAATTCAAAGAGATACATATACAGAACAAATCCCAAGCACAAGGAGAGGGAGAAATCGTGTGAAACGGCCAAAAAAAATTGCACTTTTATCAAAAAATCTCAATTGGAATTCCATATTACAGCCATTCTCAAGGAGGTTTAAAGATTGTAACACATTCCTGGACGCCTCTGGAAGCTTTTCCAACCCTTGCCAAGCTCTGAAGCATCAAGAATCACGCTCCATACACATCACGGTTTGACATTATTTTTTATTTTGATTACGTGCATACAGGCTTTTTCCATGAAATTTAATCATGTATTTTGGTTTGTCACAAAGGTTCAATGCTTTCTGAATGCTTTAATTGAGTTTTGAGTGCAGAGAGGGAAGATTTCCATTCCTAGGGTTTCCAAGCTTCGCTTTGGGGCTTCCCTATATAGGCAAAATTAGATCAAATCACGGGCACCATTAAACCCAGGGCATGATTTCTGACTGTCCTATACCTTTGGTTTAAATTTATTTGGCTTGTGTTGCATTTTCAATGGTTGCAGGTTTGTAGCCATGGACGAAAACTGTCACTATAACCTTCAGTGATAGTTTTGCCCATAGGTAAAAGATGGGCACCTAAAACAACAGTCCTGAAGAAAGAGACGATGGCGTGGCTGACTCCCACCGGCCCATTTGAATTCACGCGCGCGTTTTGGGCATGAAGCATTATTTCAATTATATTATTATTTTGTCATGTATATCAATGAATAAAGAGTTGACCTGGTGGTAGGGAGGAACGTATGGGAGGTGAGAGTCCTGGGTTCGAGACCCAGGTTTGACATTTTTATTTTCTAACAATTTGATTGCAGATCTGGTGTGCCCCACCTTCCAAACACCCGGCACGCGCCCCAGATCCTTCCATTGGATCATCACCATCACAGATCCAAGGTCCCACACAGGCGAGTCCCACGGTACACCCTCAGAATGAGCCACCACTGAATCATGCGCAATGAAATTGGGCCCATTCTTCTGGGCTTCAGCAATTGGCAATACACCCCCCTCGACTGCTGATTACATCATGCACATTTTCTTTTTCTTTCTATTTTTCTTTATTTGTTTTTTTTAATTTGTTATTTTAATTATTTTCACAACAAAAATCATTTTTTAATTAAATCATAAAATCAGAAAATCACTAAAAAATTAGATTTAGTTTTTTTTCATAAAATATTTAATTGCAATTAATTAATTAGTTTAATTAGATTAATTCAAATTCTTTTTTATATAATTAAAATTCAATAGAAAATTAGATTAATTTAAATTCTGTTTTTACATAATCAAAACAAATAGAAATTAGGTTAATTTGCAAGATTAATTGCTTTTCTCAAAAATCCAAAAAAATATCTTTTCCTCATTCCCGTCTCAATTCTTCGCGCGCGTTTTTATTTATTTTCAGATTATTGTAATTGTTCTGAGTTTGTAATAGATTAATTAAGATTTTAAATTTCTACATCTTTATTTTTCAGTCAAATATTTGTGTATATGTCCAAAAGCCCTGTAATAGCGTAGATTTTTCTTTTCCACTTTTAATTTCCGCAACTGTTAAAATGCTAGATGTATGGATAATAGGATTGAACGACAAGACAAATAACTTTAAAATGGTAGATAACCCTAATTGTGCAAAGATAATTAACTGGAAAAAGCACACTTGCACATGCTCTCTCCTAGGGTTTGCCCCACTTAGTTGCCTCGGAAATAATGCTCGTGTCCCTCAAATGTAGGGATACCTTAGTAATGACCCGCGATTCAAAGTCGTCATAAAGATCATAGTCCCTACTTGTCCCTCGAGTTGCCTATGAATTGATCTTATGGCGATAGTCCCTTCGAAATGCTAAGGTGTCCTTACTTGTTGCCTTCAGAGACGATTTTGTCCCTTCGAACGTCCCTTAAAAATCCAACGACAAAGCTACCTACTCCTTGATAGTAGGATAACAATGTCTAAAGGAAACGAAAACGAACAGACTTTTTTCGAGTAGGTAGAAAACTCTTAAGTACTTGCTCAAAACAAAAACTTTTCACACAAACACTTTTCAAAAACAGTTTTCAAAACAACTTTGTCACACTCTTGAGGATCGATACAAGGGTTATCACGAAGTAAACAAAAATTTTCAAAACAAGCACACATAAACAATTTTAAAAAATGAGAAAGTACCTAAGAGCCCGTGGAAAACCACGAATAGAAAGGGTGCTAACACCTTTCCTTTTTATAATCTACCCCCCGTACTCAGAAAACTCTCGAAAAGTCTTTTTCTGTTCTTTTCACCCTTTCCTTTGTTGGATAAAAGAAAAGTCAGTGGAGACTCTTTCTTACCACGAAATTTGCGAATACAAAACGCAAACCAGTATAACAGGTGGTTCTGCCACCGTATCACAATTATGTTGTCTCTTTGAGACCTTATTGTTTTCATTGTAAGCCTAAAAAAGGAAATTGCAATTTGAACTCACTAATAAAACTCTGTTTATTTTTCCTCTTGTTTAGCAAATTTAAATCTCCTAAGGTCCTTGAAATCATTGCATTTACATATCATGCATCATTTCATAACAGGTTTATCATACAGGTTTCTCATTTTCTCGCTGTTTATTTCAGTAGAAAAATGGCCCTTGAACAAACTGTCCAAGATCTCCAGGCTCAACATGCATAATTTTAATATACTCTCATGAATCTGGCACAGGGGCAGAAAGAGCTGTTGGCGCTCTTCGCCAAGAAAAATAAGACCAAGAAGCCAGTTGTTGTCATTAATATGGGGAGATGGTTCAAAGGTCATGCTCAACCAGTCCAGGTGGAAGATGTCTCCTCTAAAGAAGATAACA
This sequence comes from Vicia faba, assembly GCA_948472305.1. Taxonomy (NCBI): domain Eukaryota; kingdom Viridiplantae; phylum Streptophyta; class Magnoliopsida; order Fabales; family Fabaceae; genus Vicia; species Vicia faba. Next base: position 179,009,729 of record OX451740.1, read on the forward strand.
ACCAGGATGAAGATGGTAGAAGCATCAAGAATGAAGGCAGGAACAATCAGGGTTATGAGAATTCTCCTGAAGATGAATACTTTTCTAACGAATAGTATCCTCCTACGGGTGACAAATATAAGTAGTTGGAGGACAGACTCAAGGCTATGGAAATCCAGAAGGTACCTGGATTGGATTTTGGTGAACTAGGTTTGGTCCTGGGGTGGTCATCTCACCTAAGTTCAAGGTCCCTGTCTTTTCAAAATACGATGGGGTCTCTTGTCCTAAACTTCATTTGAGATCGTATGTTCAGAAGATACAACCTCACACTTCTGACCAGAAGTTATGGGTTCCCGAGTGCAACTGCGAAATATGTTCATGGGCTCTAATGAAGGGTTCAAGGAATATGCACAGAAATAGAGGGATTTGGCTGGAAGGGTGCAACCTCCCTTGACTGATTGGGAAATGGTGAATATGTTCATGGACACTATGATCGGTGGATCTGGAACTGACTGTTTAGCGCTGGTTCGCGAAATGTCGCGGAAGCAAGAGTCGCCACCGTCTTTTATTTTCTCCAAATGGAAAGGACAAAAGCACAGAAAAATTCCTTCAAGAGATTGCTCTCGGTTCGGGAGGTAGATTATAGAAAGGGAAGGTGTTAGCACCCTTTCTATCCATGGTTATCCATGGGCTCTTAGATACTTGCTCACTTGTGTTTTCAAAAGGTTTGTTTGCTTTTCAACTGTGGGTTTTAAAAAGTTTCTTTGAAAATTTCAGATCGACTCTTGTGTCAGAGTGTTTGAAAAATTGTTTTGAAAGCTTTTGAAAAGTGTTGGTGTGAAAAGATTTTTGTTTGTTTTTGAAGAGAGCAAGTATCCATGAGAACCTACCTACCCTAAGGAATTCGTCTGTGTAAATGTCCTTTAAAGTAGCGCCATCCCACCATTGAGAGGTATGTAGCACCACCGTTGGAGGTGTTCGGGTCAATTTGATGTTCGGGACATGGTGATCACCAGAGCAATAGGAAGACACCTTAGAAGCTACCCTCATGCCAGGTTCCCGGATCATGAGGACTTACTAAGACATCCTCTACTCGACGATCACCTTTCGAAGGCAAGGCAACAGTGAGGCGTACCCTAGGGGTGGTGTGTGCGATTCGTGTGTCGTTTTCATTTGTATTTGTCTTGTCAAGTTAAAGTGATCTACGCTTGATTTTATTATGTTCATTCATTCTTGCATGCTTATTTAACAGTTAAAAAATATTGCGGGAAAAGTAAATCTAAACTATTACAAATGGCGCGGGTCCACATCGCCAAAATTAAACCGGACCCGATTTGACAGAAAGTAAAGAATTGAAAAGAATAAAAAAAAAAGTGCGAGAAGTAAACGTTACAAAGCTTAGGGAGAGATACATAATTATTTAAACGACATAAAATAAATACGCGAAATTAAACAATTAAACAATATGGGCGTTGGACCCTTTTGCAAAAAATTAGAATTACATGAATTAATAAAAATTAAAATTAAAAATTAAAAGAAAATGTTTTTGGTATTTTAGTATTTAAGATTTAATAGAAAAAATTAATTAAAATAAAATACTAGACCTAATTCTAATTATTTTTAAGTTATTAAGAAAATATTGAAGTTTTTAACCTAATTTAAACCTTAAGTTATTTTACATGCAAATTTGACTATAAAAATAAATAAAATAAATATTATGGTAAAAAAGGAAAAAATTAAAAAGGGATAAAAATTAGTTAACTAAACTTAATTATATATTTTTGTATTTTTGTTATGAAAAGAATTTAAATCAATCCTAATTTAAAACTAAATTTATTTATATGCATTATTTACAAGAAAATATGAAAATAAAATATTTATTGCATTTTTTGTCTTTTTTGAGTTTTTTGTGTATTTTTGTATTTTGTAAAAAAATAATTAAACTGAAACAACAAAGAAAATAATATAATTGAAAAAATAAAATATAAGAAAAAGGATAGAAAATTGCAAACCAGGGGGGGTGGAAGTCCCCAAATAGGAGGTGTGAATTGAGAAGTCTGGCCCATTATTCTGAGGCCTTTCTGACTTTCATGGCTTGCGTACCTCAGCGTTGACTGGAGTTCATCATACTCTCCAATCCATGGCCTTTAGATTGATGGAGCTGGACGCGTGTATGGCTGGATAGAGGGGCGTACCATGGAACGTAACGCAGGCGCTGCATAGGAACGTTAGAGGAAAAATAATATTGGAGATATTACAGACCTGGGACTCGAACCCAGGTCTTGGATGTTGAAGCAACCAACGCTTGCCAGCTGAGCCAATGAAGCCATCTGTTAAATAAATGACCAACAAATAATATGATACGAAACAACGCGCTAATGGATTTGCGCGCAAAAAATTCAAATCAACCTATCACGCTTGGCCACGACTTCATCGTCTTCCTGTTCCTGAAAACATAAAAACAAAAGGCCACGGTTTTAAGGACGTTCTCTTATGCCTGTTTTCAGAAAATAGCGACTAGGTTTCAGGCGCTCATAAATTGAGCGCGATAGTTGCGTCTTCTTCGTCCAGATGCGGTGAGTTGGATGGTAGTGGTCTCAAAGGCTAATTTTTCCTCGTTGCAAAAGCCCCAAATTGAGGTCCTGTAAACCCTAAAAAGTGATCATGGCATAATCGTGTGTATAGCATAAAAATACAATTAAACGCATTGGTTAGTATCAGAACATCATAAGGAATACAAATCCATGATTAGAATGCCATGAGAATGCCTAAAATTAAAAACACGATTGTGACTTTTTCTCTGTACAGGAGAGGTCCTCGTTACCAATTCTTGAAGTTTGAGTTGATGTTTTGGATTGGAATGTGATCAGGGACCTTCAAGGAGACTATTGGAATGAAAATTAAGGCTTGAATCATCCTCTAACAACGTTTTCAGATTTGAGTTTTATGGAGAAAATTCCAAGTTGGTAATGGCCTTTCTTGCGCAGCTGAGAGTCTCTATGCATTAGGTTTTTTATCAGGCATATGTAGTGAATCAATTAGGTTAAGAAAATTGACTAAAATCTCTTGCAATCATTGATTGAATATTTGATTTTCTTCCATTATGTTTTCAATCTTTTTCACATGGTTTTTGTATCAATTAGCATCCAATCAAGCCAAATCTTTCCACATTTGAATGTGCACGAAATCCTGATGGCAAAACATGCATGAAAAGATTTATTAGGTCAAGTTAGATATTTTTCATGTATTTAAATAATTTAAATGAATTAATATGAATAATAATTCAAATAAATAAATAAAAAATGAGAAAATACTTCCCTTTGGGCCAAGTGGTCGTGCACATGCTTAGAATGATGAATCATGGAAGAAAAATGGGCCCATTAGCAATTTTAGGTCATTTGGATCAAAGTTGACTTTTCAAAATATCCAAAAATTTCCCAACTTCCACAAGGCATAACTTGCTCAATTCTTAAGCTTTTCTCATGTTCTTGGACATTTTGGAAAGGTCTTTGAGTCCTCTAACCGATGCCTTTGGTCCCATGTCATTTTGATTTACCAATCTCAAGTTATGGCCTTTGACTTAAAGTCCCTTTTTGTTGACTTTTGAAAATGACCTATAATGTTGAAATTGATAACTTTTTGTGAGAGCATTTATTGGACTTGAAGTATGAAGATGAGTTGTAGGAAATGTCTTTCTCTTCAAAATGAGCTTTGGATGGAATTTTTCTGATAATCCATTTGAAAGTTATGCCCAGGTCAATTTCAGTTGACTTTTTCAACTGTCCAAATATAGTAACTTTTGCATCTTGATGATTTTCTGAGCCAAATTTTGAGAATCATGATCAAGCATTGATCAAATGATGTTTGTGGCTTCAAAATGATATGTTGACCAAAAATTTGAACTTTTGACTGTCAAATGACCATTTTGCCCCTACAGTTGACTGTAGTGCAATTTAGGGTTTTGACTGTGCAATTTTGAGCTGAATGCCTTGAAACTTTATATGAGGATACTTGACCATATTTGTAGGCATATGAGACTTGATTGGGCCTTTGAAAACTTCCTTTCTTGATCAGAACACAAACCCTAGTTTTGACTGTATAGGAGACCTTTGCATTATGCAACCCTTGGGGAATTTTGCAGCTTGACTTGGCCATTTCTTGGAGAATATGGGAGGGAAAATTTTGGGGTGCAACAGTTGCCCCTGTTCAATCTTCTTAGACCTGAGGATGCAGATTGGCGGACGTGCCTTTCGTAATCCGAGGGTAGAAGATGATTGGACACTAGAGTGCCCAGAAATTTGCGCTCACATAGTAGCAGTGCGGTGGAATGGGCTTATAGATGCCATTTAGAGGTTGCTGGATAGGATGATGGGCTTATAGATGCCATCTGGATGTTGATTGCGTAGGAGATTCCTTAGCGAGAACATGCATACCTGCAAAAGAACAAATGAGTACCTGGCACGTTGCAGGAGCTGGTTTTCAGATGCTTGGTATAGATGTGTCCTGACTGGTTACAGGAGCTGAGTCTGGAGCTTCAAACAGCGATGAATGAACCAGGGATGGTTACTGCCTTAGCATGAATGGTAAGAGAACCTTGGGTGATTTTATCTTCAACAACGCTCGTTGAGAAAATCTTGATGGGAATTATTATCTTCGCAGTATTGGGAAGAGAACCATAGGCAATTATAATCTGAAAGGAATGATCACCTCACTCACCGTCGGAGAGGGAAACCTCTGAAAAGGACTTACCACCTCACACACCGTCGGAGAGGGAACCATAAGAGACTATCACCTCACACTCATCGTCGGAGAGGGAAACATCTGAAAAGGACTTACCACCTCACACACCGTCGGAGAGGGAACCATAAGAGACTATCACCTCACACTCATCGTCGGAGAGGGAAACATCTGAAAAGGACTTCTACTGAGTCTTCATCAGAAAAATCTGTTGGGAGTCGATTTAGCTGGACTAGAAAAGGCCTTGGACGGGATAACAACAGAGAATCTTAGGGTCGATTAACTGAACCGGTCTAGGTCTTGAAATGTCTTCAACTGGAATAAGTGTCAGAACGTCGCCATATCTGGTTCATATCTGGACTATATCTGGAAGGAAATCTGGAAGCAGCATCAGAACGTCACCATATCTGGTTTACACCTGAAACTATATCTGGAAGGATATCTGGAAGCAGTATCAGAACGTCACCATATCTGGTTTACATCTGAAACTATATCTGGAAGGATACTCTGGAAGCAGTATCAGAACGTCACCATATCTGGGTCATATCTGAAACTATATCTAGAAGGATATCTGGAAGCAGTATCAGAACGTCACCATATCTGGGTCATATCTGAAACTATATCTAGAAGGAAATCTGGAAGCAGCATCAGAACGTCGCCATATCTGGGTCATATCTGAAACTATATCTAGAAGGATATCTGGAAGCAGCATCAGAACGTCGCCATATCTGGGTCATATCTGAAACTATATCTAGAAGGAAATCTGGAAGCAGCATCAGAACGTCACCATATCTGGGTCATATCTGAAACTATATCTAGAAGGAAATCTGGAAGCAGCATCAAAACGTCGCCATATCTGGGTCATATCTGAAACTATATCTAGAAGGAAATCTGGAAGCAGCATCAGAACGTCGCCATATCTGGGTCATATCTGAAACTATATCTAGAAGGATATCTGGAAGCAGTATCAGAACGTCACCATATCTGGGTCATATCTGAAACTATATCTGGAAAGAACTCTGGAAGCAGCATCAGAACGTCACCATCTCTGGGTCATATCTGAAACTATATCTAGAAGGAAATCTGGAAGCAGCATCAGAACGTCGCCATATCTGGGTCATATCTGAAACTATATCTAGAAGGAAATCTGGAAGCAGCATCAGAACGTCGCCATATCTGGGTCATATCTGAAACTATATCTAGAAGGATATCTGGAAGCAGTATCAGAACGTCACCATATCTGGGTCATATCTGAAACTATATCTGGAAAGAACTCTGGAAGCAGCATCAGAACGTCACCATCTCTGGGTCATATCTGAAACTATATCTAGAAGGAAATTTGGAAGCAGCATCAGAACGTCACCATATCTGGTTTACATCTGAAACTATATCTAGAAAGAATTGCGATAGTTGATAGTAATTATTTTGGTATTGATCTTTTTCCTGAAAAGGCAAAACATAATTGTATGCAAAATCATGATGCATGAACTGTATGTCTTCAAATCAATGAGATTCGTGTAGTATGATGCATACGCATGCTATAATGTATGAAGATGTGATGTTTATGAATGTATTTTTCCGTCTTAGGAAAATAAATCCTTGACGGGTGCCGGGAGGTCACTCCTGGGCTGATGTTGGAGAATTAGATCTTGCTTCGCTGGGGATGATAACTGCAAGAATACCGGTAGGAGAAGATGACTCCGTTGCGGAATAAAACTTGGCAAATGGAAGATTCTGCGGAGAGAAAAAACTCTAGCGACCATGCTGGGGAGTGATACTCTGTGGGAAGAGAGATACTTTTGCTGAATTGTTGATAATAACTTACTGGGGATACCCTTGTTGTGTTGGAAGTGTTGATAGACTTCGTTGGGGATAAGAAGACTCCGTCGAGGACGCTCTTTCCGTGGCTTTTGGCTGAGGATAACCCAGTTATATCCTGTTAAGGAAATAACTCTTTAAATAAAGTCGGGCGACGCGTTCGTGCTTTGCGAGGATAAGCTTCCAGAATCTACTAGGGATAAGCTTACTGCTTGGGGGAGATGAGTTCCAATTTTCCTGGGGGAATTGGATTGGACTCTCTTGGGGAAGTTTCGAACTACGGGGAAAGTGATTCCTTTGAATGTTGATATACCGCCGGGGAACAATCTTTAGACCAAGACTTCCGGGGATGCTTGTTAAGAATATGTGTATACTGCTGGGGAATGTTGAGATCTGCTGGAGGATACTCAACTTCCTTGAGATTTGAGAACTCTGCTTGGAGAAGAATGCATTGCCTGCTGACTTACTCTCTGAGGAATTGAGGTATGCCGGTCATGTCCTTTAGCTGAACCTATCTTGGTACCTTGGAGGATGGAACAATTAGATTGCTTGGACAACTTTTTATTGCCCCTGTTTCTGAGGTGGGATAGGGAGACCCGTGAGGCGCTGATAGTGGTTGATGGACAATCCTTCTTCTGGTAGGCAGGTGATAAGATGATAGGACATAGTCGTACGCTCTGATCCCTAACTTTTGCCTGGACTGCCCTTTCGGGTTTTCAGTCCACCGGGATACCCATTTTTTCCCAAGCCGCCTTTTCAGGTTTTCGACTTGCCGGGTGTACAGATTTTTCATTTCATCCCTCATTTTGCCCGAACCCTTTTGGTTCGCCGGGAAGCCCTTATTTTTGCCTAGGTACGTCGACCTAGCGGGTCTTTGATTTTGCGTAGTATCTTTTCGACTATGTCCATGCTCTTAGAATGTAGGGAGTTGCCCCTGTTAGCTTGGTCATGCCACCAGAAGGTATTTGATCAGGTCAGATTCGTTGTTGGAGTGCCCCAAGCGACTCAGACGAAGATTTGCCCCAGGCTATTTGGCTCTTGAGAGATTCTCCGAATCTTGATTGGATTGCCCCAGATGACGGACCATGATTAGGTCGTGCCCCTTGATTGGAGATACTCTTGTTCATTAGACTTTCGTCATGCGAATTTCTATGCTGTTCAAACAAAAAGTCATATGCAAACAAAGTTATGTTAAAAATGCAAAGCTTATGTCTGTCTTGAAGATTTTGAAAATGCATTCTTTTTTCATAAAACAAGTGAATGTTTGTAAACGTGATGTCAACTCCGTATTTACCGTAGGCCTTAAGGAGTCAGGATACCTTTCGTAACAGTATGTTTTTGAACTAACCCATGCTTCAGCTAGGACTTTTAAGGGTTATAACGTGGCTTGGTTCACGGTTTAAGAAACAAAGGATAAAGGCCCAAATTATTTGTACCCACCCGCTCTTCGTGATATTCTCCAAACCTAAACTCAGTTGATCATACGTTAGACCTTGTTTGAGTCTTTGCTCTGATGTACTAGTGATGATTCGGATATTGAACATTTATTTGAGTAGGCAGTCATCTCCTTTTTTGTTGAGGGTTTGTAGGACCTCTTTCTTCTTGATTTCGTTATCCCTATTTTTTTGCCTGAACTGTTTCTTTTTGGAATTACAGTCAGCGGGATGCCCCAGTTTCATAAGTCCCTTTTTATAGGTTTTGACTTCTTGGGCTTTTCGTTTATGATTTTTTTTTTTGATCATGACTGCCTGTCTTTATGATTGTTCGGAACCATCATTGTCTTTCTTCGTTTTGTAAAGATCTCTTTGGTGCCATTCGTTATGCACTTGGATCAACTGAGAGACTACCCTGCCCCAGGTTATGATTAAGGGTTTTAAATTTCGAAAATAAAACTCCTACTTCTTTGGCTCGAAGGGGTTGACGAGGGATTATCTTCCTTATAACTCCAGTGTTTAGGATTTGAAACAATGCCTGTACCTCATCAGCGGGGTCTGTTCAAAAGCATACTGTAGCGGTCATGGTATCGTTTTCGTCATCCTCCCTCAAGAGGCTTAGGATTAACGAGAGTTGACATCAGAAAAAATATGAAAACAATTTGCATATAGTGAATGCGAATATATTGATTCAAAATAGACATAAGCGATGCATTAATGGAATAACAATGTTTTAACATGAATAAATGTTTGAACGGTCAAAAGAAAAACACAACTTGAACATTCGAATGAACAAAAGTTTCCTAGTCTCGGAGCTTGTCACTTCAACTGGTGAGCCTTGGAGGAATGGTAGAAAAATTCAGCCTGTCCATCTTGTGTGAACTCCAATGCCCCTTCATCGATCAGGCCCTGGATTTTGTTCCTCAGATCCCAACATTCATTGGTATCATGTCCTGGGCTAGCAGAGTGGTAGGCACACCTCTTATTGGGATCATAGGCAAGAGATGCTGTGTTGGGGTTCCGGGGATGAGCCCTTAATGTGATCAGATTCAACCTCAATAGGCGTTGCAAAGCTTGATACAGCGACATGTTGAGCGGGGTGAATTGCCTTCTGGGCTTGTCTGGCTGAAGCTGGTGAGGTTGATGCTAAATTTGTGGCACTGGAGCCATTTGAGGAGCTTTCCTCTTATCCTCTTGTCTCGAGGATGATTGGATGACGAATGGCTTTTTACCCTTAGATGTTTGCCCCAGTTGGTTACCCTGAAGCAGTTGGTTGATGAGAAACCGGAGCTCATCTTGTCTTTGAGCTAAACCTTGAATGGCATTCCTCTGCCCCAGCATCTGGGCTTTCATTGCATCCATCTCCGCTTGTAGGTGTTTTAGCCCTTCATCCTCAGCACTGTCCCTGACTAGAGTCTCCATGAGAAGTGTCTTTAGCTCCTCCTGCCCCTTGGATATATTCAGGAGGATTTCCCCGAACCGAGTCTCTTGAGCAAGAAAGTCCTGGTTATCTTGTTGGGAAGCCATGGCTGAAATAAACAGCGAGAAGGGTAAGTGACCTGCAAAGAACGGGTACCTGTAATGCAATGATATGTATGATATGCATGCAATGTTTTCAAGGACCTCGCGGAGTAAACAAGAAATTTGTTAAAATTTGAAACCGGTAGCTTGACTGAAGGCACTGCATATTGTTGAGAGTCCTTCTTCAAGGGTCAAAGGCTCACCATATCCAGTGGGTCATAGCCCCTGACTTTAGTCATCACATCTGGTTTTGATTTCCAAACAACCTTGGTTGGGGGAACCTTCTTCAAGAGTCAGAGCTCACCATATCAAGTGGGTCATAGCCTCTGACGACCTTGGCTAGAGGAAAATAAATTCTCTTTGCCCCTTGCTAGATGTTTGATTCATCATGACCTGCATCACAAGCCCTTGAGATCCTCGAAATGGGTTAGGATGTATGCAATGGTATGATGTTATGCTATGCATAGAATGATGTGGGTAAACCTTGTTAGGAGCCCTTATTAAGGACTATAAAAAGAAACCTGCAAGAAACTTAGCAAACCCTGTTAGGAGTCCCAATTAAGGACTATGAACAAAACCTGCAAGAGACTTAGTAAACCCTGTTATGAGTCCCAATTAAGGACTATAAACAAAACCTGCAAGTAGCTTATGTGTCAGATAACATGCATGCAATTAGTCAAGTACGAAGGCACACGAGTCACACAAGAGAAGCCCTTAGAGTTTAGGCCAGCATGAGGTCTGGGTATTACCCTCTTGAAGTTGGTGGGTTCAACCTGTCCTATTAGAAGTAACCGGGTTCTTAAAGGATCCCAATATCATTGACTACCCTCAATCGGTCATAACTCCAGCATCGCAATCTTTTCTTGCGGCCAGAACCATCACGAGAGTTTAGCCTCAATGGGCGTAGCATACTGCTACTGTTCTAATGGCCAAGTTGTGTCATTTAAGGTTCTAAGGTCTGTTGGTGCTTAATGACTCCTTGGAAGACCCATATTCTCCCCGTTTCAACACGAGGGATATCGGTACAGACCAAGGCGCCACACCAACGTAGCCACTGCTTCACCTGTGTCGGTCTACGCCGGACAGGTCCCTCACAGCTTATGCTACCTAAACAGGGTATCCCCAGATCCGGGTTAGGATCTATGTAACTCCCATGCAACCCACAAATTTAAAGCAGACAAGTCAATACAATTGAAAACACAGTTATGAACTAGCCCTAAGGTACACCTCACTTTAAGTAAATGTCCCCAGCAGAGTCGCCAGTTCTGTGATCGGTGGATCTGGAACTGACTGTTTAGCGCTGGTTTGCAAAATGTCGCAGAAGCAAGAGTCGCCACCGTCTTTTATTTTCTCCAAATGGAAAGGACAAAAGCACAGAAAAATTCCTTCAAGAGATTGCTCTCGGTTCGGGAGGTAGATTATAGAAAGGGAAGGTGTTAGCACCCTTTCTATCCATGGTTATCCATGGGCTCTTAGATACTTGCTCACTTGTGTTTTCAAAAGGTTTGTTTGCTTTTCAACTGTGGGTTTTAAAAAGTTTCTTTGAAAATTTCAGATCGACTCTTGTGTCAGAGTGTTTGAAAAATTGTTTTGAAAGCTTTTGAAAAGTGTTGGTGTGAAAAGATTTTTGTTTGTTTTTGAAGAGAGCAAGTATCCATGAGAACCTACCTACCCTAAGGAATTCGTCTGTGTAAATGTCCTTTAAAGTAGCGCCATCCCACCATTGAGAGGTATGTAGCACCACCGTTGGAGGTGTTCGGGTCAATTCGATGTTCGGGACATGGTGATCACCAGAGCAATAGGAAGACACCTTAGAAGCTACCCTCATGCCAGGTTCCCGGATCATGAGGACTTACTAAGACATCCTCTACTCGACGATCACCTTTCGAAGGCAAGGCAACAGTGAGGCGTACCCTAGGGGTGGTGTGTGCGATTCGTGTGTCGTTTTCATTTGTATTTGTCTTGTCAAGTTAAAGTGATCTACGCTTGATTTTATTATGTTCATTCATTCTTGCATGCTTATTTAACAGTTAAAAAATATTGCGGGAAAAGTAAATCTAAACTATTACAAATGGCGCGGGTCCACATCGCCAAAATTAAACCGGACCCGATTTGACAGAAAGTAAAGAATTGAAAAGAATAAAAAAAAAAGTGCGAGAAGTAAACGTTACAAAGCTTAGGGAGAGATACATAATTATTTAAACGACATAAAATAAATACGCGAAATTAAACAATTAAACAATATGGGCGTTGGACCCTTTTGCAAAAAATTAGAATTACATGAATTAATAAAAATTAAAATTAAAAATTAAAAGAAAATGTTTTTGGTATTTTAGTATTTAAGATTTAATAGAAAAAATTAATTAAAATAAAATACTAGACCTAATTCTAATTATTTTTAAGTTATTAAGAAAATATTGAAGTTTTTAACCTAATTTAAACCTTAAGTTATTTTACATGCAAATTTGACTATAAAAATAAATAAAATAAATATTATGGTAAAAAAGGAAAAAATTAAAAAGGGATAAAAATTAGTTAACTAAACTTAATTATATATTTTTGTATTTTTGTTATGAAAAGAATTTAAATCAATCCTAATTTAAAACTAAATTTATTTATATGCATTATTTACAAGAAAATATGAAAATAAAATATTTATTGCATTTTTTGTCTTTTTTGAGTTTTTTGTGTATTTTTGTATTTTGTAAAAAAATAATTAAACTGAAACAACAAAGAAAATAATATAATTGAAAAAATAAAATATAAGAAAAAGGATAGAAAATTGCAAACCAGGGGGGGTGGAAGTCCCCAAATAGGAGGTGTGAATTGAGAAGTCTGGCCCATTATTCTGAGGCCTTTCTGACTTTCATGGCTTGCGTACCTCAGCGTTGACTGGAGTTCATCATACTCTCTAATCCATGGCCTTTAGATTGATGGAGCTGGACGCGTGTATGGCTGGATAGAGGGGCGTACCATGGAACGTAACGCAGGCGCTGCATAGGAACGTTAGAGGAAAAATAATATTGGAGATATTACAGACCTGGGACTCGAACCCAGGTCTTGGATGTTGAAGCAACCAACGCTTGCCAGCTGAGCCAATGAAGCCATCTGTTAAATAAATGACCAACAAATAATATGATACGAAACAACGCGCTAATGGATTTGCGCGCAAAAAATTCAAATCAACCTATCACGCTTGGCCACGACTTCATCGTCTTCCTGTTCCTGAAAACATAAAAACAAAAGGCCACGGTTTTAAGGACGTTCTCTTATGCCTGTTTTCAGAAAATAGCGACTAGGTTTCAGGCGCTCATAAATTGAGCGCGATAGTTGCGTCTTCTTCGTCCAGATGCGGTGAGTTGGATGGTAGTGGTCTCAAAGGCTAATTTTTCCTCGTTGCAAAAGCCCCAAATTGAGGTCCTGTAAACCCTAAAAAGTGATCATGGCATAATCGTGTGTATAGCATAAAAATATAATTAAACGCATTGGTTAGTATCAGAACATCATAAGGAATACAAATCCATGATTAGAATGCCATGAGAATGCCTAAAATTAAAAACACGATTGTGACTTTTTCTCTGTACAGGAGAGGTCCTCGTTACCAATTCTTGAAGTTTGAGTTGATGTTTTGGATTGGAATGTGATCAGGGACCTTCAAGGAAACTATTAGAATGAAAATTAAGGCTTGAATCGTCCTCTAACAACGTTTTCAGATTTGAGTTTTATGGAGAAAATTCCAAGTTGGTAATGGCCTTTCTTGCGCAGCTGAGAGTCTCTATGCATTAGGTTTTTTATCAGGCATATGTAGTGAATCAATTAGGTTAAGAAAATTGACTAAAATCTCTTGCAATCATTGATTGAATATTTGATTTTCTTCCATTATGTTTTCAATCTTTTTCACATGGTTTTTGTATCAATTAGCATCCAATCAAGCCAAATCTTTCCACATTTGAATGTGCACGAAATCCTGATGGCAAAACATGCATGAAAAGATTTATTAGGTCAAGTTAGATATTTTTCATGTATTTAAATAATTTAAATGAATTAATATGAATAATAATTCAAATAAATAAATAAAAAATGAGAAAATACTTCCCTTTGGGCCAAGTGGTCGTGCACATGCTTAGAATGATGAATCATGGAAGAAAAATGGGCCCATTAGCAATTTTAGGTCATTTGGATCAAAGTTGACTTTTCAAAATATCCAAAAGTTTCCCAACTTCCACAAGGCATAACTTGCTCAATTTTTAAGCTTTTCTCACGTTCTTGGACAATTTGGAAAGGTCTTTGAGTCCTCTAACCAATGCCTTTGGTCCCATGTCATTTTTATTTACCAATCTCAAGTTATGGCCTTTGACTTAAAGTCCCTTTTTGTTGACTTTTGAAAATGACCTATAATGTTGAAATTGATAACTTTTTGTGAGAGGATTTCTTGGACTTGAAGTATGAAGATGGGTTGTAGGAAATGTCTTTCTCTTCAAAATGAGCTTTGGATGGAATTTTTCTGATAATCCATGTGAAAGTTATGCCCTGGTCAATTTCAGTTGACTTTTTCAGCTGTCTAAATATAGTAACTTTTGCATCTTGATGATTTTCTGAGCCAAATTTTGAGAATCATGATCAAGCATTGATCAAATGATTTTTGTGGCTTCAAAATGATATGTTGACCAAAAATTTGAACTTTTGACTGTCAAATGACCATTTTGCCCCTACAGTTGACTGTAGTGCAATTTAGGGTTTTGACTGTGCAATTTTGAGCTGAATGCCTTGAAACTTGATATGAGGATACTTGACCATATTTGTAGGCATATGAGACTTGATTGGGCCTTTGAAAACTTCCTTTCTTGATCAGAACACAAACCCTAGTTTTGACTGTATAGGAGACCTTTGCATTATGCAACCCTTGGGGAATTTTGCAGCTTGACTTGGCCATTTCTTGGAGAATATGGGAGGGCAAATTTTGGGGTGCAACAGACACTCTAACAGTCCCGTTCTTTAATCTGTTGATTGGAAGCTCGTCGTCTGGTTTTACATAGATGATTTTGACTGGGGAAATAATTTAAAGTGGCATTAAAAGTGGGAAGATTCTGATGGCTACATCTTCTAATGTTGTGAAGAAGCCATTTGGAGGTAAAAAGGAAGTCAATGTTGTCTATGGTCACAAGAACCATAGTAAAAGTAATCATCACCAGTCTGTGGGAGCAGTGTTAATCTCCAATGTCGCGCCTGTACAAAAACAGCAGGGTAATCAACGGAGGCCAGATGCCCCGCCGAGGCAGTTTACCAAAATTGGCATGCCTTTATCTCAGGCATTACAACATTTGCTGAAGGATGAACTTATTTCACTACGGGATCCTCCTCAGAATCCTAACACCTCATCTCCAAAGTATAATCCAAACGTGAGGTGTGTTTATCATTCGAACAGTTCTGGGCACGACACCAACAATTGTTGGGCCCTGAAGAGTAAGATTCAGGACATGATTGATAATAAGGAAATAGAGTTTGATCCTCTGGAGACTTCAAATGTGATTACCACACATATGCTCAAGCATGACAAGGGCATAAGTGTTGCTGAAGATGTGTTGTACATTACCTCTGTAAATGATATGGTTACTCCCCTCTCTACAATCAAGATTAATAAGTTACAGACTGGTTATTTCCAGGCTATGTTGAAGGATGTTATTGCTATGTGGTCCAACCCAACGGTTGCGGGTTGTTGAAGGAGGGTGTATCATGGGCGTGATCAATCAGGTGCATTAGACCTTGTTGGATGGTGTTAATTGAAGGGATGCATGATAGGCGTGCTGGGACAGCGAGTACCATATCCATAAGCAGAAAAAGTTAGAAAAATAAAAACTACCTCGCACCTGGATCGAACCCAGGACCTGATAGAGGTATGTCTTAAGAGCGCGCATGCTGCCACTGGGGTGGCTTGTACAACCGGTGGTAGAACACAAATCAAACATTATATTGGAAAACTGAATGTTGATGCCATATAAAAAAACATGCGTGCCCCAAGTGGACCCCTAGATTTGAATGAACCAGTCAGAAAGCTTATTTATGCCACGCATGCCCTTGCCGGAGTCATCAAATCTTAAGGACATCAGAGTCAACCTCTGGTCGTCTTCTCTGGCCATCCCAAAGTTCAAACCTGCAAAAAACGCATTAAAAGAAAAAGATCTAACGACCTAGACCCATTAATTAGCACTCTGCGAATCCAATGGCATGGTTTGTGGGATCTAAAAATGCTTGTATTGTCCAGATCAAAGCCCAACGACTTTTTGAACCCTAACAATGGTAGAGTGTGATTTTAGTGTTAAACCTCACATGTAGCACGTCAAACCTGTCCTAATGATGCACATGAGCAGATCAAACATATTACAAATGACTACAAATGAAAGAAATTATAGTTTCAATTTTTTACCAATTTAAGAACCGACATGATGAAGAAACAGTGTTCTGGTGCTCGAGGAGTACAACTATGGATCTAGATCAACTCCTTTGATCTTCAGAAGGTGGATGCTAGCCTTAGTTTTGAGTGAGATGGGCTAGAACCTAAATTACAAATTCAAACACTCTTTTTGATTCTGTGGAATTTTCGAGTGGCTCTTATGCAGTGTTTTCGTGTCCATTTAATTTGTTTTTACTGGAATTATATAGAGGGATAATGAGCCAACATATATGGAAAGAGATCAAGTCATGAAGCCATAATCAATACCAAAATCAAGAGTCGGTTTCCATTTTGCATGATTCTTGCCTTCTTAAGCCCCTTGCATGAATTTGGAAGGAGTAAACAGGTCGTCATGAGTTTGTTGGGATTGCAAAGGGATTGAAATCAAAAGGCCCAAGCCTTTATACATAGTGTGATACGGTGGCTGAACCAACTGTTAATACTGGTTTTGCATTTGTGTTCACAAATGTTACGGTAAGCAAGAGTCGCCACCGACTTTTCTTTTATCGAAATTAAGGAAAGGGTGAAAAGAACAGGAAAAAAGACATTTTCGAGAGTTTTCTGAGTAAGGGGGGTAGATTATGGAAAGGGAAGGTGTTAGCACCCTTTCCATACGTAGTTATCTACGGGCTCTTAGATGCTAGCTCATGTTTTGAAAATTTCTTATGCTTTGTGTTTTGAAAAAGTAGTTTGAGAATTCCTCAGTATGGTGATTCGCTTTGTGATAACTCTTGTATCCGTCCTCAAGAGTGTTGACAACGTGAATGTTTTTTAAAGTGTTTTGAAATGTTTATGTGTAAGTGTGAAAACTTGTTTTGAGCAAGCATCTAACAACTATCTACTTGTACTCGAAAAGGTAGTTCTTTTCCTCCTATCATTTAGACAGTACTATCCTACTATTAGTGAGTAGGTAGCCCTATCATTGAATGTATGGGGGACATTCGAAGGGACGTTACGGTCACGAAGGCAACTTGGCAAGGAATTTTAGTAACTGTCCTAAAGTTCTAAGATCACTTTTAACTGAGGCAACATCGAGAGGGTCATCGAGGGACTTGTGATCTTTCAAACTAGAGAAGAGCAACTAAAACTTCTCACGTTTCGAGAATTGTGACTGTTTTCCGAAGGCAACAGAAGTGGGGTACCCTAGAGGTGCGCATGTGCAATTATGTTCAATTCAATTATTTATCTTGCGCATTTAGGTTTGCTAACATTTTGTTTCCAGTCTTGCCATGCAATCCTAGTTACTAGCAGTTAATATGTACAGAAGAATGTAAAGTGAGAAAATAAACCCTACGCTATTACATGGCTTTGGGGAGGGGATATTTACAATGTACAAAACCAGGGAGTGCAGAAATTAAAAGCAGAAAGTAAAACCTAATTACCATTACATCCTAATATACAGTTACATCAATAATGTAAAATGTGGAAAAAATAAATAACGCGCGAAGGTTGAAAGTTTTCCTAAAACCTTAATAAGAAAATCTTTTTTTGTCTTTGATTTTTGATTTAAGAAAATAATGAAAATTGTCCCAAAATCTATTTAGAAAATAAAGTTAATTTAAGAAAGTAGTCTAAGTTTATTGTTTTTTTTTAAAAAGAAAATAATTTAAACATATAAATTAAACCTAATTCTATTTTATTTTAGATTAAGAAAAGGTTAAAGTTTAATTAATTAATCAATTAAAGAAATTAATTATTTAATTAAAGAAAAAAAATTAGCCTTAAGTTTTTGGTGATTTTTTTTAGTATTTGATTAATTAAATAAACAATAAGAAAAGCAAATTAAAAAGAGTTAAAACAAAACAAGAAAAAAAGTAAAATGGGCCTAGGTGGTTAAAGAAAAAATGGGGTGCTGTTTTGAAATTTGCTTGACCCAAATGAATGTTGAGCTCAGGCCATGCTGGATCAGGTGAGGTGAGGCCTTGAGGGTGCATGATGGATTCCCTATGGAAGCCCTTGGATCCAACTCAATGATGATCTGATGGCTATATCTGATGGTGTATGATGTGCAATTGGCCTTGAGGAGCATTGGATCTACACACAATTCATTAGAAAATATAAAAATGTTGGACCTGGGATTCGAACCCAGGCCCTCTCCTTCATACATGCGCGCCTTTACCAACTGAGCTAACTTGTTCATTCGTATATATGAATTAAGCATAATATTATAATGTAAAACAAAGACAACTGCTGAGTTTTCATATACGCCCCCTGCAGTGGGCCCTTGTATTTCAAACGAACCAATCACGAGTGGAGAGATAGATTATCTGTTAGAATCCAACCAATGGAATGATGGCTAGCAGCCACGCCAGCTGTTTGAGCCAGGGGCCGGCCAGTCCAACCACTGGAGCCAGTGGTTTCCACCGTCTTCTCCAGTGGGCTCCCCTATAAATGCGACCAAACAAAAAAACAAACAGTACAGCATGCCTTAAAAAAGTCCCCTGATCACAATTATGGCCTTTAAAATTTCTAAATTCTCACGCATCATAGGGTTCGAACCTGAAACACTAATGACAGTCAACCATGGCATAACACGATTCTAGGCCCTAGCTTCTCATGTAATACGTTCAAACACACATAAACATCAGCAGAAATATGAGTTTAAGATCAAGGAAGTTTTACCAAAAGTAGAGGTTCGGTTGAGTGCTTATCGGCGTGGAATGACATGGATGAGGAGTGACGTGTACTCCTGAGAAGCTCAAAAGTTTGATGGAGGGCTTAGATTGGATTGAAGCGGGATGGAAGTTAGGTTTTGGATTTTCATGATTTTGACAATTTGTTTGAAATTTGGTAGAGCTTTTGTACAGTGTGTAGGCGTCTGTAAGGCTTGCAAACATGTTTCTTATATAGAGTAGAAGAAGGGGATAAGGTAGGAGGGAAATAAGCATGCTCAATAATGTTCTTTAAGAGCCATAAACGAATACTTGAAACTTGGCCAAAGGTATGGAATTCTTGTCTCTTTTTTGAATTTGAATGAATATGGACATAAATGGCTTTCGAATGCCTTCAGCCCCTGCCCTTCGATTGGACCTCTTGTATATCCTTCGAATGGGTCTCTTGAATGTCTTCCGAATAGTCCATATGTATGCCTCGTGCCCTCTTCGAATGGGCCACCAAGGTGTGTCCTTCGAATGGCTCAAGTATCATCATTGGGGCCTCTTCGATTGATCCCCTACTCAGCTAGCAGCTTGATTCAAAAAACTCAAATGAAAACTTCAATATGGCTAATCGAAAACTTTCTTTGTTACCACCTTTGAGTTCCATTACACAAGAGGCCTGGGCCTGGCCACATGTAGGACCCAGACCCGTCACAAAGCAAACTTGTTTTCAATAATCATGTATCCTTCGAATGGACCAATGAATGCTTCTTCGAAAGGACCACATGAATGTGCCTTCGAAAGGGGCTATCATGCGTGCGACAACTGTTTCAAAGGGGACCATTTCCAAGTCGAAGCTAGCACAAAGGCAGCCCATGCCTTATGGATTCATGCATGAGGCAGGTCAAAGCAAGCGAAAAAAGAGGCCATTGCCTAGGCGAAGCAGGCACAAAGGTAGCCAATGTCTTGTGGGTCGAAGGAAGATTTTTGCCTGGTGGATCGAAGGAAAACATGAAGGAGTCTTGGCCTTGTGTGGTGAAGGAAAGCTGAAGAGGGGGACTTTGCCTTTTGAATCGAAGACCAGTGAGAGGGGCCTTTTGCCTTATGAATCAAAGGCATGTCTGAAGCAGCCCTTTGTATTATGAATCGAAGACCAGTGAAAGGGGCATTTTTCCTTGTGAATCGAAGGCATGTCTGAAGCAACCCTTTGTATTGTGAATCGAAGACCAGTGAAATGGGCTTTTTGCCTTGTAGATCAAACGCAAGCTGATGGGTCTTTGCCTTATGAAACCAAGGCAAGCATGAAGAATCTTTTTGCCTAATAGACCAAAAACAAGAATGAAGAGGAATACGTGTACTAATGACAAGATTAAGGGGCCTTTTTCCTAGTGGGAGATTTGTGAACTAGGCTTGATCGAAGGATACTCGGCGCCTAATCAAAGCTGGTATGCAGGAGTTGACTACTGGTTAATCGAAACAAACTTGTAGGGGATTCTTGCTTTGTACGTTGAAGGAAAGTTGAATAGGTGATCTGTGCCTTATGTGTTGATAGAAAGCACAGAGAAGGCCCTGCTGGAATGATACTTGTGAACCAAAGCTTGCTCAAATGGGTCTTTAGATGTCCAATCGAAGCTTGTCTGTAGGGGACTACTATTTTGTGAATCGAAGCAGGCATGGAGGAAGTTTTTGCCTTGTGAATCAAAGGCAAGCCTGAAGCAACCAATGTGAAGTCGATGCCTTGTGATTTGAACTTGATTGAAAGGGGGCCCAACACCCAATCGAAGCTTGTGAATCAGGCTTACGTTGAAGGAAGTTCAGCGCCCAATAGAAGCTTGCTCATATGCCAATCAAATTACCCTGTTCAGATGCAAATCGAAGGACATTGCTGAATTACCAATCGAAAGACACTTTGCTAACATTCAAAATTTTCATTTTCTTTAGGAAAGTGTATGTAACCACTCATATAAGAGAAAAAATACCTTGGGAAACATGAGAGGGAAAATTTCGGGGTACAACAGTTGCCCCTGTTCAATATTCTTAAACCTGAGGATTTAGATTGGCTTGTCTGCCTTTCGTGATCTAAAGGTGGAAGATGATTGAACACTAGAGTGCCCATAAATTTGCACTCGCATGAAGTAACATTTTTAGTTGATGATGATGGGAATGGTCTTACAGATGCCATTTAGAGAAGATGACAGAGAGTTGCCAGAGATGGGCTTAAAGATGCCATCCAAAGTAGATGCTGATTTCACACACGGTCTTTTTGGGGGTTCCTGTTCCTCCTATCTGAGGAGGAGTCTGCTGGGGAATATGGGTTTCTGTTGTTCTCCTGCTTGAAGAAAACTTTGTGGGGAATAGAGTCTACGAGCTTCAGTTGTCCAAGGTCTGCTGAAGAGTTATCTCTAGAGAGATGAAAGTTTGTTGTTTTCTGGTTGAAATCCAGGTTTCACTGTAACTTGCTGGAGATAATATAATTAATCGTTATCTGAGAATATATTAGTAAGAGCCTGTGTAGGGTTGTTCCAGGATGAGTATGTGTTAGCCTGCATCTGGAGATATGTGAGAAGGAGCCTGTGTAAGATTGCTTCATCTGGTCATGTAGATAGTTTTCCTGTCTGGTTCCAGGTGTTGATCTATAATTAGTTGTTTGTAGATAGTTGTCCTGTCTGGTTTCAGATATTAATTTGGAACTTGAAAATTATCGTTCGCTGAGATAGGTGTCCCTGCTGGTTACAAGTATTAATCTCTGATCTCCTCATACAGATAGCTTTCCTGGCTTGTTACAGGTATTAATCTACAGTCAGTCGTCTTCAGATAGTTGTCCTGGATGGTTACATGTATTAATCTGGAACTTGTTTTTGTCGGTCGTTGAGATAGTTGTCCTGGCTAGTTACAGGTATTAACCTCTGACCTGAGAAAGAAAGATGGTTTTCTTGGCTTGTTACAGATGTTAATCTTCAATCTCCTCATGTAGATAGCTTTCTTGGCTTGTTTCAGGTGTTAATCTACACTCAAGTTGTCCAACAGATAGTTTTCCTGGCTTGTTACACGTGTTAATCTGGGACTTGTTTTGTTGGTCACATAGATAGTTTCCTCTTTCGGTTTGGGCATTAATCTGCGGCCTGCTGTATTTGTTGGTAAACTCATCTTACTTCGGGAGTTCATACCATTTGGTCGTGTAGATGGTTTTTCGGTCTGGTTTCGGGCATTAATCTTTGACATGTTGTATAAGTTGATGGTTTTTGTCTTTCTACGAACTCAAATTGGAAAGTTAAAGTCAGTTTCATGCGATGTCATGATGTATGAATTTCATGATGCTCTCAAAATATATGAGATTGTGATATATGCATTTATGATGCATGTGCTATGATGTTTGTAGAAATGATGTATGAATGCAATGTATGAACGTGTCAGTTGTTCCATTGCTGTATTGTTGAATTAGGGAAAATAAATCCCTGACTGTTGCTGGGGGTGAAGAATGCAGGTCTTCAAATATGTTAAAGTTAAAATGCTGGGAGATAAACTTCTGTTGTTAGCGAAATAAACTCTGTTGGGGAAGGTAAACTTCGTACATGAACTGTTGCTAGAAGATAGTCTGGAGTAAGTATCGGGATGGCATCCGTCTCTGGATCGTACCCGAACCATTTCTAGAAGATGATCCGAATAAGTATCAGGATGACATCCGTCTCTGGATCGTACCTGAACTGTTGCTAGAAGATATTTTGGAATAAGTATCAGGATGACATCCGTCTCTGGATCATACCCGAACCGTTTCTAGAAGATGATCTGAATAAGTATCAGGATGACATCCGTCTCTGGATCGTACCTGGACCATTTCTAGATGAGAATCTGGAGTAAGTGTCAGGATGACATCCATATTTGGATTGTACCTGAACTGTTCTAGATGAGAATCTAGAGTAAGTGTCAGGATGACATCCGTCTTTAGATCATACTTGAATTGTTTCTAAATGAGAATCTGGAGCAAGTGTCAAGGTGACATTTGTCTCTGGATCGTACCTGTACCATTTCTAGATGATAGTCTAGAATAATTATTAGAATGACATCCGTCTCTGGATCGTATCTGCACCGTTTCTAGATGATAGTCTAGAATAAGTATCAGGATGGCATCCATCTTTGGATCGTACCTGAACCATTTCTAGATGATAATCTAAATAAGTATCAGGATGACACCCATCTTTGGATCTACCTGAACCGTTTCTAGATGAGAATCTGGAGTAAGTGTCAGGATGACATTCGTATTTGGATCGTACCTGAATCATTTCTAGATGAGAATCTGGAGTAAGTGTCTGGATTACATCCATGTTTGGATCGTACCTGAACCGTTTCTAAATGAGAATCTGGAGTAAGTGTCAGGATGACATTCGTCTCTAGATCGTACTTGAACCATTTCTAGATGATAGTCTGGAATAATTTTCAGAATGACATCCGTCTTTGGATCATATATGCACCGTTTCTAGATGATAGTCTGGAATAAGTATCAGGATGGCATCCATCTTTGGATCGTACCTGTACTCTTTCTAAATGAGAATTTGGTTTATTTAAAATGTTTTCGCTGGGAATTCTTGTTTTGTTGTTTTGAGAAGAAATCCGTTGGGGAATCTTGAGAAGCTTGGTGACTTTACTGGGGAATTTTTCTTAGATGTCGGAGCAGTAGTTGGAGATTCTTGCTCTGCCGGGGTATGAGAACACCTGACATCATTAGGCTGCATGCTAAGAATATGGTAGTGACCTTGTAGTAGAATGTCCCTATCTCGGTACCTGTTGGAGAAAATATTTGTCGGGGATTTTGTAGATGGTTTAATTGTTATCCCAACTCTTGGAGTCCTTGGTGAATGCATATCAGGTTAATGAACCTTCTACTGATAGACAAGTGACGAGATGACGAGATATAGTCGTACACTTTGATCCCTAACTTTTGCCTGGACTATCCTTTCAGATTTTCAGCCCATCGGGATGCCCTTTTTTGCCCAAGCCGCCTTTTCAGGTTTTCAACTTGCCGGGTGTACAGTTATTTTTTCATATGTATGTCCCTAATTTTTGCCCGAACCCTTTTGGTTCGCCGGGATGCCCTTATTTTTTCCTAGGCCAGTCAACCTAACGGGTCTTTGTTCATGCATAGTATTTTACGACTATGTACATGTTCACCGGGTACGGAGAATTATCACTGTCTATAGTAGTGAGTGTTGCCACACTTCTAGAAGATGTTTGTTTAATCGCATATGACTCGCTGCTGGAATTCATGTCCAATGCCCGCAAGTGATTCAGATGGAGATCTGCCCCTGGCTATTTGGCATTTTTGAGAGATCCTTTGAACTTTGACTTGACTGCCCCAGATCAGCTGGACACCATGCTATGCTCCTTGATTATGAAAAGCCTATCACTGGAATGTCTTTCCATATGAGGTGATTCTGTCCATTGAGAGGATTTTTGTTCATCGAATATCCGTCGTGCGAATTTCTCTGCTGTTGAACAAATAGTCATATGCAAACAATGGTATTTTAAGAATCCAAAGCTTATGTCTGTCTTGAAGTTTGAAAATTCATTTTTTAGTAAAATAAACAAATTTTGTAAGAGTGTGATATCAGCTCAGGATTTATAGCGAACCCTAGAGGAGTCAGGATACCTTTTGTAACAATATGCTTTCGAACTAACCCATGCTTCAACTAGGACTTTTAAGGGTTATAACGTGGCCTAGTTCACAGTTTAAGAAACAAAGGATAAAGGCTCAAATTTTATTTTTACCCAACCCGTTCTTCATGATGTTCTTCAGTCGTATGCTCAGTTAATTATGCGTTTAAATCCCGATCGAGTCTAGAATCTTTGCTCTGATACTTGGTGATGGTTCAAAAATTGAACGTTCGTTTGAGAAGGCAATCATTTTGGTAACCTTTTCTTTTTTGTTGTTGAGGATTTGTAGGACCTCTTTTTTTGATTTTGTTATCCCTACTTTTGCCTGAACTGTTTCTTTTGTGTTTACGGTCAACGGGATGCCCCGGCTTTTCTTAAGTCCTCTTCATAGGTTTTTGACTTAACGGGCTTTTATTTTGAGAGATAATGACTGTCTGTCTTGACGATTATGTGGAACCATCACCCTCTTTTGGAAGGCATCTTCTACACTATTTGTCGTGTATGAAGGATGAGCTTGTAACTGAATGCACATCTGAATTAACTAAGAAAACTACCATGCCCAGGTTATGATTAAGGGTTTTAATTTGTGTAAAAAGAAAACTCCTACTTCTTAGGCTCAAAGGGGTTTACTAGGGATTATCTTCCTTATAACTCCATTGTTTAGGATTTGAAACAATGCCTGTACATCGTCAGCAGGGTCTTCTCAAAAGCATATTGTAGAGATTGTGGTATCGTTTTTGTCATCCTCCCTCTAAAGGCTTAGAGCTTTTAATCGAGATTTGAATATCACAAAAAGGAAGTAAAAACACAGTTTGAATATAATGAATACGTATGAAATAATTCAAGACAAAACATATGCGATGCATTAATGGGAAAACCAAATTTTGACATAACAATAATTGTTTGAACAAGCAAAGGAAATTATAATTGAAAAATCACAAATGAAATATACACTCTCAATGATTTGGCCTAGGAGCAGTGATCACATGGTGAGTCTCTGGAGGGTCGAATTCAATCTCCTTGGCGTCAATCATATCCTGAATTTTATTCTTTAAAGCACAGCAGCCATTCGTATCATGTCCATGACTATCAGAATGGTATGCACACCTTTCGTCGGGGTGATAGCTAGGAGCAGAGGTATTAGGATTCCGTAGAGGAGCCTTTAACATAATGAATCCTACTTTCAACATGTGTTGTAACTCTTGAGCTAGTGACATGTTGATTTTTGTGAATTGTCTCTTAGGCGCGACCTCCTTACGTTGATTCCCTTGTTGATGTCGTTGCACAAGCGTAGGATTAGAGACAGGTACTGCCTCCACAGATGGGTTGGGGTTACCTCTAGCACGTCCCTCCTGGCCATATACAACATTAGCTTTCCTCTTGCCACTGAATGGCTTCTTCTCAGCATTAGAAGATGCAGCCATCAGAATCTCCCCATTCTTGATACCGGCTTCTACTCTTTCACCTGTCAGTATCAACTCTGTGAACCCATCCGAAGAACTTCCAATCAAGGGGTTGAAGAATTGACCAGAAAAAGTGCCCAAGAACATGTCTACCAGCTCTCTATCAGACAGAGGAGGTTGGTCTCTCCCTGCAAGATCTCTCCATTTCTTGGTGTAATCCTTAAAGCCCTTGCTAGAACCCAGAGACATGCTTTGAAGTTGAGTACGGGTTGGAGCGAGGTCAGCATTGTATTGGTACTTCCTATAGAAAGCAGCAGCCAATTCTTCCCCGATATGAATTTCGGTTCCTTCCAACTGATAGAACCACTCCAGTTGAGTGCCAGCCAAACTTTCTTGGAAGAAATGGACCTATAACTTCTGGTCAACAGTGTGAGGCTGGATCTTTCTGACGTATGATCTCAAATGAAGTTTAGGACAAGAGACCCCGTCATATTTAGCAAATGTGGGAACCTTGAATTTTGGTGGGATGATCATGCTAGAAACCAGCCCTAATTCTTCAAAGTCCAAGCCAGGTATCTGCTGAATCTCCATAGCTTTGAGACGATCCTCCAATTGTTTGCATTTATCATCAGCGGGAGGATATTGCTCCTCAGAATAATCAACTTCATCTTCACCAGTCCCTGGGTTGTTATCATCTTTATGATTATCCCCCTCTTTTGATGGAGTTGTGAGATCTAGAGCTCACTTGACTGGTCCTCTAAGTCTTCCTCCCATATTCAAGATGCTAGCCTGTTTCTTGGGCTTCTTGGTCTTCCCTTTGATGACGAGAGCTTTCAGTTCTTCCTGCCCTTTAGTCAGAGCCAGAAACATTAGTTGGAACTGAGCGTTTTGGGCTTGAAGGTCCTTCATTGTTTGTTCGAGAGCCATTTCTTTTGCTGAAATAAACAGCAAATGGATAAGAAGCTTGTTCGAAGAATACCTGTTTTGAAATGACATGTATGATATGTAAATGTTTTCAAGGGTCTTTTGGGGTAAACACAAGAAGATGTTAGGAGTTGACGGCAGCTTTGATTGAAGAACTTCATATTGTTGAATGTCCTTCTATGAGAGTCAAGCTCACTATGTCGAGTTGGTCATAGCCCCTGACTCAAGTTGTCTTGTTTTGGTATTTTTAAGGCATTGGCTAGAGGAAAATAAATCCACTTGTGTTACTAGACGTCTGCTTCATCACAACCTGCATCACAGACCCTTGAGATCCTTGAAATGGTTAAGGAGATGATATGGGATGATGTTATGATGTGTATGCTATGCATTAAGCAAAAATGCATGGTGGTGAAGACAAGTATGTCTTGCAAGAAAACCAGTTTATTGGACAATGATTATAAATAAATCCTGCAAGGAAATCATGTTGTTAAATAATAAAACCCTGCAAGTAGTTCAAGTTGAAAGAAAACAAGTCACACAAGCAGCCTTAGGTTTAGGCTTGCATGGGGTTTGTAGTAAGTACCCTCTTGAAGTTTAGTTGGCTTAACATGTCCTAGAAATAGTAACCGGGTTCTAAGGAATCTCAATATCACTGATCTTTCTTTATCGAGAATTATTTCATATTAGCAATCTTTTCTTGCGGCCGAAACATCTCGAAAGTCCAATCTCAATGAATGTAGCATCGAGTATCAACCAATCCCCATCTTTACACCGAGGCCAGCTATCTCATTACTTTCTAATGGCCAAGTTTGTTCAACTAAGGTTCTAAGGTTCGTTAGTGCTTCACGACACCACACGGAGGCCCCGTATTCTCCTCGATTCAACACAAGGGATACCGGTACCAACCAAAGTGTCACACCAACACAACTATCGCTTCAACCATATCGGTCTACTTTGTATAGTCTCCGTGATCTATTGCTATTTACCTAAAAAGATGCCCTCAGATCCGGGTGTAGGATCTATAGTAACAACCCTCAAAAGTAAAGCATAAAAAGCATACAAGGTAAAGCAGTTTAAAATGAACTAGACTCTAAGGTAGCCCCACTTTTTATCTTTTCCCCAGCAGAGTCGCCAGTTCTGTTATACAGTGGCAGAATCGTCTGTTAATACTAGTTTTGCGTTTGTGTTTGCAAATGTTGCGGTAAGCAAGAGTCGCCATCAACTTTTCTTTTATCAACATTAAGGAAAGGGTGAAAAGAACAAAAAAAGACCTTTTTGAGAGTTTTCTGAGTAAGGGGGTAGATTATGGAAAGGGAAGGGTTAGTTTGATACGGTGGCAGAACCAGACTGTTCTGGAAAATGTTGGTTTATGTTTTGCGTTTGTGTTTGCAAATTGTCGCGGTAAGCAAGAGTCGCCACCGACTTTTATTTTATCCAATTAGGAAAAGGAAAAAGAACAGAAAAAACCTTTTTCGAGATGTTTCTGAGTACGGGGGGTAGATTATAGAAAGGGAAGGTATTAGCACCCTTTCTATCCATGGTTTTCCATGGGGCTCTTAGGTACTTGATCGTCATTTTAAAAATTGCTTTCGTGTTTGTGTGTTTTGAAAAGTTTTTGTTTTTACTTCGTTTTAACCCTTGCTTCTGTCCTCAAGAGTGTTACGAAGTGTTTGTGAAAACTTTGTTTGAAAAAGTGTAAGTGTGAAAAAGTTTGATTTGAGCAAGTACCTACTAACATCTACCTACTCGAAAAAAGATCGTTTCTATTCTTGTTCCTTTAGACAGCGCTATCCTACTATTGAGAAATAGGTAGCACCGTCGTTGGAGTTTGTAAGGGTCAATTCGAAAGGGGCGTACAATCACTAAAGAAATGTTAGGACGTCTTAGTAATAACCCTAGTGTCTTAAAATCATATTCGAGGCAACATCTCCGAGGCAACCTTTCCGAGGCAAAATTTCCGAGGCAAAATTTTCGAACGGGACATTTGATCTTTGTTTAGACAAGAGTGCAACCACTAAAACACCCTATACTTAATGATTGTTTACTGAAGGCAACCAAAGTGAGAGTATACCCTAGGAGTGCGCATGTGCGAGTGATTTGATATCAGTTATTATCTTTGCACATTTAGAGTTTTCTAACCATTTTAAAATTAACATACATTCTTGTCATGCAATCCTATTATCATGCATCTAACAGTTAATATTTGCGAAAATTAAAATGCGAGAAATAAAACACGCTATTACAAGGCTTCGGGGAGGGGGATTAATTACATAGCCAAAAACCCGTAAAAAATAATAAATAAAAGAAAAATCCTAATTAAACTATTACATCCCATGAGCAGTTACATCATTATCGTAAAAATAATAAATGCGTGCGATAAATTAAGAACGAGAAAAAAATTAGGGTTTTGACCCCGTCTAAACATAATTGAAAGAAAAGTCATTTTTTGTTGTTTTTGATTATTTTGAGAAAATAAGGTTTCAATTAAATAAGTACAAACCTAATTACTAATTAATTTAAATTAAGAAAAATAATTAATTTGACCTATTTTTGCATTTTTGTTATTTTAAGAAAAGAAAATAAAAATTAAATCAAGAACCCTAATTTTCTAATTTATTTTAAGTTATTTACAAAAAGATTAAAATTACCCTAAAATTAAATTAAACTAATACTAAATTAATTTTGACAAAATAAATAAATAAATAAAAACCTAAATTCTAATTTGATGAAAATTGATTTTATGAGTTTTTTTGTAAAAAAGAATTAAATTTGTGAGAGAAAATAAATTTAAACAAAATAAAATTAAAGAATAGACAAGAAAAGAAAATAGAATGGGCCTGGTTATGCTAGCAATAGAGGGGGTGTCCATAGCATTTTCTGAGCCCAAAATCCCTTGGCCCACGTTGACTCTTCAGATTCCATGTTGCAAGTTTGACTAGGCCTATGGTAGACCTTCATATGCCAGGCGTTAGATCTGGCATTCTGGAGATCTAGTGATTGAACATTGATGGCATATGGTGGACGTCCTGGAAGCTGGTACACTTGATTATGTAAAATAAAATTGCATTGAACAAATATGGGGGGCCTGGGAATCGAACCCAGGCCCTTTGGCAATTTCCTTCACCCACTGACCAACAGAGTTAGCGCGTTCATTTGCATATGGAATAACAAACAAATATTATATTAGAAAAAGAAAATTAATATATCAAAACGCACGAATTTTCAAATGGGCCAGTCAGGGGGTGTCACGCCACCCTTCTTCCTCCTTCCGTTGGCAAAAGTCCAGGACTTTTACCTACGGTTTTCTGGGTGTAGGTATAAGTCTGCATTTCTCCCAAATCTCATACAAGCATGATAAATGAAAACTAATGGTACAGGTCAGTTCGTCTTGGCCTTGTGAACACCATGGTACCCCTCTTTTGGGCCAATTTTACTTGCATGAGAAAACCCTAAAACAAGCAAGGAAAACCTAGCAATGGTGGATCTCAGTATGTGCATCAAAAACTCAATTGAGTATAACCAGAATATTACAAATACATTAACAAACACATATATGTCATTGAAACATGCTAATGCTGCATAAATTTCAAGAATGGATTTTGAGTTTGAAGGGCAAACTGTGGGTCTGTAATTTGAGTTTATGGACGTATGGATGCTTGCAAACGATCGTATCTGATTCAGAGAAGGTCCAGGATACGAATGGTGATCTTGGAATGGCCTGAATTTCCTTCTAACTGCAAGAATGATTTCACACTTTTTAATGACTTTTTCGAATCTGGTTATGCTCTCTCACGCCTCCAACCCTTATCCTTTTGCTTTGGATTTGTTCAATATATATCATAGAATCAATTAGGGTGAAAACATGCATCAAATCATGGCCATTTATGAAGATTTGATCATTGATTCACTCTTGCATAAAATCTTTCCAAAACAAGAAAATTCCAATCTTTTTCTGTCCAAACAAGCCTTGCACGATTTGATCTCATTGCCAGCTATTCATGGACCTGAAATATGCATAAAATCTCAAGGTTTAAATGATTTTTGATATTTTCATTATTTATTATTGATTTTATTTGATTTAAATGAAATAAAATCAAGATAAATGATAAAAATAAAAGAATAACAAGTGGCAGGGCTCATGGGTCGTGGACCATGTTACAAACTCAATGCAAGCACAAAAAGTTGGGCCTATTTGACAAAAATTGCAATTTGAGACACATTTGACTTTTGGCAATTTTGCAAAAAGGGTCAACTTCACCAATGCATAACTCCTTAAATTTTGATCCTAGAGATGTGTTCTTGGACTTTTTAGAAAGCTCAAAATGTCCTCTAAGCAAAACTTTTAGTCTCATCTCAATTGAGTCTTCCATGTTTATGTATTAAGCTTTGGAAAAAAAGGTGTTTTTGTTGACTTTTCAAAATGACCTATAATGTCCAAATTCATAACTTCTTGTGAGTGCATATTTTAAACTTGGGAGATGAATATTAATTGTAGGTCATTACATACTCTTCCAAATTAGCTTTTGATGGGTCATTTATAATAAAGTATGAGAAAGTTATGCTTGGTCAAAGTTGATTTGACTTTTCCTACAAAACCCTAATTTAGCAACTTTTGGGTTTTGATGAATTGTGAGCAATCCTTGATGAATCATGATCAACCCTTGATCAAATGATGAATAATACTTCAAAATTAGGATGTTTACTAAAAATATTGAAGTTTGACTGTATGTAGGACACAATTGACCTTTGCCCTAGCACAGTCGATTTTCAAGCCTTTGAGCAATTGACTGGGCAAACTTCTTCTGCAAGGCTTGAAACTTGACATGGATGATCTTGAGAACATATTGGGATAATAGTGAGCATTTGGGACCCTTTTGATTCAAACATCTTGATGCAAACTGAAACCCTAATTTGAGGTAGACTGTCTTAGGAGAGAGTTTGTCTGGTCAACCCTTGGACTTCTTTGGGCAATTTGAAGACCTTACTTGAAATGTATTGAGAAATATGGGAGGGAAAATTTTGGGGCACAAAATTTAGCACCCTTTCCATCCATATTTATCTACGGGCTCTTAGATGCTAGCTCATGTTTTGAAAATAGCTTGTGCTTTGTGTTTTGAAAAAGTAGTTTGAAAATGCCTTAGTACGGCGATTCGCTTTGTGATAACTCTTGTATGAGTCCTCAAGAGTGTTGACAAAGCGAATGTTATTGAAAGTTTTTTGAAATGTTTATGTGTAAGTGTGAAAACTTGTTTTGAGCAAGCATCTAATTTCTATCTACTTGTACTCGAAAAGTTAGTTCTTTTCCTCATATCCTTTAGACAATACTATCCTACTATTAGTGAGTAGGTAGCCCTATCGTTGGATGTATGAGGGACATTCGAAGGGACGCTACGGTCACGAAGGCAACTTGGCAAGGAATTTTAGTAACTTTCCTAAAGTTCTAAGATCACTTTTAACCGAAGAAACATCGAGAGGGTCATCGAGGGGCTTGTGATCTTTCAAACTAGAGGACAACCATTAAAACTTCTCACGTTTCGAGAATTGTGACCGTTTTCTAAAGGCAACCGAAGTGGGGTACCCTAGAGGTGCGCCTATGAAATTGTGTTCAATTCAATTATTTATCTTGCACATTTAGGTTTGTTAACATTTTTGTTTTCAGTCTTGCCATGCAATCCTAGTTACTAGCAGTTAATATGTACAAAATATTGTAAAGTGCAAAAATAAATCCTACGCTATTACATCGCTTTGGGGAGGGGATATTTACAATTTATAAAACTTGGGAGTGCAGAAATTAAAAGCAGAAAGTGAAGCCTAATTATTATTACATCCCAATATACAGTTACCTCAATAATGTAAAATTCGGAAAAAATAAATAACGCACGAAGGTTGAAAGTTCGCCTAAAAACCCTAATAAGAAAATCTTTTTTTTGTCTTTGATTTTTGATTTAAGAAAATAACAAAAATTGCCCCAAAATCTATTTAGAAAATAAAGTTAATTTAAAAAAATAGTCTAAGTTTAATGTTTTTTGTTATAAAAAGAAAATAATTTAAACATATAAATTAAACCTAATTCTATTTTATTTTAGATTAAGAAAAGGTTAAAATTTAATTAATTAATCAATTAAAGAAATTAATTATTTAATTAAAGAAAAAAATAATCTTAAGTTTTTTGTGATTTTTTTTAGTATTTGATTAATTAAATAAACAATAAGAAAAGCAAATTAAAAAAATAGTTAAAACAAAACAAGAAAAAAGTAAAATGGGCCTAGGTGGTTAAAGCAAAAATGGGGGTGCTGTTTGGAAATTTGCTTGGCACAAATGAATGTTGAGCCCAGGCCACGCTGGATCAGGTGAGGTGAGGCCTTGAGGGTGCATGATGGATTCCCTATGGAAGCCCTTGGATCCATCTCAATGATGATCTGATGGTGTATGATGTGCAATTGGCCTTGAGGAGCATTGGATCTGCATACAATTCATTAGAAAAGATAAAAATGTTGGACCTGGGATTCGAACCCAGGCCCTCTCCTTCACACATGCGCGCCTTTACCAACTGAGCTAACTTGTTCATTCGTATATATGAATTAAGCACAATATTAAATGTAAAATAAAGACAACTGTTGAGTTGTCATATGCTCCCCCTGCAGTGGGCCCCTTATATTTCATATGAACCAATCATGAGTGGAGAGAGAGAGAGAGAGAGAGAGAGAGAGATTATCTGTTAGAATCCTGCTAATGGTATGATGGCTAGCAGCCACGCCAACTATTTGAACCAGGGCCGGCCAGTCCAACCACCAGAGCCAGTGATTTCCACTGTCTTCTCCGATGGGCTCCCTTGTAAATGCGACTAAACAAAAAAACAAATAGTACAGCTTCCTTTAAAAAAGTCCCTTGATCACGATTATGGCCTTTAAAATTGCTAAATCCTCACACAGCATAGGGTTCAAAACTAAAACCCTAATGACGATCAATCATGGTATAGCACAATTCCAGGCCCTAGCTTCTCATGTAATACGTTCAAACACACATAAACATCAATAGCAACATATATATATATATATATATATATATATATATATATATATATATATATATATATATATATGAGCAATATGAATTTAAATCAGGTGTTTTATGAGATTGAGATCAAGGAAGTTTTACCAAAAGTAGAGGTTTGGTTGAGTGCTTCTGGGCGTGGAATGGTGTAGATGAGGAGTGATATGTACTCCTGGGAAGCTCATAAGGTTGATGGAGGGCTTAGATTGGATTGAAGCAGGCTAGAAGTTAGGTTTTGGATTTTCACGATTTTGACAATTTTTTTGAAATTTGGTAGAGCTCTTGTACAGTGTGTAGGCGTCTGTAAGGCTTGCAAACATGCTGTTTATATAGAGTAGAATAAGGGGACAAGGTATGAGGGAAATAAGCATGCTCAATAATGTTCTTTAAGAGCCATAAACTAATATTTAAAACTTGGCCAAAGGTATGGAATTCTTGTCTCTTTTTTGAATTTGAATGAATGTGGATAAAAATGGCTTTCGAATGCCTTCAGTCCTTTCCCTTCGATTGGACATCTTGTATATCCTTCAAATGAGTCTTTTGAATGAATTTTGAATAGTCCATATGTATACCTTGTGCCCTCTTCGAATGGGCCACCAAGGTGTGTCCTTTGAATGGCTCAAGTCTCATCATTGGGACCTCTTCGATTGAGCCCCTACTCAGCTAGCTGCTTGATTCAAACAACTTAAATGAAAACTTCAATCTGGCTAATTGAAAACTTTCTTTTTTACCACCTTTGAGTTCCATTGCACAAGAGGCCTGGGCCTGGCTACATTTAGGGCCAAGACCCATCACAAAGCAAACTTGTTTTCAATAATCATGTATCCTTTGAATGGACTAATGAATGCTTCTTCGAAGGGACCACATGAATGCGCCTTCGAAAGGGGATATCATGCTTGTGTACAATTGTTTCAAAGGGGACTATTGCCCAGTCGAAGCTGGCAAAAAGGCAGCCCATGCCTTGTGAATGCTAGCATGAGGCAGGTCAAAGCAAGCGAAAAAAGAGGCCATTTCCTAGGCGAAGTTGGAACAAAGGTAGACAATGCCTTGTGGGTCGAAGGAAGCTTTTTGCCTGGTGGATCGAAGTAAAATCTGAAGGAGTCTTGTCCTTGTGTGTTGAAGGCAAGCTTAAGAGGGGGCCTTTGCCTTGTGAATTGAAGACCAGTGAGAGGGGCCTTTTGCCTATTGAATCGAAGGCGTGTCTGAAGAAGTCCTTTGTATTGTGAATTAAAGACCAGTGAAAGGGGCCTTTTTCCTTGTAAATAGAAGGCATGTCTAAAGCAGCCATTTGTATTGTGAGTCTTAGACCAGTGAAAGGGTCCTTTTGCCTTGTAGATCAAAAGCAAGCTGATGGGTCTTTGCCTTGTGAGACTAAGGCAAGCATTAAGAAGATTTTTGCCTAATGGACTAAAAACAAGCATGAAGAGGCATACGTGCGCTGGTGACAAGCTAAAGGGGCCTTTTTCCTATTGGGAGCTTTGTGAACTAGGCTTGATCGAAGGATACTTAGCACTTAATCGAAGTTGGTATGCAGGAGTTCACTGCCGGTGAATCGAAACAAACTTGTAGGGGATTCTTGCTTTGTGCGCTGAAGGCAAGTTGAAGAGGGGGTTTGTGCCTTATGCGTTGAAGGCAAGCACAGAGAAGGCCCTGCTGGAATGATACTTGTGGACCAAAGCTTGCTCAAATGGGTCTTTAGATGTCCAATCGATGCTTGTCTGTAGGGGACTACTATTTTGTGAATCGAAGCAGGCATGGAGGAAGCTTTTGCCTTGTGAATTAAAGGTAAGCCTAAAGCAACCAATGCACAGTCGAAGCCTTATGATTTGAACTTTATTGAAAGGGGGCCCAGCACCCAATCGAAGCTTGTGAATCAGACTTGCGTTGAAGGAAGTTCAGCGTCCAATCGAAGCTTGCTCATATGCCAATTGAAATACCCTATTCAGATGCCAATCAAAGGACATTGCTGAATTACCAATCAAAAGACACTTTGCTAACATTCAAAAAATTCATTTTCTTTAGGAAATTGTTTGTAACCACCCATATAAGAGAAAAAAGACCTTGGGAAACATGAGAGGGCAAATTTTGGGGTACAACACATAGTTTTCATTTTTATTTGATTTTATTTATTTTTAAATGAATAAAAATTAAAATAAAAGAAATAAAAATCATAAAAATGTGTGAATGCTTTTTATAGGCCCTCTAACATCTTATGAACATGTTTGCACATCAAAAGTTAGGCCCACTAGTTTAAAATCTCAAGTTTGCTCATTTTGTACTTCATAAATTTCTTCAAAATTTCCCAACTTGTGAAACTCACAACTTGCTCAAATTTCATCTTTAGAAAATGATCTTGGACTTTTTGAAAAGCTCAATATGTCCTCTACATTTCTCTTTTGGTCATTTTTGCATTTGTAGACATTATTTTGATGTAAGTTGCCTTGACAAAAAGTGCCATTTATTGACTTTTGAAAATGACCTATAATGTATTAGCTCATATCTTTCAAATGAAGCATTTTTTGGACTTGAGCATAAAATAAAGTTCTAGAGAATTGAATTTTTTTTAAAAATGGGCTTTGGTTGGGAAAACATTGATGAAGCATGTGAAAGTTATGCTTGGTCAAAGTTCAG
Source organism: Vicia faba (assembly GCA_948472305.1). Taxonomy (NCBI): domain Eukaryota; kingdom Viridiplantae; phylum Streptophyta; class Magnoliopsida; order Fabales; family Fabaceae; genus Vicia; species Vicia faba. The sequence goes on from OX451740.1 coordinate 179,045,925, forward strand.
TTGACTTCTCCTAAGGAAACCCTAATTTGACAATTCTTGACTTTTGATGTTTTGAGAGATTTCCTTGGGGAATCATGATCAACCCTTGATCAAATGATGAATGTAAATTCAAAATATTGATGTTGACAAAAATAATCTTGAAGTTTGACTGTATGTTGACTTATTACTCAATACAGTTGATTTTCAATCATCTGAGCTATTGATTGAGCAAACTTGTGATGCAAGACTTGAAACTTGACATGAACATTGTTGATGACCTATGGAGAACCATGGAAATAAATTGAGACCTTTTCACCAAATTTTATTGAGAAACTCAAAACCCTAGTTGTAGACCTTTGGCTTAGGAGGAGCATTTGACTTGTTATCCCTTGAGATTCTTGAGTATTTGAGAAGCCTTGAAAGAATGCCTTAAAGAAAAATGGGAGGGAAAATTTTAGGGTACAACAACTGCCCTTGTTCAGTCTTCTTAAACCTTAAGAGTTAGATTGGCATGTATTCCATTCACAACTCGAAGGTAGAAGAGGATTGAACACTTAAGTGCCCAGAAATTTGCACTCGCCTATGCAAGAAGTGATGTTGTCGGTTGATTGTACCGGGAATGGGCTTATAGATGCCATTTGGAGAGGTGACGGAGAGTCGTCAGATATGGGCTTAGAGATGCCATCCGAAGTAAACATTGTCTTCAAATTAAATATATAGTTTATCTAATCTAAGCCAGAAAACATGTGTGTTTGACTTTAGCTGGAAGAAGTATAAGAATAAATCTTATGGTTGATTTAATCTGAGCCAGAAAATGTCTTCAATTGGAAGAAGTATCAGAATAGATCTATGCTTGACTTAACCTGAGCCAGAAGATTTTTTCGATTGGAAGAAGTATCAGAATAAATCTAGCTTGATCTAAGCTGAGCCAGAAGATACTTGTGCTTATTTTTATCTAGAAGAAGTATCAGAATAAATCTAGCTTGATCTAAACTGAGCCAGAAAATATCTGCTGGAAGAAGTATCAGAATAAATACACACTTGATTTAAACTGAGCCAGAAGATTTTTACAATTGATTTCAACAGTGGGAAGTATCAGAATAGACCTATGGTTGGTTCTATCTGACCCAGAAGATGTATATGTCTGACTTTAACTGGAAGAAGTATCAGAATAAATTTTATGGTCGATCTAATCTAGCCAGAAAACATGTGTGTTTGACTTTAGCTGGAAGAAGTATCAGAATAAATCTTATGGTTGATTTAATCTGAGCCAGAAAATTTCTTCAATTGGAAGGAGTATCAGAATAGATCTACTCTCGATCTAAGTTGAGCCAGAAGAATGTCTACTGGAAGAAGCATCAGAATAAATCACGCTTGATTTAAACTAACCCAGAAGATATTTATGCTTGACTTTAATTGGAAGAAGTATCACAATAAATCCATGCTTGATTTAATCTGAGCCCGAAAATGTCTATGACCGTATTCAACTGGAAGAAGTATTAGAATAAATCTATGGTCGATTTAATCTGAGCCAGAAGATCAGTCATCTTCAATCAAAACCCTAATTTTGCAATTTTTGACCTTTGATGATTTGAGGGCTTTCCTTGAGGAATCATGATCAATCCTTGATCAAATGATGAATATCACCTCAAAATGTTGATGTTGACAAAAAATCTTAAAGTTTGACTTTATGTTGACCCTAGTTGAATTTTTACCTAATACAGTTGACTTTCAATCTTTTGAGCCATTGGCTGAACAAACATGTGATGCAACACTTGAAGCTTGACATAAGCATTATTGAAGACCCATGATGAACCATGAAAGTCATTTGAGACCTTTGTGAGCATGTTTTGAATAAAATGGGAGGGAAAATTTTGGGGTACAACAGCTTCCCCTGTTCAATCTTATTAAACCTGAAGAGTTAGATTGACATGTCTACCATTCGTGACTTGAAGGTAGAAGATGATTCAAAACTTAAGTGCCCAAAAATTTAGACTCGCCTATGCACGAAGTAACTCCGTTGGTTGATTATATTGGGAATGGACTTAAAGATTCCATTTGGAGAGACAACGGTGAGTCATCGGAGATGGGCTTATAGATTCCATCCAAAGTAATTGTTGATAGAAATTAGACTAAGTCTAGGCTCGACTTCAACTGGAAGAAGTATCAGAATAAATCTACGCTTGATTTAATCTGATCCATAAAATGTATACTGGAAGAAGTATTAGAATAAATCTAACGCTTGATTTAATCTGGGCTAGAAGATGTATGCGTCCATCTTTAACTGGGAGAAGTATCAGAATAAATCTATGGTCGATTTAATCTGAGCCAGAAGATCAGTCATCTTCAATCAAAACCCTAATTTTGCAATTTTTGACCTTTGATGATTTGAGGGCTTTCCTTGAGGAATCATGATCAATCCTTGATCAAATGATGAATATCACCTCAAAATGTTGATGTTGACAAAAAATCTTAAAGTTTGACTTTATGTTGACCCTAGTTGAATTTTTACCTAATACAGTTGACTTTCAATCTTTTGAGCCATTGGCTGAACAAACATGTGATGCAACACTTGAAGCTTGACATAAGCATTATTGAAGACCCATGATGAACCATGAAAGTCATTTGAGACCTTTGTGAGCATGTTTTGAATAAAATGGGAGGGAAAATTTTGGGGTACAACAGCTTCCCCTGTTCAATCTTCTTAAACCTGAAGAGTTAGATTGACATGTCTACCATTCGTGACTTGAAGGTAGAAGATGATTCAACACTTAAGTGCCCAAAAATTTACACTCGCCTATGCACGAAGTAACTCCGTTGGTTGATTATATTGGGAATGGACTTAAAGATTCCATTTGGAGACACAACGGTGAGTCATCGGAGATGGGCTTATAGATTCCATCCAAAGTAATTGTTGATAGAAATTAGACTAAGTCTAGGCTCGACTTCAACTGGAAGAAGTATCAGAATAAATCTACGCTTGATTTAATCTGAGCCATAAAATGTATACTGGAAGAAGTATTAGAATAAATCTAACGCTTGATTTAATCTGGGCTAGAAGATGTATGCGTCCATCTTTAACTGGGAGAAGTATCAGAATAAATCTATGGTCGATTTAATCTGAGCCAGAAGATCAGTCATCTTCAATCAAAACCCTAATTTTGCAATTTTTGACCTTTGATGATTTGAGGGCTTTCCTTGAGGAATCATGATCAATCCTTGATCAAATGATGAATATCACCTCAAAATGTTGATGTTGACAAAAAATCTTAAAGTTTGACTTTATGTTGACCCTAGTTGAATTTTTACCTAATACAGTTGACTTTCAATCTTTTGAGCCATTGGCTGAACAAACATGTGATGCGACACTTGAAGCTTGACATAAGAATTATTGAAGACCCATGATGAACCATGAAAGTCATTTGAGACCTTTGTGAGCATGTTTTGAATAAAATGGGAGGGAAAATTTTGGGGTACAACAGCTTCCCCTGTTCAATCTTCTTAAACCTGAAGAGTTAGATTGACATGTCTACCATTCGTGACTTGAAGGTAGAAGATGATTCAACACTTAAGTGCCCAAAAATTTAGACTCGCCTATGCACGAAGTAACTCCGTTGGTTGATTATATTGGGAATGGACTTAAAGATTCCATTTGGAGAGACAACGGTGAGTCATCGGAGATGGGCTTATAGATTCCATCCAAAGTAATTGTTGATAGAAATTAGACTAAGTCTAGGCTCGACTTCAACTGGAAGAAGTATCAGAATAAATCTATGCTTGATTTAATCTGAGCCATAAAATGTATACTGGAAGAAGTATTAGAATAAATCTAACGCTTGATTTAATCTGGGCTAGAAGATGTATGCGTCCATCTTTAACTGGGAGAAGTATCAGAATAAATCTATGGTCGATTTAATCTGAGCCAGAAGATCAGTCATCTTCAATCAAAACCCTAATTTTGCAATTTTTTACCTTTGATGATTTGAGGGCTTTCCTTGAGGAATCATGATCAATCCTTGATCAAATGATGAATATCACCTCAAAATGTTGATGTTGACAAAAAATCTTAAAGTTTGACTTTATGTTGACCCTAGTTGAATTTTTACCTAATACAGTTGACTTTCAATCTTTTGAGCCATTGGCTGAACAAACATGTGATGCAACACTTGAAGCTTGACATAAGCATTATTGAAGACCCATGATGAACCATGAAAGTCATTTGAGACCTTTGTGAGCATGTTTTGAATAAAATGGGAGGGAAAATTTTGGGGTACAACAGCTTCCCCTGTTCAATCTTCTTAAACCTGAAGAGTTAGATTGACATGTCTACCATTCGTGACTTGAAGGTAGAAGATGCTTCAACACTTAAGTGCCCAAAAATTTAGACTCGCCTATGCACGAAGTAACTCCGTTGGTTGATTATATTGGGAATGGACTTAAAGATTCCATTTGGAGAGACAACGGTGAGTCATCGGAGATGGGCTTATAGATTCCATCCAAAGTAATTGTTGATAGAAATTAGACTAAGTCTAGGCTCGACTTCAACTGGAAGAAGTATCAGAATAAATCTACGCTTGATTTAATATGAGCCATAAAATGTATACTGGAAGAAGTATTAGAATAAATCTAACGCTTGATTTAATCTGGGCTAGAAGATGTATGCGTCCATCTTTAACTGGGAGAAGTATCAGAATAAATCTATGGTCGATTTAATCTGAGTTAGAAAATGTCTACTGGAAGAAGTATCAGAATAAATTTATGGTCGATCTAATCTTATCCAGAAAAGGTCTACTGGAAGAAGTATCTGAATAAATCTATGGTCGATTTAATCTGAGCCAGAATCTATCTACGATCGTCTTCAACTGGAAGAAGTATCAGGATAAATCTATGGTTGATTTAATCCGAGCCAGAAGAGGTCTACTGGAAGAAGTATTAGAATAAATCTATGGTCGATTTAATATGATCCAGAAGCTATCTATGACCGTCTTCAACTAGAAGAAGTATCAGAATAAATCTATGGTTGATTTAATATGAGCCAGAAGAGGTCTACATGAAGAAGTATCGGAATAAATCTATGGTCGATTTAATTTGAGCCAGAAAAGATCTATTGAAAGAAGTATCAGAATAAATCTATGGTCGATTTAATATGAGCCAGAAAATATCTACTGGAAGAAATATCAGAATAAATCTATGGTCGATTTAATCTGAGCCAGAAGGTGTCTTTTTTTTAGAATGATCCTCTAAGGAAATTGTTGAAATAGCCCTTTGTCAGATGTATCCTTGGAGAACACTGTCGGGTCATATAAGTAGTTGATGATATTTGTCTGTTGATTAATCTTTCCTGAAAAAGGTAAAGAGTTAGCTGTATGCAATGTCATGATGTATGAAATGCATTGCGTAATGATGTTCTCAAAATAAATGAGACTGTGCTATATGCATTTCGTATGCATATGCTATGATATTGGTAAATGATGTATGAATGTGAAATGTTGTTGGAAGTGTATCAACTGTTTAGTATGGCATCTTGATGGGGAAAATGAATCCCTGACTGGTCTTGGGGATGAATAACATGTGTAATCTCCAACCTTATCTAGAATGCTTCTGCTGGGGATTCATGCTTGTTGTTTGAGGAAACTCCGTTGGGGAATATTTACTTCTGTTTGGGGAGAAGAGTTTAGGAATATTAGTCGTTCATTGTTCTATTGGGGAGTTTAATTCTTATGTACCGTGACTGGGGATAAAAGAGATGGATAACCTTCTGAATCATCTAGGGATGATAAATTTGACTGATATCTAGTTCGGTTCTAGGTTTCGTAGCAACCCTCTGGGGATAGTGGCGACTTCACTGGGGAGAGGTATTTTGCCGGTGATTCATAGCCATCTGAGGAATAGACTCAAGCTGGGGAGACTGTAATTTGTTAGGGAAATAAACCATGTTGGGGAAATAAACCCTATTGACGGAGAAGTACTCTACTGAAGGAACACCCTTGTTGAGGAAATGAGCTATGCTGGAGAGAAGAAATCTGCATGGAGTTTTACAATTTTGGAGTAATAAACTCAGTTAGAGAAGAGAACTTCCATGAACTGTACTGATTGAAACTCTGTAGATGGGTGATATTGTCGGGAAAAAGATCATATTATTTTATCCGCTGGGGGATTCGACTGGTGAGTATGATTGGTGTGTCCTATTTTATAGGAGATATATCTTTGTTGAATATTTTTTTGTGAAGACTACTCTGTGGGGATAATCCCATGGAAGTGGCTCTGTGGGGATTTATGAATAGCTTGAATGTCATCCTAACTCCTAGAGTCTTGAGTAAATGTTTATTCCTGTTCTTATGCATATATTCGCTAACAGTTAATCGTGTTAATATGCATATGTTCATTCAATTTTAGTCATTGGACGTTTTTTCAAACAAAATAGAAGAAAAAAATAGAAAACAAAAAGTTTGAATTTTAGGGTGTATTCGTATTAATAGTTTGCCCATAAACAGGCAATTTTGTACAAAGAGACATAAATCCTAGTAAGAGGAAATTGTCACGAAATGAAAAGAGTACAAAGTGAAAACAAAACATATAGCTATGTGGAAATGATCTCATTGGGTTCCAACTCCTCTATTGCCCATATGTCCTCGAACATCTCATCCCTTGCTATCGGAAGAAGTTGATTGAACTGATTTTTACCATTTGAACTTTTGACTTTGGTAATAAAGCTTGTTGTAAGTGATCCAACGGGACATAGTCGTACGCTTTAACCCTTAATTTTTTCCTGGACCTCCCTTTCATATTTTCAGTCCACCAGGATACCCTTTTTTTCCCAAACCGCCTTTTCAGGTTTTCGACTTGTCGGGTGCACAATCTTTTGTATAGATCCCTAATTTTTGCCCAAACCCTTTTAGTTCGTCGGGATGCCCTTTATTTTTTCCTAGACCAATCAACCTATAAGGTTGTTTTCATGCGTAGTATGTTTTGACTATGTCCGTGTTCACATGCTGTGGAAAATATTCGCTGTCTATGGTGGTCAGTATCATAGCACCGCCAGAAAATATCTTCTTGACTACAAATGGCCCTTCATAGGTGGGAGTCCATTTTCCCATGGGATGACCTTATGGTAGAATGATGCGCTTTATTACCAAGTCACCGGCCTAATATACCTAATGCTTGATTTTGTTGTTGAATGCTTTGATCATAAGTTTCTTATACATCTGACTGTGACAGACCGCAAGCCTCTTTTCGTCAATCAGATTCAACTGGTATAGCCTGGTCTGAATCCACTCATCTTCATCTAAGTCTGCATCATTCATAATCTTTAGAGAAGGAATCTGAACTTTGACAGGTATGACATCTTCCGTGCCATAGACCAGAGAGAATGGGATTGCCTCAGTTGATGTTCGCGCTGAAGTGAGATAGCCATAAAGAGCAAATGGTAACATCTCGTACCAGTATTTGTAAATCACAACCATATTTTGTATGATCTTCTTAATATTCTTGTTGGTGGCTTCCACTGCGCCATTCATCTTTGGTCGATACGGAGAAGAGTTGTGATGCTTGATCTTGAACTGCATGTAGAGTTTAGTGATCATAGTGTTGTTGAGGTTGGTACCATTGTCCGTGATGATTCTCTAGGGGAAGCCATACTGACATGTGAGGTTATTCTTAATGAATCGAGCTACCACATTCTTGGTAACAGAGGAAAATGAGGTCGCTTCAACCCATTTTGTAAAGTAGTCAATGGCGTCGAGAATGAAGTGATGTCCGTTAGAAGCAGTAAGCTTGATTTCTCTGATCATATCAATGCCCCACATTGTGAATGTCCAAGGAGCAGTTATGAAGTTCAAAGGTACTGGGGGCACATGAACTTTATCAGTGTAAATTTGGAATTTTCGACAAGTTCTCGAGTGGTGCTGACAGTCGGTTTCCGTAGTCGACCAATAGTAACCCGCTCTCAGAATCTTCTTATCCATAGTATGCCCACTGGAGTGAGTAACAAAGATCCCTTCGTGCATATCCTCCATAATATTCTCTGCTTCCTTCTTGTCTACACAGCGAAGTAGAGTTGAATCATGATTATGCTTGTACAAAATTCCATTGCTCAAGAAGAACTTAGCCGAGAACCTCAGTAGGAATTTCTTGTCATTGATTGATGCCTCTTCAGGGTATTCTTGACCTTCAAGGTAACTTTTCACTTCATGAAACCAAGGTTTTTTCTTCTACTCCATCATTATCAATTTCGTAGCAATGTGCTGGTTCGTCGAATCTTTCAATGGTAATTCTGGGAGCCTCATTGTCCCATCTGAACTTGAACATGGATGACATGGTAGTTAAAGTATCTGCCAACTGATTCTATTCTCTTGGGACATGCTCAAAAGTAATCTCTTCTAAGTACGTAATCAAGGTTAGCACATGTTCTCGGTAAGGGATAAGATTCGGATGCTTCATATCCCATTCTCCCTTGACCTGACTGATTACCAAGGCTGAATCCCCATATACACTCAGGAATTTGATTCTAAGGTCAATAGAAGCTTTAATACCCATGATGCACGCTTCATATTCAACCATATTATTTGGTGCAGTCAAAGCAAAGTTTGGAAATGAAGGGCGTATGACAACCCTGGGGAGAGATAATTACAGCACTGATCCCGTTGCCAAGTGCGTTATAAGCTCCATCGAAAACCATAGTCCATCAGGATCCTAGCTCAGGTCCTTCATAAGGTCCAGGCTTTTCACAATTCGTAACTAGCATAATATTCTCATGCGTGAATTCGAAATTCATAGACTGATAGTCGTCTACATCTTGATGTGCCAAATGACTTGCAAGTACACTTCCTTTGATTGCTTTTTGAATGGTCTACTGAATGTCGTATTCTGTTAAGACCATTTGCCATCGAGCTATTCTTCCGGAGAGAGCTGGCTTCTCGAATATGTACTTGACAGGATCCATTTCAGAGATCAATAAAGTAGTATGGTTCAACATATACTGTCTTAGTCGGCGAGCAGTCCATGCCAAAGCGTAGCAAGTTTTCTCGAGAAGTGAATATCTTGTTTCACATTCGGTAAAATTTTTGCTAAGGTAGTATATTGCATGCTCTTTTCGACCAGAATCATCATGCTGCCCCAATACACACCCCATTAAGTTCTCTAACATTATTAGGTACATGATTAGAGTTCTCCCTTCAATTGGTGGCATCATAATCGGAGTTTCTTGTAAGTACTCCTTGATTTCATCAAAGGCTATTTGACAGTCATCGTTCAACCTTACTACTTGATCTTTCTTCAGCAGCATGAAGATTGGCTCACAGGTAGCAGTCAAATGATAAATGAATCGGGCAATGTAATTTAGTCGTCCTAAGAAACCTATGACCTCTTTCTCAGTATGGGGAGCCGACATTTCTTGAACAACTTTAACTTTTGTAGGATCAACTTCAATACCTTTACCACTGACGATGAAACCCAAGAGTTTACCAGATCTCACCCCAAAAGTGCATTTGTTCGGATTTAGCCTTAATTTGTACTTCTTCAGCCTTTCAAATAACTTATGGAGATGATCAAGATGTTCTTCTTTAGTCTGTGACCTTGCTATCATGTCGTCTATGTATACTTTTATCTCATGATGAACCGTGTCGTGAAATAAGGCTACCATGGCCCACTGATAAGTTGCCCCGACGTTCTTCAACCTAAAAGGCATGACCTTGTAATAGAAAGTGCCTCACTGTGTGACGAAGGTAGTTTTCTCCATGTATTCGGGTGTCATCTTAATCTGATTATACCCAGAGAAACCATCCATGAAAGAGAATACCTTATGATGAGCAGTGTTGTCGACCAGAACATCAATATGTGGAAGTGAGAAGTCATCTTTAGGGCTTGCCCTATTTAGATCCCAGTAGTCTATACACATTCACACTTTTTCGTCTTTCTTTGGTACTGGAACAATATTTTTAACCCATTAAGGATATGACGTCACTTCTAAGAAACATGCATTGAATTGTTTCATAACCTCAGCCTTGATTTTCTCTTACATCTCAGGACGCATGCGACGAACCTTCTGTTTAATCGGAGAACAACCCTCTTTCATCGGCAGACGGAGAACCACAATATCAATATTTAGCCCTGTCATGTCTTAGTATGACCAAGCAAATATCTCAACATAGTCGTGCAACACCTGAATCAATATGTTCTTGACACTACCCTCTAAGTTGGCACCTATCTTGACCTCTTTTCTGTCTCTCTCGGTACCCAAATTTACAACTTCGACTGGCTCTTCATGTGGTTGGATAGCCTTTTCTTCTTGTATTAAGATTCTGGAAAGTTCTCCAGGTATTTCACAATCTTCCTCACCTTCGTTCTCGGACTGGTAGATCGGATTTTCAAAGTCATAAGCGAAAATAGCAGGACCATTATCAACGAGATCCAGAGTGGATGAGAAACTACAATGTAGTGTGTGGGTGTGTGTAAGAACACATGAAAAATTGAAAGTTCAATAAAGTAAAAGAAAGACGGAGAGTGCAAAATTTGAATGCAAAACGTCCAATGCTTTTATTAAATGAAAATATGACTTATGAAATGACAACCCTTAACAAATGGACCATTGTGCCTCGGGCAAGACACAAGGTTTAAAGTCATTGTTTTTAAAATAAATTACATAACCGAACTTATTAAAGCAATAAAACAGAAATAGATATTACTCCTGACTAAAGGAGATAGAGATAATGTCTTGTACTTTCCAATTGTCGAGTCCATCACCAATGGTAGGGAATATCCAGCTGTCGAAATCACAATCACTACCAGCGTCTTCTATAGCATTGATTCCATTGTTGCTGATATGGAATGGAGGTCTTCCATCTCGAGCACAATGAACATCCCTTTGACCTTCTTCTTCTATAGTTTCTTTGGTATCTTTTAAGGAAGCCATCTTGTGCGGAACCTTGGTGGTCTTTGGAACAACGGAAACATCTTCAACAGTAGCAGGGGAAATTACTACAAAGGCCTGACATGGAGTCTCGATAAATTCTCCCTCCATATCCACGTACCGGAATAAATTCAGGTGGCTGACCATGTACTCCTCCTCTTCGCAGATAGTAACAATTTTCCCTTTCACAGGATACTTTAATTTCTGGTGCAGAGTGGAGGTGACGGCACCTGCCCCATTGATCCAGGGGCGTCCCAATAGACAAGAATAAGTTGGCCGGATGTCCATTACATAGAAGGTGGATTCAAAGATCTATGAACCCACTTTGATAGGAAGATCCACTTCTCCATGCACCATTATTCTTGACCTGTCAAAGGCTCGAACTATGGTATTACTGGTCTTCAGCGCAACCCCTTTACAATCTAGTCTGTCGAGAGCTCCTTTTAGCAGAACATTCAGAGAAGAGCCAATATCAATTAACACACGAGCCAACGTAGTGCCCCTGAATTAAATGGAGACATAGAGGGCCCTATTATGATTTCTCCCCTATGGAGTCAGGTCAGTATCGGAGAAGCCTAATCCATTATTAGGTGTTAAACTCGCTACATAACTTCCAAATTGATTAGCCGAAATTTATTGCGGCACATGAGCAGTCTTCAAGAATTTTACTAAAGCTTGCGCATGGGCTTCAGAACACACTAATAAAGATAACATGATTATTTTGGACGGCGTCTGCCCCAACTGTTCAACAATTTTATAGTCACTCTTGCGGATGATTTTCAAAACCCATTCCAACTCTTGTCCAGAGGTGTCCATGACTGTAGCTTCTTTTGACGCCTCTATATAGGAAGGCTCTATCATTGGCTCTTTACCCCGAGCCTCAGCAGTTGTCTTGGTAACTGTGGCTTGAACAGGTGGAGAGATTTCCGGAGATAAAATCCTTCTGCTTCTAGTAATTTTGTTGGTCCCTGCAATATTGTCAATATTGGGATCAGCCTCTTCATCATCTTTGCCATACAACTCTTGTTTAACGTCGTGATAATATACGTCAAACCCATAATTCTATGGAATAGCCTTTTCCGAGGAATATGGGATGGGCCCAAGTGTTGTAATGATTAAAGGAGAAACTTTTGGATTGGAAGTAATCCTTACAGGACCCTTGGAAGTGATCCTGAAAGGAATACTAGATATGATAGATAAATCTTGGCACAAATTCTCAGCATACGAAACTTTCTCAATCAAAATTATATGTTCATCCATCAGGCGTTGAATGCCTTCCTTCAGTAACCCGCAACCATTGGGTTGAACTGCACAACAATAACATTCTTTAACACAACCCAGAAATAAACCGGCTTGTAGTAAATTCTCCTTGACTGTTGAGAGAGTAGTAACCACATCACTTACGAAAGTAACATACAAAACATCTTCAACAACACTTATGCCTTTGTCATGCTTAGGCATAGGTGCAGTAATCATGTTCGGATTCTCCGAAGGATAAAACTCAATTTCCTTATTATTGATCATATCTTGAATCTTGCTTTTCAGGGCCCAGTAGTTGTTGGTGTCGTGCCCAGGACTGTTTGAGTGATAGGCACACCTCGCATTTGGATTGTACTTTGGAGAGGATGTGTTGGGATTTTGAGGAGGCTCCCGCAGGGAAATGAGTTCAGCCTTTAACAAATGTTGTAATGCCTAAGATAAAGGCATGTCGATCTTGGTAAACTACCTTAACGAAGCGTCTGGCCTTCGACGGTTTCCCTATTGTGATTGTTGAATAGGTGCTGGATTAGAGCTCAATACTGCCCCCACAAACTGATGGTGGTCATTCTTACTACAGCCTTTCTAGCCATAGACAGCATTGGCTTTTTTTTTACCATCGAATGACTTCTTCACAACATTAGAAGGCATAGCCATTGGAATCTTCCCACTCTTAATATCATTTTTGACTCTTTCTCCTATCAGTATCAGCTCCATAAAGCCAGACGATGAGCTTCCAGTCAACAGATTAAAGAATGGGCCTGTCAAAGTGCCCATGAACATATCTAGCAGTTCTCGGTCAGTTAAAGGAGGTTGCACCCTTTCAGCTAGATATCTCCATTTATGTGCATACTCCTTGAACCCTTCATTCGAGCCCATGGACATGTTTTGCAATTGTACACGAGTCGATGCAAGGTCAGCATTATATTGATACTGCTTGTAAAAAGCAGCAGCCAAGTATTCCCACGTGTGAATGTTGGTTCCTTCCAGCTGGTAGAACCATTCAAGTTGAGTACCGGACAAACTTTCTTGAAAGAAATGGACCCATAATTTCCTGTCAGCAGTATGAGGTTATATTTTTCGAACATACAACCTTAAATGAAGTTTGGGACAAGATACCCCATCATATTTAGCATGGACAAGGACCTTAAATTTGTGAGGGATGACCACCCCCGAGATCATACCTAGCTCTCCAAAATCCAATCCAGGCACTTTCTGGGTTTCCATAGCTTTGAGACGGTCTTTTAACTACTTGTACTTATCATCTGCAGGAGGGTACTATTCGTCGGAGTAGTCTTTATCTTCAAGAATATTCTCAGAACCCTGGTTATTTCTACCTTCACCCCTGACACTTCTACCATCCTTCTCTTGATTTTCGTCTTCCTCAGAGAAAACATTATCCACTTGAAATGGTTGAGCAGAACCTTTGAATCTTCTCCCCATGTTGAGGATGACATCCAGATTTCTAGTCTTCTTCTTCTTGGCGAGAAGTGCCATTATATCATGTTTCCCTTTGGCCAGATTCAGAAGAGTCTCTTGAAATTGTGCATACTGAGCCTGGAGATCCTTGACAGTTTGTTTGAGGGTCATCTTATACTGAAATAAACAGTAAATAGATGAGGAAACCTATATTGGAAAACCTGTTTATGAAATTATGCATGATATGTGGATGTAATGTTTTCAAGGACCTTAGGAGATTTAAATTTGCTAACCGAGAGGAAACAAAAATAAAGATTTTATTAGTAAGTTCAAGATTACAATTTCCTCTTAGGCTTATAATGAAAACAAAAGGGTCTCAAAGAGACAACAATATAAACTTCTAAAACCTAAGACTCAAGTCTCCCACGGACTCTTCCTCTTTGTGTCGATGTATGCATTAAGGCTTTGCTCCTCGTGAAGTTGCTTTGTGAGCTCCAACACTTTCTTTTCACTTGCATAAAATTGAGTTTCAAAGGTGTCCCGTTCTTCCTTGATTTGAATCCATAACTTCTTCAATTCTTCGAGGTCAGTGGGCATGTCTGGATGGAGGATGGTGCGATAAATGTCTCCTTCGACAACTGGCTCTATGATCATCGGTAGAACAGTTGGATATGGCATCATGAGGTTTTGAGCACGAGCTCATACCAATTTTAGGTAGGGCTCCAAAGGGATGGAATTATTTTGTCCTAAAGTCTTGATATCAATCTTGTTTACCATGCCCCAATCACGTATAAACCTTTGACGATAACCTTGAAAATCATTCTTGTAATTGAATACAATACCCTGGATAAGCATGTCATGAGGACCAACTCTTCGAGCATAACTAAATTGCATAAAGCTAGATCAGGGTTATAGGTAATACCTCCCCTAATGCCAAGGAGTGGAACATTAGGGAACTCCCCGCAGCGGTCAATGATAGTAACATCTTCCAGAGATTGGGAACACCAATAGATATCTGAATGAGAGAGCGACATCATCCTTTGAGACCACCTTAAACCTTGTTCATTCTTCACTACTGATCGGGGAAGGTGAGAAATAAACCACTTGGATAGCAAAGGTATGCAACACATAAGAGTCCCTCGCTTACTCATAGTACAAGTGTGAAGAGAATGAAAAATATCTCTAAGCAAAGTAGGCACAGGGTTACGAGTGAGGAAAATGTTGACAGTATTCACATCTATGTGTTGGTTTGGATTAGGGAATAGCACCAAATTATAGATCAACAAAGCCAAGATTTCCTCGAAAGCTTGAAAACTCATAGCATCCAGAAACATCTGAGCCTTCTCTAACAGAAATTTAGCAAGAAAACCCTTGACTCCACTTCTTGTTTCCCAATTAGATTCAATGTCAGACCGCTTCAGATGTAAGGTTGCTGCAATTTCTTCAGGTTGTGGATCTTTCTCTAAACTAGTGAAAGGTGTCCGATCAAGAAAAGGTATTCCTAGTAGCTTAGAGAATTCTTCCATTATGGGTACCAGCTGATAATCTGGAAAGGTAAAACAATGAAGTGCGGGATCAAAGAACTGGAATAAAACACTCATCATGTCTTCTTCAAAACCAGAGGTAACCAAACTGAGTAGATGGCCATGCCTTTTGGTGAATTGAGAGCTTTCAAAAACTTTTGAGACTAACTCCTTAAGTTGATAAGGTATCCTCACAAAACTGATCCAGATAGTATTTCTGCGAGTAGAGGCCATAACCTACAACAAAGAACGAAGATAAATACCTAGGTCCTTGAAATGGTTAGTGAAAATGACATGTGTAATGATATCATGATGTCATGATGTCATGTTCGCACAAATTTAATCAAACACAAACAAGACACACCAGGCCTTAGGTTCAGGCTTGCATGGAGTTTATAGGTAAATACCCTCTTGAGTTTAGTTGGCTCAACCTGTCCTAAAAGAAGTAACCGGGTTCTAGGAACCTCATATCATTGATTTTTCTCTCAGGCATTATTTCAGCTTAAGCATCTGAATTGCGGATGAAATATCCCAAGAGTCCAATCTCAATGAGTGTAGTATCGAGTATCAACCAACTTCAGTCTACACCAAATTCGACCATCTCACTACTTTCTAATGGCTAAGTTGTGTCAACTAAGTTTCTAAGATAAGTTAGTGCTTATGACACCATGCGGCAGCCCAACATTCTCCTTGACTGACTCAAGAGACACCGGCACCAACCAATGTGTCACACTAACGTAGCCATCGTTTCAACCATATCGGTCTATGCCGTACAGTTTTCACGATCTATTGCTACTTACCTAAAATTCCCCCAGATCCGGGTATATGATCTATACAAGAAATAAACCCAAGCATATTCCAAAATATAAAGCATAAAAATCAAACAAGTAAAGCAATAAAGGTGAACTAGCTCTAAAGGTAACCCCACTTTGGGTTTATATCCCCAGCAGAGTCGACAGTTCTGTAATACGGTGAGATAACTGACTTTTTGGTTTTGCATTTTGTTGTAAATGTTGTGGATAGCAATAGTCACCACTGACTTTTCTTTTATCCAATCAAGAAAAGTGTGAAAATAATAGGAAAGACCTTTTGAGAATTTTCTGAGTAAGGGGGGTAGGTTATTAAAAGGGAAGGTGTTAGCACCCTTTTCATCCGTAGTTTTCTACGGGATCTTAACCGCTGGCTCACTTTTTGGAAATGTTTTGTGCTTTTGTATGTTTAAAAATATTTTGAAAATGCCTAAGTGCGAAAATTTTGTAATGATTCTCGTATCGTTGAGAATGTATACAAAATGTTTGTTTTGAAAATATTGTGAAAGAAAGTGTTATTTTATGGAAAGATGTTTTGTTTTGAAAAGTTTGTGAGCAAGCGACTACGAGCATTCTACCTACTCAAAGAAGTATTTGTTCCTTTCCTCCTCCTTTAGATAGGGCTACCCTACCATTAGTAGGAAGCCCTATCATTGGATGTGGGGGACATGTGTGGGTCATCGTACAGTCATAGAAGGCAACTTGTAGGACGCTTTAGCAATTGTCGCAAGGGACTAAAATCGTTTACCGAAGGCAGCACCGAAGGGTCGTCGATGGACTATGATCATTTAACTGAGGGTCTTTGCTAATGCATCCCATGCTCGAGGGACATGACTATTTAAATCTGAGGCAACAAGTGAGGGTCACCCTAGAGGTGTGCGTGTGCGAAGTGTTTTGATTTCAAGTATTTGTCTTGAGATTAGGTTTTCTAATGTTTGTTTTTTATGTCTTGCCATGCACGCCTAATTACTATACAGTTAAATATATACATGTGTAATACGGTGGGAGAACTTACTTGGGTGTTTTGCGTTTTATCGAAAATGTTGCGGTTAGCAAGAGTCGCCACCGACTTTTCTTTTATCCAAAAGGAAAGGCTGAAAAGAACATGAAAGACCTTTGAGATTGTTTCTTGAGTTCGGGGGGTAGATTATGAAAAGGGAAGGTATTAGCACCCTTTTCATCCGTAGTTATCTACGGGCTCTTAGTTGCTTTCTAGATCACTTGCTTTTGTTTGAAAATGTGCTTTGTGTGGTTTTTGAAAGTGTTTTGAAAAGGCACCATCGTTTAGGAAAACTTTGTAATAGTTCTCGTTCGTAAGAACGTATACAAAGTGTTGATATTTTGAAAATGTTTCAAGTTTGAAAGATGTTTTGAAAGTGTTGGTGTTTGTTTTAAAAATAGCAAGGATTTTTTTATTTGAAAATGAGCAAGCAACTTAGGAACATTCTACCTACTCAAAAGTATTTCTTGTTTATTTCTTTTTTCCTTTGACATTGTTATTTTATCATGGATTAGTAAGTAACCTTATCTTTGGATGTAAAAGGGAAAGGGTCATCGTATAGTCATGAATAGAAATGTTGTAAGATATCTTAGCATTTTCTTTGAGGGACTAAGATCATTTGTAAGGCAACGTTCGGAGCATCACCGAGGGACTATGAATCTTGTATTTTTGTTTGTTTTTGCTAAGACATGTTACATGTGTATTATGATCATTTATTTCTCAAGGCGACAAGTGGAGTTAACCCTAGAGGTGCAAAGTGTGCAAGTGTATCTTTTTCATGCTTGATTTGTCTTTTATTAGGGTTTTCTAAGCATTGATTTTATCTTTCCATACAAACCCTAATTACTAGCATTTATATCAAGCGATAAATTGAGGAAAGTAAATATTCTATGCTATTACATTATTTGGGGGATGGGGTATACATTTTTACAAATGGGGATTGCAAGAATTTAAATCTAATTAACTATTACAACCATATTGAACAATGTACAAGAATTGAAATAACGTACAAACATGAATAAATGGGAAAGAGTATGAATTTGTTTGGATTTTTGTTAAGAAAGTTTTTTTTTGTTTCAATTAATTAAGGAAAATAGTTTAATTAAACTAAGAAGAATTTAACTTAAATTAATTTAAAAAAGGAAATTAATTTAATTAAACAAGCAAGTTTTTTAGGGTTTTTGTGAAAAAAGGTTTTAACTAAGTTAATACTTGTATAAAAAATAATTAATTAAAAGAAAATCTAAGTTCTAAATTAATTTTAAATTAAAAGAAAATAAATTAACCTAAGCATACTTACTAATATATTTAACAATGGATTAAGTTTATTAAGAAAAATGTTTTGTGTTTTTGGTTTTAAAATAAAACATAAGTAATATTGGATGTAAATGAATAAAATATTTTTTGGATTTTTATTGATGATAATAATAATAATAATATTAATAATAATAATAATAAAAGATAGAATAAAATAAATAAAATAAAATAAAATAAAATAAAGTCAGGGGGGTTAAAGTTGAAGTTGGGAGGTTTGTTCAGCAAACAGGGGGGTGATGTTCAACAAAAATAGAGGAAGCCCAAAGGGGGAGGCCCAGCGCTGCAAAGAGAAAAGAGAAGAAAAATGTGAAAAAAGAAACAAAAGGCAGCGCGCTAAGGTTCGAACCCACGCCCTCTTGATTATCAGCGTGCTGCCTTACCACTGGGGTGGCTATACATTCGTTTATTTATATCAAACCATAAATATATATTAGAAACTGCTTCCTGAAGACAACTTCATCTTCAATATCGCGCCTAGCCAGACCACCTGCATCTTGTTCATTTCTCATCTATTTGCAAAAGTGTAAACATGAATCTTGTGGAAAATTTCCTCACGATTTCAGAAATATAATGCATTAAAACTATAGATCAAAGACAAACATGAATTTTATTGGCCCTAATCTTAAACCTAAAAATTTCAGAAACTTCAACTCCAAAATTCTCTAAGCTCAAGCCATATAAATGCAAACTATGGATATGTATAGCTTCGTGACAATGAGATCTACATTTTATCTTTGAAAATGAAAGCTTAACAATGCCTATATGAGGAGTTCAAAAATCAGAAAACTCACCTTGCAAATGGAGATCGTGTTTTCAGTTTGAGCAGTTTTTGATGAGTTCTAGTGATTGGGTTAGCTTCCTCAAGTTCCCAGGAAGCTAATGTGATGCTTGGCTTGAGCTGAAAGTGGCTGAGGAGTTCTGGAGAAGTCAAGTTGCAGACCCCTGTTTTTGAAAATGGAACTTGATGATGGAGGTGTTACAGTTGAGAAAAAGGACTTTGGAAGGTTTGTATTTGATGTTTAGAAACTTTAGGAACCAAAAGGCTTAGAAACGCACGAGGGAGATGTAAGTTTCAAGTTTTTGGTCAGATTGTGCAACAATGGAGTTTTTGTGTATGATTTTGTGTTTCAGGGGGTTTCGGGGCTTGAGCATGCGTATGTTAGCTTGCAAATGACTTGTATATTTATAGCCAAGAGGTCTTGTATGTTACAATAATCCATAATTTGAAATCTCAAATTGTAGCATCTTCACTTATTTTTGAAGCAATGTTGAAACATCTTGTTCCAAGGCATGGTGCAGGGCTGCATAGAGTGGTTAGTACTTTAGAAATGCTTGCTTTTGTTTTATAGGGTTTGTGTGTGCAGAAAGAACAAGTTCAATGCTCAAGGAGAGTGGACTTTGTGATTAAAGCCACTTTTCTAAAATGGAAGTGTGAACTTTCTTCCCAAAATGGAAATACAATTTGGATAATGGCTAAAATGTTTGGACAATGGTTCTATTGTGTAAACATTTAATTAATGAGTGAATTTCAAGTTAGAAGCCTGCAAAGTGATATTATGCAGCATGGTTTGAGATTTGCTCAAGTGTTCATCAAGAAAATGACATATAATTCAAGTTTGAAAACCCTAACTTCATCTCTTCGATTCTCCCTACTCAAACATGATCTAAATGAGTTCTTGGAAATTTTGGAAAGCTTGTAATGTTATATACAACCCATATTAAAATAAATTTTGCAAAATCCAATTGAAACTATGTGAAACTTGGTCCAGAAGTTAGGTCAAAATCCTGACCAAAATGCTCAAAATTTCACCAAGTGTTTTAGTTTCATGAACATGATTTCATGGATTAATAACTTGAAATCCAAGCATTTCTAGGAGGAGTTGTGTTCAGCAATGTTTTAGATCTCATTGAGATCTACAATTTTCATGTTGAAAGTTTCCTGTGAATCATCTTGCATCATGGTGAAAAATTGGCTCAAAGTTGTGAAAAAATATGAAGTTTTCAACACTTAGAAAAATTTCTAAGTTTGGAAACTTTGACTTTTCAAAATGAAATCTTGACTTTTTGATTTCTTGATGAACAAGTTTCATATTTTGACATGTTTTGATGAATTGTGATCTTTGACACTTGATTTTGACCAAAAAGTCAAAGTTTGACTTTTCAATGTACATTTGACTTTTGATCAGTTGACTGAAAATCAACTATCAATCAATTAATCTCGAGGGAAGTTTTGAGTCATACCATTAGGTCAAAATGATGCATTTGAAACCTTGAGATCATGTCTCAAACCAATTCACCATTTGCTAGGTCAAAAAATCAGAAATTGCCCTTTCTCAGTCAAAACCCTAATTTTGACCATTTTGCCCTTTTGATGATCTGATCAAATTTCTTGAGGAATTGTGGTCCAAACTTGATCAAATGACATATATGAGCTCATAATGTTGATATGGATAAAAAATTATGAAGTTTGACTGTAAATTGACTACAGTTGACTTTTTTCCAGATATAGTTGATTTTTAGGTCAATTGATCAATTGCCTGAGCAAAAATGTGATCTGAAACTTGAAACTTGACATGAGTAATATTGAGAGTCCAAAATGATCCATGAAAGTAATATGAGACATTAAAAGTTCATTTGTCCTGGTGCAATCTCAAACCCTAATTTTCAGTCATCAGTGCTTAATGAGGTGTCCTGAACTGATCAACCCTTGTGCAGTCTTGAACCAAAGAAGATCTTGTGAGAAAATACTTGATAAATGAGAGGGCAAATTTTGGGGAACAACAGTTGCCCCTGTTCAATCTTCTTAAACCTGAAGAGTCAGATTGGCGGATCCACCATTCATGACTTGGAGGTGGAAGATGATTGAACACTAGAGTGCCCAGAAATTTGCACTCGAAGATGAATTGTGAATGGGCTTATAGATGCCATTTAGAGGAATGGTGGTAAACACTAGAAGAAATATCAGCACAAATATTTTGTTGATTTATACTAAAACTTGATGTTTTACCTGTGAGAAAAAGAGTTAGTAAAAGTGCAGATGGATGCATGATGTTCACAAGATGAATGAGATCATGTTAAATGCATTTTGTATGTACATGCTATGATGTATGAATGTGATATGTATGTTTTTGTCCGGGAAAATAAATCCCTGACAGTTGCTGAGGAGTTTTGGGAAGTTGATTCCCGGATTTCCGTTGGGGATGAAGAATATACATATCTTCAAACTTTGTTGAAAGGATGCTTCCGCTGGGGAATATCTCTTGAATGTTAGTTATTATTTGGTTGGATCCAGGCTTCACAATTTACTGAGGATGAAGTAATCAACTGCTATCTAGTCGAATCCAAGATTTGCAGAAAATTTCTTGGAATTGAATTGTTATCTGGTTGGATCCGGGCTTCACAACAACTTGCTGGGGTAGAGGTAAACTCTACTGGGGAAAAGAAGTTAAACCTTGGTCTGGTTGAGTCTAGGTTCTTCTATATTTTGAAGAGTTAAACTATTATCTGGTCGGGTCTAGGCTTTAGTAACTCAAACCGTTATCTGGTTGGGTCCAGGTTTCAACAACTTACTGGGAATAGTGGCAATCTCTACAGGGGAAGAGGAGTTTTGCTAGTAATTTTGTAGGAATTAAACTGTTATCTAGTCGGGGCCAGGCTTCAGCAATTTTGAACTTGAGGTTAACTGGTGTCTGGTTGGGTCCAGGTTTCAGAAACTCAAACTGTTATCTGGTCGGGTCCAGGTTTCAGCAACTGATAGAATCAAACTAATATCTGGTCGGGTCTAGGATTTATAGTATCTTTTGGAGATAGTAAAGGTTTTGTTGACGAATTTACTGGTGATTAGGGGTTGTGGCCCTCTGATTTGTAATAATCTGAAAGGAAAACTTGAACTGGAGAGTGTAGACTCAGTCGGGGAGGATATACTCAGCTGGGGATATACTCAGCTAGGGATAACAGATTCAGCTGGGGAAGTCAGACTATGCCAGGGAAATTTGAACTCGGCTGGAGAGTTATCCTATTTGTTGTTTGTTGGGGAAATAAACCTTGTTTGGGAAATAAACCATGTTGATGAATACTTGGTGAACTACTGATGAGGTGAGTTCTTTGAGGAAGAGGTCCACAAGGCTTCTACTTGTATGATCAACTTAGCTGGGGGAGAGCTGCCAAGAGATTGAGACTCTGGTTGGAGATTATCCTATGTAAAGAGACTTTGTGAGTAACTTTGTTGAGGAGAATGTTAATGAAATAACTCTGGGGGTATTCCATATTCATTGAAGAGGTGCTTGTTACTACTTAGGTCATATGTGCCAAACAGTTTTAATTATGTTCATATGCATATGTTCATTCAATTTTAGTTATTGGACAAGTTTGCATTCAAAACAAAGACAGGGAATTTGCACTTCAAAGTATATTTGTATTGATATTTTTCCCATGAATATGCGTTTTTGTACCAAGAGACAGAGAGTGGAAGATGATTGAACACTTAGAGTGCCCAGAAATTTGCACTTGATGACATGTTGGATGATGTGTAGGGAATGGGCTTAAAGATTCCATTTGGAGAAATGATGGAGATTTTTCGGAGATGGGCTTGTAGATACCATCCAAAGGTGACTATTGACAGAAAAGGGACTAAGTCTGAACTTGATTTCAACTGGAAAAGAATCAGAATAAATATTTGGAGCGATTTATCTGAAACTAGCAGAAGTCTTGTATGTTGTTTGGCTGGGAAGAATCAGAATAAATCTTGGAGCGATTTATCTAAACCAGAAATGTTCATTTGGAAAGTATCGAGATAAACCGTTGAGAGGTTTAAACTGAACCAAAAGAGGTCTTGAATATTCTTTAACTGGAGAGAATCAGAGTAGATCTTTGAGCGATTTATCTGAACCAGAGAAAGTGCCTTTTAGGAAAGAATCAGAATAAATCATTGAGAGAATTATCTGAACCAGCAGGGATTTGGAGAAGAATCAGAATAAATCGTTGAGAGATTTATCTGAACCCGAGAAGACGTTCGCGGGAAAGAATCAAAATAAACCGTTGAGAGATCTAAACTGAACCAACAGGGATATGGAGAAGAATCAGAATAAATCATTGAGAGATTTATCTGAACCAGAGAAGACGTCTGCGGGAAAGAATCAGAATAAACTGTTGAGAGATCTAAACTGAACCAGCAGGGATCTGGAGAAGAATCATAACAAATTGTTGAGAGATTTATCTGAACCAGAGAAAACGTCTGCGGGAAAGAATCAGAATAAACCGTTGAAAGATTTAAAATGAACCGGCAGGGATCTGGAGAAGAATCAGAACAAATCATTGAGAGATTTATCTGAACCAGAGAAAACGTCTGAACCAGAGAAAGCGTCTGCAAGAAATAATCAGAATAAACCGTTGAGAGATTTAAACTGAACCAGTAGGGGTTTGAAGGAAATATCTGTTATGTAGATGGTCGACTAGTCCTTTCTCGGGAATTGATCTATAATTGACTTGTTGAAAATTTGACAATAATTTTCTATTGATTGATCTTTCCTGAAAAGATGAAGGGTTAGTTGCATGCAATGCCATGATATACAAAATGCACGGTATAATATTGTTTCTCAAAATAAATGAGATCGCGTTGTATACATCTGTGTTGTCAATGTTATGACGTATGGATGTAATGTATGGACACATTAATTGTTATGCTGCAGTGTTGCTGGAGTTGGGGAAAATAAATCCCTGAGTACTGCTGGGAATGTGAGTGTAAGTATTCATATTTTGAAGTTGAAGTGTTGATGGATGAGTTTCCATTTATTAGAGAAATAAACTCTGTTGTGGAAGGGAAACATCATGCATTGCTTGTGGACCTCGTGAAATCCTGCTGGGGAATCCTGAGAAACTGGGCGACTTTCACTGGGGAATATTTGGAGCGGTAACTGGAAGTTTTGTTCTGTCGGGGGTGTGAGAGCACTTGATACCATTAGGCTGCATACTGGAGATACGTTAGCGATCCTGTAGTGGGATGTCCTGGTTTCTGCTCTTGCTGGAAAAAGTACCTACGGGAGATTTTATGGAGTGGTCTATAGATATTATCCTATTTCTTAAAGCCATTAGTGATTGTATTTCTATTTTTTGTTCCCCTTTTTTTGCTCATTTGTAAACAGTAATCATGTTCAAATGCATATGTTCAAAAATAATCATTGGACATTTTTGAAAATAAAACACGGAAATAAAAGAAAAACAAATAGTTTTGCACTTTCAAAGGAATATCTTTGTATTAACTTGAATAAGTATTTTTTGTACAACGAGACGAACATCCTAGTAAGGGAGTGTCATCGTAGAAAAATGAAAATTGATACAAAGAAAAGATAACTATGTGAAATATTCCCATGGGGTTCCCATTCTGCTATAGCCTTCATGTTTGTGAGTGTCTCGTCCACTTGTTGCTTTGTCTAAAGTTGATTGGATTGATTAGAACCATTTGATTTTGTCAGTCGATACTGAAGGTTGTCTGTAAGGTGATTCAACAGGACATAGTCATACGCTTTAATTCCCTATCTTTTTCCTGGACCGCCCTTTCGGGTTTTCAGTCCACCGGGATACCCTTTTTTGCCCAAGTCGCCCGTTCGGGTTTTCAGCTTGTCAGGTGTATAGATTTTTTTTGTATTTTATCCCTAATTTTTGCCCGAACCTTTTCGGTTCGCCGAGATGCCCTAATTTTTTCCTAGGTCAGTCGACCTAGTGGGTTTTTATTCATGCGTAGTATCTTTTGACTATGTCTGCATTTACAGGATACGGAAGGTCATCGACATCCATAGTGGTTAAGATTATTGCTCCACCAGAGAATATGCTTTTGAGCACAAATGGTCCTTCATATGTAGGAGTCTATTTTCCCCTGGGATCACCTTGTGGCAATATGATACGCTTGATTACCAAGTCACCAACCCGATATACCTGACGTATGACATTCTTGTTAAAAGCTTTGATCATACGTTTTTGGTACATCTAACCATGACAGACAGCCGTAAGCCTCTTCTCATCAATGAAGTTCAACTGGTCAAGTCAAGTTTTAATCCATTCATCTTCATTCAGCCCTGCATCTTTTATGATTATCATAGAAGGTATTTGGACTTCAATTGGTAGGACGGCTTCCATACCGTATACCAAAGAGAAAGGAGTTTCCCCTGTTGATGTGCCTGCCGTGGTACGGTAACCATGGAGAGAAAATGGTAACATCTCATTCCAGTTGTTGTACCCCAAAATTTTCCCTCCCATATTACTCAACAAATGTCAATTGAGGTCCCCAAGTTGCTCAAGGAAGTCCAAGAATTGACCAGACAAACTCTCTCCTAAGGCAGTATACCTCAAATTAGGGTTTCCCTTTTCACCAAGATGTGTGAACCACAAAGGACTCAAATGCTTCCCAAGGTCCTAATATGTTCCCAAGATCATCCATATCAAGTTTCATGCCTTGCACAAAGAAGTTTGCTCAGTCAACTGCTCAAATGCTTGAGAATCGACTGTATTAGGTCAAAAGTCAATTGTGGCCCACATACAGTCAAACCTCAAGATTTTTGGTCAAAATCAAAATTTTGAAGTTACTTCCATCATTTTATCAAGGGTTGATCATGATTTCTCAAGGAATGCTCCAAATTCATTAAAACCCAAAAGTTGCTAAATTAGGGTTTTGTAGGAAAAGTCAACCCAACTTTGACCAAGCATAACTTCTTCATACTTTATCAGGAATTTTCCACCCAAGGATCATTTTTAAGAGGATTAAATTACCTACAATTCATCTTCATCCCACAAGTTCAAAATATTCACTCATCAAAAGATATGAATTTTCACATTATAGGTCCTTTTAAAAAGTCAACAAAAACACCTTTTGGGTCAAAGCCTCATACATGAAAATGGAAGATCCAATTGAGATGAAACCAAAAAGGTTGTTTATAGGAAATCCTAAGCTTTCTATAAAGTCCAAGAACACCCTTCTAGGGTCAAAATTGAGAGAGTTGTGCATTGTCAAAGTTGGCAATATTTGGAAAATTGTCAAAAGTCAATATTGATCAAATTTGCATTTTTTTCCAAAGGGGCCCATGTTTTCTTGTTTGAAACATGTTTCTAATAGGACCCACGACCCCTGAGATTTTCCACCTATTATTTTATTATTTTTCTCATTTATTTTGATTTTTATTCATTTATATCAAAATAGAAGTATCACAGTTTGCATCCCAAACTCAAATTCGATTTCTATGTTTTACACATTATAAACCCATTCTATTCATATATTATTGTGCATAATTGTGTTTGCAAGCTAACTGAATACTTTAATTGCGTTTTTGAAGCCTATACATGCTTTTGCCATTGTTAGGGTTTGTATGTGCAGATTAGGGGTTTTGTCCACAGGTTAAATTAGCCAGCAAAAGGGGTACCGTGATGTTCACAACATCAAAACTAATTGATCTATATAATTAGATGCCATTTATCTTGTGTATTATGGATTTTTGAGTTTCACAGGTTTGTAGCTACAGACCTTTGTCTGTAGGTAAAAGTGCCATAGCCTAAAACGACGGAGAAAGGAAGAAGACGGCTATGTGTCAGCTAACCATTCGCCCGTTTGAATCTCGCGCGCTTTTGATTAGTTAATCACGTTTTTATATATTATGTTTTATTCTTGTGTTAATAAAAAACAACGCAGATGGCTCAGTGGTAAAAGCGCTTGGTATTGAGTGGAAGGACCTGGGTTCGATCCCAGGTCCCAACAAAATTTTCTTAATTTCACTTTCTTGTAACAGATCCAATGCATCATCCTTCCTGGTGACCACCATGCACACTTGCGTCCAACCATTTGATCCAGCGTGTCATCAGATCTAACGCCCCATCCATGAGGGACCATGGTACACGTGCAATTCAATGCTACACCGGATCTAGTATTGACCAGGCTTGGAGCGTTTTGGGCCTGGAAATTCAGATAGTGCACCCCCAGATTTGCTAACAACATACAGGCCCATTTTCAATTCTTTCTTTTTTTATTTCCTTTTATTTAATTATTTTGTTTAATTATTTTTCCACAAAAATTAATCACCTTTTTTTCATTTAATCATAAAATCAATAAATCACAAAATACCAAAAAAAAACATTTTTTTAATAAATTATTTAATTTAATTAGAAATATAGGTTAATTTAATTTCTTTTCTATAATTAAAATCAAATAGAAATTAGGTTTAATTTTACAATTAAATTTCTTTTCTCAAATAAAAAAACCCAAAATACACAAAATCTTGTTTTCTTTGTAAAATATTTTGTTTTCTTGAAATTATTTAATTGAGCTAGATTAGGTTAATTTCAATTTCTTTTTCATAATTAAAATAATTAGAATTAGGGTTTTAGTCGTACATAACTCAATTAATTCTTCTCTCAAAAAATAATCTCTTTCTTTCAATTAGGATTTAGGTTATTTTTCAACACCCCTCGCATTTAATTTATCGCGCGCACTTTTATTTGTTTTATTATTATTGTAACTGTTTCGAGGTTGTAATAGTTTTAATTAGGGTTTTAAATTTCGCATCTTTTATTTCCCGTCAAAACAATTATGTAACTGTCAAAGCCTTGTAATAGCTAGGTTTATCTTCCCGATTTTTAATTCCTGCAAATGTTTAACTGTCTAGGTGTATGCTAAATAGGACTGTATGGCAAGAGTGTCTGGAAATTTAAAATGGTAGATCACCTAATGTGCAAAGATTAAATAACTGAAACAACTCATATGGACATATTCACCCCTAGGGTTTACCTCACTTCGGTTGCCTTCGATAAACAATCATTAAGCATAGGAGATTTTAGTGGTTGCCCTCTAGTCTAAAAGATCAAATTGTCCCATTAGAATGTTGCCTCGGAAATGTTTCCTCAGAAATGTTGCCTCAACAAGATCTTAAGACTCTAGGGTTACTACTAAACTTTTCTAACCATTGCTTTAGTGATTGTACTTGTCCCTTTCGAATGTCCCTTACAACTCCAACGACGGTGCTACCTACTTCTTAATAGCAGGATAGCGCTGTCTAAAGGAAATAGAACGAACAATCTTTTTTTCAAGTAGGTAGAATCTTAAGTACTTGCTCAATGAAAAGTTTTCACACAAACACTTTTCAAAACAAATTTTCAAAACAACTTTGTCACATCCTTGAGGACTGATACAAGGGTTATCACGAAGTAAAACATTTTCAAGACAAACACACACAAGCAATTTGAAAAATGAGCAAGTACCTAAGAGCCAGTAGATAACTACGGATAGAAAGGGTGCTAACACCTTCCCTTTCTATAATCTACCCCCCGTACTCAAAATATCTCGAAAAAAGGTTTTTTCTGTTCTTTTCCCTTTTCCATGATTGGATTAAATAAAAGTCGGTGGCGACTCTTGCTTACCGCGACATTTTGCGAACAAAAAATGCAAAATGCAAACCAGTATTAAATAGTCGGTTCTGCCACTATATCACAGAACTGGCGACTCTGTCGGGGACTAAAATAAAGTGGGGTTTACCTTAGGATCCAGGTCATTAAATTGCTTCTCTTGATTGTCTTGATTGCTTTACTTTTGAGGGTTTGTTTTGGGTTACTATAGATCCTACACCCGGATCTGGGGGCACTCATTAGGTAAACAGCAATAGATCGTGGAGACTGTACGACATAGACTGATATATTTTAGGCGATGGCTGTGTTGGTTTGGCACTTTGGTTGATACTGGTATCCTTTGTGGGGAAAATAGGATAATACGGGGCCGCCGCGTGCTGTCGTGAAGCACTAACGGACCTTAGAACCTTAGTTGAACAAAGTTGGCCATTAGAAAGTAGTGAGATAGCCGGCCTCGGTGTAGAGTTGAGGATTGGTTGATACTCGATGCTACACTCATTGAGATCAGACTTTCGGGATATTTTGGCCGCAAGAAAAGATTGATTGAGCTGAAACAATGCCCGATAAAGGATGGTCAGTGATATTAAGATCCTCTAGAACACGGTTACTTTTTAAGACAGGTTTAAAACCAACTAAACTTCAAGAGGGTATAACCTTTGGCCTCATGCAAGCCTTAAACCTAAGGACTTTGTGTGATTTGACTGTACTTGCTATACTTGTATTTGTTATACCTGTGTTTTATCATGACATCATGCATCATTACATGGCATCCATTCTTATTGCACGAACCATTTCAAAGACCAAGGGAATTTATCTTTGCCTTGTTTTACAGATCATGGCTTCTGTTCGTAGAAACACTATCCAAATCAGCTTTGTAAAGATACCTTCCCAACTCAAAGAGCTAGCATCAAGGGTTTCTGACACTTCTGCGTTCACCAAGAGACATGGTCAACTTCTCAACCCGGTTACTTCAAACTTTGATGAAAAGATGATGAGTGTACTTTTTTAGTTCTTCGATCCCAAGAACCAATGCTTCACCTTTCCAGACTATCAGTTGGTGCATACCTTGGAAGAGTTCTCTCAGTTGTTGGATGTACTTGTGATCGGTGGATCTGGAACTGACTGTTTAACGCTGGTTCGCGAAATGTCGCGGAAGCAAGAGTCGCCACCGTCTTTTATGTTCTCCGACAAGGAAAGGACAAAAGCACAGCAAAATTCCTTATGAGATAATTTCTCGGTTCGGGAGGTAGATTTATAGAAAGGGAAGGTGTTAGCACCCTTTCTATCCATGGTTATCCATGGGCTCTTAGATACTTGCTCATTTGTGTTTTCAAAATTGTTTGTTTGCTTTTCAACTGTGGGTTTAAAAAAGTTTCTTTGAAAATTTCAGTTCGACTCTTGTATCAGTCCTCAAGAGTGTTTGAAAAATTACTTTTTGAAAGCTTTTTGAAAGGTGTCGGTGTGAAAAGAAGTTTTTGATTTGTTTTGAAATTAGAGCAAGTATCTACGATTCGTCTACCTACCCTAAGGAATTCGTCTGTGTAAATGTCCTTAAAGTAGTGCCATCCCATCATTGAGAGGTAGGTAGCACCACCATTGGAGGTGTTCGGGTCAATTCGAGGGTTCGGGACATTGTGGTCACCAGAGCAATAGGAGGGCACCTTAGAAGCTACCCTTATGCCATGTTCATGGACATGAGGACTTACTAAAACATCCTCTACTCGACGACCACTTTTCGAGGGGCAAGGCAACAGCGAGACGTACCCTAGGGGTGGTGTGTGAATTGTGTGTCATTTTCAATTATTTTTATCTTTTCATGCATTTGTGATCTACGCTTTGTTTTTATTTTTGGCATTCATTCTTTCATGCAAATTATTAACAGTTAAAGGGTGCGGAATTAAAAGTCCTACGCTATTACAAAGGCGCGGGTCTACATCGCCAAATTAATCCAAGACCCGATTTGAAATAAATAAAGTGCGGAAAGATAAATGTCCTAATTAATCTATTGCAAGGCTTTGGGGTAATTACATGGAATTTATAAAAAAAAGAAACAAAATAAGCGCGCGAAACGGAATTATAATCGAATGCGCGAGGGCGTTGGACCCTTTTAAAGAAATTAAATTAAAATTATTAGTGAATTAATGATTAAAGAAAAAGAAGAACTTATTTTTTTGGAGTTTTTGTATTTATGGAGTTTTAATGAGAAAATTAAATTGGAATTAAAAAAAACCTAATTCTAAACTATTTTTAATTTATTAAAAAAACGTTTAAGTTTGACCTAGTTTTAACCTAATTATTTAATTACAAATTTATTTACAAAAATAATTAATAATTAATAATGATAAGAAAAAATTTTAATTATTGAAAAAAGGACAAAAAGCTAGAAACCCTAATTTTTATGTTTTTTTAATTTATTTAAGAAAAGGAGTTAAAGTTAAAACCTAAAATCAAAACTAAGTAAATTATTAAATTTATTTACAAAATAATATTAATTAATATTGACAAAACATATTTTTTCATTGTTTTATGATTTTCTGATTTTTTATATTTTATGAAAATTAATTTTGATGAATTACTAAAATAAATAAAACAAATAAATAGAAAAAACAACAAGAAAGAACATATTATGCAAACCAATGGGGGGTGTTGATCCCTTTTGGAGGTATATTGCAGGCAATCTGGCCCATGAGATGCAAGCCCACGTGGACTTTCCTGGCTTGTGTGTGGAGGCGTTGACCTGTGCACATGGTGGTCTGCACTTCTGACCATTGGATTGGTCTTATTGGGCGCGTGGCAAGTACAAACATGAAGCTGCATGGTAGGCCCTGGGGTATGTATTACATGGAATCACATTAAAACAAAATATATTGAGAAAGGGAGGGGACCTGGGAATCGAACCCAGGTCCCAATACCTGCTTGCCAGCGTGTTTACCAACTGTGCTAAGCGCGCTCTTTGTTTATTATATGGAACGTAAATATTATAATGTAAAATAAGCATTATTCTGGAATTTCAACAAAACGCGCGCCAAGCTTTTGAATCAGCCAACCGTGTGCTTACAACTCACCTTCTTCTCCACTTGTTCTTTGCTTTTGCCTGAAAAAATATATCAAATAGCGGGGGTTTTAAACCCCCACTAACTCAAACCTGGAAAATAACGATTAGGCCATACTCAAATATAAAAAGGGCGCGACCTATGGAATTGAATCGTCCAGATGCCCTGAGTTCAATGATATAGGTCTTGTGGTTCAATTTTTTCCTATGAAATAAGCCCTAATTTTTTACCTCTGAAAACCTAGAAGGCGTTAATGGCAGATTCTCGTACAGGGCACAAAAACTCAATTAAATGATGCCAAAAGTTTTAGAATGTTTATGTTAGTGCAAAACAACAAGAAAAAAGCATGAATGATACGTATAAATCAAAACACGAATATGAATAATATCAAGGACAGGACGGCTTCGTGTTATCAATTCCTTGTGTTAGAGGTTGTGGTTTTGATTGGAATAGATCCCTGGTGACCTTGGCAAGCTATTGGAATGGTTATCTTGCCTTGAAACGCACTGAAACTGTGTTTTCAGTTTTGACTTTTTCACAAAAAATGCAAAGTGTGTATGTTCTTCTGAGCGCAGCCTGGAGGTTGTTTGCATTAGGGTTAGCTTGGTGTTTATATGAGGAATGAATTAGGGTAAGAATTCAAGCCAAAAAGCCTTTGCATTCATGAATCCAATATTTGATTTTCAATGGATCTTTTTCAATCTTTTCCATACCCTTTTGATATCAATCATGGCCAAATCTTTCCAAATTGAGTGTGCACGAAATCTTGGAGTTATGATAGACCTATTAGCTGCATAAAAAGATTTAAAATGCATGCTTGAGTATTTTTGTCATATTTTATTTAATTAAATGAATTAATGGTGATAAAAATTCAAATAAATAATAAAAAATGATGAAATAAATCCCCTTTGGGTCAAATGGTCGTGCATAGCTTTTGGATGATGATTCTTTGAAGAAAATGTGGCCCATTAGCAATTTTGAGGCATTTGAAGCAAAGTTGACTTTTCAAAATTCCCAAAAATTTCCCAACTTCCACAAGGCATATCTTGCTCAATTTTTAAGTTTTAATCATGTTGTTGGACATTTTGGAAAGGTCTTGAAGTCCACTAACCAATGCCTTTGGTCCATGTCATTTTGATTTACCAATCTCAAGTTATGGTCTTTGACTTAAAGTGCCTTTTTGTTGACTTTTGAAAATGACCTATAATGTTGAGATTGATATCTTTTTGTGAGAGCATTTCTTGGACTTGAAGTGTGAAGAGGAGTTGTAGGAAATATCTTTCTCTTCAAAATGAGCTTTGGATGGAATTTTTCTGATAAACCATGTGGAAGTTATGCCTTGGTCAAGTTACAGTTGACTTTTTCAACTGTCCAAATATGGAAACTTTTGCATCTTGAGACTTTTTGAGCCATGCCTTGAGAATCATGATCAAGAATTGATCCAATGATGTTTGTGGCTTCAAAATAAGATGTTGACCAAAAATTTGAACTTTTGACTGCCAAATGACCATTTTACCCCTACAGTTGACTGTTGAGCAATTAGGGCATTTGACTGTGCAATTTTGTGTTGTAAGTCTTGAAACTTGGCATATGGATGCTTGACCATGTTGATAGGCATGTGGGACTTGTTTGGGCCCTTGGAAACTTCAATTTCTTTGCCAGAACCAAAACCCTAGTTTTTGACTGTTAGGAGGCCATTGAACTGTGCAACCCTTGGGGAGGTTTTGAAGCATGCTCTTTGCAAATCTTGAAGAATATGGGAGGGCAAATTTTAGGGTACAACAGTTGCCCCTGTTCAATCTTCTTATACCTGAGGATGTAGATTGGCTGACGTGCCTTTCGTAATCCGAGGGTGGAAGATGATTGAACACTAGAGTGCCCAGAAATTTGCGCTCACATAGTAGTGTGATGGTGGGAATGGGCTTATAGATGCCATTTGGAGATTGATGGATAGGATGATGGGCTTATAGATGCCATGTTGAGAGGTGATGGAAGGTGGATGGGCTTATAGATGCCATCTGGGTGTCGATCGCGTAAGAGATTCCTTAGCGAGAACTTGCGTACCTGAAAAGAAAATGATTACCTGGCCTGTTACAGGAACTGGTCTTCAAACTCTTATGTATATGTGCCCTGAATGGTTACAGGAATTGAATCTGGAGCTTCAAATGATGATGAATGAACCAGGGATGGTTACTACCTCAACGGGACGGTGAGAGAACCTTGGACGATTACTACTTCAACAGGAACGCTGAGAGAACCTTGGACGATTACTACCTCAACAGGAACGCTGAGAGAATCTTGGAGCGATTACTACCTCAACAGGAACGCTGAGAGAATCTTGGGCGATTACTACCTCAACAGTAACGATGAGAGAACCTGGGGCGATTACTACCTCCACAGTAACGGGGAGAGAATCATATGCGACTTCAACCTCAACAGTAACGCTGAGAGAATCTTAGGCGACTTCAACCTCAACAGTAACGCTGAGAGAATCATAGGCGACTTCAACCTCAACAGTAACGCTGAGAGAATCTTGGATGTCTTCTACTGGGATAAGAATCAGGGAGATCTTAGGGTCGATCTGACTGAACCGGAGAAGGCCTTTGACTGGATAATAATCAGAAAAATCTTAGGGTCGATTTAACTGAACCAGGCTAGGTCTTGGAACATAGCTGAGAACTTAACTGGATCTTTCCTGAAAGGTAAAGGTCAGTCACATGCAATGCATGATATGGATCAAGCAATGATGTTCTCAACATAAATGAGATTTGTAAGATATGATGCATATATGCATGCTATAATGTATGGAAATGCGATGTTTTATGAACATATGTTTTCGTCCTAGGAAAATAAATCCTTGACGGGTGCCGGGAAGTCATATCCTGGGCTGATGTTGGAGAATAGTGCTTTGTTGTCTCCGCTGGGGATGATAGTTGCAAGAATACCGATAGGAGAAGATAACTCTGTTGGGGGATAAACTTGGCGAATAGGACACTCTGCGGGGAGAAAAATATTCTAGCGATCTTGCTGGGGAACAATACTCTATGGGGAAAGAGGTATTCTGTTGAGATGTTGGCGGTAACTCCGCTGGGGATACCATTAATTGTTGGAAGTATTAATAGACTCCGCTGGGGATAGGAAGACTTCGCCGAGGACGATCTTTCCGTGGCTTTTGGCTGAGGATAACCCAGTTATATCCTGGTAGGGAAATAACCTTTGAATAAAGCCAGGGGACGCGTTCGTACTATGCGGATGACAAGCTTCCAGAATCTACTGGGGATAAGCTTACTGCTTGGGGAGATGGATTCCAACTTTCCTGGGGAAACTGGGTTGGACTCTCCTGGGGAACTTTTGAACTATATTGGGGAAGTGACTCTATTGGATGTTTGATATACCGCCGGGGAACAATCTTAGCTCAAGACTGCCGGGGATGCTTGTTTAGGAATATCTGTATATCGTTGGGGAATGTTGAGATCTGCGGGGGTACCCAACTTCCTTAAGGCTGATTGTATAACTTTGCTTGGGGAGAGTGCATTGACTTGCTGGCTCACTCTCTGGGGGGTTAAGATATACTGGTTGTGTTCTTTAGCTGAACCTACCTTGGTACCTTGGTGGACAGAACAATTAGATCGCTTAGACCACTCTTTATTGCCCCTGTTTCTAATGTTACCTGTAATTAATCCTTCGTTTTGTATGCAAATATTTATGAGTTAGCAATTAGTGTCAAATGCATATATCACAAATTGAACCTTGGACGTTCTTCGCAAAACAAAACAGAAAAGGAAAGAACAATTGGCAATATTAACTGAAAAGTGGATTTATATTGATTTTTGAATTGCCTGTAAATAGGCGTTTGTGTACAAGAGGCTGACGTCCTAGTAAGAGAACGCCGCCGAATAAGAGTTTATACAAATTTGTAAAAAAGGAAAATAAAACAGCTGTGTGAAAGAATAATCCCACTGGGTTCCAACTCTGCTATCGCCTTTATATCTTCGAGCGTCTCATCACTTGATGACCTAGTCGAGGATGAAGCTGATTGATCGATGTCGTCTGAACTTGATGTTGATACCGGATTCTGGATGCAAGGTGATCCAATGAGACATAGTATTACGCTTTATCCCTAACTTTTGCCTGGACCGCCCTTTCGGGTTTTCAGTCCACCGGGATACCCATTTTTGCCCAAGCCGCCTTTTCAGGTTTTCGACTTGTCGGGTGTACATATTTTTTTTCATTTCATCCCTTCATTTTGCCCGAACCCTTTTGGTTCGCCGGGAAGCCCTAATTTTTGCCTAGGTATGTCAACCTAGCGGGTCTTTTTTTCTTGCGTAGTATCTTTTTACTATGTCTGCATTGGCGGGGTGAGGAAGGTCGTCACCATCCATGGTAGTTAGAATCATGGCTCCTCCTGAGAACACATGTTTAACCACAAATGGCCCTTCGTACGTAGGGGTCCATTTGCCCCTTGGATCACTCTGAGGAAGGATGATGCGCTTGATTACCAGATCCCCAACTTGATACTCTTGTGATCTGACCTTTTTGTTAAATGCCCTGATCATCCGTTTTTGGTACATCTGAACATGAAAAATAGCAGCAAGTCTCTTTTCGTCAATTAAGTTTAGCTGATCAAGTCGTGTCTGGATCCAATCATCTTCACTCAGATCTGCATCCTTCATTATCCGGAGAGAGGGTATCTGCACTTCGATTGGTAAGACTGCCTCCATACCGTAGACCAAGGAGAAAGGAGTTGCCCCGGTTGACGTCCTGGCTGAGGTACGGTACCCATGTAGAGAAAACGGTAACATATCGTGCCAATCTTTATAAGTCATTGTCATCTTCTGCATAATTTTCTTAATGTTCTTATTCGCTGCTTCTACAGCCCCATTCATCTTCGGTCGGTAAGGAGAAGAGTTGTGGTGCTGTATCTTAAATTGCTCGCAGAGCTCAGTGATCATCTTGTTATTGAGATTGGTACCGTTGTCTATAATGATTCTTTCAGGGACCCCGTATCGACAAATCAGATTGTGCCGAATGAACCGTGCCACAACGGTCTTGGTTACCGTAGCGTAGGAAGCTGCTTCAACCCACTTCGTGAAGTAATCAATCGCCACCAGGATGAAGCGATGCCCGTTGGATGTCGTAGGTTTAATCTCGCCGATCATATCTATGCCCCACATTGCAAACGGCCAAGGCGCAGTCAGAATATTTAGAGGAACTGGAGGAACATGCACCTTGTCTGCATATATCTGGCATTTATGGCATGTCCGAGAATGTTGGTAACAGTCGGCTTCCATTGTTGACCAGAAATACCCTGCCCGAAGGATCTTCTTTGCCATAGTGTGTCCACTGGAATGTGTTCCGAAGGTCCCTTCATGTAGATCTGCCATGATCCTTTCTGCTTCAGTCTTATCCACACAACGCAGTAAGGTCGAATCATGGTTTCGTTTGTACAGGATGTCGTTGCTAAGGAAGAATTTTGCTGCGAACCTTCTCAGAAACTTTTTATCGTTGACAGATGCACCTTCAGGGTATTCCTGAGCTTCCAAGTATCTCTTCACCTCATGGTACCAAGGCTTCTCAGTCACCAATTCAGTCTCAAGATCACAACAGTATGTCGGTTCGTCCAGTTTCTAGATGATGATCCGGGGAGTCTCATTGTCCCATTTGACTTTGAACATGGAAGACATCGTAGCTAACGCGTCCGCCAACTGATTCTCCTCTCTTGGGAAATGTTCAAAGGTTATCTCTGTGAAGTGGGGGATCAATGTCAATACACATTCTTTGTAAGGAATAAGATTCGGATGTTTCGTATCCCACTCTCCTTTGATATGATTGATCACGAGAGCGGAATCTATGAAGACACTCAGATACTTGATCCTTAGGTCGATCGCAGCTTGAAGACCCATGATGCATGCCTCATACTCCGCCATGTTGTTAGTGCAGTTGAAACATAGCCGGGCAGTGAGTGGAGTATGAGTGCCTTGAGGAGATATGATCACAGCGCCGATACCGTTACCCAAAGCATTGGAGGCTCCGTCAAAGTGCATAGACCATTGGGATCCTTCCTCAGGTCCTTCATCCGGTCCAGGTACTTCACAATCAGTCACTATCATGATGCTCTCGTCTGGAAACTCGAAGTTCATTGACTGATAGTCGTCTACTGCCTGATGTGCCAAGTGGTCTGCCAATACACTTCCTTTGATAGCTTTCTGGGTCGTGTACTGGATGTCGTATTCCGTCAAGATCCTTTGCCATCTTGCTATTCTCCCAGACAGAGCAGGCTTTTCAAATATGTACTTTATAGGATCCATCTTTGAGATCAACAAGGTAGTGTGAGTCAGCATATACTGTCTCAGCCGGCGAGCAGCCCATACCAAAGCGCAACAAGTTTTCTCGAGCAGTGAATATCGGGTCTCACAGTCGGTAAACTTTTTGCTAAGGTAATAAATGGCGTGCTCTTTTCGGCCAGACTTGTCATGCTGCCCCAGCACACACCCCATTGAGTTGTCAAGTACTGTTAGGTATAGTATCAGAGGTCTCCCTTCAACCGGTGGCATAAGGATGGGTGGTTCTTGGAGATACTCTTTGATTTTTTCAAAAGCAGCCTGACATTCATCATTCCAACGCACTACCTGATCTTTCTTCAGCAGCTTGAAGATTGGTTC
This sequence comes from Vicia faba, assembly GCA_948472305.1. Taxonomy (NCBI): domain Eukaryota; kingdom Viridiplantae; phylum Streptophyta; class Magnoliopsida; order Fabales; family Fabaceae; genus Vicia; species Vicia faba. The sequence goes on from OX451740.1 coordinate 179,084,230, forward strand.
ACAAGTAGCAGTTAGGTGTGAGATGAATCGAGCAATGTAATTCAGGCGTCCTAAAAAACCTCTGACCTCTTTCTCTGTCTTAGAAACTGGCATCTCTTGAATGGCTTTAACCTTAGCAGGGTCCACTTGAATACCCTTATCGCTTACGACGAAGCCTAGCAACTTTCCAGATCTAACCCCGAAGGTGCATTTGTTCGGGTTCAACCTCAGCTTGTACAACTTCAGACGGTCAAACAATTTCTACAGATGATCAAGGTGTTCTTCCTCAGTTTGGGACCTTGCGATCATGTCGTCAACATACACTTCAATTTCATGATGGATCATGTCATGAAATAAAGCAACCATGGCACGCTGGTAGGTTTCCCCAGCATTTTTCAGTCCAAAAGGCATGACCTTGTAGCAGAAGGTGCCCCACTGAGTAACAAAGGTAGTTTTTTCCATGTCTTCAGGTGCCATCTTGATCTGATTATAGCCTGAAAAACCATCCATGAAAGAGAAAACCTTATGCTGAGCAGTATTGTCAACAAGGACATCAATGTGAGGTAGAGGGAAGTCATCCTTGGGGCTGGCCCTATTCAGATCCCTGTAATCAACACACATTCTGACCTTACCATCCTTCTTCGGTACTGGTACCACATTAGCAACCCACTGAGGGTAAGAAGTTACTGCCAGAAACCCGGCATCGAACTGTTTCATAACCTCGGCTTTGATCTTCTCAGACATCTCTGGACGCATACGACGGACCTTTTGCTTAACTGGAGGACAGTCTTCCTTGGTAGGCAAGTGATGGACCACAATGTCGGTATCCAACCCGGGTATGTCTTCGTAGGACCAGGCAAAGATCTCCACATAATCATGTAACATCTGAGTCAACCGTTGCTTCACGCTGAGCTTTAGGTTGGCACCAATCTTAACCTCCTTTCTGTCTGTATCAGTACCCAGATTTATTATTTCCACCGGCTCTTCGTGTGGTTGAATTGCCCTCTCTTCCTGGAGTAACAATCTTGCAAGCTCGCCAGGCACTTCGCAATCATCTTCACCTTCGTCTTCGGCTAAGTTGATCGGATTTTCGAAGTCATAACTGGCAGTAGCAGAGTCGTTACCAGTGAGATCCAGAGTGGATTGAAACCTGTATGAGTGAGTGTGTGTAAATACAGCTATTTTGCAATATATAAAGAAAAGAAAGAAAGAAAAGGAGCATAAGATTTGAAATGCGAGAAAACGTCCAAAGTCTTTATTCATGATATATGAAATGACAATTAATATGCCCTCACAAATGAAGCCACGGTGCCTCGGGTAAGACACCGGGCCATAGAGTTTTAATTGTTTATTACAAATAACAAAAACAAAGGAGTTTATTACTGCGTAACAAAAGTAACAGGGGTATGATCTTTAGCAATCCAATTGGTTAATCCACCATCAGTCGTCGGGTAGATCCAGCTATCGAACTCTGACTCTTCCACCTCATCTTCATCCCCAATGGCATTCACTCCGGGATTAGTAATGAGCACAGGAGGTCTTCTGGTCTTTGCCTTGCGCACAACCCTCTGAGCCTCTGCAGTAAAACCCAGTCCAAACTTGTCAGTTTTTTGTGTAAAATCAGGGAGCCTGCCCCAGTTAGCACATTCACCTTTCTTGATCACAGCCCGGGCATCCTTCAAGGAAGCCATCTTCAAAGGAACATCCTCTTCAACCACTGTTTCCACTGCTGCCAATGTTGGAGGTACCTCTTCGAAATGCTGAAAGGGGGTTTCAATAAACTCCCCGTCCATCTCAATATACCTGAAGGAATTCAAATGGCTCACCAAATATTCTTCCTATCCCTGCACAGTGACAATCTTCCCTCTGACGGGATACTTGAGCTTCTAGTGTAGGGTAGAGGTCACTGCCCCAGCTTTGTGGATCCAAGGTCGACCCAGTAGACAAGAATACGATGGACGGATATCCATCACATAGAAAGTAGAGTCAAATACCTGAGAACCCACACGAATAGGAATGTCTACCTCTCCGTGAACCATCCTCTTAGAACCGTCAAAGGCTCTGACAATGACGTTGCTAGGTTTCAGCTCCAGGCCCTCACAATCCAAACGATCTAAGGCCTTCTTGGGTAGCACATTCAGGGAAGAACCAGTGTCCACCAACACGTGTGCAAGAGTAGTGCCCCTGCATTCAATAGAGACATGCAGGGCGTCATTGTGGTCCTTTCCCTTAGCAGTAAGGTCAGCATCCGAGAAACCCAAACCATTGTCGGCTGTCAAATTGGCTACGCAATCAGTAAACTGGACTGCAGATGTCTCCTGTGGCACATGGGCCGTCTTTAGAAATGAAATCAAGGCTTTAGCATGGGCCTCTGAGCACAGCAGCAAGGAGAGCATAGAGATCTTGGAGGGGGTATGCCCCAGCTGTTCAACAACATTAAAATCGCTCTTCTTGATTATCTTTAGAATTTCCTCCATCTCTTGTTGGGAGGCCTCAGCATTCACAGATTTTGGTGCCTCCATCCGGGCAGGCTCATCTTCAATCCCTTTGCCCCGAGCATTAGATGACTCGGCAGCAGGGGAAACAATTTGATCAGAAACGGGAACAGGTACACTTGTAGGTGTTATAGTGAGGGGTCTTCGAATAGCGGGTGGCGCAATGTCAGGCGAGAAGAGCCTGCCACTGCGGGTTACTTTGGCTGGACCAGTGATATTGCTGATGCTGGTGCCAGTGTTGAACTCTTGCTTTATACCATGTACATATACATCTGCCCCATAGTGCCATGGGACAACCTTATCAGATTCATAGGGGAGAGGCCCCGGAATAGTAATAACAACGTGTGCGACAGTCATGATTTTAACTGGCTTCCTCGGGAGAGCCTTGATCGGGTTATTGAAAATGGTAACAACAGATACTTCTTCCACCGGAACAAACTGAACGGCAGTCTTCTTGAACAGAATCTCTTTGCTGTCCATCAGGCTTTGGATGCCCAACTTCAGCAAAGGACAACCAGAAAGGGAAACAACACAGAAAAGGCAACCTTCACTACAACCCGGAAATAAACCGGCCAGCAGTAGGTTCCTCTTAACAGTCATCAGAGGAGTAGCTACATCATTCATAGAAACGGCATACACATCTTCATCAACGACATTCACTCCATGTTGGGGCATAAGAGCAGTCACCACATTTGGCCTTTCAGGCGCTTCAAATTGTATCTCCTTTGCGTCAATAAGGTCTTGCACCTTATTCCTTAAGGCCCAACAGTCATCAGTGGAATGCTCCGGGCTACCGGAGTGATAAGCACAGCGGGCATTTGGATTGTACTTGGGAGAGGCAGTATTCACAACCTTCGGGGCCTCTCTAACAGTCACCAAATTGGTGGATAGCAACTGCGGCAAGATTTGTGATAAGGTCATACTCAACCGGGTGAATTCTCTTCTGGGTCTTTCAGCCCTTTGTGGATTGGTTTGCCGAGGAGCAGCAGCAGGCTTTGCAATCATCACCGCGTTGACAGATTGGCGGTGTTCAGGTTTATCATGTCTTTTAGGCCCATATACAGCACTGGCCTCCTTTTTAAAGGGTTTCTTCTCAGAACTTGACGATGCACCCTTCTGAATTTTACCGGACTTCATTCCAGCCTCTATTCTCTCCCCAGTCAGAATAAGATCAATAAACCCTGCAGACGAATTACCGATAAGATGATTGAAAAATGGCCCAGATAGGGTCCCCAAGAACATATCTACCAGCTCACGGTCAGTTAACGGAGGCTGCACCCTGCCAGCCAGATCCCTCCACTTCTGTGCATACTCTTTAAAACCTTCGCTTGATCCTAGCGACATACCCTGGAGTTGGGTACGTGTAGGAGCAAGGTCGGCATTATATTGATACTGCTTGTAAAAAGCAGTAGCCAACTCCTCCCAGTTACGAACTTTGGTTCCATCTAGCTGATAGAACCATTCGAGATGAGTCCCTGAAAGACTCTCCTGGAAGAAGTGGATCCACAAGTTCTTGTCCACAGTGTACGGTTGCTGGTTCGCGAAATGTCGCGGAAGCAAGAGTCGCCACCATCTTTTATGTTCTCCAACAAGGAAAGGACAAAAGCACAGCAAAATTCCTTATGAGATAGTTTCTCGGTTCGGGAGGTAGATTTATAGAAAGGGAAGGTGTTAGCACCCTTTCTATCCATGGTTATCCATGGGCTATTAGATACTTGCTCATTTGTGTTTTCAAAATTGTTTGTTTTCTTTTCAACTGTGGGTTTAAAAAAGTTTCTTTGAAAATTTCAGTTCGACTCTTGTATCAGTCCTCAAGAGTGTTTGAAAAATTGCTTTTTGAAAGCTTTTTGAAAGGTGTCGGTGTGAAAAGAAGTTTTTGATTTGTTTTGAAATTAGAGCAAGTATCTACGAGTCGTCTACCTACCCTAAGGAATTCGTCTGTGTAAATGTCCTTAAAGTAGTGCCATCCCACCATTGAGAGGTAGGTAGCACCACCATTGGAGGTGTTCGGGTCAATTCGAGGGTTTGGGACATTGTGGTCACCAGAGCAATAGGAGGGCACCTTAGAAGCCACCCTTATGCCATGTTCATGGACATGAGGACTTACTAAAACATCCTCTACTCGACGACCACTTTTCGAGGGGCAAGGCAACAGCGAGACGTACCCTAGGGGTGGTGTGTGAATTGTGTGTCATTTTCAATTATTTTTATCTTTTCATGCATTTGTGATCTACGCTTTGTTTTTATTTTTGGCATTCATTCTTTCATGCAAATTATTAACAGTTAAAGGGTGCGGAATTAAAAGTCATACGCTATTACAAAGGCGCGGGTCTACATCGCCAAATTAATCCAAGACCCGATTTGAAATAAATAAAGTGCGGAAAGATAAATGTCCTAATTAATCTATTGCAAGGCTTTGGGGTAATTACATGGAATTTATAAAAAAAAGAAACAAAATAAGCGCGCGAAACGGAATTATAATCGAATGCGCGAGGGCGTTGGACCCTTTTAAAGAAATTAAATTAAAATTATTAGTGAATTAATGATTAAAGAAAAAGAAGAACTTATTTTTTTGGAGTTTTTGTATTTATGGAGTTTTAATGAGAAAATTAAATTGGAATTAAAAAAAACCTAATTCTAAACTATTTTTAATTTATTAAAAAAACGTTTAAGTTTGACCTAGTTTTAACCTAATTATTTAATTACAAATTTATTTACAAAAATAATTAATAATTAATAATGATAAGAAAAAATTTTAATTATTGAAAAAAGGACAAAAAGCTAGAAACCCTAATTTTTATGTTTTTTTAATTTATTTAAGAAAAGGAGTTAAAGTTAAAAACTAAAATCAAAACTAAGTAAATTATTAAATTTATTTACAAAATAATATTAATTAATATTGACAAAACATATTTTTTCATTGTTTTATGATTTTCTGATTTTTTATATTTTATGAAAATTAATTTTGATGAATTACTAAAATAAATAAAACAAATAAATAGAAAAAACAACAAGAAAGAACATATTATGCAAACCAATGGGGGGTGTTGATCCCTTTTGGAGGTATATTGCAGGCAATCTGGCCCATGAGATGCAAGCCCACGTGGACTTTCCTGGCTTGTGTGTGGAGGCGTTGACCTGTGCACATGGTGGTCTGCACTTCTGACCATTGGATTGGTCTTATTGGGCGCGTGGCAAGTACAAACATGAAGCTGCATGGTAGGCCCTAGGGTATGTATTACATGGAATCACATTAAAACAAAATATATTGAGAAAGGGAGGGGACCTGGGAATCGAACCCAGGTCCCAATACCTGCTTGCCAGCGTGTTTACCAACTGTGCTAAGCGCGCTCTTTGTTTATTATATGGAACGTAAATATTATAATGTAAAATAAGCATTATTCTGGAATTTCAACAAAACGCGCGCCAAGCTTTTGAATCAGCCAACCGTGTGCTTACAACTCACCTTCTTCTCCACTTGTTCTTTGCTTTTGCCTGAAAAAATATATCAAATAGCGGGGGTTTTAAACCCCCACTAACTCAAACCTGGAAAATAACGATTAGGCCATACTCAAATATAAAAAGGGCGCGACCTATGGAATTGAATCGTCCAGATGCCCTGAGTTCAATGATATAGGTCTTGTGGTTCAATTTTTTCCTATGAAAGAAGCCCTAATTTTTGACCTCTGAAAACCTAGAAGGCGTTAATGGCAGATTCTCGTACAGGGCACAAAAACTCAATTAAATGATGCCAAAAGTTTTAGAATGTTTATGTTAGTGCAAAACAACAAGAAAAAAGCATGAATGATACGTATAAATCAAAACACGAATATGAACAATATCAAGGACAGGACGGCTTCGTGTTACCAATTCCTTGTGTTAGAGGTTGTGGTTTTGATTGGAATAGATCCCTGGTGACCTTGGCAAGCTATTGTAATGGTTATCTTGCCTTGAAACGCACTGAAACTGTGTTTTCAGTTTTGACTTTTTCACAAAAAATGCAAAGTGTGTATGTTCTTCTGAGCGTAGCCTGGAGGTTGTTTGCATTAGGGTTATCTTGGTGTTTATATGAGGAATGAATTAGGGTAAGAATTCAAGCCAAAAAGCATTTGCATTCATGAATCCAATATTTGATTTTCAATGGATCTTTTTCAATCTTTTCCATACCCTTTTGATATCAATCATGGCCAAATCTTTCCAAATTGAGTGTGCACGAAATCTTGGAGTTATGATAGACCTATTAGCTGCATAAAAAGATTTAAAATGCATGCTTGAGTATTTTTGTCATATTTTATTTAATTAAATGAATTAATGGTGATAAAAATTCAAATAAATAATAAAAAATGATGAAATAAATCCCCTTTGGGTCAAATGGTCGTGCATAGCTTTTGGATGATGATTCTTGGAAGAAAATGTGGCCCATTAGCAATTTTGAGGTATTTGAAGCAAAGTTGACTTTTCAAAATTCCCAAAAATTTCCCAACTTCCACAAGGCATATCTTGCTCAATATTTAAGTTTTAATCATGTTGTTTGACATTTTGGAAAGGTCTTGAAGTCCTCTAACCAATTCCTTTGGTCCCATGTCATTTTGATATACCAATTGCAAGTTATGGTCTTTGACTTAAAGTGCCTTTTTGTTGACTTTTGAAAATGACTTATAATGTTGAGATTGATATCTTTTTGTGAGAGCATTTATTGGACTTGAAGTGTGAAGAGGAGTTGTAGGAAATATCTTTCTCTTCAAAATGAGCTTTGGATGGAATTTTTCTGATAAACCATGTGGAAGTTATGCCTTGGTCAAGTTACAGTTGACTTTTTCAACTGTCCAAATATGGAAACTTTTGCATCTTGAGACTTTTTGAGCCATGCCTTGAGAATCATGATCAAGAATTGATCCAATGATGTTTGTGGCTTCAAAATAAGATGTTGACCAAAAATTTGAACTTTTGACTGCCAAATGACCATTTTACCCCTACAGTTGACTGTTGAGCAATTAGGGCATTTGACTATGCAATTTTGTGCTGTAAGTCTTGAAACTTGGCATATGGATGCTTGACCATGTTTATAGGCATGTGGGACTTGTTTGGACCCTTGGAAACTTCAATTTCTTTGCCAGAACCAAAACCCTAGTTTTTGACTGTTAGGAGGCCATTGAACTATGCAACCCTTGGGGAGGTTTTGAAGCATGCTCTTTGCAAATCTTGAAGAATATGGGAGGGAAAATTTTGGGGTACAACAGTACCCATTCTTGAATAGTTACCCTTCACAGGTCTAGAAGAAGTTCCTAATCCAGAAGTTATTGCCTCAGCTCTGCATCTGAAATGGGACGACGTGGTATCCAATTGGGAAACTATAAGCGAAGTTAAGGGTTTTCTAGCTAAGTTTCTGATAGACAAGGCCCAGCTGTTTTGGGATGATATGGATTTTCAAGCTTTTGAGGAGGTTTTGGATCTTCTAATATATGGGTTAGTCCTATTCCCTAATCCGGACTTATTCATAGATGTGAATGCTATCTAGGTTTTTCTCTCCCGCAATCCTGTGCCTACCTTACTCGGAGATATTTTGCACACTCTCCATACTCGTACCATGAAGAGAAGAGGGATTATCGTGTGCTGCATGCCATTGCTGTCGAGGTGGTTTATTTATCACCTCCCTAAGTCCATACTGAAGAATGAAGAAGTCATGGGTTGGTCACAAAGGATAATGTCACTCGCTCATACGGATATTCTTTGGTGTTCTCGATCTATGGAAAACACTGCTATTATTGACCGCTGCGGGGAGTACCCTAATGTCCTGTTACTTGGTATCAGAGGAGGTATAACCTACAACCCCTGTTTAGCTCTGCAAAAATTTGGTCACACTCGAAGGGATGGCCCCCATGAGTTACTTATCAAGGGCATTGTATTCAACTATGAGGATGATGTTAAAGAGTATCGCCGGAGGTTCATACAAGCTTAGGGCATGGTAAACAGATCTGGTGCCAAGGCTTTGGGGCCAAAGACTTCCATGCCTATGGAACCTTACCTACAATGGGTACGAGCTCGTGCCCAGTAGCTTATGATGCCCTATGTGTCTGTTTTGCCAGTGATTGTGGAACCCACTACAGAGGAGGGTATTCCTTACACAGTTCTCTATCCTTATATACCCACTGATCTTGGAAAATTACAGAGGTCTTGGATTCAATTGATGAAGGAGCGGGATACTTACAGGGATCAGTTCCATGCTCAGGAGAGGAAAGTTTTAGAGCTCACAAAGCAACTGCATGAAGAAAGAGGATTGAATGACTATCTTGGCACAAAGAGGAAGCATCCATGGGAATTTTGATGTCTTTTATAGTTTTAGATTTGTTTTTTGATTGTAACGCATAAAAGGCATTTGAACTTCAAATTCAGCTAATAAAATCTTTGTTTATTTTGGTTTGCAAATTTAAATTTCCCGAAGTCATTGCATGCGCATCCCATTATCATACACATCATTACAGGTTTCTCATCTCCTTCGCTGTTTATTTCAGCATAAATGTCTTCTGAGAAAACCATCAAGGACCTTCAGGCACAGAACGCCCAGTTCCAACAAATGTTCATCAGTCTGGAAAAAGGGTAGGAGGATCTGAAAGTACTCATCCTGAAAGAAAAGAAGAAAAAGAAGAAGGTTGCTGGTATTTTGAATATGGGCAGAAGGTTTGGAGAGCGGTTGAAGCGACAAGTTGATCTGACCTCTTCATCTAAGGAAGGGGAGAATCAGGAAGAAGAGAAGGACCTCAGTCCTGCAGTTTCTGACAATGATACCGATTACAATGATGAGCAATATCCTCCTGCTGAGGATAGATACAAACAGTTAGAAGATCTTCTGAGTGTCATGGAAGTTCAGAGGATACCTTGACTGGATTTCGAAGAATTGGGATTAGTGTCGGAAGTGGTCATCCCGCAGAAGTTCAAAGCTCCAGTTTTTACTAAGTATGATGGGGTGTCATGCCCAAAGCTCCATCTCCGTTCTTATGTCAGAAAGATCCAGCCCCACACCACTGATAGAAATTTGTGGGTTCATTTCTTTCAAGATAGTCTGTCAGGGACTCAACTTGAATGGTTCTACCAACTGGAGGGAGTCAATGTCCGAAATTGGGAAGATCTGGCTGATGCTTTCTACAAGCAGTATCAGTACAATGCCGACCTTACTCCTACACGTACTCAATTCCAGAGTATGTCCATGGGTGCAAGTGAAGGCTTTAAGGACTATGCACAGAAATGGAGAGACTTGGATGGGAAAGTTCAACCCTCATTGTCTGATAGGGAGTTGGTTGATATGTTTCTGGGGATCCTATCTGGTCTATTTTTCAATCATCTGATCGGTAGCTCGTCAACTGGTTTCACCGAGCTGATTCTAACTGGGGAGAGAGTAGAAGTTGGGAATCGAAGCGGCAAAATACAGAAGGATGCCTCGTCAAGTTCAGTAAAGAAGCCTTTTGCTGGTAAGAAGGAAGCCAGTGTCGTCTATAGCCCGAGGGGCCAGAACAGGGTTGAACCTCGTCAGACAGTAAGTGTCGTGATGATACCTAGACCTGCAGTTGCTCCACAACGCAACGATCAACAAAGGGTGGAAAGACCACAACGACAGTTTACTCGCATCAACATGACATTGGCTGAAGTGCTACCTCACCTGCTGAGATCCAACTTGGCAACCTTGAAAGAGGCTCCCAAGAATCCAAATACCACATCTCCCAGATATAATCTGAATACCGGGTGTGCTTATCATTCTGAGAGTCCTGGCCACGATACAAATGATTGTTGGGCTCTGAGGAATAAAATACAAGACATGATTGAAGCCAAGGAAATAGATTTTGATGCTCCGGAGAAGCCCAACGTCATAACTGCTCCCATGCCCAAACACGGTCGTGGAATTAATGTTGTTGATGTTGATCTGTTTGTTACCTCTATTGATGAAGTTTCTACTCCTCTCATGACTGTCAAGAAGAATTTGTTGTTGGCCAGTTTATTTTCGGGTTGTGGTAAAGGTTGCCACATGTGTTCGTTGCTACCTTTCGGTTGCCGTTTGCTGAAATTAGGTGTTCAACGCCTGATAGATAACAAAGAAATTATGTTTGAGAAAACTTTGGTTCCTGTTGTTCCATATGAAGACATTGCTATTATAACCATTTTAGCCAATCCTTCCAAGGTTTCCTCGAGAAGACCTGTTAGGATTATATCTACTCCAAGAATTGCTCCACTAATAATCATTGTTCCTGATCTTGTCCCGTATGTCTCGGACAAAGCTGTCCCATGGAATTATGGTGCTGATGTATACTATCATGGCATCAAACAAGATCTGAAAGATGAAGAGGCTGATCTCGATATTGATAACATTTTCGGAACCAGCAAAATCACCCGAAGTGGAAGGGTCTTCTCTCCCGAGATTTCCCCTAAAACTGTCAACAAGCCAATTGTCATTCCATCTGTTGTTCCTGCTAGTACATCCACTACAGTTCCTGTTCTTACTCCAGTTATTACCCCTGTCGGCGAGTCGTCTGATACCCGCGGCAAAGAGGTTGTAGGTGAGCCTGCCCGGACGGAGGCGCCTAAGAAAATTGTTGTGGAAGCCTCTAAGCAAGAAATAGAGGAAATACTGAAAATCATTAAGAAGAGCGACTACAATGTGGTCGAGCAGCTAGGGCAGACCCCATCAAAGATATCTATGTTGTCTCTGCTATTGTGTTCCGAAGCCCATGCGAAGGCTTTGATTGCATTCCTCAAAGCTGCGCATGTGCCGCAAGAGACTTCAGCTGATCAATTCAAAGATTGTGTGGCCAGCCTGACTGCCGATAATGGGCTGGGTTTTTCAGATGCGAATTTGACACCAAAGGGAAGGAAGCATAATGATGCTCTGCATGTCTCGATTGAATGCAGGGGCACCACTATGGCTCATGTGCTGGTAGATATCGGGTCTTCACTAAATGTTCTGCCAAAGAAGGTGTTGGACCGGTTGGATTGCAAGGGTTTGACTCTAAAGCCTAGTAACATTGAGGTAAGGGCTTTTGACGGATCAAAAGGAATGGTGCACGGGGAGGTGGACATCCCTGTCAAAATAGGTTCTCAGACTTTTGGGTCCACTTTCTATGTGATGGATATGAAGCCATCGTATTCTTGTTTGTTGGGTCGTCCTTGGATCCACGAGGTTGGGGCAGTCACCTCCACACTCCACCAAATGCTGAAGTATCTGGTGAAAGGAAAGATTGTCACAGTGCGGGGTGAAGAAGAATATATGGTGTGTCACCTCAACTCCTTCCGCTACATAGAGATGGACGGGGAATTAATCGAAACTCCTTGTCAGAAATTTAAAGAGGTCCCTCAGATCTTAGCATCGACTGAAACTACTACCAACAAACCTCCTTTGAAGATGGCTTCTCTCAAGGACGCCAGGGCAATGGTTGAAGAAGGTGGGTGTGCCAATTGGGGTCAGCTCCCTGATTTCACTCATAAAACTGACAAATTTGGTTTGGGCTTTACTACAGGGGCTCAAAGGGCTGTTAGACGCGCTCGGGCTGGAGGACCTCCCCTACGCATCAACAATCGGGGATTAACGCCATTGAAGACAGTGAAGAGGAATCAGACATTGACAATTAGATCTACCCAACTACCAACGGTGGACCGAGTAACTGGACGGCTAGGGACTTCATACATGTTTCTTTTATTCCGCAGTAATTGACCTATTTGTTTTAATATTTGTAATAAACAATTTGAAACTTTACGGCCCGGTGCCTTGCCCGAGGCACCTTGGCTTTGCTTGTGAGGGCTATTATTTGTCATTTCATAATCATTAATAAAGCATTGGACGTTTCTTGCATACAAATTTTGTGCTCTCTGTTTTTCTTTCCTGCTTTCACTTTATCAAAACAGATATTCTCTTACACACACTCACGTATCATAATGCATATCCATATCCACTATAGATCCCATTGATAACAGCTCTGCTATTTCCAGTTATGACTTCGAAAATCCGATCAACCAAGCCGAAGACGAAGGTGAGGATGATTCTGAGGTGCCTGGAGAACTTGCTAGACTATTACAGCAGGAAGAAAAGGCCATACAACCCCATGAAGATCCGGTTGAGACTGTGAACTTGGGTACTGAGGAAGACAGAAAAGAGGTTAAAATAGGTGCAAATCTGGAGCTTAGCGTCAAATAGAGGTTGATACAGATGTTGCACGACTATGTTGAGATCTTCGCCTGGCCCTACGAAGACATGCCTGGTTTAGACACTGATATTGTGGTACATCGCCTGCCGACTAAAGAAGACTGTCCTCCGGTTAAGCAGAAGGTCTGCCGTATGCGCCCTGAAATGTCAGAGAAAATCAAGGTTGAGGTCATGAAACAGTTTGATACATGATTCTTAGCTGTCCCTTCGTATCCACAGTGGGTTGCTAACGTCGTTCCGGTACCTAAGAAGGACGGTAAGGTACGGATGTGCGTAGATTACAGAGATCTGAACAAGGCAAGCCCCAAGGATGACTTCCCACTTCCTCACATTGATGTTCTGGTCGACAACACCGCGCAGCATAAAATCTTCTCCTTCATGGATGGTTTCTCTGGCTACAACCAGATCAAGATGGCTCCTGAAGACATGGAGAAGAAAACCTTTGTTACACAGTGGGGAACCTTCTACTACAAGGTGATGCCTTTTGGGTTGAAGAATGCTGGGGAAATCTATCAGCGTGCCATGGTCGCTTTGTTTCACGATATGATTCACCATGAGATCGAAGTGTATGTTGATGACATGATATCCAGGTCTCAGTCTAAGGAAGAGCACCTTGATCATCTCCAAAAGTTGTTTGACAGATTGAAGACATACAAGCCGAGGTTGAATCGGAACAAGTGTACCTTCGGGGTAAGATCTGGTAAGCTTCTGGGTTTTATCGTCAGTGACAAGGGTATTCAGGTAGACCCTGTGAAGGTAAAGGCCATACAGGAAATGCCGGTTCCCCACATAGAGAAGGAAGTTAGAGGTTTCTTGGGACGTATGAATTACATCGTCAAGTTCATTTCACATCTGATAGCTACTTGTGAGCCAATCTTCAAGCTTCTGAAGAAAGATCAAGTGGTAAGGTGGAATGATGAATGCCAGACCGCTTTCGAAATAATCAAAGAATACCTTCAAGAACTACCAATCCTGATGCCTCCAGTTGAAGGAAGACCTTTGATATTAAACTTGATAGTGCTAGACAAATCAATGGGGTGTGTGCTGGGGCAGTATGACGAGTCTGGTCGAAAAGAGAACGCAATTTATTACCTTAGAAAAAAGTTTACCGACTATGAGACACGATACTCATTGCTCGAGAAAACTTGCTGCGCTTTGGCATGGGTTGCTCGCCGACTGAGACAGTATATGCTGACTCACACTACCTTGTTGATATCAAAGATGGATCCGATCAAGTACATTTTCGAGAAGCCCGCTCTCTCCGAAAGGATAGCAAGGTGGCAAATGATCTTAACCGAGTATGACATACAATACACAACCCAAAAAGCAATAAAAGAGAGTGTATTGGCTGATCATTTGGCTCATCAGGCCGTGGATGACTACCAGTCCATGAATTTTGAGTTCCCGGATGAGAATACTATGTTGGTGACTAACTACGAAGAACCTGGACCGGATGAAGGACCTGAGGAAGGATCCCGATGGTCCATGTATTTTAATGGAGACTCAAATGCACTGGGTAACGACATTGGCGCTGTAATCATATCTCCCGGGGGCTGTCATACTCTGTTCACCACCCGATTATGTTTCAACTGCACCAACAACATGGCGGAGTATGAAGCATGTATCATGGGTCTTCGAGCTGCTATTGACCTAAGGATTAAGTTCTTGAATGTATTCTGGGATTCCGCTCTGGTGATAAGTCAGATCAAAGGCGAGTGGGATACGAAGCACCCGAACCTCATTCCTTACAAAGAGTATGTACTGACATTGATCCCACACTTTGAGGAGGTAACCTTCGAACATTTCCCATGAGAGGAGAACCAGTTAGCGGATGCGCTAGCTACCATGTCTTCTATGTTCAAGGTTAGGTGGGACAATGAAGCTCCGCAGATTACCGTTGAGAGGTTGGATGAACTAGCACACTGCTGTGAAATCGATATCGAAGAAGTGGCAGACAAACCCTGGTTTCATGAAGTTAAAAGGTATCTCGAGACTCAGGAATATCCCAAAGGGGTATCTGTCAATGATAAGAAGTTTCTGAGAAGGTTTGCTGCAAAGTTCTTCCTCAGTAATGGAATCCTCTATAAACGTAACCATGACTCCACACTATTACGGTGTGTAGACAAGAGCGTAGCAGAGAGAATCATGACAGATCTACATGAAGGCACCTTCGGAACCCATTCTAGTGGACATACCATGGCTAAGAAGATCCTACGGGCAGGATATTATTGGTCCACTATGGAAGCTGACTGTTATCAGCACTCTCGAACCTGTCATAAATGTCAAATCTACGCTGATAAGGTGCATGTGCCTCCAGTCCCCTTAAACGTCTTGACAGCTCCTTGGCCATTTGCAATGTGGGGCATCGACATGATCGGAGAAACCAGGCCCACCGCTTCCAATGGACATCGCTTCATCTTAGTAGCCATTGACTACTTCACAAAGTAGGTTGAGGCAGCTTCCTTTGCTACAGTAACCAAGAACGTCGTGGCGCGATTTATCCGACACAAACTGATCTGTCGATATGGTGTGCTAGAGAGGATTATTACTGATAATGGTACGAATCTCAACAACACAATGATCACCAATATCTATAAACAGTTCAAGATACAGCATCATAACTCTTCTCTCTACCAGCTGAAGATGAATGGCGTTGTTGAAGCAGCTAACAAGAACATCAAGAAGATTGTGCAGAAGATGACAGTGACATATAAAGACTGGCATGAGATGTTAACATTCGCTCTTCATGGGTACCGTACCACAGCAAGGACGTTGACAGAGGCAACCCCCTACTCTCTGGTATATGGCATGGAGGCAGTCCTACGCATAGAAGTCCAGATACCCTCTCTCAGGATTATGAAGGATGCGGGTTTGAACAAAGACGACTGGATCCAAACCCGAATTGATCAGCTAAATCTAATCGATGAAAAGAGACTTACTGCTATCTTCCATGGTCAGACATATCAAAAGCGAATGATCAAGGCTTTTAACAAGAAAGTCAGACGCCAGGAATATCAAGTCGGCGATTTAGTGATCAAGCGCATCATACTTCCGCAAGGTGATCCCAGGGAAAATGGACCCCACGTACGAAGGGCCATTTGTGGTTAAGAACATTTTCTCGAGAGGAGCTATGATACTAACCAACATGGATGGTAACGACCTTCCTCACCCTGTCAATGCAGACATAGTGAAAAGATACTACGCATGATCAAAGACCCTCTAGGTCGACTGGCCTAGGCAAAAATAAGGGCTTCCCGGCGAACCAAAAGGGTTCGGGCAAAAGTAATGAATGAAAAATAAATAAAAAATTTATACACCCGACAAGTCGAAAACCCGAAAGGGAGGCCTGGGCAAAAAAGGGTATCCCGGTGGATTGAAAACCCGAAAGGGAAATCTAGGAAAAAGTTAGGGATTGAAGCATATCACTATGTCTCATTGGATCACCTTGCGACCAGACTTCGGTATCGACTATCAAGCTCAGACGGCGCCAATGGGGTTGTTTCACATAGCTATTTTTCTTTCTTTTACACAAGTTGTATAATTTCTATCTTTCAGCGGCGTTCTCTTATTAGGACGTCAGTCTCTTTGTACAAAACGCCTATTACAGACCAACTTCAAAAATCAAAAAAAGTCATTTTTCACAAGAAACTTCAATTCGTTTTTCTTTTTCTGTTTTGTTTTGCAAGAACGTCCAATAATTTATTTTTGATATATGCATTTGAAAATGATTGCTTCTCATAAATAATTACATAATAAACAAAAGACAATTACTCGTAATTCCAGAAACAGAGAAAAACAAGAAGTGCCAAACCCTACAGTTACTCTGCCCATCAGGTATCGGGATAGAGTCATCTTTAGAACACAATCATGGGTACATACACCCCACACAGAGTAAAAGTATTCAAAGGCATTGATGTCAGCTTTCCCGAAACAAGACATAATTATCCCCAGCCAAGGTTCATAATCGCGGGCAAGTCAGTAAATTTCATCCCCAAGCGGAGTTTAATTCTCCAACCGAGCTCAACACCTCCAGCAATGAGTTTCATCCCCAACTGAGTTTATTCCTCCAGATCAGCAGGTCTACCAACAGAGTATCTCTTCCCCTGTGTTGGTCCCCGCAGAGTTATTCTCCAGCACCCCTTCCCGACAGAATAGTTACAAATCTCCAGCAACTGTCGGGGATTTATCTTCCCAAGATGCGAGCATACTCCGATAGCATTTCATGAACATACATCATGACATACACATGCATATCATATACAGCATAATCTCATTTATTTTGAGAACATCATCTCACCTTGCATTTCATGCATCGCATATAACTAACCCTGATATCTTTTCAAGAAAAGATGATTAGCTTCAAAAAATCCAACAGTTATACAGATCACATCTACAGACGACTAATGGAAACTCAGTTCCTAAAATCAAATGGGTCAACTAATCTATACTATCACTTCGAAGTAACCCTACTACCCAGGTTCCTTCTCACAACCCTACTATCCAGGCTTTCATATCGAAGTAACCCTACTATCCAGGTTCCTTCTCATAGCCCTACTATCCAGACTTTCATATCGAAGTAACCCTACTATCCAGATTTCTTCCCACAAGCCCTACTATCCAGGCTTTCACATCGAAGTAACCCTACTATCCAGGTTCCTTCTCACAGACCTACTATCCAATCTTTCATATTGAAGCAACCCTACTATCCAGGTTCCTTCTCACAGCCCTACTATCCAGGCTTTCATATCAAAGTAACCCTACGACCTAGATTCCTTCTTACAGCCCTACTATCCCAACTTTAATATCGAAGTAACCCTACTATCCAGGTTCCTTCTCACAGCTCTATTATCCAGGCTTTCATATCGAAGCAACCCTACGACCCAGGTTCCTTCTCACAGCCCTACTATCATGGCTTTCATATCGAAGTAACCCTACTATCCAGGTTCCTTCTCACAACCCTACTATCCAGGCTTTCATATCAAAGTAACCCTACTATCCAGGTTCCTTCTCACAACCCTACTATCCAGGCTTTCATATCGAAGTAACCCTATTATCCAGGTTCCTTCTCACAGCCCTACTCTCTAGGCTTTCATATCGAAGTAACCCTACTATCCAGGTTCCTTCTCACAACCCTACTATCCAGGCTTTCATATTGAAATAACCCTACTATTCAGGTTCCTTCTCACAACCCTACTATCCAGGCTTTCATATCGAAGTAACCCTACTATCCAGGTTCCTTCTTACAGTCCTACTATCCAGGCTTTCATATCGAAGTAACCCTACTATCCAGGTCCCTTCTTATAGCCCTATTATCCAGGCTTTCATATCGAAGTAACCCTATTATCCAGATTCCTTCTCACAACCCTACTATCCAGGCTTTCATATCGAAGTAACCCTACTATCCAGGTTCCTTCTCACAACCCTACTATCCAGGATTTCATATCGAAGTAACCCTACTATCCAGGTTCCTTCTCATAACCTTACTATCAAGGTTCCTTCTCTCTTATCTCCAGACAGCAGTCCATAACACTGTAGGACTTGGACCTGATCAAACATGATTGGTTTCTCATTTTCCCAGTAAGTCGCAGTGCAGCATATACCATGACTAGATATGTAGTTCACTTCCGCTTCCTCAAGTCGGAGTTATTTCCCCAATAGAGTAACAGACAACTGAAGCTACTAAAATTCTATTTCTCCCAAGATAGATACCAACGTTGCTCAGCAGATTCCTCATCAACAACAGCAACACGGACTCTCGTCAAAGGAATATCTCAAGAAATCAACATTCTCTAGATGGCATCTTTAAGCCCATCTCCGAAAATTCTCCTTCGCATCCAGGATGGCATCTTTAAGCCCATCTCTGGCAATCTTCCATTATCGACCTCCAAATGGAATTTGTAAGCCCATTCCCGATATCACAAATCAAGTGCCACTTCATGCGAGTGCAAATTTCTGGGCACTCTAGTGTTCAATCATCTTCCACCTTCAGATCACGAAAGGCAGGATAGCCAATCTACATCCTCAGGTTTAAGAGGATTGAATAGGGGAAGTTGTTGTACCCCAAAAATTTTCCTCCCATCTTACTCAAAAAATGCCAATTGAGGTCCCCAAGTTGCTCAAGGAAGTCCAAGAGTTGACCAGACAAACTCTCTCCTAAGGCAGTATACCTCAAATTAGGGTTTCCCTTTTCACCAAGATGTGTGAACCATAAAGGACTCAAATTCTTCCCAAGGTTCTAATATGTTCCCAAGATCATCCATGTCAAGTTTCATGCCTTGCACAAAGAAGTTTGCTCAGTCAACTGCTCAAATGCTTGAGAATCGACTGTATTAGGTCAAAAGTCAATTGTGGCCCACATACAGTCAAACCTCAAAATGTTGGATCAAGATAGTTGAGATCTGATGGTGTGGAGTTGAGGTACACCATGCGCGCGTTAGGATTGCTTGCACCTGATCTGCAAAGAAAATGCTGAAAAATAAAATGCCAGAGGCAGGGATCGAACCCCTGCCTTGGCACACCAAAGCCTTACTCACACACCCGCTTGCCACTGGGGCGGTCATTTCATCTGGTATTAACACAACAACTAACAAATATATAATAAACTTGTTTTTTTTTAAATAACAGAACAATGGCGCCATGGCCAATGTCTTCTTCCTCACGACCATCATTCCATCATCAAACATGTAACTTCTTCATTTCTTAATCAATTTGAAAATTGTAAACATGAAACTTGCTTAATTTTTGACCAGGAATTCAACCATGTATTTTTCAAAAGCTATAAATCAACGGTTAGGAAGAATTTTTTTTGGTACCAAACTGAAACCCTAATATTTCAGAAAACTCAGTTCCAAAATTCTCATTGCACAGTCAATTAAAATGCAATTAAAGGACATGGATAGTTTCAGTAACATGATGTCTACATTTTATCTTCAGAAAGTATATGCTTATGATGCTTGTATCAAGATTTCAAAGTTTGAGAAAACTTACCTCTTGATGAAAAATCCAATGCCCCCTACACGATTTCCAGAAGCAATGTGATGCTTGCTTTAGCTTCCTGGGACCTTGGTGAGTGTGTATCAACCTTTACTTTACCTTGAAAGTGTATGGATTGGTCTACTCAAGTCAAGTTGCAAAGATGGAAATTGAAAATGGTGAATGATGATAATGGAGTTACATAAGTGAAACAAGTGTTTGGATTACTTCTATATGGTGTATTGATGATGATTTGGTGGTTGGTTTGCAAAGATATTTCAAGAGCTATGATTTTCAAAGTTTTGGACTTTGAAGCTCAAGAATGGAGGTTTTATGGATAATTCTGGTTTTTGAGAGTATAAGGGGTTTTGAGGGCTTGTCCATTGGTATCTTGGCTTGCAAATGACCACACTATTTATAGGCAAAAGGTTTGAGAAGTTGAAGTAACCAGATTTGCAAGATAACAAGTGATGGCTCGGTTGGATGTAACTTGTAATTTTATGATAAATCAAAGTTCCAATGCATAGTACCATGCTTCATGGAGTTGTTGGACATTTTAAGCATGCTTCTATGAGCTTTTAGGTTGAGTGTATGCAGAGGGAATAAGTGAGAGGCTCAAGGAGAGTTGACAAATGCATAAAGCAAGCTTTATCAAAATGGAAGTCTTGCCTTTCTTCTCAAAATGGCAAAATGTTTTGGTTAAAGCTTGAACCAATTGGATAATAGTCATAAAGAATGTGTAATCTTCTGATTATGGAGAGATTTGTGGGTTTAGAGGCCTACAAAGTGAGATTACAAGGAATGGCATGAAGATTTTATCTTCTGGCTATCATAGAAATGACCTCTAATTCAAGCAAAAATGATCAACTTTGTCTCTTTGAAACTCTCAACTCAAACATGATCTTTTCACACTCTTGGATGTTTTGGAAAGCTTGAATCAAGATATTCAACTTTCATGTTGAGTATTTTGGCTAAAACAAAATGGAAATTAGTGAAAAATGGCTAAGAAGTTGAGATTAAAAACTGATCAAAAATATTTTTAAGTGTTGGGTAAAAATATCAGAATTTCATGGGCCCATATCTCTTAATCTAAGCACTTTTTGAGGATCATCCCACATTAACAAAGTCGTAAAATTCAATAATCCCTACAAATATCATGTTGAAAGTTTTCCTTGAATCAATTTGTATCTTGAGGAAACTTGCTTGTGAAGTTAGGGTTTTCTAAACATAAAATACTTGAATTTTTCTAAGTGTTTGAAAATCTTCAACTTTGACTTTTATCGACTTTCTTGATTCTCTTGATTCTTAATGATAAAGTTTCATTATTTTGAATGTTTTGATGATTCTTGATTTTTGAATTCCAATGTTGACCAAAAAGTCAAAGTTTGACTTTTGTGTGACTGTTGACTTTTTATCAATTGATTCAATTCTTCAACTATCAATCACTTATATCTTTGGAAATGTCTTGATCCATGTAATTAGGTCAATATGATGTATTTGAGCTCTTGATATCATGCTTGAAGTCATTAGGTCATGCACTAGGCCAAAAGTCAATGATCAGTCATCTTCAATCAAAACCCTAATTTGGTAATTTTTGACCTTTCACAATTTGAGGACTTTCCTTGAGGAATCATGATCAACCCTTGATAAAATGATGAATATCACCTCAAAATGTTGATTTTGACAAAAAAATATTGAAGTTTGACTGTATGTTGACCTTAGTTCACTTTTTACCTAATACAATTGACTTTTAATCTTCTGAGCCATTGACTGAACAAACATGTGGTGCAAGACTTAAAGCTTGACATAAGCATTATTGAGGATCCATGATGAACCATGAAAGTTATTTGAGACATTTGTGAGTATGTTTTGAAGAAAATGGGAGGGCAAATTTTGGAGTACTACAATAACACAAAAAACACAAAATCTTAAATATTAAAAAAAACTAAAATAAATATTGCCCAAGAACAATTACAAAAAAGGACATGAAGCTAATCGAATCCACATATGTAAAAAAGTAAATAGAGTTTATTTTTTAAAATTGTACTGTTTTAATATAAAATAACTATATTATTTATAAAAAAAACCTAAAAGTGCAAATAATTTTAAGTTATAAACGAAAGACAGATTAATATTTTATGTTGTATTTTAATGTGAAGAAGAAAAAAACAATACCATAGGTTTATAAACAAGAATGAAATCAAATTTGAAGATGACAATATCATTTTTGTTTCTATAAAAACCGATTCAGTCAATTAAGTATGATTTATTTTATAGATTTATAACGATATTGTGCAATCCGTGTGAATGCACGAGTAGATGACTACTTAATTATTTGATTTATTTTTTTACTAAAATGTACATTTTCGACGGGGCAAGACTACTTAATTTGTATATCTTTTATATACATTTATCAACCATCATTGTACCATATTTATTTACTATTGATAATGACATTGTGCAACCCGTCTAAACGAACAAGTAGATAACTAATTAATTATTTAATTTATTTTTTCTACTAAAATGTACATTTTCAACGAGTAAAGACTACTTAATTTATATATCTTTTTATATTATATTATTAATCATCACTATATTATATTTATTTATTATTTATAGCAACATTGCGCTACCCGTGCAAACACACGGATATATAGCAATTTAATTATTTCATTTGTTTTTTCTACTAAAATATATATTTCTGATGTACCGAGACTATTTAATTTATATATGTTTTATATAAATTTCTTAACCATCATTATAATATATTTATTTACTATTTATACCAATTATAATCTTTATTTAATATTTATAGTAGAAGAAGAATACATCTATATATTATATTTATTCATGATTTTTTAACTACACTGCGAGACCCGTGTGAACGCACGTGTACTTTACTAGTATGTAATAAAGTTCTTTATTTCAAAATATTAGATAAATTAGAAGATGAGGCTACAATAATCTTGTGTCAATTGGAGATGTATTTTCCTCCATCATTTTTTGACGTTATGATTCACTTACTTGTTCCTCTAGTCAGAGAAATCAGATTCTGTAGTCCAATTTATTTAAGGTGAATTATCCAATAGATCGATAATGAAGATCTTTAAAGGATATATTAAGAATTATCACCGACCGGAATCTTTGATCGTTGAAAGGTACATCACAAAAGAAGCTGTTGAGTTTCGTTCAAATTATTTGTCGGAAATAGAGTCTATAGGAATTTCAAAGTCTCGTCATGTTAAAAAATTTGGAGGTATAGGTACTCAAGGCTTAAATGTTAAGTAAATGACCCGGGATATAGTTCTTGAAGCACATTTTTATATATTAAATAATCTTAGTTAAGTTGAACCTTACATAGCTACTTACAAAATACTTATAAAGAAAAAATATCCTCGAATGAGTGGTAAGTGGTGGTTGACAAAGCATAGCAAGAAATTCATAAGTTATTTTAATAAGAGGATTTCTAATGATGATAATGCATCTGGGATAATTAAATGGTTATCGTACACACCAAAATTTAATGTGATAACTTGGACTGCAAACGATATTTTTAATTTTTCCTTTTATACAAAAGCAAAAGATGATAGTAGTACAATGCAAAATAGTGGGGTTATGGTTGAGGCCGAATCCATGTATTTCTCTAGTTCGAAAGATAAGAATCCTATTTTGGAAACTAGCATGTTCTATGGTGTCATTGAGGAGATTTTAGAGATTTATTATGTTATTTTCAAAGTACTTTTACTTAAATACAAGTGGATTTCCAATAACAAAAGTGTACAAGCTGATGAATTAGGATTCACAAGGGATGGCCTTGACAAGACAACTTATATGACTGGGCCATTCATCATGGCTACTCAAACAAAACAAGTTTTTTATGTGACAAACTCTTTGAACTTATCGAGGAGACGGTCAATTGATCTCCAAGGAAAATACATTCCTAATAATGATGAAAATTTTGATATTTCTTCCACTCCTTCTTATGCAACATAAGTGCCTACTTCATATGAAGAAGTTGATAGAGATGATGTGCATGTTATTTATAACGATCATCAAGAAGACATAGGGGAAAATTAACAAGTAAGTATTTTATATTCTTCATTCATAATTTATTGTAAGTTATAATTTCTAAGGTTATTTACTATTAAATATTATTATTTGAAATTATAGGTGTTTAAAGTCAAGACATCAAAAAACAAGACACCAAGACACCAAAATATTATTATTTAATAATGATGTGTACATTGTATGTTGTTTTGTGCCATTTTGGTTTTGAGGTAATGTATAATTTTTACTTCTTAATTGAATTTTGTCTTTGATGTAATACAATTTTTGGTCTAATTTGATTTATAAATGGGTGCGTTGTTGTTTCTGGTCTGATACGATTCAGAAAAATTCAGGTTAAAAAATTGAGAATTCTGTAAAATAAAAAAATATATTGAAAATAAATAAATAATTTCACAACGTCTGTTTAATAACCCGGTTGTTATAGGTAGAGCACTATCCAAAATAATAAATGCCAAAAATGGCGTTACTTGGTATCAAACCCAAGACCTATAAATTATTTTACAAGGGTTTTTTAATGCAACTGTTATTATAGGTAGTGTGTTATCCAATTTACTACAACGAACAATGGACCGTGGTTGTAAACTACACACTTACAATCACACCCAACCTTACAACGGTTGGTCAATCATGATGGTATCCTTTTACCAACCGTAGTGAAATGTGTTTTCTGTAGTCGTGTATATAATATGCATAATCGATTATGAGCATTAAAAATCATATGGATTCTTTTCATTTTTGAGCCATGCATTGTCCTATAAATGGAGGACTTTCTCTAATTTCAAAACACACCAGAAAATGTATTTCTAATACTTCCTCTCTCTCTCTCTCTCTCTCTCTCTCTCTCTCTCCCTCTCTCTCTCTCCTTTTTCCTTAGTTCTTTGAGAGTGAGTTTTTCTAGGTAGTTTGATTCTGGTGTAGGGCTTGTGAGAAGGTTGTTTTGGTTTTGAGCTAAACCAATAAAAAATCTATTGTTCTGCTTATTTTTCGAGATCCATATGCTAAAATCCCGTGTTTGGTTTGTGAACTTAGTTTGGTGTTAAAAGATCTCGTTTGGCTCGTGAGCTTAGTCTGGTGTTAAAACCTCTCGTTTGTTTTGATATTGTCTCGGTGTTAAAATCTCATGTTTTGTTGGGAGGTCTCTGTATTTAAAACTCTAATTTGGATTTGGAAGAAAGTCGTTGTAAAACTCGAGTTTGTTTGTAAGGAGGTTCGTGGGTAAAACCTATTAAAACAACTCACATCATTGTGGAAACTCAAAAGAAGAAAGTTTTGGAAAAATGGAGTAGGTCAAGTGGTTAGCCTGGACCCATAAAAATATCTTGACCATACCTGATCAGAAGGGATTGTCAAGGTCCATGAGCTTTAAGTCGAGCAGTGGTTGAATGTTAAGTGGGGGTACCTGTAAGACACCCTGATGCCAAAGTAAGGTTTAGAGTAAGTGCAAGTAAAGCGTCAGAGTATGGGTGAATGAATGAATACCTGACTCTCTCAAGTGAGAGGATATTTATATCCCCAGCACTGGGCCAAGGTCCCTATATTGGGCTGGCAGAGCAGGCCCAAAATGGAGACTGTCAGGTCCTACGTGTGTAGTGGAAGCCAACATATGGTCTCCCACCTGAATGGGCTCCTCCAAATCATCAGGAGGACATGGACACGGTCTCTTTGGGGTCAAGGGGAAATCTGGGATATTCGGAGTCGTTGGATGCTTTCCCTACGAGGAGGGTGCTCGAGAGGACCTCCTGAGCGTTGTTGGCCCTCCTCGCCAGTCATGCGGTGAGATTGTCCCCGGAGGACGTATCCTGGTCGACAAGAGGAGTGGAGTCATTGTCCGACATGGTCAATGGCATATTCTCTCCTGTTGGTCTTCTCCTGCAGCATAGTTGTATTGGACCTTGTATAATGTTTGGGCCAAATGCGGACCCAGTCTAGAACAGGAGCCCCCCAAGTCATTGCTCATAAAGAAGGAATTATGACTTAAGACCAACTTCTATATATGGTGAGCATAGTTTCTTCGGGGTCCCCTATCACGTCGAGTGACATGGTCGTTTTTATACACGGCTACTCGAGAGGAGATTAGAGTGTGTTTACGAAGAAAATTCATTGGCTCCTCGACTCGTGGGGAGACGAAAGTTTGCAGGATGTTCACTTTGTAAGCCACGTGGTGTAGATTTTGGGATAGAATGATGGCCTAGGGAGTAGGGGTCATTATGACTCTGAACGCGTGGGCCGTGGAGATAAGAATAACTGACACATTGTTCAACGCGACGCTTCGTCTTCTGTGCAAGCTTTATAAATAGCGCTGAAGGGCTTATTTTTAATGTTTCCAAGTTCTTGTCCTCTCATTTCTCCCTATTTTCCTCAGTTTTCTACCGCCCTTAGTTCCTCCTCCAATCGTGAGCACCGCCACCGCTTCCCCCGAAGAACCTCTACCAACCTTAATCAAGTAAGTGTTTTTTATGCGATTAATCATGTTTATAGCTGGATTTTGCATTTTATGGAAGTTTCTAGAGGGTCTTCCCTGCAAACTTCATGGATTTACTGATGAATTCCACTACTTGTGGGGTTTTTCCTCGATACATTCATACTTCTCTTTGTGATACTCACAAATTGGCTCGTGAAACTCATTTGATCCTCGTAGAACTCATGAAATTGCTCGGAGAATGCATCCTCTCCTTGCAATGTTCGTGGGATTGCTCGGGAGATTAATTTAATTCTCGTTATCTTTATGAGGTTGCTCGAGAGATCCATATTCATCTTGTGGTGTTCATGAGTTTGTTTGCTTTTACTGAATGAGGGTTCGTCGACCTGGTTTGGCCGTAGCAACCCCCTTTCACTTGTGTTGCGGTGGAAGGGTGGATTTGATTTAGCTGTCAAATTCATCGGTTTCCTCTGCTTTATAGGTGAAATGGTCGAACCAGTCGAGACAACTGAGCAGGTCGAGATAGAAGAAATGAGTGGAGTCGATGGGGGTGTCCACTTGGTCGACACAATCACTGATTCTTAATTGTCTTGGGTCGGGCCAGACCCTCGAGGAATAGCCTCAGTCTTTAGCAATACAAGGAAGGAGGCATACATTACCATCGAATTTGGAGGTGACCAAGAGGGTTTCAGGTGAAATTTCATGATCTTTCGCCCAACACCTACGGCCATAATATGCTCGTCTTTCCCGGAAGATTGCTTCTCTATGTATGAGATTGTCTTCAGGGACCTAGGGCTTCGTCTGCCCTCCAGTGACTTTCAAATGGCCGTCTTTAATCATTTTTCCTTGGTGCCCTCCCAACCGCACCCCAATGCGGTCGCTTTTATACGGGCTTTGGAGATTACTTGCCGATACTTGAGGATTGGGGCACCGATTCCCTTGTTGTTCAGGGTTTTCCATTTTCAACGACAGTCTAGGGGAGGAAAACATAGTTGGGTTTCTTTCAAGAAATCCAAGAGGTTGTTCCGGATGTATATGGACTATGTTCGTGACTTTAAAGACAAGTGGTATGTCGTACAGTCCCCGTCCCAAGAGGCAGTGGACGCGGTGTTTGGCCAAGTTTCTATCATCAATGAGGTCGGGGAAGTTTGTTATGACGAAGATGGGAACAAAGAGTTCAAGAGGCTTTCTAAGTTCCTCATCCATTGGTTTCGGGCTCACTACGACCATAGGCCTTGCCACTATCATACTTATACTAGAAGCACTGGCACCGAGGATGATGGGGCCTTCGGTATTCTTAACAAATTCGTTGATGGTTTCTTCCCATCTAGGTGGGTGACGAGGGAGGGAAACGATGTTCTTGGTAAAGACGATGAACCTACGTTCGAGGCACGCCTGATCAACACCAAAGCACTTATTGAATGTTGTACCTATGGGGACACTGTGGTTCTTATGGGTCTTTGTCTGCGTGACTCTATTGCATTATGTTTTTAACTTGTTTAGGGTATGTCCCTCTAGTGGTACTGACTCGAGCATGTTGTTTTTGTTTTTGCAGGTAATATGGCCAAACGTCATGAACATTTACTGAAGTTGACCCAAGACAAAAAAGAACAACAAGAGGTTAGTGAAGCCTAACCAGCCTACGCGCCTTGGACCTATTCTCGAGCAGGTCAAGGACATGTCCAATGGTTCGTCAGGGTCTCGTCATGTCTCCCAGCGCGTGGCCGTATTGGGAAAGAAGAGGAGTCGCCCTGAAAGCGAGCCTGTGGATTTGAGTGACGACGGGTCAGGTGCTCGGGCCTTTACCTTTCCTCCTTGCTTTGTCAAGAAGGATTTCCCCTGGACGTGTCTAATGGTGAATACGCTGTCATCAGGCGACTCGATGAGGAAGGTAGGAGGAAACATCTGTCCTCAGGCATGGTTGGTCTAATTAAGGTCGCGGAGATAGTTGTCGTCCTCGTAGGTGAGGGTGTCAGTTCTTCTTCCATGGTGAGCAAGCTGGAGTCAGAGAAAGTGGATCTCTAGGAAAAATCATTGAATTTGAAGGCCGCTCTCGAGCAAGGTGAGGAAAAGTTCCAAGCGCGGGCTGATGAGCTAGCGAAAGAAAAAAAGAAGGTGGTCAAAGCTTCTGAGGAGAGGGACTCATTGTTGCTCGAGAAGAAAAATCCGGAGAAGGAGATCGCTTATTTGAAGTTTGTCATGCTTCCCGCGGAAGACGAGCTCGAGGGAATCGCTAACTTGAAGACTCGTGCACAATTGGCTGCTCGAATTCAGGTCCTGGAGTCAGATTGCATGGACACATTGTCTGACAGTTTTGAGACCGTGATGGTTCACTTGGCCTTGCTGAACCCAAGGCTCAATATTGAAGGCGCTAGAGTTTTGTCTTGGGTGGTTGATGGTAGGGTACTCCCTCCTCTTGATTCTTCTGAGCCAAAGACCAAAGAGGGTACTCCGAGGAGTGATTGATATTTTCTTGATGACTTAGTTGTATTTGTTTGGGGCATGCGTGCCTGTAATATGTAATCATTTGGATTGGGGGCATGTGTGCCCATATTTTGTAACCTTTTTGACAAGGTCTTCGCCCCATTATTGTTTGTTCCGGTCTGCGTGCCCTACGATTGTAATATTTGTACAATGTCAGCCTTCGTGGTCGGCTCTTTTTAATACCTTTATATCGCTTTTTTATAGTATGTTACATATTTACTTATCGTTTGTGGTTGATTAATGTCTTTCATAAAGTGTGGAATTTTGTTAAGTGGAGGTTTGTGCTCGACCTTAGTTGTGCTCAACACACGTTGGGATGTGTCGAGGAAGTAGAGTAGGAGTTCGTATGGACAAGGTCAAGATCGCGGTTGGGGTCTTGACTTCGTGGCATGAACTGCCCATCGCGAGCCAGGTGTTCTTCTTATTGGGTACTTCAATGGTGGAGCTCGACCGAGGTGTCCCCGTTCGGGCTAAGGTTCCACTCAACCAATGAGCAAAAACCTTCCTTTCATATTGGTTGGAGGCTATGTTCGTACCTCAACATGCTTCCATAGTCGAGCGAGCCCTATCGTTTATCGGAGAGCGTACGGCAGCTGTCGGGCCTCAGCATTCATCAAAGACCTAGATGTAATATTGTTTCAGTTTTATAGCGTTCCATGGTCGAGGTAGTGGTTCTCCACTTAGGTGTTCAAGGTGGTAGGATCCAATTCCTGTTGCCCCGCGGACGCGGTAAGGTCCTTCCCAGTTGGCGGCCAGATTTCCTTCACGAGAATCTTTCTGATTTCTCTGCAAGACTAGGCTGTCGACCTAGAATTCAATTTTTATGACTTTGGTGTCATGACACAGGGCTATATGTTATTTCAGTGTGGCTTCGCGAAGAGCCGCTCCTGGTCGGATTTCTTCGACCAGGTCGAGCTCTTCCCTTAGGGCCTCGTCATTTAGTTCCTCGTGTAAAGGGACTTCAGTTCACCTAGATGGCTCTATGATTTCCACGGGAATTACGGCTTTGGTGCCATAAGTTAGTCGAAATGGGGTTTCGCCGTTCGTCGAGTGTGGTATCATTCAGTAAGCCCATGGGACGTTGTGCAGCTCTTCGATCCACCCCTTCTTGGCTTCGCCCAAATTGTGCTTGAGTCCTCTCAAGATACCTTTGTTTGCGGCCTCTACTTTCCTATTGGTTTAAGGGTGCTCGACAGATGTGAAGTGTTGTCTAGTTCCAAGCTTGACAACAAAGTATTGGAAGCCTTGGTCAGTGAATTGTGTCCCGTTGTCTGTGACGAGCGTCTGTAGTATGCTGAGTTGGGCAAGAGCGTTTCATTTATAGAAACAAAGGATGTTGTGTGACGTGATTCTGGCTAGGGCTTCGGCCTTCATCCACTTCGTGAAATAGTCGACGGCCACGATTAGGAACTTATTTTGATATGATCCTTGTACGAATGTGTGATGCGGTGGGAGAACTGACTTGGGTGTTTTGTGTTTGATCGCAAATGTTGCGGTTAGCAAGAGTCACCCCCGACTTTTCTTTTATTCAAAAGGAAAGGTGAAAAAGCACAGGAAAGACCTTTGAGATTGTTTCTTGAGTTCGGGAGGTAGATTATGAAAAGGGAAGGTGTTAGCACCCTTTTCATCCATGGTTTTCCATGGGCTCTTAGTTACTTGCTAGATCACTTGCTTTTGTTTGAAAATGTGCTTTGTGTGGTTTTTGAAAGTATTTTTGAAAAGAGGCCATTGTTTAGGCAAACTTTTGTAATGATTCTCGTTCGTAAGAATGTATACAAAGGTGTTGATCTTTTGAAAAATGTTTTCAAGTTTTGAAAAATGTTTTCAAGTTTTGAAAGGTGTTTTGAAAGTGTTGGTGTTTGTTTTGAAAATAGCAAGGATGTTTTTGGTTTTGAAATTGAGCAAGCAACTAGGAACATTCTACCTACTCAAAAGTCTTTCTTTTTTATTTCTTCTTTTATTTGACATTTTTGTCTTACCATTGATTTGGTAAGAAACCATATCTTTGGATGTAAAAGGGACGGGCAAGGGTCATCATATAGTCATGAATAGCAATGTTGTAAGATATCTTAGCATTTTCTTTAAGGGACTAAGATAATTCATAAGGCAACATTCGTAGCATCATCGAGGGACTATGATCTTGTATTTTTGTTTGTTTTTGCTAAGACGTCTTACATGCATATTATGACCATTTATTTCTCAAGGAAACAAGTGGAGTTAACCCTAGAGGTGCAAAGTGTGCAAGTGTATCTTTTTCACACTTGATTTGTCTTGCATTAGGGTTTTCTAAGCTTTGGTTTTATCTTTCCATACAAACCCTAATCACTAGCATTTATATATAAAGAATTAAATTGCGGAAAAGTAAAAATACTAAGCTATTACATCAGTAGGGAGGGGGTGTACAAATTTACAAATGGGAATTTTTTGCAAGAAAATTAAATCTAATTAACTATTACAACCATATTGAATATTGAAATGGACTTGTTTTTGTTTTTGTTGAGAAATTAAATTTACTTAAGAAAATATTTTTTGATATTTTTTATTCTAAAAGAAATAAAATAAAACATGTAAATATGAAATATTTTTGGCGTTTTTGGTTATTAAAAGCAAAAAAAGATAAACAAGAAAATGGAGTCAGAATCAGCACATTGCTGAAACGAGGAGGAACAGAAGTTCTGACTCTAATATACTGCAAGAGAGAAAATGTTAGTAGGCAAGCAGAAGGTCAGAAGTTTTGGGCCTGTGTACACCAAGTTCTGAGGTTACCGGGAATAGAGGAAAACCAAAAAGCTTTGATTGTTGAGGGGGTTGAGAAGCTGTAATGTAGCTGGAAACCTAGAAGTTCATGTATCACTGACGAGTCAGAAGTTCTGGCTATTTGAGAGAGTGAGGTGGTAATGTTGTTGGGTAAGGTTGTTTAGAAGTTCTGATTTAGGAATATTGTTTTCCAGATAACTGGGTGAAAAATGTCAATAAATAAACCTAAAAAGAGATGCTTCTGGGGCTAGAACCCATGACCCTTAGTACTAATGTCATATGCACGCGCTTTCTACCACTGGGGTGGCTGTACATCCGGTATTAGAAGCAAAAGCATGAACATATAACATAAAGTAAGTTATAATGATGAGCTTCACCTCTTTCTCCATGCTAATCAGAACATCTACAACTTAGTCATTTTTCAACAGAAAAACAGAAAATGCACACATAACAGTTATGGCAAGTTTCATCATGGTTTCAGAAGTATAAAATATTAGAACTACAAATCAGAAGCAAGCATGAATTTTTCTAATCCTAATTTCCTCAAGAAGTTCTGAACTAATATTCTCTCTACTTAGGCAAAAGTACATGAAATCTGAGTATGTACAGAATCAGAGCCATTATATCTACATTGTATCTTTGAAAGTGCAAGCCTAGAAATGCCTAAGAAATGAGATACAAGTCAGAAAAAAACTTACCTTGCTTCTGGAGATTGTTCTGAATTAGAGTCTAGTTCAGGCTGCTATGATATTCTGGTTAGCTTTCTCACGTGCTCAAAAGGCTGGAACAAATCTTTAACTTGAGCTAAAGAATGGTTGGAAAATTCTGGAATAACCAAGAATCAAAGTTCTGATTTTTGAAATGAGAGTTAGTGGAGATGGAATTGCAGTTGTAAATAGAAGTTGGGATTGTTTCTAATTTGGCCAAAAGATGTGCAAGAAAATTAGAGTTTGGGCGTGAAAAGAAACAGAAGCTTAGCAGGTTTTTGTGTTTATGCTTTTAGTTTCCAGTTCTTTGAAATTTCAACAAGGCTTCAAGGCTAATTTTTTAAAATTCTTCCTCTTTTTATAGCTGCAAATGAAGTTCAATTTATAGGCAAGGATTTAGTAGCTTGGAGAAGTCAAAAGTACAGCCATCATACACTAGGCGCTGACTTGTTCTTGAAGCAAGTTCAAACAAGTAAGGTTAACAGCTTTTAGTCGTGCCTAAGCTGGATTTTTAAGCCTGAATTAAGGAAAAGTACCCTCAGAGGCAAAAGCAAAGCATGGGCCTAGCATAAACTTGTACAAAAGTTTGCTTTTCAAGGACAGCAATGGTACTTTTATCTCACACGTGGGGAAATCCTTTGGATAAAAACTCAAAAGTGGTTGTGAGCATTAAATGATGATGAGATTTATCAAACCAGAAATCCTGCGCTAAGATATTGTGTATCATAGCCTAGATCTGAGCCAGAAGTTCAGCATCAGCACAACTTAGAACAAAACATCCAACTTTTGATCCTTTAATCTTTTCGCTACAGCATGTTCTGAAGGAATTCTCATTTTTTTCTGAAAATTTGTAACACACTTTATAGACTTTCTTTGAGTTACTTTTGCAAACTCTGGCTGAACGTTTGTAAAAACTGGCCCAGAAGTTCCAACCAAAATCTGTCTTAAAAGTGTCCAGAATTTGCTGAGTGCTTCAATTTCATGGACGTGTCTTTGAACATTTATAACTTGAAATTCTAGCATTTCCAGGAGAAGTTCTGCTCTGCAGTATTTTAGGTGTTATTGAGATCTAAAACTCTTGTGTTAGAAGTTCTTCCAGAATCAGCTTGCATCATGGTGATAATCTGATCAGAAGTTCTGAGCTTGTCATATTTCTTAAACACTTAGAAAAATTCTAAGTATTTAGAAATTTGACATTTTCAAAGTAAATTTGACTTTTGAATATCTTGATGAAACAAATTTCATATTCCAACATGTCTTGATTGAATATGATTCTTGAAAACTTGATTTTGATCAATAGTCAAAGTTTGACTTTTCAGTATGCAAATGACCATTTTGCCCTTGTGCCAAATCCAAGCCTAAATTGATGTACCGGTGCGGCAAACTTGACGTCATAGAAGATCTTGTGAGAGAATCCTTGAGAAATGAGAGGGAAAATTTTGGGGTACATCAAAATGGTTTGAGGATGTCCATCCCCCACCAGGCAAACAGACTTGGGGATGACAATGTTTTGAGTTCGTGTGGGGGTGCGAGGTGCATGTCTGCATGTCTTTGACATTTGTCGCATTTTTTGACGTGCTCCTTCGTGTCTTGTTGCATGGTGGGCCAATAATACCCCACTCGCAGTGCCTTTCGCACCAGAGATCTCATGCCCAAGTGTTGGCCATTGATTCCCTCATGGATTTCCCGTAGGATCTTAGGGATTTTGGATTCCTCGATGCATTTCAGGAGTGGGATGGAGATTCCCCATTGATAGAATTTATGCTCGACCATTACGTAAGAGCAGGCTCGTGGTTTGGTCGCATTGGCCTCTTTTTGGTCTACGGGTAATTCTCCCTTCATGAGATATTTAAATATCGAGGTCATCCAACACGAACTGTCCCCAATGGCATTCACCTCGGGCGACGCAATGGGTTTTTCAATGCTTGTACGAGAAAGAGATTCTTAGATGACAAATTTGTTCTCACCTTTTTTCTTTGTGCTCGCGAGTTTTGAAAGTATGTCGGCCCGTGTGTTTTGTTCGCGGGGTACGTGTTTGATTTCTATCTGATCGAACTTCTTCATTCGTTCTTTGACTAGGTTTAGGTATTCTATGAGGATATCGTTCTTGGCCTGATATTCTCCTCGAACTTGAGATGCGACGAGTTGGGAATTCGTGAATACTTGTACTTCTTGGGCACCTAGGTCTTCGGCCAACCTTAATTCTGTGAGTATGTCCTCGTACTCATCCTGGTTGTTTGACGTGGGAAACAATAGGGCGAGAGAATGTTTAATCACAATTCCCTCTTTGTTTTCGAGGAGGATTCCTGCTCTGCTTCCCGTCGAGCTGGAAGCTCCATCCACAAAGATGGTTCACCTGTGTTTCCCGCCCGTAGGGGGTTCGTGGGTGGTCATCTCTGCAACAAAGTTGGCCAATGCTTGGGCTTTAAGGGATTTCCTACTCTCGTACTGAACATCAAACTCTGAAATCTCTAGGGAGCATTTCAGCATTCGACCAGTCATGTCTGGTCGACCTAGGAGTTGTCTCACGGGTTGGTCCGTCGTACAACGATTGTGTGGGACAGAAAGTAATATCTGAGTCTCATCATCGTATTGATGAGGGCTAAGGATACTTTTTAATTTGTTGATATCTGACCTTGGGGCCTTGTTACGTTTTTCTAGTAAAGTACATTGGTTTATGCCTGTATGGTGTCTCGTGGACGAGGGTCGCCCTTACAGCCTCGGTGGAGAAAACCAGATAAAGGAACAAAGTTTCCCCACTCTCTAGCCGTGATAACACAGGTGGTTGTGAAAGACTTCACTTAATATGGAGGAGATTTTGCTCGTACTCCTTGGTCCACTT
The DNA here is from genome assembly GCA_948472305.1 of Vicia faba. NCBI lineage: Eukaryota > Viridiplantae > Streptophyta > Magnoliopsida > Fabales > Fabaceae > Vicia > Vicia faba. Next base: position 179,119,139 of record OX451740.1, read on the forward strand.
GAAAGCCGCCTCTTTACGCAAGAGTTTGAAAAATGGGAGTGCATGTTGCACGGACTTCGCCACGAAACGGGAAAGCAAGGTGAGCATGTCGTTCAGGACTTGTATGGATTTTTTCGAGCTTGGTGGGGAGCTCTGAGAATTCTCGGCATTTATCAGGGTTGACCTCAATTCCCTGTTCGGTCAGATAGAAACTGAGGAATTTGCCCGCCTTGACCCTGAATATGCATTTCTCCGGGTTGAATCTCATTTTGCTTTGCCTTGCTCGGGCGAAAACTATTTTGAGGTGGGAAGCATGGTTGATTTCTGTTCGAGATTTGACAATCATTTCGTCCACGTATACCTCAAGCATGTCCCCGATCTCCCTGCGAAAGACTTTGTTCATCATTCGCTGGTATGTGGCTCCTGTGTTTTTTAGGCCGAAGGGAATAACGTCGTGGTAGTAATTTCCCGACCCGCTCATGAAGCCAGTGCAAAGTTTGTCACTCATTGCCATGGGAATTTGATTATAGCCCGAGTAGGCATCTAGAAATGATAAAATTTTATAGTCGACCGAGTTATCGACCAACATGTTGATATTAGGTAAAGGAAAAGCATCTATGGGACATGTCCGGTTGAGATCAGTATAGTCAACACACATACGCCATTTCCATTATTTTTTTAACAAGTACAACATTTAAGAGCCAGGTTGAATACCATACCTCATAAATAAAATTTTCCTTTATGAGGTCTTTTACAGCTTTTTCAGTAGCTTCCGCATTTTCGAGAGACTGCCTATGTGTATGTTGTACTACTACCCTAGCGGCTAGATCCACAGCAAGTTGGTGACAGGCGACCTCAGGGTTAAGTTTGGGCATCTCTATAGTGCTCTATGTGAACATGTCAATATTCTCCCCCAAGCAGGTTTTGAGTTGTTTCCTTGCCAGGTCGGGGAGTCCAGCATCGATCTTCATGCCTTTGTTTGGGTCTTTGCCGAGGGGGATGAACTCGAAGTCTCTGTCTGGGATGGGTCAGAGAGGATCTTATTAGCCATTGAGGGCCTCGACTTCATCTTTGTCAAAGCAGGTGTCGAGCGCAATAGAGTTGACCTTTGGTGGAGCCTGTTGTTCTTTGACTCGAGCAGGTTTCTCCATCGAGATAGCTGCTGTTATCGAGGTGGTCGCCCTTTTAATAGGTTGTTCCCTAATGTCGACCATGTTTTTCCCTTTGGAAGCCACGTTGAAACATCTCCTGGAAGCTGAAATGTCTCCATTGATGGTGGTGATGCGGGCCCTCTTGGTGTAGAACTTCATCTTTAAATGCATCGTGGAGGGTACGACGGTCAGTTCAGCTAGTGTTGGTATCCCCAGGATACAGTTGTAGAGAGATGGGCAATCGATCACTAGAAACCCACTTGTACCTGTCGGGATGCAGTTTCTTCCCTGAATGTGACTAAGAGCTCAACATGGCCCCATGGCTTAGAGGTTGAACCGTTAAATCCTTGCAGGTCAGACCCCAAGTATGGTGATAGGTAGGTATCATCGATCTGCAGGGTGCAGAACAGGTGGATGTACATGACGTCGACGGAACTTCCCTCGTCAACCAGGATGCGGTGTACATCAAAGTTGGCCATCTTTGTCCTCACCAGCAGAGGAATACTGGAGTTTAAGGCTCCGTCAGGCAGCTCCTCGAGATAGAATATGATCGACTCAGATTTTCTCCTGAATCTTTTAAGGGTTACAGCCTGGATCGGGGCTGCGTCCACCAGCTCGTTGAGTTTCCTTTTTGTTGAATTCACCGAGATGTCATTGAATCCCCCACCAGATATGACAATGGTGGATGGTGTGATACGGTGGCAGAACCGACTTGGTAATACTAGTTTGCGTTTTGTATTTGCAAATGTGCGATAAGCAAGAGTCGCCACCGACTTTTCTTTTATCTAACAAAGGAAAGGGTGAAAAGAACAGAAAAAGACCTTTTCGAGATGTTTTCTGAGTAAGGAGGTAGATTATGGAAAGGGAAGGTGTTAGAACCCTTTCCATCCGTGGTTTTCCACAGGCTCTTAGAGGTTTGCTCATTTTTAAAATACCTTTGTGCTTTGTGTTTGAAAATATTTTGAAAATGCCTTAGTACGGCGAACTTTGTAATGTTTCTCGGGATAATGGAGAAAGTATACAAAGTGTTTTGAAATTGTTTTTAAAAAGCAGTTTTTTGTGTAAGTCCAAAATTTTTGAGCAAACTTCTAACAGCTATCTACTTTATACTCGAAAAAGGTCGTTCTTTTCCTCTTTTCCTTTTGAAAATGATATCCTACTATTAGTGAGTATGTAGCCTTATCGTTGGATGTTGAGGGACAATTGAAGGGACGCCTTACAGTCATAAAAGCAACATATGGAGACGCTTTAGCAATTTCGTTTAAGGGACAAGATCATTTAACGAAAGGCAACACCATAGGGTCATCGAGGGACTATGATCTTTTTTATTTTTGCAGGTCTTTGCTAAAGCGTCCCTATTCTAGAGGGACGTGATTGTTTTGTTCTCCGAAAGGCAACCGAAGCGGGGATACCTTAGAGGTGCATATGTGCATATATGTTAAGTTCAGTTATTTATCTTGCATTATTAAGGTTTGCTAGCGTTTGGTTTCAGTCTTGTCATGCAATCTTAGTTACTAACAGTTAATATTTGCGGAAATTAAAAGTGCGAAAATTTAAATCCTAGACTATTACAACGCTTTGGGACAATTACAAAAAAAAGTGCAGGAAAATAAAATGCGGAATTTTAAATCTAAACTATTACATCCCATAATCAGTTACATTATTATAAAAAATGCGAGAAGAGAATAAATGCGCGCGAGATTGAAAAGACGTCTAAAAGTCTAAGAACTATAAAAATAAAAAATTATTTTTGTTTGTTTTTTTTTATTTTTTTTAAATAGTAAGCTAAATTAAATCTAACTAATTAATAATTAATTAAAAGAAAAAAAGGAAAATATTAAAAATTAATTATAAACTATCCTAATATATTTGACATTTATTAAAAAAAAATAATGGGGTCAAAAGAAAACTTATGTCTAATTATTTTTTAAAATTATAAAACAAACTAAAATAACTAAGTTAATTGATACCTAAAATTTAATTAGAAAGTAAATTAACTAAGAAAAAATTAACATCTAAGTTTTTTTTTTGTTTTTTATAATAAAAAGAAAATGATATAAATAAAATTAATCCTAATTTTATTTCATTTTAATTTTAAAAAAATTAAGGTTTAATTAATTAATTGAATTCAAAATTAATTATTAAAACAAACTAAATCCTAAATTTTTTGGCGAGTTTTTTTTAATTTGTTTAATTAAGTAAAAAAAATAAAAGAAATTAAAAAAAATTACAAGAAAGAAACAAATGGGCCTGGGGTAGTAACAAAACAAAAGTGGGGGTATCCTATTTAAAAAAACATTAGGCCTAATGGAGAATTCAGTTTGATGTTGGAATATTGTGCTACTGGCCCTTGAGGGTCCACCATGAGGTGATATATCAGGGCGTTGGATGCAGCTCTCACGGGGATTTGTTAGCGTAGATCTGAGGAATATGGTGGACTCCTGGCTGCAAGGAACACTGGATTTGTATGAAACAAATGTTAGAAAATAAAATGCTGGACCTGGGATTCGAACCCATGTCCTCTCCCTCAAACGCACGGTTGCCTTACCAACTGAGCTAACTGTCTAATTGTTATACCAAATACAATAATAAAAATATAATGCAAAACAAGTGGTTATTTTAAAAATTAAAAAAAAAACGCGTAGATTTGTATTACCCAGTGAGGGGCTGCCACACATTCATCTTCCTCCTTCATCCGCCGTCTTAGACTTGGACCTATAGTGACAGTTTTTGTCTGTCACTATAGCACCTGTAAACCCAAAAAACAATAATACGCATGATAAATTCATGGTGAGGCCATGGATGAATTGGCCTCAATCTCCTGAGCACAAAGAGACCCTTGGTTAGGCCTAATTTTGGCTATTTCCAGAAATCCCAATTCTAAGCTTGGAACCTTAAAAATGGTGGTATTTGATCCCTGCATCAAAACCCAAATCTGACCATACAGATAGCTTGAAAACACAAGAGTAATCAGTAATGTATGATTAAAATGCGCTTATATTACATAAATCAAAGAAATCATAATAAATAAAAGGCGCAAACCGTGAGGTGTTGAGGATGTGCTTCAGGCTGTTTCGGGACTTGGTGACAGTTGGAAATGATCCAGGAGACTTCCAGGAATGTGTTTGAGCCTTTGTTTGGGACTAAAACCAGCTGGACTTGAAATTCAAGTTTGACAATTTTTAAGTTTTTTGGGTAAAATGTGCAGCAATTCTCCAAACTTTCTCCCCGTCCATTTGACCTACTAGAGTGTTGTACTTATAGTGTAGATGGAGGAGACACAATTGAATGGAAAAGATCAAGCCATAATGCCATAGTTTAAAGCCATAATCACCAATTTGAAAAGTTACCAAAATGAAGCTTTCATGCCATTTTTTGATGTTCAATGAATCTGGTCATTTGTGCACGAATCCTTGGGCCTCTAAGCAAGCCAGAGCATCAGTCCAAATGCCTAAGTCCACTTCCAATTATTTTGTACCCTTTATTTTATATTTATTTGGAATAAATTAAAATTAATATGTAAAAAATAGGTAGAAAATGCAAGGCCATGCAAAAATAAGATTATAGGTCCTCTATAACCTTAGGGAGATAATTGAAGTCCAAGAAAATAAGCCATTGACCTAAAACTTCAATTTTGCTCAATCCACAATTCTTGAGATTTCCAAAATGTTCACAACTTGGGCAAGCCATAACTTGCTCAATTTTTATCTCACGATGATGATCTTGGACTTTTTCGAAATCCCAAGATGTCTACTTCAATCCCTCTTTTGATCAATTTTGCATTTGAAGACTTTATCTTGATGTAAATAGTCTTGACAAAAAGTGCCTTTTGTTGACTTTCTGAAAATGACTTGTAATGTATGAGCTTGTATATTTCAAATGGTGCATTTCTTGGACTTGATGGATGATTAGAAGTTGTAGGGAATTGGATTCTATTCAAAATGAGCTTTGGTTGGGGAAAAATGGGTGAAGTATATGAAAGTTATGCTTGGTCAAATTTTGGTTGACTTTTCCTATAGAAACCCTAATTAGCGATTCTTGACTTTTGATGAATTAGGAGCATTTCTTGAGGAATCATGATTAAACCTTGATCAAATTATGGATATTACTTCAAAATGTTGATGTTGACCAAAAATCTTGAAGTTTGACTGTACATGGACCACAATTGACTTTTGACCTAGCACAGTTGATTTTCAACCATTTGAGCAATTGACTGAGCAAACTTGTGGTGCAAGGCATGAAATTTTTCATGGACAATCCTGAAGGCATATTGGGACCATGGAAATAATTTTATACCTTTGGAGCTCAACCATATTGATGAAAATTGAAACTCTAGTTAGGGGTTCATTGCCTTAGGAGGAGAATTTGTCTGGTCAATTCTTGGTCATCCTTGAGCAAGTTGGGGACCTCAATGGGCATATGTTGAGCAAAAAGGGAGGGAAAATTTTGGGGAACAACAGCTTCCCCTGTTCAATCTTCTTGGACCTGAGGATGTAGATTGACTTGTATGCCTTTCGTGATCTAAAGGTAGAAGATGATTGAACACTAGAGCGCCCAGAAATTTGCACTCGCCTAAAGTGATACTGTTGGTGAATAATATCGGGAATGGGCTTACAGATTCCATTTGGAAAAGATGACAGAAGAGTGTTAGAGATGGGATTAAAGATGCCATCCAAGGAATATGACGGAGAGTAATCGGAGATGGCTTAGAGATGCCATCCAAAGTAGATGTTGACTTCATAAGAAGTCTCTTTGTGGGGATTCTCGTTCCTACTATCTGAGGAGGAGTCCGTTGGGGAGTGTTTTAGGGGAATGGAGTCTAGGAGCTTCGGTTGTCCATTACTCTACTGAGGAGTTATCTCTTGACAGGAGAGACGAAGGCGAGCTGTTATCTGGTCGAGATCTAGGCTTCACAGTGACTTGTTGAGGATATTAAGGCTGACTATTATCTGGTCATATTCCAGGCTTCACAACGACTTATTGGGGAATATGAAATTAACTTTTATTTGGTAGGTTTCTGGCTTTGCAGTAATTGTGGGCATTGAACTATTATCTGGTGGTATCCAAGCTTCAGCGGTTTGAAGAAATTAAGTTGTTATCTGGTCGGGTCCAAGCTTCAACTTGAATCTGAGGTATACCGTTATCTGGTCGAGTTCAAGCTTCGGTGTCATAGGTTATACTATCATCTGGTCGGGTCCAGACTTCATAGTAATTAATAAACTGCTATCTGGTCGGACTCCAGGCTTTACAGTATCTTTAACTGGGTAAGAATCAGAAAATCTTAGTGTCGATTTAACTGAACCAAAAAAAGGTCTTGGGTTGTCTTCAACTGGAACAGAAATCAGGAAAATCTTAGTGTCAATTTAAATGAACCAGAGAAGGTCTTGAATTAACTTTGACAGGAATGGGAATCAGAAAAATCTTAGTGTCGATTTAACTGAACAAGAAAAAAGGTCTTGGATTAACTTTGACTGGAATGGAAATCAGAAAAATCTTAGTGTCGATTTAACTGAACCAGAAAAAGGTCTTGGATTAACTTTGACGGGAATGGAAATCATAAAAATCTTAGTGTCGATTTAACTGAACCATAAAAAGGTCTTGAGTTGTCTTCAATTGGAATAGAAATCAGGAAAATCTTAGTATCGATTTAATTGAACCAGAAAAAGGTTTTGAATTATCTTCAACTGGAATAGAAATCATAAAAATCTTAGTGTCGATTTAACTGAACTAGATAAGGTCTTGAATTATCTTCAACTGGAATAGAAATCAGGAAGATCTTAGTATCGATCTAATTGAACCAGAGGAAAATCTTGAGAACATTTTTTCTGAGGAAAATGCTGAAGTAGCCCTTCGTCAGACGTAGTCTTTGAGAAGACTACCAGATCATGTAAGTAGTCAACGGTGTATGTCGATTTGATCTTTCTTGAAAAGGTAAAGAGTTAGTCGTATGCAATGTCATGATGTATGAAATGCATTGTGTAATGATGTTCTCAAAATAAATGAGATTATGATGTATGCGACATGTATGCGTATGCCATGATGTGTGAATATGAAATGTTGTTACGATATTTCCTAGTCAGGGAAAATAAATCCATGACTGCTGCTAGGTAGATGAGGAAAGTGATTCTTATATTTATGCTGGGGATGATGAACAGAGATGATTTGCTGGGGATTTCCTCTTTCCGTTTGAGGATATTCTTTCGGGGATCTTTGGCTCCTACTTGAGAATGACTCTGAGGAGAAAGATACTCTGTCGGAAGATTTTACTGGTGTAGAGGAAAAAACTCTGTTGGGGGTACCCTTCCGCAGCTAGAGAAATAAACTCTACCAGGGGATAAGGCTTTATAAATTGCTCGAGATTATAAAAACTCAGATGGGGATCTTTGAGTTAACCTCTCTGAGGGAACTTTACTATGGGAGGTAATTCCTGCTTGGGGAAGATAAAAATTTTAGTTGTTTCCACTCAATGGGGAACATAGACATCACTGGGTCGTATGCAAAGGATGTAGCGGTGACTTCGTCCTAAGACGTCTCTTCCCATGTATCTGCTGGAAAGAATGACTGTAAGGGACTACAAATGGCCTTTTTTAGACTTTTCCCCGTTTCTTAAAGTCATTAGCAACTGTCTTTCTGTTTGTTTTGCGAGTACTTGTAAACAGTAACCATATTCAAATGCATATGTCAAAAATAATAGCTGGACGTTTTTTGCAAAACAAAATAGAAAAGTAGAAAACAAATAGTTTTGTATTTTCAAAGAAATGATTTGCATTGATTTTGAATTTTTCCTATAACAGGCATTTTTGTACAAAGAGACTGGCATTTTAGTAGGAGAACGTCGTCCTGAAAATGAAAATTATAGAAAATAGTGCACAAAGAGAAAACAGCTATGTGTAATAATCCCATTGAGTTTCAATTTTGTTATTTCCCTTATGTCTTTGAGCGTCTCTTCACTTGGCTACTTGTCTGAAGCTGTCTGGATTGATTGGTACCGTTTGAGCTTGATAGTTGATACTAAAGTCTGGTCACAAGGTGATCCAATGGGACATAGTTATACGCTTTAAATCCCTAACTTTTTCATGGACCTCCCTTTCGGGTTTTCGGTCCACCGGGATACCCTTTTTTTCCCAAGCCACCTTTCAAATTTTCGACTTACCGGGTGTACAAATTTTTGTATTTATCCCTAATTTTTGCCTGAACCCTTTTGGTTCATCGGGATGCCCTTATTTTTGCCTAGGCCAGTCAACTTAGCGGGTCTTTATTTATGCGTAGTATCTTTTCACTATGTCCGCATTAACAGGGTGAGGAAGGTCGTCACCATCCATGGTGGTTAGAATCATGGCTCCACCGGAAAATATGCTTTTTATTACGAATGGCCCTTCGTACGTGGGAGTCCATTTTCCCATGGGATCACCTTGTGGCAGTATGATGCGCTTGATTACTAGATCACCCACTTGATATACCTGATGTCTGACCTTTTTGTTGAAAGCCTTGAGCATTCGTTTTTGGTACATCTGACCATAACAGATAGCAGTAAGCCTTTTCTCATCAATCAAATTCAATTGGTCAAGTCGAGTCTAGATCCATTCATCTTCGTTCAAGCCTGCATCCTTCATGATTCTCAAAGAAGGTATTTGGACCTCAATTGGTAGGACAGCCTCCATACCATACACCAGAGAGAAAGGTGTTGCTCATGTTGACGTTCGTGCTGAGGTGCGGTAACCATGAAGAGAAAATGGTAACATCTCATGCTAATCTTTGTATGTCACTGTCATCTTCTGTATGATTTTCTTAATGTTCTTGTTAGAAGCCTCCACAGTGCCATTCATCTTCGGCCCATAAGGGGAAGAATTATGATGCTGGATTTTGAATTATTTACAGAGTTCGGTGATCATAGTATTATTGAGATTTGTACCATTATTTGTGATGATTCTCTCTGGCATACCATACCGATAAATAAGGTTATGCTTGATGAACCGCTCCATAACATTCTTGGTAACAGTAGCAAAAGAGGCAGCCCCAACCCACTTCGTGAAGTAATCAATGGCCACTAGGATGAAGCGATGCCCATTGGAAGTAGTAGGTTTAATCTCTCTGATCATGTCAATGCCCCACATTGCAAAGGGCCAGGGAGCCGTCAAGACATTCAAGGGAACCAGAGGTACATGCACTTTATCAGCATAGATATGGCATTTGTGACAAGTCCGGGAATGCTGATAACAGTTTGCTTCCATAGTGGACCAATAGTATCCTTCCCGTAGGATCTTTTTAGCCATGGTGTGTCCACTAGAATGGGTGTCAAAGGTACCTTCATTTAAATCTACCATGATCCTCTCTGCTTCGCTTTTGTCTACACACCGAAGTAAAGTAGAGTCATGGTTGCGCTTGTAGAGGATTCCATTATTGAGGAAGAACTTTACGGAGAACCTTCTCAGAAACTTCTTATCATTTACAGATGCTCCCTCAGGATATTCTTGAGCCTCGAGATACCTTTTCACTTCATGGAACCAAGGTTTGTCTGCTACTTCTTCAGTATCAATCTCATAGTAGTACGCTGGTTCATTAAATCTCTCAATAGTAATCTGAGGAGCCTCATTGTCCCACCCGACTTTGAACATGGATGACATAGTAGCTAGCGCGTCCGCTAACGAATTCTCTTCTCGTGGAAAATGTTCAAAGGTAACTTCTTCAAAGTATGTAAGCAACGTCAGCACATGTTCTTTGTAAGGGATGAGATTAGGGTGCTTCGTATCCCACTCTCCTTTGATTTGACTTATTACCAAAGCCGAATATCCGAAAAGACTCAAGAGCTTGATCCTCAGGTCAATAGCAGCTTTGAGACCCGTGATGCATGCTTCATACTCAGCCATATTATTGGTACAGTTGAAGCATAATCTGGCGGTGAATGGGGTGTTATAGCCCTCGAGAGATATGATTACAGCATCGATGCCATTGCCGAGTGCGTTGGAGGCTCCGTCGAACCATAGTCCATCGAGATCCTTCCTCAGGTCCTTCATTCGGTCCAAGTTCTTCACATTCAGTTACTAACATGATATTCTCATTCGGGAATTCAAAGTTCATGGATTGGTAGTCATCCACAGCCTGATGAGCCAAATGATCGGCTAATACACTTCCCTCGATTGCTTTCTGGTTCGTGTATTAAATGTCATATTCGGTCAGGATCATTTGCCATCTCGTTATTCTTCTGGAGAGAGCGGGCTTCTCGAAGATGTACTTCATCGGATCCATCTTAGATATCAATAAAGTAGTATGGATCAAAATATATTGTCTTAGTCGGTGAGCATCCCATGCCAAAGTGCAGCAAGTTTTCTCGAGCAGTGAGTATCTAGCTTCACAGTCGGTAAACTTTTTGCTAAGGTCGTATATTTCATGCTCTTTTCGACCGAACTCGTCATGCTGCCTAAGCACACACCCCATTAAATTATCTAACACTGTTAAGTATATTATCAAAGGTCTTCCTTCAATCGGCGACATCATAATTATAGGTTCTTGAAGGTATTCCTTGATTATATCGAAGGCAGTCTGGCATTCGTCATTCCACTTTACCACATGATCTTTCTTTAAGAGTTTGAAGATTGGCTCACAAGTAGCAGTTAGATGAGAAATGAACCTGGCAATGTAATTTAGGCGTCCCAACAAGCCTCTAACTCCCTTCTCAATGCGAGGAGGCGGCATCTCTTGTATGGATTTAACCTTTGCAGGGTCTACCTGAATACCCTTATCACTGACAATAGAGCCCAGGAGTTTACCAGACCTTACCCCAAAGGTGCACTTGTTCGGATTTAACCTCGACTTATATGTCTTTGTGATACGGTGGCAGAACCGACTGTTTAATACTGGTTTGCGTTTTGCGTTTTTTGTTTGCAAAATGTCGCGGTAAGCAAGATTCGCCACCGACTTTTATTTCATCCAATCATGGAAAAGTAAAAAAAGAACAGAAAAAACCTTTTTTCGAGATATTCTGAGTACGAGGGGTAGATTATAGAAAGGGAAGGTGTTAGCACCCTTTCTATCCGTAGTTATCTACGGGCTCTTAGGTACTTGCTCATTTTTCAAATTGCTTGTGTGTGTTTGTCTTGAAAATGTTTTACTTCGTGATAACCCTTGTATCAGTCCTCAAGGATGTGACGACGTTCGTTTTGAAAATTTGTTTCGAAAGGTGTTTGTGTGAGAAGTTTTCATTGAGCAAGTACTTAAGATTCTACCTACTCGAAAAAATATTGTTTGTTCTCATTTCCTTTAGACAGTGCTATCCTACTATTAAGGAGTAGGTAGCACCGTCGTTGGAGTTGTAAGGGACATTCGAAAGGGACAATTGCAATCACTAAAGTAATAGTTAGAAAACTTTAGTAGTAACCCTAGAGTCTTAAGATCTTTTCGAGGCAACATTTCCGAGGCAACATTTTCGAGGCAACATTTCCGAGGCAACATTCGAATGGGACACTTTGATCTCTTTAGACTGGAGGGCAACCACTAAAATCTCATATGCTTAATGATTGTTTACCGAAGGCAACCGAAGTGAGGTAAACCCTAGGAGTGAACATGTGCATGTGAACTTTTTTCAGTTATTTAGTCTTTGCACATTAGGTGATCTACCGTTTTAAATTTCAAGTATTCTTTTCATACAATCCTATTAGCCATGCATCTAGACAGTTAAAGATTGCGGGAATTTAAGGTGCGAAAAATAAAACCTAGCTATTACAAGGCTTCGGGGAGGGGGATTAATTACATAACCAAAAATCGGGGATTTAAACAGTAAATAAAAACCCTAAGTTAACTATTACAAACCCTGAACAGTTATAAAATAATGGACAAATAATTAACAAGCGCGCGGCGAATTAAATGCAAGGACAATTGAAATAATCTAAAACCCTAATTTGAGAGAAAAAGATTTTTTTTGGATTTTATTTGAAAAAAATATTTAATTGCAAATTAATTAAACCTAATTTGTAATTGTTTTTAAATTATGAAAGGAATTAAATTAACCTAATTTTCTAATTAACCTAATTAATTTAAGGAATAAATATTTATGAGAGAAAAAAATGATTTTTTGATGTATTTTTTAAAGAAAATTAATTAAATTAGATACCACTAAAATCCTAATTCTAATCATTTTTAATTATATAAAAAAAGATTAAATTACCCTAAATTAATTAAACTAATTAATTCAAAAAAATATTTATTAAGAAAAAGAGATCTTTTTGTGATTTTTGGTTTGTTAATTTAATAAAATAATTTTTGTATTGATTAAAAAAACAAAATAATTAAAGAAAAGAAATTAAAGAAAAATAGTAAAAATAACCAAATGGGCCTGTGCTGTTAGCAATTTTGGGGGGTGGGAATCTGAATTTCCCAGCCCATTAAGCTCTAAGCCCAGTCAACCACGTTGGATCCTGTGCCAGCGTTGACTTGAGGAGCACCATGGACCTTCAAGGGAGAGACGTTAGATTTGGATAACTGGGCGTCCATTGAATAGGCATTGAGGGTGTATGAACTCACTTGGAGAATTGATACACTGGATCTGTGAACAGAAAATAAGAAAATATGGAAAACACTGGGACCTGGGATCGAACCCAGGTCCTCACGCCTAAATCCAATGCCACGCTGCCAACTGAGCTATGCTTGTTAATTGTTAACATAATAAAAACAAAACATAATATAAGGAAAATAAAAGAAGTTGATTCCAAGCACGCGAAATTCAAACGGACGAATGGTTGGCTGACACACATTGTCTTCTTCCCTGGAACCATCGTCTTAGATTTCTGAACCTTTACCTACAGACACAAGTCTGTTGCTAAAAACTTGTGTCATTCAAAAATTCCATACAAACATGATAAATCAATTGTGATGATACCAATCAACTCGTCTAGGTCTCACGAGTATCATGGTATCATTTTCTTGGCCTAATTTTTCCTGTATCAGAAATCCCCAAATCGTGCTCTTAAACCCTAACAATGGTGAATATGGATTCCTGCACTGTTAGTACAATTAAGTGATACAGAAATCTTGCAAACATGATTATGAACAAGAATATATGGATAGCATGCGTTTAGGATGCGTAAAACATTGAAATCGAGTTTGAGTTTTAGGGCAAACCATGAAGCTTTTGGGGACGATTTCTGGATGCTTTGAGGCTTGCAAATGATGTTGTTAGCTTCCTGGGATGTCCATGAATCGATTGGAAACATTGGACTGAATTGAATTGTCCTATAGACAAAGATAGGTCTCACACTTTTCTTGCAAAATTTTGGTTTCTTTCTTGCTGTTTCACGCCTTCAATCCTTATGTTTTTTATCTGCAATTGTTATGCACTTATAGTAGACTGAATTAGGTCAACAAAATTGTATCATATCTTTGAGAATTATGAAAATTGGATTTGATTTGCTTCATGTATGATATCTTTCTAAAACAAGCTTCAATCCAATCTTTTCCAACCCTAATGAGCCTTGCACGAATTGATCATCTTGCTAGCTGTATATGGACTCCAAATGTGCACAAAAATCTCAAGATTTGATTTGTTTTCATTATTTTACCATTTAATTTGATTTATTTTGATTTAAATGAATAAAATAAATAAATGATAAAAGTAATAAAATAATAGGTGGAAAATCTCAGGGGTCGTGGGTCCTATTAGAAACATGTTTCAAGCAAGAAAACATGAGCCCCTTTGGAAAAAATGCAAATTTGATCAATGTTGACTTTTGACAATTTTCCAAAAATTGCCAACTTTGACAATGCACAACTCTCTCAAATTTTACCCTAGAGAAGTGTTCTTTGACTTTTTAGAAAGCTTAGGATGCCCCATAAGAAACCCTTTTGGTATCATCTCAATTGACTCTTCCATGTTCATGTATGAAGCTTTGACCCAAAAGGTGTCTTGTTGACTTTTCAAAATGACCGATAATGTAGAAATTCATATCTTTTTGTGGGTGCATATTTTGAACTTGTGGGATGAAGATGAATTGTAGGTAATGGCATCCTCTTCAAAATTATTTTTGGATGGAAAATTTCTGATAAAGTATGAAGAAGTTATGCTTGGTCAAAATTGGGTTGACTTTTACTGAGAAACCCTAATTTAGCAACTTTTGGGTTTTGATGAATTTGGAGCATTCCTTGGGGAATAATGGTCAACCCTTGATAAAATGATGGATATAACTTCAAAATGTTGATGTTGACAAAAAATCTTGAAGTTTGACTATATGTGGGCCACAGTTGACTTTTGACCTAGTACAGTCGATTCTCAAGCATCTGAGCAGTTGAATGAGCAAACTTCTTATGCAAGGCCTAAAACTTGGCATGGATGATCTTGGGAACATAATAAGACCTTGGAAAGCATATGAGACCTTTGTGGTCCACCCATCTTGATGAAAAAAGAAACCCTAATTGGAGGTACACTGCCTTAGGAGAGAGCTTGTATGGTCAACTCTTGGGCTTCCTTGAGCAACTTGGGGACCTTACTTGACATTTGTTGAGTAAAATGGGAGGGCAAATTTTGGGGTACAACAGCTTCTCCTGTTCAATCTTCTTAAACCTGAGGATGTAGATTGGCCCGTCTTCCTTTCATGATCTGAAGGTGGAAGATGATTGAACACTAGAGTGCCCAGAAATTTGCACTTGCATGAAGTGGCACTTGATTTGGTAATATCAAGAGTGGGCTTATAGATTCCATTTGGAGGTTGATGATAGAATATTGTAGGAGGTGGGCTTAAAGATGCCATCCTGGATGGGACAGAGAATTATCGGAGATGGGCTTAAAGATGCCATTTAGAGAATGTTGATTTCCTGAGATATTCCTTCGATGAGAGTTCCTGTTACTGTTGTTAATGAGGAATCTGTTGAGGAATGTTGGTCTCTTTCTTGGGAGAAATAGAGTTTTAGGAGCTTCAGTTGTTCATTACTCTACTGGTGAATAGCTCTGGCTTGAGGAATCATAATTGAACTGCGTATCTGGTCAGGGTATATGCTGCACCGCGACTCATTGGGGAAATGTAAAACCAACTGTGTTTCATTAGGTCCCATTCTTACAGTGTTGTGGACTGCTGTCTGGAGATAAGGGAGAAGGAACCTGGATAGTAGGGTTATTTCGATATGAAAGCCTGGATAGTAGGATTGTGAGAAGGAACCTGGATAGTAGGGTTACTTCGAGATGAAAGCCTGGATAGTAGGACTGTGAGAAGGAACCTGGGTCGTAGGGTTACCTTGAGATGAAAGCCTGGATAGTAGGGCTTGAGAAGGAACCTGGGTCGTAGGATTACTTCGAGATGAAAGCCTGGATAGTAGGGCTTGTGAGAAGGAACCTGGATAGTAGGGTTACTTCGTGATAAGTTCGTGTAAAACTTCAAAAGGAACCTGGGTAAGGTTACTTTGTGATATGACAGCCTGGGTAAGGTTGTTTCTTGAGGAGTTTGGGTAAAACTGCAGCGGGAACCTGGGTAAGGTTACTTTGGACTAAGTCCGTGTAAAACCTGGGTAAGGTTACTTTGAGATAAGTTTGTGTAGAACTTTAGAATGAATCGGGGTAAGGTTATAAGTTTGTGTAAAACTTCAGGATGAACCGGGGTAAGGTTATAAGTTTGTGTAAAACTTCAGGGTGAACCGGGGTAAGGTTATAAGTTTGTGTAAAACTTCAGGATGAACCGGGGTAGGGTCATAAGTTTGTGTAAAACTTCAGAAAGAACTGGGGTAAGTTTATAAGTTTGTGTAAAACTTCAGGATGAACCGGGGTAAGGTTATAAGTTTGAGTAAAACTTCACAATGAACCGGGGTAAGGTTACTTTGTGATAAGTTCGTGTAAAACTTCAGGAGGAACCGGGGTAAGGTTACTTCGTGATAAGTTCGTGTAAAACTTCAGGAGGAACCGGGGTAAGGTTACTTCGGTATGATAATTTAGATTAGTTGACCCGTTTGATTTCGGGAACTGCGTTTCTATTAGTTGTCTATAGATGTGATTTGTATAACTGCTGGATTCATTGAAGCTAATCGTCTTTTCCTGAAAAAATATCAGGGTTAGTTATATGCGATGCATGAAATGCAAGGCGAGATGATGTTCTCAAAATAAATGAGATTATGATGTATATGATATGTATACGTCTATCATGATGTATGTTCATGAAATGATGTCGAGGTATGCTCGCGTCTGGGAAAATAAATCCCTGACTATAGCTGGAGATTCGCAAATATTCTGTCGGGAAGAGATGCTGGAGAAATAACTCTGCGGGGACCAAACTTTGGGGGAAGAGATACTCTGTTTGGTATACCTGCCGATCTGGAGGAACAAACTTAGCTGGGGATGAAATTCCGCTGTTGGAGCTGATGAGCTCTGTTGGAGATTGAGCTTCTGTATCTGTAGAAATAAAATCCGCTTGGGGAATGAAATTTGTTGACTCGCCTGTGATTACGAACCTCGACTGTGGATATTTATGTCCTATTTCGGGAAAGCTGACATCAATGCTTTTGGATACTTTTACCCTGTGGGAAGTGCGTATACCGTAATCATGTTCCAAATCTGGATCTATCCCGATACCTACTAGGGGGAGGAATCGTCGGGTGTGGCACTCCTTATTTTTCCCTTTTTCTGGAATTACGAGTAATTGTCTTTTGTTTCTTATGTAAATGTTTATGAGCAGCAATCATTTTTAAATGCATATATCAAAAATAAATCATTGTACGTTGTTGCAAAACAAAACAGAAAAAGAAAAAAGAAATTGAAGTTTCTTGTGAAAATGATTTGTATTGATTTTGAAGTCGGCCTGTAATAGGCGTTTTGTACAAAGAGGATGACATTCTAGTAAGAGAATTCCGCCGAAAGATAGAAATTATACAATTTGTGTAAAAGAAATAAAAACAGCTATGTGAAATGACCTGTGTAAAAGAAAGAAAAACAGCTAAGTGAAACAACCCCATTGGGTTCCAACTCTGCTATTGCCTTTATATCTTCAAGCGTCTCATCACTTTGCTACTTGGTCGAAGGTTGATCAGATTGGTTGGCGCCATCCGAGCTTGATAGTCGATACCGAAGTCCGGTCGCAAGATGATCCAATGAGACATAGTGATATGCTTTAATCCCTAACTTTTGCCTGGATTTCCCTTTCGGGTTTTCAATCCACCGGGATACCCTTTTTTGCCCAAGCCTCCCTTTCGGGTTTTTGACTTGCCGGGTGTACAGATTTTTTTTTATTTTCATCCCTAACTTTTTCCCGAACCCTTTTGGTTCGCCAGGAAGACCTTATTTTTTCCTAGGTTAGTCGACCTAGCGGGTCTTTAATCATGCGTAGTATTTTTTCACTATGTCTGCATTGACAGGGTGAGGAAGGTCATCACCATCCATGGTGGTTAGAATCATAGCTCCTCCTGAGAAAATGTTCTTAACCACAAATGGCCCCTCATACGTGGGAGTCCATTTTCCCCTGGGATCACCTTGCGGCAGTATGATGCGTTTGATCACCAGATCCCCGACTTGATATTCTTGCCGCCTGACTTTCTTGTTAAAAGCCTTGAGCATTCTCTTTTGATACGTCTGACCATGGCAGATAGCAGTAAGTCTCTTTTCATCGATTAGATTTAACTGATCAAGCCGGGTTTGGATCTAATCGTCTTCGTTCAAACCTGCATCCTTCATAATCCTGAGAGAGGGTATCTGGACTTCTATGGGTAGGACTGCCTCCATGCCATATACTAGAGAGTAGGGGGTTGCCCCTGTCGACGTTCGTGCTGAGGTACGGTACCTATGAAGAGAAAATGGTAACATCTCATGCCAGTCTTTGTATATCACTGTCATCTTCTGTACAATCTTCTTGATGTTCTTGTTAGCTGCTTCAACAGCGCCATTCATCTTCGGCCGGTAAGGACACGAATTATGGTGTTGTATCTTGAACTGTTTACAGAGCTCGGTGATCATTGTGTTGTTGAGATTCGTACCATTGTTAGTGATAATTCTCTCTGGTACACCATATCGACAGATCAAATTATGTCTGATAAATCGCGCCACGACGTTCTTGGTTACTGTAGCAAAAGAAGCTGCCTCAACCCACTTCGTGAAGTAATCAATAGCCACCAGAATGAAACGATGTCCGTTGGACACAGTAGGTCTGATCTCGCCGATCATGTCGATGCCCCACATCGCAAAGGGCCAAGGAGCTATCAGGACGTTCAAAGGAACTGGGGGCACATGCACCTTATCAGCATATATTTGGCATTTATAACAGGTTCGAGAGTGCTGATAACAATTGACTTCCATAGTGGACCAGTAATATCCTGCCCGTAGGATCTTCTTAGCCATGGTATGTCCACTTGAATGGGTTCCGAAAGTGCCTTCATGTAGATTTGTCATGATCCTCTCTGCTTCGCTCTTGTCTACACACCGTAGTAGTGTGGAGTCATGGTTGCGTTTATAGAGGATATCGTTACTAAGGAAGAACTTTGCAGCGAACCTTCTCAAAAACTTCTTATCATTGACAGATGCCCCTTCAGGATACTCCTGAGCCTCGAGGTACCTTTTGACTTCATAAAACCAGGTTTTGTCTGTCACTTCTTCAGTATCGATCTCACAGCAGTGTGATGGTTCATCCAACCTCTCAATGGTAATCTGGGGAGCTTCATTGTCCCACCTAACCTTTAACATAGAAGACATGGTAGCTAGCGCGTCTGCCAACTGGTTCTCCTCTCGTGGGAAATGTTCAAAGGTTACCTCCTCAAAGTGTGGGAGCAACGTCATTACATATTCTTTGTAAGGGATGAGATTCGGGTGCTTCGTATCCCACTCGCCTTTGATCTGACTTATCACCAGAGAGGAATCCCCAAATACACTCAAGAACTTGATCCTTAGGTCAATAGCAGCTCGAATACCCATAATACATGCTTCATACTCCGCCATGTTGTTGGTGCAGTTGAAACATAATCGGGCAGTGAATGGAGTATGACAGCCCTCAGGAGATATGATCACAGTGCCAATACCGTTATCCAGTGCGTTCGAGGATCCATTAAAATATATAGACCATCGGGATCCTTCCTCAGGTCCTTCATCAGGTTCAGGTTCTTCGTAGTCAGTCACCAACATAATATTCTCATCCGAGAACTCAAAATTCATGGACTGGTAGTCATCCACGGCCTGGTGAGCCAAATGATCATCCAATACACTCCCCTTGATTTCTTTTTGGGTTGTATATTGTATGTCGTACTCGGTTAAGATCATTTGCCACCTTGCTATCCTTCCAGAGAGAGCAGGCTTCTCGAAAATGTACTTGATTGAATCCATCTTTGATATCAACAAGGTAGTATGAGTCAGCATATACTGTCTCAGTCAGCGAGTAGCCCATGCCAAAGCGCAGCAAGTTTTCTCGAGCAATGAGTATCGGGTCTCACAGTCGGTAAACTTTTTGCTAAGGTAATAAATGGCGTGCTCTTTTCGACCAGACTCGTCATGCTGCCCCAACACACACCCCATTGAATTGTCTAGCACTGTCAAGTATAATATCAAAGGTCTTCCTTCAACTGGAGGCATCAGAATTGGTGGTTCTTGAAGGTATTCCTTGATTCTTTCGAAAGCGGTCTGGAATTCATCATTCCACTTTACCACTTGATCTTTCTTCAGAAGCTTGAAGATTGGCTTATAAGTAGCAGTCAGATGTGAAATGAACCTGGCGATGTAATTCAGACATCCCAAGAAACCCCTAACCTCTTTCTCTATGCGTGGAACCGGCATCTCTTGTATGGTCTTTACCTTCGCAGGGTCCACCTGAATACCCTTGTCACTGACGATGAAACCCATAAGCTTACCAGACCTTACCCCGAAGGTGCACTTGTTCGGATTCAACCTCAACTTGTATGTCTTCAACCTGTCAAACAATTTTTAGAGATGATCAAGGTGCTCTTCCTCAGTATGAGACTTGGCTATCATATAATCAACATAAACTTCGACCTCGTGGTGAATCATATCATGGAACAAAGCGACCATGGCGTGCTGATAAGTTGCCCCAGCGTTCTTCAACTCAAAAGGCATAACTTTGTAACAGAAGGTGCCCCACTATGTAACGAAGGTTGTCTTCTCCATGTCTTCAGGAGCCATCTTGATCTGGTTATAGCCAGAGAAACCATCCATGAAGGAGAAGATTTTATGATGCGCGGTGTTATCGGCCAAAACATCGATGTGAGGAAGCAGGAAGTCATCCTTGGGGCTTGCCCTGTTCAGATCTCTGTGATCCACACACATCTGTACCTTACCATCCTTCTTAGGTATCGGAATAACGTTAGCAACCCACTGTGGATAGGAAGTGACAGCTAAGAATCCTGCATCGAACTGTTTCATGACCTCTACCTTGATCTTCTCTGACATTTCAGGGCGTATACGACGGACCTTCTGTTTAACCGGAGGACAGTCTTCTTTAGTCGGCAGGTGATGTACCACAATATCAGTGTCCAAACAAGGCATGTCTTCATAGGACCAGGCGAAGATCTTAACTTAATCGTGCAACATCTGTATCAACCTTTGTTTGACGCTAAACTCCAGATTTGTACCTATTTTAACCTCCTTTCTGTCTTCCTCTGTACCCAAATTCACTGACTCAACTGGCTCTTCATGAGGCTGTATGGCCCTTTCTTCCTGCTGTAATAGTCTAGCAAGTTCTCCAGGCACCTCACAATCATCCTCGCCTTCGTCCTCGGCTTGGTTGATCGTATTTTCGAAGTCATAACTGGCAATAGCAGAGTTGTTATCAATGGGATCCAGAGTGGATATGGATCTGCGTTATGATACGTGAGTGTGTTTAAGAGAATAGCTGTTTTAATAGAGTGGAAAACAAAAAATAAAAACAGAGAGCGCAAAATTTGTATGCAAGAAACGTCCGATGCTTTATTAATGATATATGAAATGACAAATAATAACTCTCACAAACAAAGCCAATGTGCCTCGGGTAAGGCACAGGGCCGTAAAGTTTTAAATTGTTTATTACAAATCATAAAATAAACAAGGCAATTACTGCGGAATAAAAGAAACAGGTATGAAGTCCCTAGCCGTCCAGTTACTCGGTCCACCGTTGGTAGTCGGGTAGATCCAGCTGTCAATGTCTGAGTCCTCTTCACTATCTTCAATGGCGTTAATCCCACGATTGCTGATGCGTAGGGGAGGTCCTTCAGTCCGAGCGTGTCTAACAGCCCTTTGAGCCCCTGTAGTAAAGCCCAAACCAAATTTATCAGTTTTATGAGTGAAATCAAGGAGCTGACCCTGTGATACGGTGGGAGAACTGAGTTGAGGTTTTGCGTTTGTGTTCACAAATATTTCGGTTTAGCAACAGTCGCCACCGACTTTTTATTTTATCCTAAGGAAAGGTCAAAAAGCACAGGAAAGACCTTTGAGATGTTTTCTTGGGTTCGGGGAGTAGATTATGAAAAGGGAAGGTGCAAGCACCCTTTTCATCCATGGTTTTCCATGGGCTCTTAGTTACTTGTTTAGATCACTTGCTTTTGCTTTTCAATTGTTTGAAATGGTGCTTTGTGTGTGGTTTTGAAAGATGTTTTGAAAAGAGGCCATCGTTGTGGCAACCTTTGTAATGATTCTTGTTTGAATGTATACAAAGGTGTTTTTGTCTTTTGAAAAGATTTTAATGTTTGAAAGTTTGGTTTGGGAAATGTTTTGAAATTGTGTTATGAAGTGTGTTTGAAAATAGAAAGGATGTTTTTGCAAGTTTTTGATCAAGTAACTAAGAGTTGTCTACCCTATTTTACTCAAAGATCTTTCCTATATGTTTTTAACGCTTTTGATAATGTTGTTTTACCATTGCATTTGGTAAACAACCTTGTATTAGGATGTTAAACGGGACAGGCGCGGGTCATCGTATGGACCATGATAACAATATTGCCAAGTATCTTTAGCAATTTTTGAGGGACTAGATCATTTTTTATAGGCAACCAAGATAGCATCATCGAGGGACTATGATCTTTTGTTTTGTTTTTGTTTTGCCAAAGATACTCAACATGCATAACATGGCCAATTTTAAGGCAACAAGTGGATGAAACCCTAGAGGTGCAAGTGTGCATTTTGTATTGATTTTCATGCATTTTTATCTTTGTATTAGTCAAGCTATTTGTTTGGTTTTGGATTTTTTGCATACAAATCCTAATCTCTAATCATGGCATAATTGTAAGCGTAAAAAAATAAATCTACCACTATTACAACATGATTATGGGGAGGGGGATACAATTTTTGAAGGGGGATTATTTGACAAGAAATTAAAACCCTAATTTTACTATTACATCCAAATTTAATCAATGGCATAAATAATAAATGGAACAAATTAAATAAATATACAAAATATTATGAATATGCAAAAAATGTTTATGTTTATTTTTTTTATGTATGTAAAAAATATTTAATGCAAAAAGAAAGGAATAAAAAAAATTATTATTTTTTATTAAGGGCAAAACCATAATTTTCTTTTAAGAATGTAAATATATTGAATATACTATTTGTATACAATAAAATAAAATAATGTATATAAAAAATAAAATATATTTAGAAAAAAGTATTATTTAAGTATAAATAATAATAAAAAATAAAAGTATAATATCTTTATGTTTTTATTCTCAAGTATTTATTAAATAAAATAAAAGTATGTATATATATATTAATTATATTTGTTATGTACAATAGAAATAAAATAAAATATATACAAGACAAAAATATATATAGAACAATATTTTTTGAGTGTAAATAAAATAAAGATTAAAAGTAAAAGTATAATGTTATTATATATTATTTTCAAGTTTTCAATAAATAAAAGTATATACTATTAAATAATTATTTTCATGTCTAAAAAAAATAATAAAATAATAAAAATAAATGTGAAAATTTATGAAAATATTTTTGGGTATTTTTATGTTTGGAAAATATAAACTAAAATCAGAAAATGAAAATAAATACAAAAATATAAAAGTGTAAAGAAATTGGGCCAGGGGGTGCATTCAGCAAAAGGGGGGTGTCAAAAACAAAAGAACCAAAGCCCAACCCAAAACAGACTTCATCTTCAACCTTTGTTCACAAACGCGCGCGACCTGACTTCAAACATGGAAAACCTGCATACGTGCTCTAATGCAAAAACACATAACATCAAAGTTGTAGCATTTTTCAAGACGAATCCAACCATGTAAAGAACTCATTCTAACTCTCAAAGACCAGAGAGAATTTCTCTGGCCCTAAATTCTAACCTAATTTTTTTAGGATGTTCATGGATCAAATTCTCTTAGCATGCTTAACTAAAATGAAAATTGAGCATATGTACAGCTTCATGGCTATGAATACTACATTTTTTATTCACAAACCTAAGCCTAACTATTCCAAAATAGAGAGATAGGAAGTTGATAAAAACCTGTTTCAGTTGAGATCGTGTCTGACAATGTGGAGCTTTTCAATGAGGCCTGAGATGTTTGGGAGCTTGCTTGAACTTCCCTTGACCTTCTCCAATGCCTAGCTTGCCTTGAATGTGCTTGAACAAGCCTACAGAAATCAACTTGCACAAGCTGAAATCAAAAATGGAAAACCTTGTAAATGGAGTTACAGTTAGTGTTTAAGGGCTGGGATAGCTTGGATAGGTTGTATGGAAGGTGTTTGAACAGGTTTTTTGACAAAACGCACGAGCAACTTGTGAGATAGAACTCAAGATGCAGATGCTGCCCTGTTTTGCCAATGGAAGGTGATTTTGTGCTATGGGAGGTTTCAGGACTCAAAGGCTCGTGTTTTAGGTTCAATACAATGTGTAAAAATTGTCTCAAAAGCTTGCACAAGTTGGTTCTATCTGATGTTCAAGTTGTGTGAAGTTTTACAAGTTTCTTGTATATGAAGCAAAAGTGGACAAGTGATGTAAAGCAGGCCTGTACAGGCTATCTATCAGCTTACACACTATTCTCTTGGCCCCTCAAGTTTGTGGATTTGATTTTCTGCACAAGATATGGCTCAATGCTCAAGGATGCAGTTTTCACATAAAGCAAGATTTAAGCAAAAATGGTAATGTTGTTTTTTCTATTTAAGGATTAATCTTGTGTGCAATGCTCTAATGACCAAAACAAAGCCTTAGACCAATGGATTTGCATTTAATTATTGAGTATAGAATGGTTTTGAGGCCTGTAATCTAGTGCAAAGCAAGCTGATTAGAGTTTGCAACTTGTATCACTATGAACATGCCATGGATAAAAAGTGAGTTTTTGCCAACTTCAAGCCTTCGATTCTCCCTAACCACAAATGAGTTTGGAGATTTCTTGGACATTTTGGAAAGCTTGCAACATGATCTAAAATCCATCTTTGATATGCAATTTGAGATTCCAAGTGGAACTATGTAAAAAATGGTCATGGAGATGGGTCAAAATCCTGCCTAAACTAGGGCAAAATTTCACTAAGTTAAAAGTTTCTTGGACCCTTGTTCCAAAAATCATAACTTGAGATCCAAGCTTCTTTTGGGAAAACTTTGTGAATCAAAGTTGTAGACTTTGTGGAGGAATACAACTTTCATGTTGGAAGTTTTTTTTTAATCCAATTGCATCATGATGAAAATGTTGGGCAAAGTTGGGAAAAATTAAGAAAATTTCATAACTTAGAAAAATTCTAAGTTATGAAATTTTTCAATCTTAAACCCTAATTTGCAAAATTGGGTTTCTTGATGAACAAGTTTCATGTTTTGACACATCTTGATGAAAAATGACCCTTGGCACTTGATTTTGACCAAAAAGTCAAAGTTTGACTTTTCAGTGTACAGTCAAATTTTGATCAGTTGACTGAAAAACTCATCTGTCAATCCAATGCAATTGAGA